>JADLZK010011638.1:0-667369 GCA_015847255.1 Hyparrhenia diplandra
AAAGGTTTTGAAAAAGGACTCTCTCCCCATTAACATTAATGCACACCTGTCCTCCCTTGATAGTCCGTGATCACCCGCTTAATCCATTTATCCGGGAACCCCCTTCCCATCATTACTTGTTCTAGAAAGGTCCAACTAACTCTATCATAGGCTTTCTCAAAATCAATCTTGAGAATTAAAACCCCTAGATTTGATCTCTTTAGTTCATGCAAAGCTTCATGTAGAACCACTACCCCCTTCTAGAATATTTCTGCCCTTACAAAACCGGGGATTGATTGGGCCCAATGATCTTACCAAAGAATGGGTACTAATCTCTCGCTTAAGGTCTTAGTGAACCATTTGAAGTCCACATTCAAGAGACAAATAGGTCCGAATTGTCTAATATTATTGGCCTCCTTTTAATTTGGGCACTAGTGTGATCACCCCATAGTTTAATCTCCTAATGTACAAGTTTCCTCCCCAAAAATCTTCAAACATTGGGATAATGTCTCTCTTTAATATTGTCCCAAAATTTCTTAAAAAAAGAGCACTCCAAAACCATTTGGGCCTGGGGGCTAAGTTTGTTTTCATTTCCATGATGGCTTTTTGAATTTCACTCTACCCCAAGCTGTTTGATAAAGTCACCCCGATCCTCAGGGGCTAACCTTATAAGCTATAGGCCAAAATGTTCCCCCATCTTTAGCTTTGTCTCAATACTATGACCAAACGCATTTTTGTAAAAACCCCACAATATGCTCTATGATTCTTTTCTATGTAGTAAATTTTTCCCATTATCTTCTAGTGAGAAGATGGTTCCTTTTCTCCTTCTACCATTAGCATATGCCGGGTGAAAAAGTGGGTATTTGCATCCCCTTGCAATACCCAGCTTCTTGCCACTCTCTGCTTTTCCAAAGTGTATTTCCTCTAGAAGATAGATCTCATCTAACTATTTCTCAACTCTAATCCTCTCCTCCCATTCCCCTGATTTTCTAAAAGTCTTTATTCAGCCAAGGAGTCTAATTCTTCCGCCTATCTACTAAGGTTTGTTTGGCTTTCTTCCGTCTCCAATTAACTTGAGATTCCAACCCCTAAGAAACTGCCTAAGAGCCTCAGAGACAACCATGCCATTTATCTAAAGAATATGCCTCTAGACCCCATTTGAATCTATCAAAGTTCCATTTGTCATTCACCATTTGTATAAAAATCCCTTTATTGGAACCATTGTTCCCGAAAAGAAATAGCTTGACCTAACATTCCCTCGATCACCTAGATCTATAATCATTGGACAATGATCGAACCCAATCTAGCTTTGTTCCAAGCAAAACTCTTATTATAATGCAAATCCCAATCAAGAGAAGCTAGAATTTCTGTCCAACTTGATAAGTGTGGAATTTTTTGTTTGTTGACCAAGTGAATTTCATCCCACTCAAGAAAATTTCTCTCGAAAGTAAAAATTTACCAATGAATTCATTGAATAAATCCATCAATTTAGGGTCCCCCTCGACCCCTATTCCCGTCATTATTACTTCTAATCAAGTTAAAATCACCCCTAAAATGAAAGGTAGAATCTCATTTTCACAAAAAACCAGAAATTTCCTTGATAAACTCCCCGAGAACTCATGGTTAGCAGGACCATATATGTTACTGTGATCCAAAATCTGGAAGTTAGAACACCTAACTCTTACTAAAAATATTAAGAAAATATATCCCTCTCTAACCTCCCTCAACCTCCATCACATCTTTGTTAACTCCTCGTGATTAGCCCACCGTAGTGACCCCTAGAAGGACTCCAAACCCAATGGAATTCTTTAGGGCCCTCCATTTCGTATAACTCCCCTACTATCAAAAGTTTGCTTTTAATGGTTTCTTGAACAGCCTACAACATCCGTGTTATCTTGCAAAATATGATTCTTAATAAAATTCCTCCCGTGAGTAGTGCCCAAACCCCTAACATTCCAAAATAGCATCTTCATTTGAACAATTGTGATTAGAAATACTCTTCCCGCCTAGATTATCCCTTCTTTTAGAACGCTCCCCCTTGGGTTCGTAGGATTATTTAACCCCTATCTCCATTAGTAATAGATGTCATGGCTAATTCCGGGCCGGTCTTCCTCCCCAAAGGTATTGTTTATCGATTGTTTTTGCAAAAAAAAAAAAAAACATTTAAAATTAGCTTCGCAATAGCAGCCCCCTCGGCTTTTTCTTCTCGCTTCTAAAAGCATCTAATTGTTCCCCCCCATGTTTTCACATTCCAAACCCGTGATCGGGTCAACACCTCTTGTAATACGTAGTCCGGAGCATCATATGGTAAAGGATTTGTAGACTTGGTTGTACCTCAAACCAAATTTTTTGGCAAAGGCAGCCTCTGCGGCTCATAGCCTTGGTGGTAACAGAGATACCATCCCTTGGTACTCTCTCGGCTAGTCCCGTAGCCACCACCACGCCCCTTCTTTTTGCTTTTGGTTTTCTTGACTTGGACTTGGAGGCCCTCCATCCCCGCTCTCCATCGATAGTTTCCATATCCCCACTCGATTGAGAAGTTATCCATTAAATCCTCCTCACAACCAACATCACTAGAATTAGAAATAGAATGAAGCATTTTATTATCATTTTGTATTACCTTCCCCGTTCCTTCCTCTCCCCGAGTCTTGGAGCCAAGATCTTTTTGTGGTGTCATGGAAGTTTTGTGGGTACATAAATTGGTTTCCATATAGGCATTTTTATGACATGATAATGTATTAAAAAAAAGAAATGTATTTCATCTAGATAAAACTCTCTTGCCATGATTGTCAACTCTCTCGAAGTCATGAACACATGACATGGTTGTTTTGGAAACAACGTCACCATTGAGACCGGCCTAATTGGTAGACTGAATTAGAGGCTACATGAGTGGACGCAAAAAGGCGTTGTGGAGAAACAAATATGTGCCTCCGATGAGTAGGCCCTTTGTACATGTGCAGTGCTAAGGCCATCATGGCTACTAGAGGGTCTTTACGATTAGTATTACACAATGAGGAAAGTAGTGACCGGTGCTGAACAATAGTTCTCCATAGAATTTGTAGAATCCCTTGACCCCATTGACAATGGCTAGGCCCCCTTTTATCGATCCTAGTTCCTAGCCCATGAGTTACACCGATTTGGTTTCTTGGTCGCTAACCGACAAGGAAATATGCATTTTCTTTGGCAATCCAACGCAAAACCGGCCAAGGAATCCTCAATTTTTTGGCTACCCAATGAAACCACCAAGAAAATGCCTAATTTCCCCGGGTTGTTCTGTCTACCCACCAAAGAATTTGCATTTTCTTTTGAGATTTACTTTTAGCACTCGCTTTTCTTGGCAGTTCTAGTTTGGCCGCCAAGAAAATTATTACCACCAAGAAAACTCGGTTTTCTAGTAATGATACATAAACATTAAGTTCTCATATCAATTGAAAAAGAATATCATTCTTTTATCTCCATATCATCATCCTCAACATTCTCGTTGTCATGGTTATCATCCACATTGTTACTTGAAACATCCATGTAGTGAATAGCGACCTAACATCAATAGTGCTACCGCATTCCACCACCGACGCCGTGAGGGGTGCCTCTCATGGTCGTTACGTGTAGGTATCTTGGTGGTACTGAATTTTCTTGGAACTGAGTCGGGGTTGAATAACATCAATAGCGCTACCGCATTCTCGCGGTCGAGTCGAGTCTTCGTTATAAGTTGAGGATGAGGTGCTTGTTTAGGAGGGGTGTCATGTGTTAGAGGCGTGGACGTGCATGGCCTAAATTTAGGAGGAGAAAAGCAGGCATCGTGTAGGACTGGGCAAAGAAATGAGAGGTGGAGGATTGGGTAAAAGGGACGTGGGGTGGAGGATTAAGCAATGGGATGATCAAAATAGAGGGAACAGTCTTGTCTTTTTGCTCAGCCCGTGGGCAAGGCCTCAAGAGCCGCCATATAAAGGAGAATGTCTAGGTAGAAGTTGTGTAG
This sequence comes from Hyparrhenia diplandra, assembly GCA_015847255.1. Classification (NCBI taxonomy): domain Eukaryota; kingdom Viridiplantae; phylum Streptophyta; class Magnoliopsida; order Poales; family Poaceae; genus Hyparrhenia; species Hyparrhenia diplandra. The sequence goes on from JADLZK010011638.1 coordinate 3,956, forward strand.
GTTTTTATAAGTGATTGTTAGCATTAGTTTTTGAGTGGCCTAGCCGAGTGGTTGAGCGCTTCCGAGGCACCCCTAGGGCCCTGATCTCACAGGGGATGCGAGCCACCGTATACCATGGGGCGGGTTTCATGTATTTTTCTTGATTTGGCGTGAGAAGATCTCTTGTTAGTGAAACGTCGGTGGGACGTTGTCCCTGCAGATCGAGTTAGGTTTCACGGGTGCCTTCTTCTCTATATACACTCTCAAGGATTGTATGTATATATACCACCGGCATTTTCCTTCACAGGTTATCACTGAACTAAATATGTCGCGTTATCGTAACTTTAACACAAGTAGATTGTCTATTATCACAGCTCTAGAAAATATTGGGCTTGTATTACTCTATTAGAAAAAAAAGTATGCAAAAAGGAGCTCGTTTTTTCAGAGCAAGGTACTTTTTATATGCCATTGCTACATGATCCTTACCAGGTAGGTTGATCCATGCATGTTGCTTTTTGCAGAGCTAGCTTCTAGTACAACACTGGTTTCCCCTCTTTTTACCAATGGTAAATACAGTGGCGCAGTTTTCGGAAGACTATGAATTAATTCTCTCCATCACCTCTCACTCTTTTTTTTTTTTTTGGTATAGCTCGTTATGCCCGGAATCTCCCGTCCTACACATCACACGGCCTATATAAGGGCTGGCCAGGCACCTCTACTTGCTCCCTTTATCACATTCATTCATACATGTCAATCATCACCATTAGATCACCTGTCACAGAAACCTTGCATATCTTTCTGCATGGTGTATGTGTAGCATGCATTGGCAACAATGCCATGGCACAGATATATGAAGCTTTGAGATCGATCAGGATGTGGAAGGGCTCTATATATCTCTATGGACGACAACAGTAACCAAGGTGATTTGTGAAGGCTTGCATTGGGGATGTGCCTGGCTCCCTGTATGCCACTCATCTAGAGCAACAACTTGATACCTATGGTTGCCTACGATGGATGGCGTGCACGGTGCCAAGCAGATCTCTATTTTTGAGCTCATTTTCGAACCCTTTCTCTCCTCTCGCCCTTATTTTCATAGTTAGTTTACTTGTATTTATCACCATATTCTCTCTATTTAGGAACTTTTTTTTCGAAAGGGCTTGGCCCGTACTGCATCTCTATTTAGGAACTCATTTTCAAACCCCTTTCTCTGCTCTTGCTTTTTTCAAAGTTAGTTTACTTGTATTTATCTCCTATATTGTATGATTGTATATATATGACTACCTGCGTGTTTTTTTAATTCATATGGCATGTTTATTTGGTCTCCTGCTTGGTGATGTATAATGGTTGTTTTCATGACATTTAGGAAGGCTGTTTCTTTGTGCACAATCAAACGAATATTATTCATGCATTAACCTTTATAGGTAATAAGTACTGATTAATTTCAATTCCCCATGACTGTTTTTCTGATATACAGTATATCCGTGCATGACTTGATGAAATAACTATCCATGCAATTCATTTTCTGTAGAAATTAATAGGGACTCTAATTGACAGTTACTACTGCACAGTTAGATATTTTTCTAATGCATTTTATTTTTTATTTGGAGCCTTTGCATTAAAAGCATAAGTTTCCAAGCAATGAAACGGGTAAGTATATGAAACTAATAGCATTTGATTTCAAAATATTGGCGATGTCATTATCTCTTACAAGTGTGTTTATTACTCTACAATATAATGCCAATTATGTCAATAACTTGTCACAAGAAACTGAAGGATTTGTTTAGGGAAAGGGCAATGGAAGGCTTGGTTGGTTCAAAAGGTTTAGCAAGAAGCATGATTCAGATAACCACAGTAAGCACCACCATGTATGCCACAAGTGCCCTGAAATGGTGGAACAGCATCCACAGGATCATGAGTACCTTGATTTACAGAATTTTTCCAAGTTATGGAGAATGACTCCAAATAATTTCGTGAACCTTGTTAAGGCTTGTATTTTGTATTTGTAACCCTGAGGTAGTGTTTCACTTTCGCAGGCAGCAGGATACCAAGGGCATGTTTTTGAACTATTGCCAGATTCCCCTCGCCTTGCCTCCCTCGATGGAGAAAGCCACGAGACACTTGTGGAGAGCCAATTTGGTTCTCTCAAGGCAGGAAAATTTTGCTAGCACTGAAACCGAGATAGTGAACAGAAGATCCAAATGACTTGCTCCGTCTGTTTTCTTGCTGGGTCAGGCAAAACAGGATCCATAAAAAAAAGTGGCAGAAGCATTTAAGGAGTGGATCTGGTGCTTTTTGTATATCTTCAATAATTTGTCATTGCAATGTAATTATTCATTCATTTCTGTCGGCAAGGAAAAAAGGCTGAACACCTGTTAAGTGAGTTTAGAACTTTAGCTAGATATATGCATATGTATAATGTACTAAATCAATCAATCATAAATGTACAGTGTGCGTATATAAACAAAGTATGCATGGAAGTCTGAATTCAGAATGAAAGCTACCGATTTCTCTGAATGGGCCATCGATTACCAAATTACCTCTCCATCACAGTACCAGCACGTGAAAATCGCACTGTACCATGTGTTCTCTCTCTACCTGTCCAGGAATTAACTGAAGAAGATGGCTGGCCGCACGGAATGATTGAGCCAGTAGAACAGTTCCCCATATAGTAGTCGCCCTGAAAAAAGCCATGGACAGATGATTCAGGTAATGGTCCGTGTACCATCAGTCAGCAGTCACCACTCACAAATGGCCGGCCCGTCGGCCGGCTGCCACTTCTGACGGCTGCACAGTTTATATAGCAGTAATTGTGTGTACCTCAGATGAGTGTGAGAGATCTCACGTGCCCTGGACCTCCAAATGCATGCATCCATTGCTGCAGCGGTCACTGCTCACACTGATCAGTGACCCACCCAGTGCACACAGACTGATCAGTGTATGTATCATTGTCACCTCACCACAAGAGAAATGTGCGTGAAGTGAAGTAATGCGAGTAGCTAGCTTCGTATCTGAAAACCTGGGATAGATATGATTGCATACATTCAGTAACAGATGATCGAGAGGTTGAAGAAGAGTATCTTACCATTCATAGTCATAGACAGTGCTGATCGACCACATATAGAGATGGTTAAGTTGTGTATATAAACAAGCACCAGGACGAGGATTCAGCAGGTAGACAGCTTCTCAGTTCTCCATATGTGAAGCCAACAATCACGCACCAGAATTATTAGAGGCCAAAACCTGGCGCCGGCGAGCCTTGTCGCCCTCATCAAAGTGTCGACAAGGCTCTACGTCAGGACAACTGAGCTGGCAGCGATCGCCTCGGCCTTGGGGCCCAAGTCCAGGTTGCAGATGAAGCTCAAGGCTGCCGGCCAGCCAGCCATTGCTGCCGCTGAGGAAGGACGACAGCCACCATGTTAGGACACCCAGACCAGCTGCAGTAATGGAATCCGTCAGGCTCCAGTGTGTAGACAAGCTAGAAAATGACACAGGAATGAACACTATGCAGTTGCAGGAGGCTGCTCAGCAGCTGCACTGCACCTGTGTCCATTTTGCAAACTGCAGTGCTCTCCATTGCTTGTTCCTGCAGTGGACAAGAGGAGGGAGCACACTCAGATCTTGCAGTGCCCCATCATGCGGGAGATGTCCAACCACAGATGGAACCATGTACTAGCATCTAAACAGTAGTGACAAGAGTGCAAGCAATTTCATGGTAAGCCACATTGTGGAGGTGATGTGAAATCAGGTGAAGGAAAAGATTCTCAGTCACAAAACAGTGACACACTCTGAGAAATTTATAGACAGACCACCACTTTTGACAGATACTTTGGCATACTAGTGATAAAGAAATTATCCTCGCAAAAAAATTATATACAGATATCATGATCCATCGATGTGACGGGAGTATGAATGGTGGGCTGTGGAGATATTCACAGACTTTTCTGTAGCTATGCTGAACTTCAAAAACAGAAACAATTGAAGCAAAAAAACAGTGTACAAGGAGAATATCTTCACGTTGAACCCATCTGTAGAGCAAACAACATGTTGCTGGAAGGAGAACTTCCATCGACAGCAAAGAACAAGGAGATAGTTACACAACATTTTGGTTGATCTCATTTGTGATTTCCTGGAAGACCTGCAGACGGTTCTGTGGCCTCCATGACCCTGTACTTGCCTCATTATTATGCCAGCGATGAGTGGCCTCAATGTGAGTGGAACACTGAGTGTGTTCGTTATCATCAAACCGAACACAACCATGGCCATACCCTTCACCCTTGGATTTCCAATCAGGAAAAAGAGCGCGCTGAGATGTGTTGCTTCTCCGTGGTACTTGCTTCGTGCCTGAGGCTCTCACATGGGGATGAGCTGTGTCAAGCCTTTGCCAACCTCGATTGCTGTGGTCCTGTACCTTTGCTTGCTCCATGTCGGAGCAGTCCTTACAAGATCCCAGTTCACGTTCTTATCCATGGAGATCTTGGACTGGCTGCGTCTCCATGAACCTGCTGAAGAACCTTGCAGTTGACCACCCACGACTGGTCTTTGATGGGTCCTGCTTTCTTGAGAGGACAATGATGTTCTGTTCTCCAGCTTACTTGCATGCTTACTGCTCTCATTTTGTTCAGTAGTTCCCACACCAAGTGTTGACTTGTCATCACCCAATTTCTGTTCATCCTTCACCACCATGTCAGCCCATGGTTTGTCATCACCCAATTGTTGTTCCTCTTCATCCACCATGTCAGCCCATGTTTTTTTAACACCTTTGGTCAACAGCTTCCCTTCTTGCATGGGAGTTTCACTAGCATCTAGGTTTCTTTCAGAATTTGGCAAGCATTCAGTTGGAGTAGGAGTCTGAATCTGCTCATGAATACTGGTTTTTGGTGCCTCTTTAACTAGCCTCTTTCGTAGTTTCTCAAGTACTGAATGAGGTGTAGCAGCATCATTGAACAATCGAGAAAGATCTTGGAACTCTGCAAAGCCTTCATTCTTTTCTGCACCAGCATTAACCATAATATGTGGTTTTTCTCGTCTCAACTGAGTTATGGGAGATGGAAGCCATGAATTGCAATTCTCATGCTTCTCTGCATTTTGTGAAACTGAAATATGTGGTTCTTTATATTTCAGTTCACTCAAAGGGAGTTGATAGTGTTTGTGGCTGTAGATCTACAAGCCTTTCCCATCATCAGCAACAAAAAATCTGTGATTCTTTTTGGACTTCGCCTGAGTTATGGGAGAGGGAGTGATTGCAACTCAAGATCCCTAAGCATTTCAGTAGCCCGGGAGAGAGACTTAACATGACTTTCATCATCACAGTTGTAAGGTATAGCTTGAATTAGGTATTTAGCTTCAGCCAACTTTCCAGTCTTCATCAAACAGATGGCCAAGTTACACTCTTTGTTGTAATCAGCTTCTATAGCAAGAGCTTGCCTGTGCCAAGACAATAGCAGCCAGAATTAGTTTGTTTCCTTTCGAGATAAAGGGTAGGTGCACGCAGCACACCACATGCAAGTATGCCATTCACACACTTACTGCAGAGAGGTTATAGGTCCACCTGCAGCATGCCATTTGAGAAAACTCATGACATTTAGAAACGAGAGAAGAATGGACACAAAATGTACCTGTAGAGCATCTCTGCTTCCTCATAATTTTCGGACTGCATATAGGCCCAAGCAAGGTTCCCCAATAACCTTGGCAAGAAACAAGGATCTTAGTCTTGAATAGTGTTTAAAATTCAAATCTCAAATGGGAATATAAACATTTTCAGTACCTTGCTTTTTCATCTCTGAGAGAAAGGTAGACTACTCTTCCATGAGATTTAGACAGTTTTGTTTTCCACCGACCAGAAGCTAGCTCCTCATCAACAATTCGCAGCTTTATTGTCAGCATTTCGATTTGCTCCTCTGTCCTACCACATTTTCTGGTTTAACATGAAAATGATTGGTTTCAGAAGAAATGTGTTAGTGACATTGTCATCCACAATTCATGTAATTATTTTAAGATGACTCATTCACATTGGACAATGTGACAGCTAACTAAAGTTTTCAATATGTATCTGCATAACCAAACCAGTGAAGCTACAGAGAAACTCTTAGCTTATAAAAACGAACAGCCTTGTATAGGTATACCTTGTATAGGTCTAGAAGAACATTGTCAAGGGACTCCTGAGCTTCATAGGGACACCGATCACGAAAGGATCTTATAGCCTCAATGGCTTCTTCAGCCCGATTTGCTTGTTTCAGTACATTGGCCATATCCTTCAATGCACTCTCAGTCCGGTCACCACTGTTTATCGCTGCCCAAAACAATGGAACAGCCTTATTTGGGTCCTTTTCAACTATCTGAAACAACAGAAAAAGCATAAGCAAACATAATACTCTGCATATTCAGCTTATGGTACTTCCTATGTTCAGGATGGCAAATGCAATTTTTTAGATGAACATCCAAACAGAAAGAAAAAAAAAACAGCCGATGCCAGTACACATAAAAATCTTGACTTAACATGTCAATCCGATCTCTTGGTGCAACAGTTTTCTGGCAATAAGATGCATAATCAGAAAACCAGTATTTTGGTTTCAATTCCTCACTTCCTGCAAATGCTTACTCAATCTACAATTTTATTTCTGTAGAGCAATTTCCTGGTATTTTGCTACAGCTATGTGGTCATACGGTATCCTAATACAATACCTGCGGCTTTCCTTTTTATATCCTTCTCCCCCAATATGGTACCCTCGAGTCTGCAAACTCATATGGGAACGAGCCTGCTGTATAGTGCATACACAGCTGACCAAATACCAAATGGCATCATAGTGCAGCTTGCAGGGTATGTGTTAACTGAGGATTAGAAATGTCTGAGTAATCAATTGGGCCAACATCACATATATGTTGATATACACTTCAACTAGATAACTAGATGTTAAGGACTTTCACACTGTTTGCAAAGGACCATTGGATTGCCTGTCTCAACAATTGAGTAAACCTAGTAAGAGTTTGACAAGTAATCCTCCTAATAACCATGCAGTTCTAAGGTATTTGGGCCTAGTTACCCTTATAAACCATGTCAATTCTTTTCTTCTTAAGTGAATCGCAGGAGCTCCATGCCCTATTTGAAAAGATTTCTCAGGGAAAAAAAAAAAACTTTAGCGCACAAGGAAGCCACATTTCCTCCTGGGTTTAAAACTGGTAGTACATGCATGTTAGAACTTGAATCAGATCTAATTCGTTCTTCTGAAATTAGGCATACATGCACGCGAAAAATGAAAATCTTTGCTACAGACAAGGCAGAAGGCTTGACATAATTGAAGTCTTAAAGGCCTGAATGTGGCAGGGGTATGGATCGAACACTGTGTGTGAGAAATGCCTAAACCATTTTAATGGGAGCAGCCCCAAGCTAGTCGCCCAGTCCCATGCCTGAACTGAAGGCCACCACGCAACTCTTGCTGACCATTATATTATAGCTATACGCGTAGTCGTCTGATGCTCGAATTCTGAACAGAAACATGACCGAAATGGTACTCGTACTTGCGATGATGAATTAATTACCTGCGCCTGCTTGGCCCCGCACATAGGGCGAATCCAGGGAAGGCGGCGGCCTGGGCGGCCGCGACGAGCATCCCCCTGTCGACGGCGGCGTGACGCGCGACCCCCACTCGTTGGCGGCGTGACGCGCGACCCCCACTCGTTGGCGGCGTCACGCGCGTGCCTCCACTCGTCGGCGGCGTGACGCGCGTACCGAAGCAACCCGCACTCAGGGGCGGCGTCCCGTGGCCTGGGCCACCACCCGTGCCCCCGCTCGTCGGCGGCGTGACGCGCGTGCCGAAACAACCCGCACTCAGGGGCGGCGTCCCGTGGCCGTGGCCAGGTCCACCACCCATGCCCGCAGGCGTACCAGCAGGGCTCCACCTCGGCGCCCCCGCCCCCGCGCTCCTCGGCGACGTCCACGGCGGCAGCCGCCTCCCTCCGCTCGGCATTGGTCGCGGGGCACAACTTCCGTCGAACACCTGGCGTGCGCGCGATCCCGGGGCTGCTGCACCAGGACGTTCGATCAGAAGCCGGTGATTAGCATGCCTGCCTGCCTCGATCGTGAGATGAACCGCGCCGTCCCGGAAGGGATCAGATCAGAGGATGGATAGAGTGCTCACCTCGGCGAACTTGGAGTGCAAAACCCTAGCGGCCTCGCCTGCTTGGCCTGCGCCGACGCCGCGAGGTGGCGAACGGAACGGAACGGAAGCGCGCGCGTGGAAGGAGGGAGAGGGAGGCAGCCGACGCAGCAACCGCCTCGAGTTTATATGCCACGCGTCAAGAGGAGGAGGCTTTTGAATTTCGAACGGGCAGGAAGCTGACGTGGAAGGAGACGTGGGACCTGCATGATGCACACGTGGACGTCGCGTCACGGGGAACCCGCTCGGCACGCGTGAATGGGAATGATGACTTGGCGTAGTAAGTGCAGGTCATGTGTTTGCTGTGAGAGAATTGCTGGTAACCATGACATGAGTTGATTTCATTCACTGTTTTAGAGTAACAAGATCAACAAAAAGAATATTTAACCCATCATTTTTTTTTTGACTGTGTTTAAACATATTTTTCATTAAGAGGAATAGAAAAATTACAACGTCCACAGTTAAATGATTACATACAAACAATTTGATACCAAAATTACCATAGGATCCTTATTTATTTAGGACACCAATGAAAAGCGACTAATGATATAACCTTGAGTCTGACTTTAGACCTCACACTCGGCCTCGTCCAAGAAAGAGTTCCCTTAAGACGACAGGAAGTAAGCCTAGCACAACTGGTTAGATGAAGTGTGGTCATGCACACAACAACACCCATGTTCAAGTCCTGTTTTGGACTAAAGTTAGGTGACTACTTCTCTTCTTAATGAAAAACCACTAGTTCTTCGTAAGTTGGATCTAGTTTTTTTTTTAGACAAGAGTGATGATGCACAAGTCTCATGAAACTCGGGGTTTGAAGAATCATCCGGCCCATGAGAATCCCCATCAGGATCCTACTTCCTGATAAGCACCATTAGCTCTGGCTTTGCCTAGACGTCGACCCAACTTTACAAGTCTACGGCTGGTAGCAGGACTGCAGGAGGTGACACGATTTATCACTACTTTGTTAGGCAGGAACGTGAGGACAGAGGGATTAAACGGGACACACTAGTATTTGCAAGGAATTAAATGCTCCCACCAACCTAGATATTGTCTGTTGGCCTTGATACATTCATACATTATTTCTATACTCTTCATTAGTCTTTTTTACTTTTCTATCTGCACAATTTTTATTATGCATCTAGACGCAGCATATATATCTAAGTACATAGCAAAAACCATGAACAAGACTTGTTGAGCAAGTTTCAAATCTTCTATCAGAACATTTCCTACTAATCACTCACGTAGGAGAATCACAACCTCACAACTTGTATCCAGGTCCAACTAGTAGCGATAATTATCCATCACGGCCGGTTGGCCTTAAAACCCGATAGTAACCTTATCTTATTACTGTTGGTTTTAATAAATTGTCCGGCATTGACGATGCGCTTTATGGTTAATGGTTATTTGCATTATATAAGGAAAGAATACATGCATATACAGAGCACAAACGCCAGCATGCATGAGGGGGCAAGTATTAGCGAGGCAGGCTGTGGCAAACTGGCAATGTGGGTTCTGAAAATTGCTTGAGGCATGAAGGCATTGAATGAAATTCAGAGTGTTGTGCGCGCGCGCGCGGGGGCAGACTGCAGGTTCATCAGTGTGTGAGCAGCAGGGAGCAGAGCATACAAGAGCATGGACAAGGAGAATGGAAGGGCACACGCAGAAGCTGTGATTTTCTGGAGGCAGAGCGAGGAACATGAGCAGATAGATCTTGCAGCAGACAGCTTCACCAGACATACAGATGCAGAGGATGAAGAGTTCTGAAAAACGCCTGTGGCGTGAAGGTATTCAGACACCGTTCGGTTGCCATGCAACCCAAAATAGTTTGGGGATGGTGGGCCACAAAACAGTAGATGCAGGCCAAAAATAGTTTGGGTGCGGTTCACTTCAAAGACCAACAGGTGTCAGCCCTGATGAAATTACATTTTGCCCCCTTATTTCATTCTACACACAAACCATGCAGATGGCACACAGGCCCAATACAGTCAATACAAAACAAACATTCATTCAACTTTGTTCTGGGTAAAACAATAAATTCTCAACATTACAAACCAGCCGCACATAACAGTTCCTCATACACAGTTTAAAAAAAAAAATAACAGTTCTCAATCATACAATGGATCCATACACACATAACAGGTTTATTTCATGTCCTCATACACACAGTTTCAAACAGCCGATCAATCAAATTGTGTACGGTAAAAATAACAAAGATATGCAAGCACCTCACGAAACCGATTCATGTCATCAGCTTCATCTTCCACTATTTGACCATCCGGTTGATCCTCATACGCTTGTCGCGGCACGTAATTGACATTATGATCACAGCGCCAAAAATGTTTATCCCTCAACCCACTTTCCCTAACGAAATTATGCAATGCAGCAGCAGCTTGAATAAGTTTCTTTTGCTTCTCTACTGGGTACCCAGGTATCTCCTTCAACATCCTCCATTTCATTTTCCACACACCAATTGTCCTCTCTACCACATTCCTAAGAGAAGAGTGTGCATAGTTGAATGTCTCTTGCATACCTTGTGGTGGTGTGGCATCTCGAAACTCCGCAACATGGTACCTTGTTGTCGCACCCTTGAAAGGTGCTAGGTATCCCTTCTGGTTGCGATATCCCGAGTCCACTAGGTAGTACTTCCCTGCACAAATGTTCAGCAGTTAGTTCATTAACCACTTTAACATGACTTTGCACAACAAAACAGCATTAACCAAGTTCACCTGGAGGAGGATGAGGAAACTTATCGCTATGTCTTGTCAATGCATCGTTGAACGGCGTCATGTCGTGAACAGATCCCGGCCACCCACTAAGCACAAATGTAAACCTCATGTCAAAGTCACATGCAACCATAACATTCTGTGTTGTCACCCCTTTCCGGCACAGATGATTCATGTACTGTTCACGTGGCACAACACACCGTACATGAGTACCATCTATGGCCCCTATGCAATCCTTGAAGTATGGAAAGAACCTACGGCTCCCAAGTCTTTGATGCATTTCCTTGAATTCAGGGTCCCGAGGTTTAATTATTTGAGCTGCTAGCCTATCCATACTTTCCAGTACTCTAGTGATCATCTTTGCTCACAAAGTGCCAATTGACCTCTCAAATCGTCATCGCCTTGCCTAAGCGATTGAGGGGCCCCTATCATCCAAAGGAACATCGCTAACGCCTCCGTAGAGGTGGACTTATTATTTGACATGAGGCCACACTTCTCGACGAGCCTCTTATGCAATCTATGAAACATCTCTGGGCTCATCCTAAACATGGTGTAACATGCCTTGGGATTGGCCAACTTCGCTTTACCCAATCAATACCGGTACAAGCGGTGTCCTGTACGCGGTGCTCTAGGCAAAAGGTCGTGAGTACGTACCCATGAACATTGATTCCTCTTCTTCATCGTCTTCATCATCCATGGTCAGTTGAAGGAAGGCTGCTACGTCCTCAGGGGCAACATAGCCGGTTTCGCTATATTGCGGATGCATCGCTCCATAGCACCGTCGCCGCCGTCGAGCACACATGATTCTTCGGTTGGTATACTAGGTCCTGCAGCCTGCACACACATACACAACAAGCAACAATTTTTCGTATTAGAAACTAGATGAACAAATTATTTTGCACTTATTAATTATTTTGTACATAAATACCTTCTTGATTAAATTATTGAGCGTGCTGAATAATGCACTTGCATTAAAAGCAAGCAACACATTTAGCTTGCTGAATACATCCACACCAAAATAATTAACTTGCTATGAAATACACCATGCTACAGCAAGCAAAACAATTAGCTTGCTCAATAAATTTATTTGAAAATAAAGAACTTGCAAAATAAATAACTTCGAATCACAAATATCACATTTTGGAATATAAACTTCACCAACACACATATCACATTGCACTTAAGTCGACATAATTAGACATTGTTCAGACTTAGTTCATTACACATTTAAATTAGACCAACACACATATCACATTGCACTTTAAGTCGACATAATTAGACATAGTTCAGACTTAGTTCATTACACATTTAACTAATAGTCTTAGTTGCACCCTGCCAACATGATTAATAATTAAGGAGGGTCAAGTTGGCGACCCTCGATGCTTGCCCTTCCTTCCATGCTTCCTCCCGGTTGGAAACGGCAATCATCAAGATCAGCTTGGATGAATGTCGTCGAGCTAAAGCGTTCTTAGAGATGCGCAGACCACCCTTTGTACAAGTCCGGGTTCGGTCTTTGAATTGGCGCCTAACTGGCGGCATATGTTTTACGCCCATTGCTAGCTTTGCATCGATTCCCATTCCCAATGCAAAGGTCGAATTTGGTTCCGTTTTTCGCAATCTCCGGCTTGGTAGTGAAGAGGTCATTTGAGATGGAGGTGTTGCTTCGCGGGAGCGCTTGCTCTTCTTTTTCGCTTCGCAGCTTGCTAGGGTGCCGGCCGTGGTGCCCGCTGACCGGCTGGTTCGCTTGGATGGGTTGGATAGAGGGGTGCTTGAGGTTCTTTTGCTTGGGTTTGATGTAGGGGTAGGGCTGGTCAAGGGGGTGGCCTCCCCAAACTGCTCCTCGGCTTCATCGGCTTCGTTATCAGTGTCATCCGAGGACTCAATTGGAACTGGGCCATCTGCAGCTGGGGGATCGTTTTGACCAGCAACATAAGAGCAGGACGAATCTATCTCGCCCACGTACATTCGGTCCATTAGTTCCAAGTACGGAGGCATTCCCCACCGGTATACTTCCAATCTTTTTGGTTTCCCCTGAAAAACAGAAAACACAAGAGAAAGATGAGAAAACGTTCTTAAATTTGAAACCACAAAACACTAGATGAAGACAACGGTGGAGAATACCTTCAAGTTGGCATCCCACCACGCCTGGTCGGCCTTAATGTTGCTCGCTTGATCTTGTCCTACGCCGGATGCTTGGAAGCCGGCCGGCCGGTGAAGGTCCATTCGATTTTTCGATGTAATGCGGCGGAAAAAGTTGACAATCGTTTACGTGGTGTGAACCGAACCGGTAACCTCGAAGAACCTTTTTCTTCATTTGAGCCCATCCAATTTTGCTCAACCGGTTGTTGGTGCATTTACGGCTTCTAATTGCTCGCAATACAAGCCTGCGAGAATGTATGGGTCTTGTCCACATTCCATTCGCCCTATTATTGCCCAGTTCGACCCTAACAATGTTCACATGCACACCACGCTAGAGAGCTAAATCGCAATAAAGGATCAAACTTGTATTTGTGCAGGGTCATAGGATATGTACATCTTTGGGAGTGAAGAAGTTGTGGCGTAGGTTGGGGGCTGGCGAGGACGACGTCTTTGAGCACGGCCACTTTGCTCCCCAGATGCAGATCCGCCCGACCGCCGGCGGTGGTGTGACGAGGAAGTTGAAGTCTTTGCGGCGTTCGAGGGGCTCCACGGTGCTTGGAAGAAGGCACCATGCATGAACCCGGGATGGGGGTCGATGAAGACCCGTGCCCGGACATCATGTCTCGATGCACCATGCCTTGCATCGGTTGGACAGGAGGGGAAGAAGGAGCCGTGGGGAAGCCACCTGGTGGCACCGGGCTGCCGGAGTTGGCCATGGAGCTAAAGGGGTAGGGGGTCAGGGCCGATCCATGAACATGTTGGCAAGCGGGGGCAAATCCGGGGGGGCGGCACCGGCGGGCCACGCCGTTGACCGGGGAACGCAGGACCGCCGGGCACGCAGGGGCCGGGGAACGGCCGTTGACGCAGATGTGGGGAAGCGGATGTGCCGCCCGGGCGGCGTGTTGTGGCTGCCGTCAAAGCCGCCGGGCGACCGTGTTTTGGCCGCCGCCGGAAGCCGGGCGGTGCCGCCGCCGCCGGGTATGGATCCATCCAATCGATCCGAATGAAGAGCGTGGATCTAGATCTGCGAGGGAGAGGGAGCGACGGCGGTGGATGCAAGGGGAGGGCGAGGCGGCGGTGGTCGATCTTTGGGAGAGGAGGTGACGGAAGGAGGGAGATTTGGGGAGCGCGGGTCGATGGGGAATGGATCGAACGCGAATGCATAGGGTTCGGCGATGGTCACCGGGAGGGCAATTGTGTCCAGCTCGTGGGCCTGAACGGTGGCTGATAGCAGGCGAAATGTTTCGCCATCGTTGCTGAGCCAGCAGCTAAATTTTTCGCCTTGCATGGCAACCAAACGGCGCCTCAATTGGGTCCAGACTCGAGTTCTTTTGTTTGCACGCATACTACATATATGATATATCCAATGGTCCTACTATAATACTTCCTCCTACCAATTATAAATAAAATAAAAAATATTAATATTTATGATATAAAATAAATACCCTTAAATAACATTTATAATAAATTGATTTGAAGCTATAAAAGTGCATATAACCACTTTGGTTGCGTTTGGTCGCAACACATGCTGGAATGAGATGGTCCCGTCTTAAATTTCAAAGACGGACCGTGATTCCATTTTTTTTGTTCAGTTGAGAGGGGGTCGGGACCATCCTTGTTTTTATTTTTATTTAGTTCAAGAACTAGAAAAGTGGGATCAACACCCTAGCACCTGGGACCCACTAGTTAGTATATTCTCATTTTTTTTCACTTCTTCCTCCTCCCATCTCTTTCCCACATAGGCCAGAGGAAAAAAAAAGAGATCCGGTGTGTAGGTGCTAGGGGCACAACTTCTTGTTGTCGGTGATGGAGCCCTCCCGCACAACGGACCTCGCTAGAGACGGGAGGGAGCCCGACCACACCCCTCTCCTCTGTGTCGTCTCTGCTTCTCCACACGAACAAGCTTGTCCTGGTGGGACGCCCCGTCTGCTCGAATTCTAAGGATGGGGTTGCCTCGAATCTCATGGGTCCCATGAGAGATGATTGTTCCCTTGGTCAGCTCCCAACCAAATGGTTGGACAAGGGGACATATCCCACTTACGACCATCCTATCCCTCCAACCAAACACTAAGCGGCTAATATTCAACCTATAATTATATATATTTTGGGGGCAGGCGTACAAACAAGAGTGCATATGAAACTGTTAACAGAATGCGCTACACTACTACGCTCCAGTACTCCAAGTATTCACTTCCTAATTCCAAAATAAATGTACATCTCGCACTTTGAGAAGTCAACAATTCAAAGTTTGATCAAGTTTATCAATGTTTGTGACCCAAACAAACATCATTAGATGAATCACTTCCTAATACTCTGGCTGCTAGTTTTGGTCTAAAGGGAGCCTTCCCTTCACCTCTCAAGATCTTCCTTTGAGCACTGAAAGACTAAGAATTCAAGACTTTCTTCCTTTGGTTAACAAATGTGAAAAAAATGTTGAATGGTGTCTCCTCTTTTCTGAGGCTAGAAGGCTACAACTCACCAACACTGCGGCCACTACTCTCCCAACCTTCTTCATGTGCTCTCCTATCTTGCCCAAGAGTAACCTTAAACAAATTGACAAATACGAGAAACACTGCCTTTGAGAGGCTCAGATATTAATGCGAAGAAACCCCTCAAAGGCAGCCTAGAAGATGGTTTGTATTCCAAAGGATGAAGTAGGTCTAGGTGTGATTGATATTGAAAAACAAAACAAGGCTCTCTTGACAAAAAAAAATCTGCATTAAATTTTTTTAATAAGCAGGACATTCCTTGGGTAAGTCTTGTTTGGGAAAAGCACTACAAAATGGTAAGCTTCCAAGTCACATAAGGGACCTTTGGGTGGAGAGGATTTTTTTTTTTTGAATAAGTCACGGAGGGGAGTAACCCCCGCCTGAATATTTCATTCAAAACGGTAATTACATGGTATAGGAAGGGGGGAAGAAAGGGATTACAACACCACCAACACAACACTTAAACAAAATCATGGTAGATGAGGGGGGGGGAGGGGAAGAATACAACAACATCAGAAGGCGTAAGAAACAACACAGGGGGAACACAAAGGAAACCACTAAGGTGATTGTAGAACTAGCCGATCGTCAATTTCGCCCGCCCGAGCAGCATACTCGTCGGTTTCACCAAGATCCATGTGCCCTGCACCCCTCCCGTAGATACGCGCTTCACCGTCGCCCCTCCCGGTGAAGACCAACAGTGAAGTGGGGACTAAAGAGGTGCCAAACACACAAGCTGCTCCCCGAGTATAAGAGCTTTGCAAATCCTCAAATTCAAAATGGCGAATTTGCCCTATTTTGGTATGATAGATGAGCTAATCAGCCTCGACATCATCGTGTCGAGCTCAATTTCTTTTGCCCACAACAAGCTCATCATAGTCCAAAAGTTTTCAGCCATGATGAAATTGCTACTTTGTTTCAGCTCCCTCTCTCTAGGCTGCTTATTTGCATATGCAAAATGTTCAACAACCGATTGATTCCTATGATCCGAATGAGGAGAACGATAAGTGGGTGTACAGTTCACCCTTCTTTCAAGTGGCTTTGGAAGTCCAAGTGTGTATCCAAGCTTAAAGTTTTCTTCTGGCAATTATAGGCTGAGCACCAAAAATACTTTTTTAAAAAAAGAAGAAACATGTAGCTTGACTCCTATGATTGTGTTCTTGGCAGTAGTTTGACTGAAGAATCATTGAAGCATCTAGTTATTGATTGTCCCTGCCTCGCTATAGTCCAAGTAAATACTCCAAATAAGGCCTGGTTTAGATGGCTAAAATTTCTAACTCTTTTTTCACTCTCTTCATCACATCACATTAAATACACCAAAAGACATATGTTTAGAGTATGAAATGTCGGTAAAAAATTAACTAATTACACAGTTTAGATGTACCTTGCGACACGATTCTTTTAAGCCTAATTACCCCATGGTAGGATAATATTTACCACAAACAAATGAAACGTCTTCTGAGTGTGCTATAGGAGTTCCAACAGTGCTTTTTCCAAGTATTTCTAACATCTAAACAAGGCCTAAATCTCCTAGCTACTTCACCATAGAACGAAGAGTCAAAAGTGAACGCCGAGATTACTTTCAAGATTTCGATGTCTCAAAAAATTCTAGGACTGAAAATGCAGTAGCTCATGTTCTAGCTAGGGAAGATTAGATCGAGAGTCTTGTACTGTTTCTTGTCTAAAGGTCTCAGCCTTAGACTATGACCATGAACGTGCAACTGAATGAAAATATAGGCCGGCCGGGTCTTTCTTTTTGTGTTGGCGTGGAACGTGTCGTAACTTGAGCCGCCAAGGCTGCTCAGCTCTTGAAGCGAAGTTAGCCGCCGTCCAAGTGAATTCAGGTCGCTTTCCAGGAACACAGCGACCAGCCATTCGTCGGGCCCGTCACTCCGACGACCACAGCGACGACCTTCCGCAAATTCCATGCCAACAGATATCTCTTAGGAATCTGTATGCAGTGCTTGGAAAAATCATGGACCATCGATGGACATTATTGGCTCAACTATCGCCTTCGTCCCTACATACTACTAGATCGAACAGATACAGACGTAAGTGGCCTCCATCCGTGTCCAATTATTTTTCGAGAACATGCGTGACGCGTGTTTCATTAAGAAGTTAAGATTCATACACGCTCAAACATCACATCACGACAAGATACCATTAGCGACGCGGGTGAACACAGCAAAAGGCTTGGCTCGGCTCGGGAGAAGACGTACTAGTTGTCCAATTATTATAAGAGATCCCCTCTCACCCCGGCCAGCAACAAGCAGCTAGAATCAAGTTCCTCCATGGTTGTCGTCGCCACCTTGGCCCTCGTGGTGGCGCTCTTGAGCAACGCCCAGGCCCAGCCTCTGCCATGGTATTTCTGCGATACCAGCAGCGGTAACTACACGGAGAACAGCACGTACAAAGCAAACATAGAATACCTCGCCACCTCCCTCCCACAGTACGCGTCCTCCTCTCCGAACTTCTTCGTCTCCGGCCCCTTTGGCATCTCCTCCTCGGATGTCGTCTACGCAATCGCGCTCTGCCGTGGCGACACGAACACCTCTTCCTGCGCCACCTGCGTCGCCGGGGCTATTCGGGACGCAGAGAAACCCTGCCCGCTCGTCAAGACCGTCACCATGTACGACGACCCATGCATCGTCCGCTTCAGCGAGCAGGGCTTCCCCATCAGCGCTCCCTACAAGACATTGATGGTCGCCTGGAACTACGACAATCTCAGCGCGGCGGTGGCGCCGTCTTTCCAAGCAACCACCGTTCGACTCGTCAACGCCACCGTAGAGTACGCGTCGGCGGACGAGATGAGGCGATTCGGCACGGGGAGGGAGGCGGCCTTCGACGACGAGAAATTCCCCAACATTTACTCCTTGGCCCAGTGTACTCCGGACACGACGGCCGACGAGTGCCGGAGCTGTCTCTCGGACATAATTGGGAGGTTCACACCGGAATATTTTGCCGGGAAGCATGGCGGTCGAGTCCTCGGGGTGCGCTGCAACTTCCGGTTCGAGACGTACCATTTCTTCTATGGCCGCCCGCTACTGCAACTCCAGCAGCCGAATGGACCTTCGCCTGCACCAGCGTCTCATCAAGCCACCGGAGGTAAGTTGGATAAGCAAAGTAAGCGAATACTGCCTCCTAACTGATCACACGACGTCCTGACTTGACCATTATTTATTCAGTGTATATCTCAATTTTATGTACCAAGATATAAACAAAATTCTCCTAGTGATGTGGGTTCTTCACTTCTTCTAGTGTTTTAGCTAGTATCCCTACCAAATGACGCCTAGCGATGATTCTTGCGTGCTATGACTAGTGGTAGTGTTTTATGATTATTTATAAATACTAGGATAATTCTACCATTTTAATAGTACCTGGTTGTGTCCCTGTGTTCAAACATTTAGACTTTATTGGGATGTTTTCGTATTCACCCCAACCCAAATATGTTGTTCCCCACCAATCCACCAACACATGTGAATTGATCTGAATCCAACTACATCCAAAAGTCTCTAGAAAGGCACTCAATTTTGTGTCCTTTCAATATTGAACCAAATTATACCTTTCCTTTGCCTTGACATCTTCTAGGTCATGGTCGAAACCATGAAGGTCTGGGTCGAACCCTACACCCCTTAATGAAAAATCGAAGTGGCAATCTGCCCTTCTGTTTTTTTTTTTTTTGCCTTGACATCTTCTTCGTTTTAATTTGCCCGATGCCTCCCTCTGCCCAAACCTCTTCGCTGCTAGCCAAACCAGAGCCATGCGTCTACTGCCACCACCACAACCTAAATCTTCTTCTATTCCGACATAATTTAATTTGTACTACAAGTTAATGGAGATACCATGTGTATGTAGAACTCCAAGTAGTTAAAAAAGGCGACCATCAGGGAGCTGATTATAGTCCTTACTCATGCTTGAGTTGCCTACTCGTGCTCTTCTTGTTCAACTTATTATTTTTCTTAATGTAATGAGTGCTCTGTCTTTTAATTAAGTAGAATTGAATTGGCTTAGTTTTTAAGGAAAAACCAGACCTAAAAACCTTACATACACAGATCCCTAGAAACACAAAAGCCCTGCCGACTAACCCACGGCAACCCACTTACACAAAGGTAACACAGAAAAACAAACAACACCCACCACATCTTCTCAATGCTGAGCTTGTCACAAACAGGAAGAGAGCCTTGAGTGCCAAAAACTGCCAACTTTTCACACTAACACTACCAGAATCCGGAATAGCCTTGAGTGCCAAAAACCGCCAAGGATAGAGGAAAAACCGCCAAGGATTGTGTTGCGGTGGGTGTGGGCGGGCACTCGCGGCTGCTAGAGAGCTATCGCTTCGGTGCGCGGGCGAGCGCAAGAGGCGGTCAATGAGCGGCCATGGTCGGTCGAGCATCGTTCGATGTTGGGCCAAAGCCCGGCAAGCCGAGGAGTCCATAGTTAATTTGCTTACTCACGGTTGGATGTGAATTGAATGGTTGAGATGCCCATTGTGGAGACAAGTCACTTTGCCGACTTTAGAGGATCCTATTCCCAATGGGCATATCGACACAAATCATGTCTTGGGATGGAGGGGCGCCTCATTAGAGCGGGCATGCCATCGAGGGAGGGCGGGCTGCCCATCATGCCGCCAAAGGGAGAGGACCGCCGCAGCGTCGACGCGTTGCGTGCTTCCTAGGGTTTTAATCTCCAAATTAACATAAGATAATTACAATAATATCTAAAGTTTGCTTGGTAAATCTATAAACTTACATAACAACATGGATTTTGTGTATAATCTTTGCATAAAAATATTCAAAGGATGTAAACTAATGGTCCTATACATTGTTAACAAATTGCATCTCTCACATAGTTATGTAACTAGATGAGAGATATATCCCTATGTGAACAATGTATAGTTCAAGTTTGTTAATATGAGTTGAAACTTTTATGGCAAGGTAATACAACCAAATTATGATCTTATACTAAATTTTATGATTTTTCGAGACCTTTACAATATTATTATTTTTTAGTGTGAGCCTCCAAAATACTTATAATCATTTCATTGGGTGCTAACCTCCAAGAAAATTCAGTAACCCTCAAGGAAATTATAATTTACTTGACGGTTTAGAAGAACACCCAAGGAAATTGATCATTTTTAGCGATTACAATTAGCGACCAAGGAAAGAGCCATTTCTTTGGCTGTTTGAAGTGCACTCAAGGAAATAAGCAATTTCTTTGGTAGTAGTTATAATCCGCCAAGGAAACTCTATAATACCTTGGCGGTTTACCCCAACCGCCAAGAAATATATATTTCCTTGTGTGCAAGTCACCACCACCAAGGCAACTACCATTTTCTTGGCGGTTTGATTTTGGCACTCAAAGAAATTTCTGACCGCCAAGGCTATTCCAAATTCTGGTAGTGTAATCCCGTAACCCCCACTATATCTTCTTGTTCAACTGATTCCATCCCGAATCCCTGCTTCTGGTCGATCGTTAGGCACATATCAGAGTGCCTGAGTGTTGACCAAGTAGTTCAATGATCAGTATATACCTAGTCATCCTTCATGAGTTGTGCTGCCACATGTGACTTGGTCGGCAATCAACAAATGTCGCATGTGTCTTCGTGGGTTGAGGGTCAGGTATACCAAGTGTTGCCAAGGGATGGCAAGAGACGACGAGGAACATCGATCAAGGAATGGCATCAAGAGATGTTTATGGCACCGAGGGACGATGAGGGACATTGTGGAAGCCGAGGGACGTCAAGTGACGCCGAGGGATATGTCGAGGAATGTCAAGCGACACCAAGTGATCTTTGAGAGATGGTAATTGACACCGATGGAGCTCGTGAGTTGCCGAATAGTAGGTACCCAAGTGATGCACTAGTGCAGGATTCAGGTGGTTGTCCCTGGGGCGCATCCAACTTGATGAGATGATACACCCAAGCCCCAACTAGAGTCCAGAGTTGGGTGGTGGCCCAACATGGAGCGTATCATTGAGTGGTTGTTGCTCAACAACACTGGCAAGGCCTTGCCAAGCGAGGTGAGGCGAGTTGTGCAAACCAACCAAATGTGCCTAACTTTAGATAAACTGGATGCTCGTAGGAATTAAATTGTTTCATATATTTGGGTTAGTGTACATATGAACCAAACTACATTATTTATAGTTATTTGGGTAGAGACAACAAGGATAATGTAGCAACGTGACAAGGAATATTTCTATGCATATGTTTTCATGTTGCATAAATGATTGGTTGGACATACATTTTATTGTCATCCTTCATTCTTATTGCTCTAGACCCGAAATGGTTAGCGACAAAAATACCGAAGGAATATTTCCTCATTTATATCTCTATGCTCACTTCACAAGAGTATTATAGCAATAAGGTAAACACTCATGTTATTTCTCAAGAAGTGCTTGTTTTAGGACAGCAAGCTCGTCCCTTGGGAAACCATTGAATTATGATTCATGATGATGAAGTGGTTTCCCTTCCAACATCAATCCATCTCAAGATTTATGCCAAAGGTATCTAGAATATTTATTATAGATGTATGCATCTACAACCACCCTTTTAAAATCTATAAAAGGAGGGAGAATGTGGGGGTTGAAGATCTCGTGCATGATAGTGATAGAGAGACTAGGTGATTCGGGGAAGGTGATCATGTGAACATGGACTAGATGAAGTGTCTATGAAGCGACTCTCATTCTCACCGATATTGTCTTCCTTCTCAAACTCCAAGGCTAATCCATCATGGTTGTCTATGGGGTCCCTTGGGTTGGTGTCTCTCGGGCTAATAATGTCTAAGATCTCATCACGTCCAATCAATGGTCGTGGCACATAGGTTTTTAACACTCTCAAGCCATTGTTGTTGGTCTTCTTGGTTTTCCTAGTAGTCTTGATGATTCCTAAACTTGGGTTGTTTTGGTGAATTTCTATGATCATCATGAGTCTCGAAGAAGAAAGCATATATGGATTTATCGGGGTCAAGGATGGGTTTAGAGATGGGTTCGAATAAGTCATCTTGTCTAGGCATAGAAGGGGAGAAGATAAGATTGTCTTCTAGATAGCTTTGCTCTCCTTCTATAGCATCACTAGACATACCATCCTTGAGTTCTTCCCAATGTCCTTTGTAAGAATAAGAACATTTTCTAAGAGACTCCTCCTCAAAAGAATGCGGGTTGTGGTCACTTAGAGGTCTCTTGTATGGATGAGAATTTATTGTTCTCCCAAAATCACTAAGGTTAAATTCATAAGGGTCTTCCGAAGGTGGAATTTCTTCTTCCTCTGTAGGATTTTGGGATGTTGATGGTCCAGGATGGATAGCTAAATCTTGGAATTGGAATTGTTGTGAATTAGCTATCGTAATTTCCTCTCCATGATCGGAGGGTGATTCCATCTCTTCCTCGTAGATTTTCTAAAGATCGCTAGCCCAAGTGGGATGTCCACTAATACGGTCAAGGGTAGCCCATGCTTCGCTAGCAGCTAAACTGGAAAAGGATCCATTCAAGGAGGCATTTAGGGTTTCTCTAGATTCCTTGTCAAGGCCTATATAAAAGTGTTGAAGAAGCAGATAGCCTTCAACTCCAAGGTGTGGGCCAATGGTAAGGAGTTCATTAAAATGATCCCAGGATGCACTAAGGGATTCTTCTTTTAATTGTTTGAATTTTAAGACTTGTAGTCGAAGGCTAACCACTTTGGAGAAGGGAAAGAATTTTAAAAAGAATTCATGGCATAAGGTTCCCCAATCTCCATGTAATTTTCCTCTGGCCCGATTATACCAATGTCTAGCTCTTCTCGTTAAAGAGAACGGAAAGGCCTTCCATTGTAAGGTTTCATCCGACATACAGGCGATGCGTAGGCATCCACAGATATAATAAAATTCTCGTAGGTGTGAGAACGGGTTGGCGTCGCCTTCTCCCAAGAAGGATAATTTCGAATCAAGTTTACAAAGTCGGGTGTAGCTCATAGCAGGGTGATAGGATAGGCTCTAAAGATTGTGGTGGCTCTAAGCAAGCACCCGTAGCCGTAGGTTGGGCATATTGATAGATAGGAGTGGAATTCATAATGAAGAAGAAGAGGAAAGAATAAAATGGATAAAAGAATAAAAGAATATGATACAAGGATAAGGTAGATTCGAAGTCAACTCAAAGAATCTGTTTTCCCAAAGAACGGCACCGTAAAGCTTGTTGGTATTTGTTATGCCCATAGAAATATTGAAGATGAATAATCCGCAGCGCACGGATACGTTGTAGCTTTCACCGGGAGGGTTTTAAATATCGTATCCACAGGGGAGACGTGTGAGGGAGACTACGATCTAATCTTAACCCGAAGTAGCACAAGACTTAAGAAGGTTGAGAGTGTAGAGGTGATTACTAAGGTATCTAGTTCTAATCTTGGTAAGCTATGTCTTCTAATGTTCTATCTGGGGACATCACGTAGGGAGAGACACCGACAAAGGATGATCCTACCAAGAAATAAATCCCACGAGTCCTACAGACGGGATGGGGAATACAAAGGATCAACGACACCCAACTAGGGGCTATCACAGTCACGATCTACCACCAATCCGAATATAGGATGAATCTAACGAGATACCCGAGCCCAAACACCACACTTGCACTACAAATATTACTTTAACCTAATGCCTTAGATTAAAGTACTCAAAAGAGACTCGCAGATCAGAAGAACAATATAAACAATGTTGCTTACTAAAAGAAGAAGAAGATTACCAAAGTAACTCCAAGTGTAGGTTAACTTCCATCGAGGTACAAGTTGTGGAGGTAGTACCGATAGGTAGGCACCTCCTCCAGGTCCCCTTCTCTCTCTCTACCTCTCTTGTTCTAAAGACTAGATCTAATTAGATCTAGTCCCCTCTTGCATGCTAGCTCTTCTAGTTCTAGTTCTAATCTAGATCTAGAGGGTGACTCAGGGCCTCAGCCTATTGATAATGAATGATAATGAATTAGGGTTTCACCCAGGGGTCAGTGGGTCTCCTTATATAGCCTCAGGAGATGCACGGTAGCCCTTGGATCAAACCGACCTTGGCAACGGTGTAGATTTGTCCTCAATGGTGGTATGAAACCGACCTACGAAGGAGAGGCCGATAGGTGGGACCAGGGGGCGGCCGCCCTGGCTCAATGCCAGGTGGGTCCCACCTTCCAGGCCTTGTCTTCTGGGGTCTTCTAGAGTATTCTTGCTTGGGTTTCAAGTTAAGTTACTTCGCGGCCAAGTCTCCTCATCTTATGGGATGCAAACTCTTGGGCTTTTACCTGCTTTTATCTGTTTAGTCCCTGAAAATATATAAATCACCAAAACTCGTGGAATTATGTCAGTAAAGCCCCTATACTATGTTGATATTCATTTTAAGTCATTATTTCATGTTTAGTTGACTATTAATATTATGCTATAACAGGTGTCAACAGTAGCGACCCATTATCTAGGGATTATAGAGGAAGTAAGTCGCAAGCGGTTCATCATGGGTTGGGAAATTTGTATTGAGCTAGGCCAAGGGCTGTTGCTCGATTACATGAGAAGACATGGTGCGTTATGTACGCGACCCACTATTCCGATGAGCCCATGACGGTAGATGCTCATCCTGTGATAAAACTGACAGAGCAGTGCAAAAGTATGGGGGGAGTAACTGAGCAACGGTAGATGCATCATTGGGCCCGCCGCGTCAAATGGCCGGCGACCCATTGACCCGCGTGGGGGGGAGGGTACCTTACGCAACGCGACGTGTTGGTAAAACTTAACGTCACTACAACCAATAGGTGGAATTAATCTCACCTAAGGTTATATGCCGCCGAGGAACCATTGTGGTCCATCTCTTAGCACTACCGTAGGCTAGGTTGTCATCCCCAGCAGCAATGCTAGGAAATACATATGTGATACTTGTAATGTGTTGGTTGCATATTCTAAGAAAATAAATATATGAAAAGATCTATCCGCAAGCGCACAGATAAAAATACCACTTGTAGCATTTCACCGGGAGTAATCCAGGTTTGTCATTTATATTCTACCACAGAGAGGAAAATATAGAGTTGGGCCGAAATATAATTGATAGGTAACATACTTATGAGAGAATCTTTCACTAGTGCTAACTTTAGCAGGGGGTAAGCCAATACCGATAAGATATGATAATGATAAATAAGGCGAGAGGCATCACACACGAGAGATAGGAATAGACTACTTAAGTTAGAATTAACTAGAGACTACTGGGAGACGTAATTCTTGTGTAACATTGAATTTACTAAGTCATTACATCTACTCTAGGTCATATATTATCATATATAGCATAACAAACTCTAGATCATTTATCAGGAAGGCTATCAAGGAAACCTAGGGCGAAACTAGGAATTCCCCATATCCATTTTTCCACTAGTCTTATAGACGGGGGGTGGACTACGGAGGACTCAACGGGACTGTCACTCTCGCGATCTACCACGACCGAATATAAGGTGCATCCGCAGGTAAATCATATATAAGCACCACGCTTACATAATTATTTCTACCACCTAACCCACTCGAGATTTGAATTAGGCTCTCTACGAATAAACACATAAATCTATCATAAATCATAACTATATCAAATATACTATTAGAATAAAGTAAGAACATAGCAAGCCAACACATAATATTATAATAGAACACAGTCATACATACAAGATATAATCCGTACTGTGAGACTTTGAAGATCTAGAACTCTAGGTTGGCACACCTAGCTCTACTTGAATCTGACTTGCTAAACAACTCGATGAACTAGAACTAGAAGAACTAGAACTAGACAAATAGCTAACCTAATCTCTGGTGGAGAACTCTCTTCTACTTCTGCCTGACTTGGCTGATAAATTATGAATTACAATAAATTAGGGTTTTACCCTGGGGGTAGGGGTCTTGCTTATATAGCCCTTGGCGATGAATGATGGCCCTTGAATCAAACCGACCTTGAACAACGGCATAGATACAACCTCAAAGTCGGTTAGGAACCGACCTCCGAAGCTGAGGTTGACAGGTGGGTCCATCCTGGCGGTCGCCAGGATCAGAGGCGGCGACCGCCGGGACTCTGGTCCTTCTCGGTCTCTGCCTTCTTCTGGTGCTTTCTTGTGTCTTCTAGAGTGTTTTAGTCTTGGTTTTGAGTCGGTTTATGTATCGGGCATGTCTTCTCATCGTATGTGGTGCAAACTCATGGGTTTTTCCTTTTTTTTCTCTGTTGAGTCCCCGAAAATATTTAATTCACCAAAACTCATGGAACTCATTAGTATAAACCCCTAAACTAGATATTTATTCACTTTATGCTCTTATTTCAACTCTTGTTGACCTATAAAAATGTATCATAAGAGATGTCAACCGTACGGCAGGCCGTTTGTTCCTGGGAAGGTTTGTGTGGAAACCGTCTTGTGGTGCGGTTGACGGTCCGGTCGTGTCGACTCGCCCTCGTAGAAAAAGACCTGGCTGCATCATTTGGCCCCCGCGTCGGTGGTGGTGGGCCGCAGGCCCCGCGCGGCGGGGAGTTAACGGATACCACAGGCGCGATGTTTGATCATGTGCGGACCACGCGCCTCCCTCAAAGAGACGTAACGGCCGCATCATTGGGCCCGCCGGCGTCGGTGGCGATTGTTGATGGAGTCGACACGGCAGAGGACTGCATCGAACGCCGAGCCACGCAGGTCCGCAGCATTGGGCCCGCTCTTTAGGAGCTACGCCCGAGACCCCTCGTGGGGGTAGGGCGCGCGCGGCGACCTCGGCGCGTTTGCGGGGGCCGGATTGGGCTGCCGACTCGGTGGGCACGCGTCGTGCGGTCGGCCCAGCCAGAGGGCGTCGCCGCAGCGGCCCCGGACGTGGGGTGGGCCCGGTGCCACGACGCGCTGACTTGGGCGTTTCGGGGGCCGCGGATTGGGCCCGCCGCCTCAATGGGCCAGCGTTGTGCGGGTCGGCCCGGCGGGAGGGAGGCGCGCAGCGCCCCGACGGGGCTGGCCGCAAAGCTGGCCAAAACTCGAATTTCGCCTCCTTCGGGTGCGACGGTCCAGCAATCGGGGGTCGGAGCATAAAAGCGCCAGGCAGCACCGGGGGGCTGTGCGGGCCGCCGCGCGAATCGACGGATGCGGGAGGGCCTCGCACGACGCGAGGCACGGAGCACCCCCAAGGTGGGCCCGGGCGTGGACTCCGCCAGCCCCTTCGGCCGGCGCTCGAATTTTTGGATTTATTTCAAAATACGTTAAGTGAATAGGCCCATTCAGGATCATAGCCACACAGCCATTCGTTAGGTCCGACACTCCGACGGCCACAGCGTCGACCTTCCGCAAATTCCATGCCAACAGACAGTAATTGGAAAAATCATAGACCATCGTCGACATTATTGAGCCCTGCGTGGGATTCTATGCGACCATATATTAATGAACTCTACATTTAGAGTTGCAAACGGTTCACCAAACTAACTCATGGAAAAGGGATTGTTCCACTGATGAAGTTCGGGGTCAATGACCTCTTTCGTTTTCTTTTCTTTTTTTTTAAAAAAAAAAGACATTTGTAGTCTTTCTTTTCGTGGCTGGTATGGATGCCGTAGTCACCGAGGCCGCTGAGTGCTGACTGCTGACTGCTGAGCTCTTTAAAGAGAGAAGCTATTAGTCGCCGTCCACGTGAATGACCCATTCAGCTGTCAGCTCCTAATAAGTGAGCGCGCTTTCCAGGCACGTAGCCACGTCGGGTCCCACACTCCGACGACCCCAGCGACGACCGTCGGCAAATTGCATCCAACCCTGATATTTGTTACGGCCCCTTTTATCTATCGCTGTTGTTATATGTTTAACTTAATAATTTGTAGAAAATAAGTGTAACATTTGTATCTCCAAAGAAAAAAGTTAAAAACTAGATTTAAAGGTCTTTACGATGATACTACATAAACTAGATTTATAGAAGCATATAAACTACAGATATGACGGAGGTAGTACATACTAGTAGGACAGAAGAATCTGGTGTGGAAAAACTATCCAGAAGTTGTATCGTGCTTGGAAAAAAACAAGAACCATCCATGGACATTATTTGGCTGTTAATATTTTCAAAATTATTTGGCTGTTATATCGCCTTCGCCCCTATCCCCCAGAACAGACGTCCTCCTGCCTCCATCCACTATTTACATTTACATTCATCCCCTCTCCCTCACCCCTCCCTCACCCCGGCCAGCAAGCAGATCGAGCCACACCATCGGAAATCCTCCATGGTTGCCTTGGTTTTATTTATCATCCAGGTGCTCTTGAGCACCGCCCAGGCCCAGCCCTTGCCGCCCTTTCCATGGCAGCTCTGCAACGACACCAGCGGCAACTACACCGAGAACAGCACGTACAAAGCAAATATAGAATACCTAGCCACCTCCCTCCCACAGTACGCGTCCTCCTCTCCGAACCTCTTCGCCTCCGGCTCCTCTGGCATCTCCCCGGACGTCATCTACGCAATCGCGCTCTGCCGTGGCGACACCAACGCCTCTTCCTGCGCCACCTGCGTCGCCGCGGCTATTCGGGACGCAGAGGAACTCTGCCCGCTCGTCAAGACCGTCACCATTTACGACGACCCATGCATCCTCCGGTTCAGCGAGCAGGGCTTCCCCTCAGCCCTCCCTACAACAAAGGGATGTACATCGCCTGGAGCTTCGACAATGTCAGCGCGGCGGTGGCGCCATCTTTCCAAGCAGCCACCGCTCGACTCATCAACGCCACCGTAGAGTACGCGGCGGCGGACCCGATCAGGCGATTCGGCACGGGGGAGACGGCCTTCGACGACAAGAATTACCCCAAGATTTACTCGTTGGCCCAGTGTACACCGGACATGACGGCCGACGAGTGCCGGAGCTGTCTCTCGGACATAATTGGGAGGTTCACACCGGAATATTTTGCCGGGAAGCGTGGCGGTCGAGTTCTCGGGGTGCGCTGCAACTACCGATTTGAGACGTACCAATTCTTCTATGGCCGTCCGCTACTGCCACTCCAGCCGCCGAATGGACCGTCGCCTGCACCAGCGTCTCCAGCCACCGGAGGTATTGCCTCCTTTTGTCCTTTCTGATCACACGACGTTCTGACTTGACCATTATTTATTCAGTATATATATCTCAATTTTATGTACCAAGATATAAAAAAATATACTCCATATAAACAATCAGATTTTTAAAAAAATTCTCCTAGTGACGTGAGGTTCTTCTAGTGTTTTAATATCCCTACCAAATGCCTCCTGGCCGGTGACTGTACTCTTGGAATTGCAAACATCGTTGTATAAAAGGAAGCAGGAATAAATAAATAACATGCGACATTTGTTGAATTACGTTAATTTCTACCAATCAACACATACATCCATATATGTAATATTTTCTGGAACTTACATATTTTGGTTTTTCTTTGCAGAAGAAGGAATAACTGACAATAATAGGCGCAAAGTTGTGGCCATTGCAGTTCCTACTACGATTGCTGCAGTATTATTTGTCTCTGTAGCATGCTGGTATTGTTTACGGAGGAGACGACTGGCCGCAAAAGCGCTACAACAAAGTAAATTCCCTAACTGTTTACATTTTTTTAAAAAAAACTAGGTTACATGCCCGTGCGTTGCTACGGAATAGCTAACTTTTTATATTAAATTCATATGGATCGCACGATAAAATAACAATATATGGTAAAAGAAACAAATGTTGAAGGATATTTAATCCAAAAGTAAAATTTACGAAATTAATACAGTCAATAAGAGGCAAATTATGGGCATTAGATCAGTATGAATCAAGAAAAATAACTGCAAGTATTAATAATTGAAATTAGGATATGAAAAACAGAACTTGTGTGTTGAGATAGCCCCGAAGCGACTATCGAGACACGACACCGAAATACACACACCGAAACTGGTTGTATTATATTCCGATCTAGTATTCTCATTTCACTTGGTCTTTACAACGCCCCTTGGGGCCCTTTTATAATCATCCGTAACTTTTACATGACTAGTCTGCCCTCCTAACCACTATTTATTCGCCGGATATCCGCCTAGCCGGGAGGGCAATCTGGTCCTTCTTGCCTGAATCGCCAACCACTCCCGGGACCACGGCTGAGCCGTCTTCGGCTTTTCGCGGCCGAACGATGCCTTCGGTTCTCCGCAGCGAAACCGATCCCCGGGATGCCGACCGGCCTGGCCCGTCACGGTCATCGCCTGCGCACACAGCAAAGAGAACAACCAATCATAGCGTTGCGAAACCCGAGTTTCGCTTTTGTCCGGCGAAAGGCTTCCCGGACCGTCGCGCCCGAGCCCCTCTCCGGTCCTTCGGTTGTTATGCGGCGTCGGGGACCGAAAGGG
The DNA here is from genome assembly GCA_015847255.1 of Hyparrhenia diplandra. Lineage (NCBI taxonomy): Eukaryota > Viridiplantae > Streptophyta > Magnoliopsida > Poales > Poaceae > Hyparrhenia > Hyparrhenia diplandra. The sequence goes on from JADLZK010011638.1 coordinate 34,731, forward strand.
CCCTTATTGCCTGTATCTTGCCGAAGGGGTGGCATCTGTGGCGGGCGCCACCTTCCAAGTCCCCCAAACACGCGATGCCGTTCCCGGCTTCCCGGGACCAGACGAGGGGGGGGGCAGCTAGCCTTAGGCCTCTCCCCCAACACTGTGGTGCTTTGCCTAGTTGCCTCTATAATTTGTCTTGCACTATAGACCAATGGTAAAGAACAGGAATTACTAATAAAATGGAAATTAGTATATGAAAAAATAGAAAATGTTTTCCCAAAGGGGATCCAATACACGGGAAACAATATCTCTTATGCTATTTTTCAAATTCATAATATTTAACCAATAGCTCAACCACCAAATATACCTAATAGCAGTCAAGACCAAATTTACAGAATCTATCACAATCACCACCGTCCGCACCACTTGCCATGCTGCTGCTAGTGAGCCATGCTGCAAAAGCATTTCACAGGCGATCAAAACTCTCATCTAGCTCCCAGAATGACTTGGTCAAAGGAAACTACGGTTTGTTTAGCTGGCCATTCAGTCGACAAGAATAAAAGAATGAAATTGCCACAACTGTGTATGGAGGAATAGATTATTTAATCTGTTTGTCAAAATATCATATAACACACCTGCTCAATGTACACAAAAGTATTTAGATCGGGTCCAAATAAAAATAACCAGGTTTCAGCCGACAAAAACAGAGTTTGTGTTAAGTTCAGGTTTTTGCTAGTACATACGTTGCCTTCCTCCAGTTAACTTCCTTGACTGAATGGAAGTAGAAAACTACTAAAGCTTCAGATCGGGTGATAATCTTTTGGAAGGCACCGTACATGATCAGATCAGTTAGATTAAGTTAGTGTTGGGTCATTGGCTGTTCGGTTTCACACAGAAGGGATGAGAAGTGGTTAGCAGCACAGATAGCGGTGACATACAGGTGACGTGCGACGGGATCCACGGCACGCGATGGCGAGGACGACGGGGAGGAGGAGCGAGGAGTCTGGGTGCTGGGGCGTGGTCCGTGGAGAGCGGACGTCCTGTGTCATCGAGGCGCAGCAGCGCTGCAGCCGAGGAACCGGAGGCGCTGCTTCTTTGACTGGCGGTGGCGCTGCAGTCGAGGACGGACGGGGAGGCGTCGAGGTGGCGGAGAGCGATGTGTCGGGGGTGGGCGAGGTTGGCTGTGGTGGAGCTCGTCGCCGTCCGGGGAGAGTGAGAAAGGGCAAGGTCGACGTCGCGTGGAGAGGAGGCGGTGGCGGCAGCGAGAGCGGTGTTGCAAGGGTGACTGGAGGGGATGGCGACGGGGGAGGTTTCTTGTTTTTAGCCTTAATTAGATCACCTGTGATATTCATACTGATTGGAGGAGAACAACAGGAGATTGTATGCAGCGTGGCCGCGTGGGTGATGGCAGGACGCATGAGAGTTACTTTGCTTTTTTTAATTGATTGAATGATGCGTTTTTTTCTTTTTTTAATTGATTGAATGGTTTTGTGTTAGAAAAGGAAAGGAGGAGAAATCACGTGCATTGGTTGCCTTGAGTGGGGATTGACTTTCCTTTTTTTTTTGCCTTCGCATGGCCGATGGAGGGAGTGGAGGTGCTGGATTCGCATGTAGGCAGATGGAAGTACCAAAACCAATGTCGCACCAAAATGAAGTTTTATTTTTGTTCTTTTTTATATGTTGTAGAGATGTAGAGATATAGAAAATAGCACATTAATTGATGATGAACTTATGAGTCATGTTACATTGTTTTCTCTTACACTAAAACAGTATCAGTAGGCTTATTATCAGCCATAAAAACCAATGCCGTACATATATCATGTTCAAGAAAGAATCGAACCTTGGACAATGGCTCTTTATCTAAAAAAACAATAGCCAGAATGATGCCCAATTGTTTATTTTTATTTTCTTTGTAAATCTTATATTTTTTATTTAATATTTCAATAGATACAAGTTCACTTCCTCAAGATGCTTTTAGACCATTTTTCCTTAAAAACTCATGCAATTTGGTCATGAGTATTGTTTAAAAAATATTTAATCAAATGTGAAGTGCTATTGATTACTTCTCTCCTCAAATTTCAAACAGAATCAACTAGCCCGGAAGATATTGAAAGTATTGGTTCGCTGTTTCTTGATCTATCAACACTACGAGTTGCTACCGGTGACTTTTCTGAACACAAACGGCTCGGTGAAGGTGGCTTCGGTGTAGTTTACAAGGTATCAATTATAGCCCTTTGTGTAATCCTGATTTTCTTCTTTTCCATTTTTGTTTCTTGAGCTGGACCTGTGCACTTCCTTTAGTGTTTTTAATAAATTTCAATAGGTACTAGCCCTCCTATTTAAAAAAAAAAAAAAAAAAAGATATTAAGTGTGTTTCTATCTCTCGTGAATTCATCTCTCTCCATAGCCCATATCTTTCTTTACCTATTTGCAGGAGACCTACCTGATGGTCAGGAAATAGCTGTGAAGAGACTAGCACAGACTTCCAGACAAGGAATAGAAGAGCTCAAAACTGAACTACTTTTGGTCGCCAAGCTGAACCACAACAATCTTGTCCGGCTTGTTGGCGCTTGCTTGGAAGAAAACGAAAAGATACTTGCATATGAATACATGCCCAATAGAAGCCTTGATACAATTCTCTTCGGTATATTCCCAACCTCGGTGTTTATCCAAAAGAAATGAATCCCCAGTTAGTGCTAACTTTGAGACCAAATTCCAGTACTCTATAATAATAAATTATGTTTCTTGTTTGAGTGGTAGATGCAGCGAAAGCCAAGGAGCTAGATTGGGTACAAAGGTTTAAAATTATAAGTGGAATCGCTAGAGGCTTACAATACCTTCACGAAGATTCTCAACTGAAGATAGTTCATCGTGACCTCAAAGCAAGCAATGTTCTGTTGGATTCTGCTTATAATCCTAAGATTTCTGACTTTGGTTTAGCGAAGATATTTGAGAGGGATCAATCACACATTGTCACTCATCATATTGCTGGAACTTAGTAAGTATGGTAAAGCATTCTATTTGCTAGTATGTATCGGATTAGCTCAGCTAATGAAACCTATAATAATCCTGTTACACAGTGGATACATGTCACCAGAGTATGCGATGCGTGGTCAGTGTTCAATGAAGTCAGATGTATTTAGCTTCGGTGTTTTGGTCCTAGAGATCGTCACGGGGAGAAGAAACTATGTCTCCTACGACAGTGAGCAAGATGTTGATCTTATAAACCTTGTAAGTCCTTTTTGCAAATAAACCTTGTAAGGTCTTCACAGGGTTGGTTTTTTTTGTGTTTTTGAGTTAAGAACAAGTTTACTTTTGTAGCCTGAGGGTCAGTAGCATGGAGTTTGTTAGGTGGTTTTAGTCATTTGAAGTTGTATCACGTTTTTTTTGGCCCATTTTCCACTTTCAAAACTGCGCCGGCATGCACTTGTCTTTTCTGTTTTACTCTTCTAATAAAATCCGTGTCAAAGTTTTGCCGCCCTTTCTTAAAAAAAAAAGTACTTCGTAGGCCTCCACATGTCAAATTGGGACAAGCACTTGCTGTCCATAACCCATGAGATTACACCATGTAAGATACCTCAAGAAGTTTTCTTTCATTGAGGTTTTAAAACTCATTTGTTTTGCAAATCAATTGGCATGTTTTCCATTGTTCTTACATTTCCTGTAAATCAATAAATGCAGAATTATTATTAGATATAATAATGTGATAGATTGCATGGGTTGGCCAGTTAGAATGAGGCTATAAGAGGAACTCTTCTTCTTTTCTGTTAGGTTGTTTTCTGGTTGTTTTTCTATGCACTCCGTTAGTTCTTGCTTTTCAGTGTGTACCTATTTGATACAGATATGGGAGCACTGGACCAGGGATAAAGCCATCGACTTGATTGATGCATCCCTGAACAGCAACTATCCAGCTGACAATGTGTTGAAGTGCATCCACATTGGGCTACTGTGTGTCCAGCAAAAAAACCTACAGATCGGCCGTTCATGTCAGCTGTTAACTACATGCTTAATAGCAGCACTGCCTGTCTCCCCCCTTTGTCCAGACCAACCATTTGGTTCCGTGAGACTGCTGAACATTCCTCGGGAAGAAACGAAACAAAATCATCGCGGAATGAAGTGTCCATCACCGAGATTGAGGCCCGATGAGCCTTGAGAGTTGAGACTTCAATTCATTCCTATCTCTTCTTCTGAATATATTTTTTCATTATATGTAAGCTCTGATTTGATACGACTTCCAAATTTCTTTCATTAAGTGCATGAACCCTCTTCAAATTCATTTTAGCAGAAGATAATTGTTAACAGTCAAAATTGACACGACGACAATTGTTGATATGATCATGCATGATTTAAACAATATATTGGCTAGGCTAGTACATGCTTTGGCTCTTGGTTTTGAATTGTGAGCTACTTTTTGTACAGCATAACAATATGAGAACTGCTTCAATATATACTCCTCTTTCTAAAAATAGCACCAATATAATCTCAAAGCGGCCCACACAATTATTTTTTTTTCCTTTATATTATTTTTTTCTCTTATATGTCCCTGTGTGTCTGGTTTCTCCAACCCAGCTCATGTCCAGCCCTGACCACATCTCGCTGTGTGCTCGCCGATTGCCGTAGTAGCGTCGCTGCATGTTGCCGGGAGGAAAATTACAAGGGTGGGCTGTCTTCCAACAGTCACTGTTCGGTTACCTCGTTCCACGCCTGGAAATCTTAAACGCTACTAAATCCGTTCCAAATTGTAGTTCGTTTGACTTTTTCAATCCCAACTTTGACCACTCGTCTTATTCTAAATTTTGTGTGAAATATCACTTCTTTTGTTGTGGCTTGCTTTATTAACAAATGGTGTTTAAGAATGACTTAAATTTGATTGTTTTTGTGCAAATTTTTTGAATAAGGCGAAGTGGTCAAACTTAGGGTCAAAAAGTCAAACGAACTATAATTAAACGGAGGGAGTACTATTACTTCCGTTCTAAATTATAAGCCGTTTTGACTTTTTTGATACATCTATTTCATTGTGCATCTAGTATAATAATATATCTACATACATAGTAAAATGGATGAACAAAAAAAAAAAATCAAAGCGACTTAGGCCTTCTGCAGTGTGGTGTGCGAGTGATGACCAAAAGTAGAGAGAGAGTGTGTTTGGGCACCAGTTCCAACACTGCAGGTAGTGGTGCTTAGAGCAAGTATTATAGATGTGCTGACCGCCGGCTGGGATGCATGCGGTGATAGTGGCGGGCCCCACTATCTCAGCCAATAGCAGGGGATGAAGAGCCTCTCCGCCGGCCTCAGCGGGCGCTTGGCCAGACGCCGGCATGCTTCTCTCTCTTGCTCCACGTAGACTCTCAGCCTGCTCTCAGCCACCCATAATACTCGCTCTTAGTAGGAGTGAAGCCGAGAATACAGTGAAGCGGTGCATGTAGATTCACCGATGCCCAAACAATAAACTATATTATTTCCATGTAGCAGTGTCAGAACGGTTACGTTCATTGTTCATTCATACTTGCACTTGCTCTGAATCTCTGATCTTTCAAAAAACCTTGCACTTGCTCTGGATTGCATTCCGTGGAGACTCAGAAGCATTCATTTTTTCTTGTTTCCACTAAACAAAACCAAACTGCTACACAATCACTAGAGGCCTCGATTTATTATCACGAGGTCAAGTAGTACCTGCAAGCAGCATGAACCAGGGCCGCAGCACCCTGCGTGCCCTCGATGCCTTGCACGACCAGATCGAGAGCGGCAGCGAGGAAGCCGGGGGCTGCGCTGTCCAGCCGTAGCCTGCAGATCCACCGGGCCGAGCCTTCCTGCCATAGGCGCTTGCCGCCGTCGACATCACCTTTAATTTATCCCCTCCTCCTTCTATAGTTGTATCCTGTTCGTGATTCAGATTCCGCTCGTTTCTTTTCCTCGTAGGGCGTTAAGCGGTGGTCCTATGACCGACGATGGAGATGCAGAGGCGGACGAGATCGAGGTGGCAAAGCCGTGGTGGTGGAAGCACTACCCGACTACTCTACATGCTCAAGAATCGAACTGCACCAATAGGCAGACCAACGAAGCCCAACGACATGCAGCCGGACTCGGGACTCCACACACCGCGATATGAGGCGGTCCGCCGTAGACCATGCAAGCTCAGCGACTCCTCCTTCCTCGAATAAGTACACGGAAAAAGTTAAAACCGGTTAGGGAACACATTAAACTTTGGTAAACCGTGTAATCCACCCCCTGGCCCAGTTTGGGAGGGTTGTTTTGCTTGTGCGGTGTCTAGCGTGGAGTGGTTTTGACACGGTGGCACAAGGGATGGACTCCAGGTGGGTTGAATCGGACTGACGGGTGGGCCCTAGCCGTCAGGAACGTGCCCCTCAAATACGCCTCCTTTCCCCTGTCTCTCCCTTCGACTCTGTCTTTTTCTTCTTGTATTCTCCGTTTGAAACCCACCTCTCTGGTGGCGCGGTCGGGCGGCGTGGCGATGATCGGCGACAGGTTCGAGTGATCGGCTTCATCAACAAACACCAGGTGCATCTTCACTCGTGGATCATGATTTCATCTCGGTGTAATGGGCGTCCGGAACTTGTAGCCCTCGATTGGGGTTTTCCGGGTACAGTAGTTTTTTGAAAAAGAAGAAAAATGTTTGTGGATTGCACATTGATGTTGATTTTAGGGCTTAGGGTTGACCAATTTTGTGTTTTGTTACTACTGAGTTCACAAGTTCATGTTATTTTTGGGGTTAGGGTTTGTCGTTGATGGTGGTTTAGGTAGTCTTATTGTTAGGTTATGCCCTTTCTTGATTTTAGGATGGAGAACAACGTGCTTGAGATTTGGTTTCACTTTTTGGAACATTTCACACTTTATCGGATGGTTATGTCACCTATCTAGGAGGAGATATAGCTAAGTCCGAAATTGAAATGGACAAGGTGTTGTATTTTGAGATAAATGGCCATCTTCATGATCATTTTACCATGGACTCTATCTTGAGGTTGTTTTGGTTGATGCCCGGAAAGATTGGATATGAAGAATGACTTGGTTCTATTGGTAGATGATCAAGCATGTTAGGTAATGTTGCAAAAGCATGACTATCATGGTGGGGTGAAACATTCAAAGGTAGATATGTATGTCGAGGAGGTTGGCGTGGAGTTGAATGCGGATGGCCGGGGTATGCAGGTTGGTGATGATGCAGGTGATGAAGAAGGATCAACATTTGATGATGCGGGTAATGAAGAAGGATCACCATTTGCTAATGCAGGTGATGAAGAAGGATCACCATGTGATGATGCAGGTGATGACAAGGATATGAGATCATATGTTGCATTCTACATGTCTCCTTCGAAACCACCTAAGGATAGTGCCGAAGTTGAAGAGCACAAGCCATGCGAGATAGTGATGTTGAAGATAAAGGTAGAATGTGTGTCCTTCATCGATGACGGTTCAAGATGAATCGATGAAGATTATGTGCAGCCCCCATCTAAGGATAGCTCTACGAGGATGAAGAGGCAAAGAAATGAGGAAGTATGCTTATGAAATTAAAAGGAGCAAAAAAAACAAAGAAGCTTGGCATACATGGTTCTCTAGTTAAACCAATTAGAGTAGAAGATTTGGCCGATGAGGTGCCCAACCTAGATGAACCCGGTAGTCCATACATGGACTCAATTGATGAGTACTCCTATGGAAAAGATAGTGATGGTGAGGCAACGAGGTGGAAGATTTTGGAGAATAAGTATGATAGCAAGGCTCCAATTCCTATGTTATCTCTTTTTATGACATTGAGAGATAGTAGAAAGTTAAAGAAGGGCACGGTCAAGTATGGTATCAAGACACATAGGCATCTCATGTTTGACAAAGATGAGAGGATGAAGGTTAGGGCATTTTGCACTTGGCCAGGATGCATGTGTATGATTTATGGCTCCAAAGTACCAAATCAGATTGGTTCAAGGTACTTCTACTTTGATAGCCAAGCATTATTTTCAAGAAATTAGAGACAAGCCAACTTGGAAGTCTGGGCAGATGCAGATCAGAGTCCAGAAAGATTTTCTTGCTGATGTGTCAGCTTCAAAATATAAGAGAGAAAAATCCCTTGTGTTGAAGCAAGCTCTAGATGTTTTGAAGGGAGAATATAGCAAAGTTTTTGACTACCAGTTAGAGTTGTTGAGGACCAATCTAGGCAGCACAGTTGTAGTGTGTCTTGATCCAGAAATTGGAGATAGGAGAGTGTTTGACAGGTTCTATGTTTGTTTTGGTGCATTGAAGAAGGGTTTCTTTGCTGGATGTAGGAAAGTTATTGGTTTGGATGGGTGTTGGTTTAAAGGTGCCAACAATGGGAACCTTCTGTGTGCAATAGGCAGAGATGCAAATAACCAAATGTATCCAGTGGCATGGGCAGCAATACCTATTGAATATTATGACACATGGTATTGGTTTCTTGGTCTCCCGCAAAAGGATCCGAACATAAATGATGGTGGAGCTGATTGGGTTATCATTTCGGACACCCAGTAAGGTAATATCAATTTTTGCAGCTTTAATGTTGTTTTTTATAGACTTTTCCCTTTCATCGGTGTTGCCTAATAATATGATCCTCACATGTAGGGGTTGCTCAAAGCTGCCAAGGAGTTGGTGCCCAATGCAGAGCATAGAATGTGTGCTAGACACATATATGCCAATTGGAGGAAGAAATACACTGATAAAAAATACAGAAGAAATGGTGGAGATGTGCAAAGGCTTCATGCATGACACTTTTTAACTTGTACAGAGCATACCTTGCTCTAGATACACTAGAAGGGGATGATGAAGACTTCACCAGAGCACTGGAGTAGAGCCTATTTCAAACTAGGATCCAACTTTGACTCTGTGGACAACAATATGTGTAAAAGTTTCAACAACAGCATAATGTTGAGTCTGACTCTAGACCTCACACTCAGCCTCATTCAAGAAAGAGTTCCCTCAAGGCCCACCCTTTTTAAGACGACACGAAGTGAGCCTAGCTCAACTGGTTGGATGACAAGTGTGGTCATGCACTTTGACACTCAACAACACTCATGTTCAAGTCCTCTTTTGGATTGAATTTAGGTGACTACTTCTCTTCTTAATGAAAAAAAAAAACCACCTAGTTCTTCGTAGATTGAATCATATATTCGAAGACGAGCGATGATGCAAAAGTCTCATGAAACTTCGGTGTTTGAAGAATTATGCGCCCATGAGACTCCCCACTAAGACCCTACTTCTTGAGAAGCACCTTCAGCTCGAGGTTGTCTAGGCGTCAACCCAACTTCACAACAAGTCTACCACCGGTATTAGGAGGTGACGATGATTTTATCACTTTGTTAGCAGAACGTGAGAGAGAGGGATCGACGCGTTTATTACTTTTCTACATACACTATTTTTACTAGGAACTTAGACTTAGTGTATATCTAAGTACATAGCAAAAAGCCATGAATCTAGAAAAACAAAGACACAAGTTCCAAATCTATCTTTATTTTGCACATGGATATATACAATAGAACATATCTTGTATGAGAACATTTCCTCCTAAGCACGTAGGAGAATCACAACCACACAACTTTTATTCAGTTCCAACTAGTAGTGATAATTATCTATCACGGCCGGTTGGTTTTAAACGTGAGCTGGACGCACAAGTATCACAAGGTTTGTTTTTGTGCTACGTGATACCAATCAGGTGTGAAGAAAAAGAAATGATATTTTTATATATAAAACAATCTATTAGCGAGGCGGTCGTGGCAAACTAGCAATGTGGATTCCGAAAAACGCCGAGCATGAAGCATTGAATGAATTTAGAGTGTTGCGACGCGCACACCGCATCGCGACGTTCATCGGTGTGAGAGCGAGCAAACAACAAGGAGAATGGAAGGGCACACGAGGTTGTGATTCCTCATTCTCGAGGCGAGCGAGGAACATGAGAAGATAGATCTTGCGCAGACGACTTCACGAGACAATACATGCACCTAAATTTGCAAGTAAAAGTATCACCTTTTATATTTTAAATATTAAATAGGTCTAGTATGAAAATATACACTCATTTAGTATCATAAGTATTTAGATTTTTCTTTCTACAAAATTCCTCTCGTTCGAGTAGTCTTGACCTATACTCGTTCATTATGGGGTCGGACTTGGGCCTTGGCCATTCCATCTGGTATTAGATTGCTCACCATGAGCGACATACGACAAGCAGCCCGCCTCGTGTTAGGAACCAGACGATTTCGTGAAGTATAGCAAGGTAGAAGAGGCAACAAAACTCGATCAATAGAAATATCCAAAAAGTTAAGAACAAGAGAAAACATGACAGATGGAAAACTAATAAGTTCGCTATCAACAAACACGATGTCGGAGATGCTCCCGAAGGCGGTTCTGCTCGCCAAGCAGGCGGCGAACACCATCCTCGCCGTCGATCCACCGCTCAACCTCGGTGGGCGTACGGGAGACGATGCGGTGTTGTTCGCGGTGCGCTTCTTCGCCCATCCAATCTCGAGTCTCATGGCTCCCTCACCGGATCTCAGCGGGGGGGGTCATCGTTCAAGAAGCGGTGCCCTAGAAGATGATGAAATCGATGAGCACCAATGATGCAAGATCGGGGAACAGCGGGACGTTGATTGGGGGGGATAAGGTAATGGCGGATTCTCGATTGAATCCAAATGCAAGGACCGTAAGAACCCTAATCGATCCTCGTATGTTTCCTCGGTTTCATTGGTCTTGTCCGAGGAGAGAAATTCGTAACCATTGGTGAAAGTGAATGATGTTACCAATCGAATCATGAATGATCTAGCAAGCGTAATTCACGCCGCCCCAAAGCAATCCCATAAGATTCCTGCAAATTTCAGAGACAATTGCTCTCGAGTGCAAGGATTTGGGGACTTCCCAAGCTTGAATGAAACCAAAAATGTGAAGAGAGTTAAGGGACCAAAATTTGGCCCTCCTTTTGATTCTGAAAACAGGTGGTTCAAATACACATCGCCTAGATCCGATTTCCCCTTTGAAGAAATCCAAGACAAGTCCGTTAAGATCAAATCTGCTCCTATCAAATTAATATGGCCAGAAAGAAAATTTTTGAAGAATTGAATGAGGCATCCAAAAAGGAAAAAAAAAGCAGTATGAGAACAAGGCCGCATTTAAAAATGGTTCAAAATACCAAGGGCAAAAATGGAATGCACGATGGTTTTGGCCACCTCCAAAGGTGAGGATTGTGCCGAGGGCATTCTTGGGGGCGGGTCGGTGGAGTGTACACGCGGCAGTCACTCAGGGGGGGTGAGAATCAGAAGGTGAGTGTTATTGAGTCGAGTTACCACTCCCCCAAGAAACCAGATCTATTCCTCCAAGAATCGCCCCAAATAAATTATATCCCCTCTCAGCTACACCTCATAGACTCAACCCTAAATCGATTATCCAGCAATTTTCGGGAGAAATCGGAGAGATCATACATTGCCGCAATTCGAGCTAATCCCCGCTCCCACTATCAAGGTTATGCAACCTCAGGGTAGTGGCGGCTGGCAGTCGCGTGGTGGTGGTACTGGAGGTTGGCCCCAACGTGGCGGCGGCGGAGGTGGATGCTGAGGAAGCCAAGACCATGGAAGGGGAGGATATAGGGTAAAAGAGATGGTGAAAATAGTCATGGAAGAGGTGGCTATGGGGGAAGAGGTGATAGTGGCCTCAATCAAGAAAGAGGTGCCTATGCAGGCAGAGGAGATGGTGGCTTCAATCAAGAAAGAAGAGGATCTGGGGAAAGAGGATTTACCTTTGAAGGAAGAGGAGGCTCTGATCAGAATAGAGGCAGAGGGAGAATGGATAGGGGCCAGCGGTGCATGGCGCAGAAAAGAAGATCCTCAGGAAGAGCAATCTAGCTTTGATGGGAATGCTCTGGGGGGGTCTCAAGATCAAGAAGCTGAAGCTACTAAGGCTAGATGGGAAGGGAAGAGTCTACTGGGTTGTCAAGTCGACTCAAGAGGAACCAAAGACAGATACTCAGATTCAAGCTGAAACCAAGACTACTGAGGAAGAAAAAGCTGGAGAAGGTAGCAGCAAAGCAATCCAAGGTAAACCTAAACCTAAAAGTAGTGATCTGAGAGTAGCTTGTGAAAACTGTGGGCTAAACAATCATGAGACAAAAGATTGCCGTAGAGCCCCTAACTTTGAGAAAAAGATGGCTTGTGAAACTTGTGGCATGACTAACCATAGCACTAAGGAGTGTAGAAGGAACTGCTGTGAAATCTGTGGTCCGAACTCTCACACTACTTATGATTGCAAGAGCTGTATTGCATGGAATTCAGTGCCGAGTTAAAAAAAGTGCAAGTGGAAAACCATAGCTTTACATTTATTGAAGAATGCATTGATGCTAGAGTCACTCAAGAAAATCTAGTACAGCTATTATATCTGGTGATCAATGGAATTGCAGACCGCGGGAAGATTGAGTTGGAGTTCTTGATTTCCTAGGCTCGTCCTTGGAAATGCAGAGCCGCACAAATAGAAGACAACAAATTTCTTCTAAGGTTTCAAACAAAGCTAAGATGGCAAAATGAATGGTGTAGACTACGAATCCGACAATGAAGTTCGGAGCAAACATTACCATAGAACCTTGGTCTCCCGCCCCGAGGCACAAGATATCTTTGCAAACCTATCGTTTTGGGATTAGCAAGATCCCCTGTGACCAAAGGTCCATTAGAACAATTGCTAAGGTTGCCGGATTGGTGGGAAAAGCCTTGGAAATTGATGAAAACACTAGGTACGAGATATGACTATGTAAGAGTCAACATTGCCGTTAAATGTGTCAAAGGTTCCTAAATATGCTTATGTCGCTTTGGGGAGAAACTTCATCGATTTGGCTTTGAAAGGGAGCTTCACGAAGATGAAGGGGAGAAAATCCTAAAGAGTGGTATCAAGGTCAATATGAATCAGCAACCTCCATCCAGCAGTCAGAAAGTAAGGGATGAAGAGATCAAACAGCAGCCAAAGACAAAAGATGATAAGAAAGAGGACAATGTAGATTACTCTCAGAGAAATGGCAAACAAGTGGTGGAAGTATGGTCCGCACCTCCTAAGGTAGACTATAAAAGAAGAAGTGAGGTTGGGTTTATGAAGGATGCTCGAAGGCATACAAAAAAGAAACACAAGATAGGGGAATTGAGAAGGTATAGATCCCTGACACTCTTGAGGACTCAGAAGATTCCAATGAGTCATTTCCAGAGAAGGTGGAAAAACTAACTAGTGGAGGCAGAACTGATAAAGATCATGATGAGGCAAGTAAGCAAACATGGTCAGTTCAGACTCATGTGATAAATGTTGACCCCAAAGCCTTCTTGTTAACAGAGACAAAAAACAGTTTCGATATTGACATGAGCAAGAGTAGCAAAAGTAAGAAGGCCAAGTCAGCTGTGGGGGGGATAAGGATAACAATCTTTCAATTCTTGAAGATCTTAGTCGGGCTCCTAAGAGCAACAACAAGATCATCTCTGTGTCTCCGAAATTTTCATCATCAAGACAATATTGTATTTACACAAGAAAGCATTGAAACAGAGATGGCTGAAAAAAGTTGATACAAATATAGACAGTAGAGAGAGTAATGATGTGGGAATTGGAGAAAAGGACAACGGATCAAATCAGGTCAAAGAAGATATGACTCTGACAAGTCCAATATGGCAATGATGGAAGCTATGGAAGGGCAAGTGAGCAAGAACTCTGAAGACCAGTCAAACAACTCTGAAGATACCCAAAAGTAGCGGTGATGGAAGGCAAATATAGAAGGAGGAGTGAAAGGCTCATCAAGGAGACAAACCTCACAACAGGAGACAAAACCGAAAGGATGGCCGGGAAAAGAAATTTAGAAGGTAACTTTCAGAAAAACTTTAACTCATTTGCTATGCTTCCCATTGAAGAAATTATTGATATATCTGGCGATATGGGCATAGATGTTAGTTGTGATATGTTTAGTACTTTTGATCTTATCAAAGATTTAGAGCAAGCTAGAAATGATTTATATCTTAAGCAAATAGAAAACCAAAAGTCACTGTGAGTACCGAGGATGACTTAGTTAATGAGGAAAATTACGTTTTAGAGCTTGACCGGATGCAAGAGGACTCTTCCCGACCTTGATAATTTTATTCTTGTTGAGTCAAGAAAAAAGAAAATTGAAAGAAAAAGCAGAGTGAAAATTTCACCTGCAAAGAAGAAAGACAATAAAGAGGATCGGGGAAAAATCCTGGCCTTAAAAAAGAAGAGGAAGGCCTTGTAAAGCCAAAACCTCTAAGACCATGTCTAAATCAAAGAGTTCCAAATGCGTAGACTAATATGGAATTGCGGGGGCCTCGAGAAAAACTGGGGTAGCCACTTTTTCGGAAAATCTTATCTTTCAAAACTCTTTTTCATTTCATTGGTTTGCAAGAAACCATGGTGCAAGATTGTGATGATAAAATCATCAGGAATTTTGATGCTAACCAAGATTACCTATGGCTGAATAACCCTGACCAAAGGGAAATCAGGTGGCACATACTTGTTGGGATAAGAAAAGAATTCTATGATGTTGGTAAATTCAAGCAAGGAGAATACATGCTCCAAATGAACTTATGGGAGAAAATCAATAAAATAAAATGGAATCTTTTGGTGGTGTATGGATCGCTTTCGGGATGAAAATAAGATTGATTTCCTTACGTAACTTTTCGCATTACGTTCAAAGAATAAAGAACCCTGCTCATTGGAGGGGATTTTCATATCATTAGATTCTCTAATGAAAGAAATAGACCTGGGCACATTAGGAAATTTACAAACATGTTCAACTCATTGATAAGGTTCCATGAGTTGGAAGAAATACGAGATGTTTGGAGGTCTCTACACATGGACTAATAACCAGACTCCCCTTTACTTGAGAAACTAGATAGAATTCTAGTTACCAAGGAATGGGAGGATTTTTTCCTAATGTGTTGGTTACAAAATTACCAAGAGAGCTCTCTCGATCACAATCCATTGATAATTTCTACCGCCCTGAAAAAAAAAAAACAAAACACTTACAATTTAGATTTGAAAACATTTGGTCGGATAATCAAGACTTTTTTTATCATGTTCAAAGGATTTGAGATCACCCTTGTAAAATTTGATCGCCTTAGACAAAATTCAAAAGAAATTAAAACCGGTCAAACAAGTACTTCAAAAAGGATGGGGCTTTAACTTACAAGGTGAGTTGAGGAAGAGAAGATCCTCTATTAGTGAAGAATTACTTGACTGAAAAAATTGGTAGAAACTGTTGGGTTAGATCTTGAACAAATAATGAAAAAAATGGAACTATTAAAAGAAAACTTTAACTTGCTGGATCAAGAAGAAAAATATTGGCATAGTAGGTCACATGCAAACTGGATCCTAAAAGGAGATAGTAACACCGGCTACTTCCATAAGATTGCAAATGGAAGAAGAAGAAAAAATCTTGTCATTTCACTAGATGACAATGGAGTGACAATTGAAGGAGATGAGAATTTATTGAAACATGCTACACAATACTACTCGATTTATTTGGTCCTTCATGTGAGCATGACATTCATATTGATAATTCAATTTGGGCAGAACTAGAACATGTGACGAGAAGAGGAAAATTCAGAGTTATGTAAACCTTTTAAGGAAGCGAGAAATCAAATATGCCCTTTTCCAAATGGAAAAAAAGAATAAGGCCGCGAGTCCGGACAAAATTCCTATTGAATTCTACCAAGCATGTTGGACAATTATCAAGAGTGATATAATTCAACTTTTTGATGACTTTCACTCAAATAAGGTGGATATCAATAGGATAAACTATGGAATTATAACATTACTTCCAAAAGTTACCGATGCCATCAAGAACCGGCAATTTAGGCCAATTTGTCTCTTGAATTGCTTGTATAAATGGATCACTAAAACTTTGACTTTAAGATTTGAGAGAATTGCTGAGAAGCTTATCCATAACAACCAAACAACATTCATGAGAGGTAGAAACATAATGAATGGAATCATGATACTACATGAAATTTTACATGAAACAAAAAAGAAAAAAAAATACCTGGTATTGTATTGAAATTGGATTTTGAGAAAGCATATGACAAAGTAAATTGGAACTTTTGTTTGAATGTTTAAGAGCTAGAGGGTTAAGTACAACCTGGTGCAATTGGATAAAACAAGTGGTGTCGAGGAGGGATTTGTAAGTGTCAAATTGAATGACCTAAGCGGTCCTTATATCAAAAGCTATAAAAGGTGTGAGACAAAGGGGATCCTCTATCCCCAATAATACTGTTCAATTTTGTTGCGAGATGGACTGACTAGAATGGTTCTCAAAGCTCAATCTAACAATCTGTTTGTTGGACTCATTGATCATATTGTCCTCAATGGAGTGGCAATATTACAATACGCAGATGACACTATTATATGTCTAAAACATGATGTAGTGGGGGCTAGGAGGTTAAAGCTTCTACTCTATATGTATGAACTTATGGCGAGGTTTAAAGATAAACTTCCATAAAAGTGAAGTCATAACCATTAATGATGAAGAATCCATGTCTGAATTATATCGAGATTTTTAATTGCCAATGGGACATTTCCCATAAAATACCTTGGAGTTCTGTTTGTCCAAGAAGACTACATGTGACCGAAAGTGGACTCCAGCGGTAGAAAAGAGTGCCAAAAAGAATGGCGGTGTGGATGGGAGGTACAATGTCAATTCTTTGGAAGATCCACATTGATAACTTCCTGCCTAAATAATGCCCCAATTTACCAACTTTCCATA
The DNA here is from genome assembly GCA_015847255.1 of Hyparrhenia diplandra. NCBI lineage: Eukaryota > Viridiplantae > Streptophyta > Magnoliopsida > Poales > Poaceae > Hyparrhenia > Hyparrhenia diplandra. Next base: position 51,451 of record JADLZK010011638.1, read on the forward strand.
TATTTGGCACCTAAAACCATCATAAACAACATTGACAAGAATAGAAGAGCCTTCTTTTGGCAAGGAGGAGGAACAAAGAAAAAAATACTATCTCGATAAAATGGATCAAGGTGTGTAAAAGCAAAAAAGAAAGGTGGACTAGGTTTCAAAAATATCAGACTCGTGAATATAAGCTTGTTATGCAAATGGTGGTGGAAATTAGAGAAAGAACAGGGGTTTATGGCGGGGACATTATCAAATACAAATATCTCAAAGCAAGGATAGTATTCATACGGTCAAACATAAACAAACAGACTCTCCCATGTGGTGATCATTTAAAGATCAAACATATATACATGCAAGGTAGGAAAATCAGAATAAGAAATGGCAAGTATGCTAGATTTTGGCATGATTCTTGGTTGTGCGAGAATTCTTTATCGTATTTTTTCCCCGACCTGTATGCTATGTGTCAACGAGAAAGATGTATCGGTGGAAAGCTTGATCAAGAAAAATCCACACAGTATTCATTTTTTTAGATGGCTGGTTAGTAACTGGTGTTGACATTTCTTAACGCAATCACAAAAGAATGGATTTAAGACCCGCTCTCGGGACGGCCGTAAAATGTATAATGGTATCTATCTAATAAGTTAGTGCGGATGTGGAGTTAATCTCACATTCCAATGAATGGTTAGAACGGAGAGTTAAAATAGTTAGACGGAATTAGTTATGGTGTATGACTCGTAACATTATCTATGGTGGAGTTAATCTCACCAAGATAGGCACAAAAAGCTGTACCACACATTCTAGCATTGCCTACGAAACTAGTCTGTCACCCTAGCTCACAACGCTAAGAAATGCGTGAACGGATATTCTTAATATGACACTTGAATCTCTTGCAATGATAATATAATTATGGTATCCGCAAGCGCACGAGATAGAATAACCCAATTGTAGCACTTCACCGTGAGTCTATCCGGTATCGTATTTATATTTTAACCACGGGGAAGGGAAGGGGTAGGCTATGGGTAGGTTGATGATTTAAGTTGATTCACTTGCGGTGGTGTAATGTAGAGTAAACCATATGCATCATACTAAACTCAAACTAGGTAAGTCACATAATAAAAAAGATAAATAGTGATAAATGATAATAAGCGCCAAGTCAAAGATCATGGTGTGCCACTAGAAGGTGTCATAACAGGCTAAATATCATGGTATAGGTAGAACAGATAGAATATTCCTAAGTTACTCCTACTTATATGTCAATGCATACTACAATTAGTGCAATACACCTAGTCATCATGGTATGAAAGCAATATATCTACACATGGTGAATATTACTAAGGAAGATCAGGAACAAAGCAAGTCTACCATAGTAATAAAGCTCAACTAGCCCTACATTCGGGGGTGGATTACAAAGGACTCAATGGCAATATCACATCCACGATCTACCACAACTTCCCAGAATATAGGGGATGTCGCGAGGCAAACGTTGTATAAACACCACGTTTACACCGCCGACCACCCACAAAAAGCGTACACCTAAGTGGGCGCTATACGACTCCATGCTTGAATATAAAGACAAACATACTAAACTAAATATATAATCATAATAAGCATGGAAACATATAACTAAGAATATAATCATTAAATAGAATAAAGTCATAGCAATTGTATTCTAACCAAATACTTACAAATTAGATACAAGAGAGAAGCCACAAGAAGCTCGGCTCCCGCTACTTCTTGACGATCAGGAATTCAAGACAATACTTGACTTCCTCTAGAACTAGCCTAGATAGCTATTGCTCGGTTATGGTGGAACTAGGGCTTGGGATCTTGACTTGGGTCTTGATGATGGACTTGGTATGGAGTAGAATGACTTAGGGTTTCACCTGAGGGGGGGGGGTCGGTTATATAGCCCGGAGGATGCACCACCAGCCCTTGGATCAAACCGACCTTGATGGATGGACTAGATTGCTCCTCATAGGCGGTTGTGAACCGACCTAGAAGCAGGTCGACGGGGGTCCCACCGGCGGCCCCCGCGCCGCCCCCGGCAAGTGGGCCCCAACTTTGTGTCTCGTGTCTTCCGGTGTCTTCTAGAACATTCTTGCGTGGGTTCCAAGTTGGATTACTTCACGGATACGTCTTTATGTCGTAGGGCTTGCAAACTCTTGGGCATATTCTGTTTAATCCCCGAAAAAAAGATATAAATCACCAAAACTCGTGGAATCATGTTAGTCAGGCCCCTATACTATGTTAATATTCATTTTAGGCCCTTATTTCAGTTTTAAAAACCTCTATATTTTATGTTATAAGATATACCAACAACTGGCTAGCTCAATGGGAAGAAATTATGATCAAGTCTCACTTAGAACACTAAGTGAAGATGAGGATATACTAGAATGGAAATTTGGTAAAAAAAGGTTTTTCTTGTTAAATCGGTCTACAATGCTCTTACAACTTCGATAGTGGTCCTTATTATAAGATGATTTGGACCGGTAGGATTCCACCTAAAATCAAGATCTTTATGTGGTTATTAATGAACAATGCAATCTTGACTAAAGATAATCCGATCAAAAGGAAATGGGATGGTGATCCAACTTGTTACTTTTGTGACAAAGAAGAAACTTGTGATCATTTGTTTTTGGATGTACTACGCAAAGTCTGTGTGGGCTATTTTAGCCATATGCTTAGGTGCTGGTAACATTCCTTCTAATCTACAAACAATCTTTGGGAATGGTGCTCGGTTTGGCTTCCATTTGGCAAAATCTATCACACACTTGGAATATCGGCTATTTGTTGGGCAATTTGGAAAAGCCGAAATAAGGCTTGCTTTGAAAAAAAAAATAATTCAAGACCCCGCTTGTATTCTATGTTATGCTTGTGCGCTCATGGGTTATTGGGCAGACTTGTATACGGGGGCGACAAGGAGGCGCGGGTCCAGGGGGATAAACATGTATTGGAGATTGCGGCAAAAGCGGTCAAGAAGAAGACCGAGGCAACGGATGTCAAGATTTGAAGGACAAAGCGAAGATGAAGACAAGTGATGAAGAATGAAAGAGAAGACAAGTGATTGAGACTGCGGGTGATCTCGATGGAGTCTTTTGCCTAAAAAATGACTGAAAGCCAAGTGGGCTACGTCCTTGTTCTTTTGATTAACTTTCGTTGGCAGCGATTAATGCGATGGCATGAGTGCCCCGTTTGTTAAATCTTTAACACCGACTGTTTCGGTGCTCTTTGTTCTTTTTTCTTAAGCATCTTGGTGCGTCGGGTTGCTACTCATACATTGTATTTCCGTTTTCATAATGGAAATGGGGATCCCCTCGGTTCGAAAAAAAAGGAAAACATGACAGGGGTGAAGATAGGGGAAGGCTGATGAGCAGGTTTAGGGTTTAGTTCGTTTCATGTCAAAATCCTCCTAATCCCCCTTCAATCCCTTTAATTTTGGGATCAAACGAACAAAGCCTTACTCGGTTTGTTTCTCCAAGACTGCCTCGCTATAGTCCAAGCACTTAAAGGCAGTACTCCAAATCAATCTTCTAGCTGCTTCACCATAGAACGAAGAGTAAAAAATGAACAAGAAGATTATTTCAAGATTTCGATGTCTCAAAAACTTCATAGGACAGCAAATGTAGCTCATGTTCTAGGGAAGATTAGCTGGAGAGAGTCTTGTACTTGTTTCTTGTCTACTCCGTAAAAGGTCTCCTAAGTTGGCAAGCCTTAGACTATGACCATGAACATGCAACTGAACAGTATGAATATGCTATGCTGTACCAAAATAGCTTACAATTCAAAACTAGCCTAGCCAATATATTGCTCAATCATGATCATATCAACAACTACCACCATGTCAATTTTGATTGTAAACAATCTTCTGCTAAAATGATTTTGGAGAGGGTTCATGCACTTAGTAATGAAAGACAATAGGAAGACATGTCAAATCTGAGCTTATATATATTCAGAAGAAGAAAAATAGCAAGTCTCAACTGTCAAGGCTCATGGGGACTCAATCTTGGTGATGGACACTTCATTCTGTGATGATTTTGTTTCGGTTCTTCCCAAGGAAATTGAAGCTTTTGGGTTTAGTTCATCAGTCTCACGGAACCAGATGGTTGGCCTCGATAAAAGGGGGAGACAAGCTGTGTTGCTATTAAGCATGTAGTTAACAGCTGACATCACTGGCCGATCTGTAGGTTTTTGCTGGACACACAATAGCCCAATGTGGATGCACTTCAACACATTTTCAGCTGGATAGTTGTTGTTCAAGGATGCATCAATCAAGTCAATAGCTTTATCCCTGGTCCAATGCTCCCATATCTGTATCGAAAAAAATAGGTACACACTGAAAAGCAAGAACTAACGGAGTGCATAGAAAAACAAACAGAAAACAACCTAACAGAAAATAGAAGAGTTTCTCTTATAGCCATATTCTATGCAATCTATTACATTTTTATTATATCTAATAACAATTCTATATTATAGTTTATTGATCTATCGGAAATGAAATAAAGAACAAGGGAAAACATGCCAATTGATTTGAAAACAAAAGAGTTTTAAAAAAGCGCAATAAAAGAGAACTCCTTCATGACTTCTATTACATAATCTCATCGGTTATGGATGGCAATAAGTGCTTGTCCCGAATTTGACATGTGGAGGCCTGTGAACTACTTACAAGGTTTATAAGATCAACATCTTGTTCACTGTCGTAGGAGACATAGTTTCTTCTCCCCGTGATGATCTCTAGGACCAAAACACCGAAGCTAAACACGTCTGACTTCATCGAACACTGACCACGCATCGCATACTCTGGTGACATGTATCCACTGTGTAACAAGATTATTATAGGTTTCATTAGCTGAGCTAATCCGATACATACTAGCAAATAGAATGCTTTACCATACTTACTAAGTTCCAGCAATACGGTGAGTGACAACATGTGATTGATCCCTTCCAAATATCTTCGCTAAGCCAAAGTCAGAAATCTTAGGATTATAAGCAGAATCCAACAGAACATTGCTTGCTTTGAGGTCACGATGAACTATCTTCAGTTGAGAATCTTCGTGAAGGTATTGTAAGCCTCTAGCGATTCCACTTATAATTTTAAACCTTTGTACCCAATCTAGCTCCTTGGCTTTCGCTGCATCTACCACTCAAACAAAAGAAACATAAGTTATTATAGAATACTGTAATTTGGTCTTGAAGTTAGCACTAACTGGGGATTCATTTCTTTTTGGATAAACACATAGCCCAGGAATATACCAAAAAGAATTGTATCAAGGCTTCTATTGGGCATGTATTCATATGCAAGTATCTTTTCATTTTCTTCCAAGCAAACGCCAATAAGCCGGACAAGATTGTTGTGGTTCAGCTTGGCAACCAAAAATTAGTTCAGTTTTGAGCTCTTCTATTCCTTGTCTGGAAGTCTGTGCTAGTCTCTTCACAGCTATTTCCTGACCATCAGGTAGGTCTCCCTGCAAATAGGTAAAGAAAGATATGGGCTATGGAGAGATGAATTCACGAGAGATAAAAACACAGGGGTTGTCCGTACAAAAATTTTTAAAAACACTAAAGGGAGTGCACAGGTACAACTCAAGAAACAAAAATGTAAAATATGAAAATCAACAGGATTACACAAAGGGTTCTAATTGATACCTTGTAAACTACACCGAAGCCACCTTCACCAAGCCTTTTGTGTTCAGAAAAGTCACCGGTAGCAACTCGTAGTGTTGGCAGATCAAGAAGCAGCGATCCAATACTTTCAATATCATCCGGACTAGTTGATTCTGTTTGAAATTTGAGGTGAGAAGTAATCAATGGAACTTCATATTTGAGTGAATATTTTTAAACAACACTCATGACCAATTTGCATGAGTTTTTAAGGAAAATTAGCCTAAAAGCATTTTGAGGAAGTGAACATAGTATTTACTGAAATATAACCGTACCAGACATCAACAATGCATTTTTTTTTTCGAGGAATTTTTTTCGAAATCACGCGTGTGCGTGTATTACTTTAAGGGAAAAAGGAGTGCTGAGAAGATCGATACATAGTAGACACAAAGGATTCGCGGGTAATCCCGGGATTACCAACGAAATCCTCAACACACAGCGAAAAAGCAAGAAAAAGAGGGGTGGGGAACCCTCCACCTAACAACCCCAAGCAAGCGAGCCCGATACAAGGTAAATTCCTAATGTGCCGCAAAAGCAACGGCGAAGATCATCCATACAGAAGATCATCCGGCAGCCGCGACAACGACAAAGCATCCACCCACGAACCAAGTCCGCGGCCATCACTCCCGGCAACTCAGTAGCTGCCCGAGAGGTGCCAGCGACACGGCGGCAAAGCATCCGCCAACGAACCAACGATGGCAAAGCATCCGCCAACGAACCAACGATGGCAAAGCATCCGCCAACGGACCAACCAGCAACCCTCACTCCCGGCAATTCGGAAGATGCGAGAGGAGGCTTGCGGCACAGCCGCAAAGCATCCGCCAAAGGACCAACAGGGACCGTCACTCCCGACAACTCAGAAGCTAGCCGTGAGGAGGTCAAAAACGAACCCGACGGCAAAGCATCCGTCAACAAACCAAGATTACGATGTAGGGCGAACCAGCGTGAGTGGAATCGCAGCGGCACAAAGAGGAACTCCCCGAAGATCCAAAGCCAAGAAAGGGCCGGCCCCCAAGCTGGCGACCAGCATGGACCATGTTCCGCGGAGGAGAAGCCCGGCGTCGCCTTCGGGAAGGACCACGACGCCAAAGGCGCCGTTGAAGCTGAGAGGGATGGGTTTTCACCCGCGTCTCCCGGGATGTGAGCGAGGCGACCCGATGCCACCCACCCCACCACCATGGTGGTGCAGGTGCTACACGAAGTCGCCATCGACCATGCCACCTTGGCGCAGGACGAAGTCACAGCAGGCCACGAAGCAATGCAATGCGCCGCGCGGACTGTCCCAAGGCGCATAGCAACGGTGGGACCACCAAGGCACCGTCGGGGGCGCTAGAGGGGCGGATCCGGCCTGGGCACGACAGCAACCCCCACACAGTACACGTGCTCGCGACGGTAAGGCCAGCGGCCCCCGGGGCGGCAGTGCGTGCACGGCCCAAGGCCGTGACGCCGGAGGAGGGAGGCGCTGTGCGCCCGGCGCTCCCGGAAGCTGGAGGTGGTCAAATCGGCGCCGGCTCGTCGGAGTAGCCAGGTGAAGGGAGGGAGGTGGAGGGCGGGGGAGAGGAAGGGAGAGGGGAGGGAGAGACAGCGGCGGGGCTGGTTGTGCTGGCCGCCGCCGCCGCATGCCGATGGGTGACGCCGGGCGCAGCAGCGGTTGGGCGCCGGCGACGGGGAGACCCCGAGGGGTGCACCAACAATTTCCCCTTTTCGAGGAATCAGGAGGGTCATGCCCCACAATTTAAATATTAAATATAAATATAAGATTTACAAAAGAAAATCAAAATAAACAATTGGGCTTCATTCTAGCTGTTGTTCATTTTTAGATAAAGAGCCATTGTCTGAATTCTTTCTTGAACATGATATAACACATCTCTATGGATTGTGGGAAATGCATGGGCCTGGGATAGGGATGTGAGGTTAGATGGAAACCATACCCAGTGTTTAGATCAGGGAAATAGAGACGGATGATCCTATCCCGTTGGGACTTGGGAGGGGTGGGATGTGAGAGATGAGCCGGATATGGTGACCTGTGCTCATCGTTGACGTCGCCCTGCGCTGCTCAGGTCACCGAAGCCACAGCCCTTGGCTCGCATGCGCCGCCGCTTGCCTCGGATGCACCGCGCTGCCGGAGCAGTAGCCGCTCGCCTCGGATGCGCTTCGCTGCCGCGGCCATAGCTGCCTGCCGTGCCAAGATGCCTGGCACAACACCGTATTTTGGGCTTTTTAACTATTTGCCATTGTTGTCAAAAAAAAAAACTATGTGCCATTGTCAAAAAAAAAAAAAAAAAAGAAACTATTTGGCATGGCAATGGAGCCACAGATTTAAAAAAAATCCTTATATGAGCATTTGTTCCACAAAACAGTGACACCACCGTATTTTTATCATTTTTTGCTAACGTGCCAAGCCAAGTGGGCATGTCAGCCGGAGTCGGATGGAGCTAGCCAAACACTCCAACTCAGAACTCCATGGAACAGACTAAACTTTGGGGCCGTAGTACAAATGAGTGAGGTTTTGGAGCACCTCATTTGGTGCTCTAGAACTGTTCAATATGGAACTAGATATGGAGTTGGTAGGTAATTATCCACTAGTGCCATTGATAAGTGGGAAATAACGATTCGGTGTCTTATGTTTCCTCAGGCACAGACTCGACCGCGACTCCCTTCCCCACGCAGCCCGCGAGCTTTGCCTCCACAACCCCACGGCGCCGTCCGAGCTCCCCCTTCCCACGCCACGCATCATCCACCTACGGGCCAGCAAGGCTCTAGGACCCACGCCCACCCCAAAGTCATCCGTCGAGGCGCACCGCGCCCTCGATGTCTCCAACGGCGATGCGTTTGCCACCACATCCATGGAGGCGAAGAACTCCGCCCACAGCCCCGCACGCTCTGCCTAGATCCCACGACGCAGCGGTAGCTCCCTTCCCCCACGCAACCCGCGAGCTCCGCCCCGGTGCTGCCCACGCGGTCCGCCTCCCCAACACCGCCACGAGCTCCCCATCCCCCTTCTCGTGAGATCCCCCTTCTGTAAGTTAGCTTTTCACAAACATTTTGGCAAGGTTAAGAGTTAGTGCTCTAGATAAAAAGTGCATGCACATGATGTTAGGCTTAGAGGCACATGACGATCGAAGTCTCCAATGCTTTCCCCTCTTTATAATTCGACTATCGATCCTAAACCACTCACACCCTCTATTGTGTCTTGAGTGTGAAATCAAAATGGCCCTAAGATTGTACCTTCGCCTTGAGCCCATTTTGATCCTCTCAATTCAAGTCCACGCACTTGATCATCTTTTGGATCGCGCCATTGCATCCACCATGATCACAATGCATCTCCACTTGGCTAGACCAATCTCCGAACTAAATCACACACTTAGAGTAGAGAGATTAGTCCTAGGATGTAATTAATTAGCCAAAACTAAACTAAAGATCTTCACCACGCCCGTCGCTAGCGGAGGGAGTTAGGAGGGGCATCGCCGCCAAGCTCGAGGCGGATCTGCTCCCCATTCGCCACCATCACCAGCGTACATGGAGCATCAGGTCGACGGGCCTGAGCACCGGCGAGGCGCCGAACTTCTCGTCCACCTCACCTTCAACCCAGAGCACTTGCTTCATGCCGCCGTTGCCACCGCGGCGTACCAAGCTCGGCGGCGGCAAGCCAGCGTCCCACCGTTAGAACTCACCCTTCGCGCCCGTCGGTGCTGACCACCGAGCCCCGAAGCTGCTCGCATTGGCGGTGAGCGGGTAGCAGGCGGCCTAGACGAGCATGTGGCAAATCATGAGGGAGCCCAGCGCCACGCCCACCTCCTTATACATCGCGGGTAGTAGCACCTCGTTCGCCTTCTCCAGCATAGATGTTAGGTTCACGTGAAGCAGTGTCCACTGCCGCGACGCCGCCACTGTAGGAGGGCAAGGCAGGAAGCGCCTAGGCAGGACAATTGAAGTCAATTTCTTGAGATGAGATTAGAGCAAAGGCAGTCTGGGGATTTGACCAATTGACCCAAGAGCGATGGAATGAGCAGGTGTGAGCCACCACCGAGGGAGGAGGGAGTAGCAGGGGATGACCAAGGGAGGAGGAATGGGCGGTGGGGAAAGGACACAGAAAGAGAAGAGAGAAGAGATGGGAGAGAGAGAGAGAGAGAGAGAGAGAGAGAGAGAGAGAGAGAGGAAAAGAGGATGACAAGTAGGTCCTTGATAGTTGGTATAGAGTATGGGATATAAAAGATGATGGATGTGGAAGAAATGTGTATAGAGGTGAGAACCTTGATGACCAGAATGTATGGAGGATGAGTGCGGATAGCCTTAGCACCGGATGTGAGCCTGGGATTATGGATGATCGTCTAGGTAAGATTATGGAGGATCGTCTAGGTAACGATAGAAATGAATTGACTAATATCTATATTGAATTAAAAGCGAAATAGAAAACTACTGGCCGGAGTGGAAGTACAAATGTTTCATCAATTCTTGCGCCATTTTTTAAAAAAAATGTAAATAGTTAAGAGAATTTACTAGGATGTAGCGCTTTTGCAGCCGGTCGTCTCCTCCATAAACAATACCAGCATGCTACAGAGCCAAGTAATACTGCAGCAATTGTGGGAACTGCAATGGCCACAATTTTACTTCTATTATTATCAGTTATTCCTTCTGCAAAGAAAAACCAAAACTTAAGTTCTAGAAAATAATGCATATGGATGTGTGTGTTGAATGGTTTAAAAAAAACAGCTACCACTAGGGCTGGAAAGACTTTCTTTCTCGGCGCCTAGGTCTCCTAGGCAACTTCGAGTGTGTTCGTCGGCGTTCATGGAGCCTCGATCTCCTCCCCCTTCCTCCACCTCGATCTAGGTTTCCTACTTTTTCGTTCCCATCCCGGGGATCGATCTCCACCATCTCTCTCTTGGCCTGGATCCTCCAAGCCGAGAAACCCTAAACCCTAGTTTCTGCTAACCTGTTCACCCGGTGTCCACCAAAATCTCCGGATCGCCATCTCGATCGAGGCTATGCGTGCATGTGCGGTCTCCACCATCCATAGTAGAACAAATTATCCAGGCGAAGACTTAAGGGGCTACACCTAGACCTAGTGGGTTTTCTATCCGTACACCCATAACTAGGGTCAAAGACTCAAAGTACTTGTTCTTGACAAACCTGGAGTATCTAGGAAAAACTCTGGTTGTATATATGTAGTATATTTTTGTTTATATTTTTTTTTTAAACCAAGTGGGATATATCTTGAATAAATAAGAGAGTTTTTACAGCGCTTGGGATTAATATGGGCCCTCCATTTGGTCCGATCTAATGGTTAAAAATTAGAGGAACCACATGAGAGGAACCAAGTGGCGAATAGGAACCATGGTGCTTTGGAACTAAATTATAATTGATATTGAAGGGTATACCGGTCTTTTTAGTCTTTGAGGAGCGGGCACTGTCCGCCCTTGAGCATGCGGCTCTGCAACGCCGTGGCGAGCGAGAGGGCGACGCTCTGCCTCTACCGAGGACTCCCCGCCATGGCGCCCGGTGCGGGCCCGCCCACGCCGTCTACTTCTCGTCGTCTACGAGTTCGCCAAGTCGACCTCACAGGCCCCGTCTGCGCCCGACTTCTTCTTGGTCGGGCGATGGAGGGGGCGTGGCGCATGCCTCTGCTCGGCAGTCGTGGGACCGGCGAGGGGAGATGCCATCGGCGTGCGGCGTCGCTTCGGTCGAGATCCTTGAAGATCATCTTTCCGGCTTCAGCGGCGCGGGTGAGGAGCCTCCAGCGGCGGTCGTGCGTGCCGCTTCCTGCGGGACCTCGTCCACCCGGTAGATGTCGAAGGCGACGAGCTTGAGGTCGAGTGCTGGCGGGCAGGTGTCGGCCTCCACGCAGCCTGCATTCCCGCCGCCCGAACAGCGTCGCGGGCGCCCGGGAGGCAACCATCGGCGACAGCGTCACGGACGCGGGAGGCAACCCATCGGCGGCAGCGGCGTCCACGCCGATCCGGCGCACCCAAACTTGTGACTTTGTGATGTACAGACGTACGATGATCAGCCACGCATGCACTGGCCAAAGGATTTGTTGTGTGCTAATAGAACCCCGATGACTGCGCCGCTCCCAGGACCCTGATGCCGTGCGGCGCCGGGCGCGTGCCGCCCAGGCAGCGCGTGCGTGCTTGCGAGCTCCAGCCCCTCCCCAAATGACGAGATGCCTAGCGTGCCCGCCCGGCGAGCGTGCGAGGGAATTTGCGGAGGCAGAAGGCGGGAGTTGCGGCTTCGCGCGTGCGAGGGACGACGGAGAATCTATAGGTTACTGAAAGACTAAAATACCCTTCGATTCTAATTAAGGGGAGGAACTCTGTCAAACGAAGATTAACGGGAGGAACCCCGGTTCCTCCCAAGCACCGTAAAAATCCTCAATAAATAATGGTCGAGTCAGGACGTCGTGTGATCAGAAAGGAGGCAGTACCAACATACCTCCGGTGGCTTGATGAGACGCTGGTGCAGGCGACGGTCCATTCGGCGGCTGGAGTTGCAGTAGCGGGTGGCCATAGAAGAAAGGGTACGTCTCAAACCGGTAGTTGCAGCGCACCCCGAGAACTCGACCGCCGGGCTTCCCGGCAAAATATTCCCGTGTGAACCTCCCAATTATGTCCGAGAGACAGCTCCGGCACTCGTCGGCCGTCATGTCCGGCGTACACTGGGCCAACGAGTTAATCTTGGGGAATTTCTCGTCGTCGAAGGCCGTCTCCCCCGTGCCGAACCGCCTGATCGGATCCGCCGCCGCGTACTCGACGGTGGCGTTGACGAGTCGAGCGGTGGTTGCTTGGAAAGACGGCGCCACCGCCGCGCTGAGATTGTCGGAGTTCCAGGCGATCATCATCCCTCTGTCGTAGGGAGGGCTGAAGGCTGATGGGGAAGCCCTGCTCGCTGAAGCGGACGATGCATGGGTCGTCGTACATGGTGACCGTCTTGACGAGCGGGCAGAGTTTCCCGGCGTCTTGAATCGCCGCGGCGACCTCAGGTAGCGCAGGAAGAAGCGTTGGTGTCGCCACGGCAGAGCGCGATTGCGTAGATGACGTCCGGGGAGATGCCGGAGGTGCCGGACGCGAAGAGGTTCGGAGAGGAGGACGCGTACTGTGGGAGGGAGGTGGCGAGGATGCTATGTTTGCTTTGTACGTGCTGTTCTCGGTGTAGTTGCCGCTGGTGGCATTGCAGAGCTGCCATGGCAAGGGCTGGGCCTGGGCGGTGCTCAAGAGCGCCACCGCCACCAGGGCCAAGGTGGCGACGACAACCATGGAGGATCTTGATTCTACCGCGCCGGGTGGTGCCTTTTTTGCTATGTTCAACTAATGGCATATATCTTGCCATCATGTGATGTTGGGATGTATATGAATCTTAATCTGTTCGATCTAGTACTATGTAGGGACGAAGGCGATAGTTGATCCAATAATGTCCATCCATGGTCCATGCTTTTTCCAAAGCCATGGAATTTGCCGGAGGTCGTCGCTGTGGTCGTCGGACGTACGGTCGGAGTGTCGTACGTCGGACCCGACGAATGGCTATCTGGAAAGCGACCTGAATCGGCCTATTCACTTGGACGGCAGCTAACTTCGCTTCAAGAGCTCAGCAGCCTTGGCGGCTCAAGTTACCACACGTTCCACTTCCACGTACGCTTCATTCAGTTGCATGTTCGTGGTCATAGTCTCCATTTGCAGTAGTTCTAGAATTTTTGAGTACAAAGTTTATTCCAATTAATTAGGTCTGGGAAGGCACTCTTAGTTGGTAACTCAACACCAATAAGATCCCAAATCCAAGTTTCAAATAGCGGGCTAACGAAAATAGCAACATCTTTCTTTTTCGGCAGCTATACAACTATAGCAGCGCTATGACAAGTAGTGTTTTCAAAAAAAAAAATCAGAGAGCACCCGTAATTTGATTCTGAAAACATGGCAAATATGAAATTTAATGAACATAAATATGTTTCATACTAAATTAGTAGCAAAAGATAACTGATAACTAGGAAATCTATAACCTACTTTAAACCTGAGGAAGCCAGGTCACTGTGCAACTACAGTTCGTCATCGTGAGCCGTCCGATCCATCGAGAAAGCGATCCCCGGCGTCCGTTGACTCCCACAATAGCTTGTCCAGGAGCCTTCACGAGGCCACCGGTGTCCCATCCGCGGCTCCGCATCCGACAGCGTCGGCTTCCCGACTCCGCCACTCCAACTTGCGCCCGCGTGGTGGCCGCCCTCCGCCCGCAGCCAGCCACCTCCACCTACCTGCGCTTCCCGCCGCCGCAGCTACTGCGAGGGCACACGATTTCCTACCGTCGTAGTGCTTGCCGTCGACAAGGAAGTAGAGGGGGGGAGCATCCCAGCGCACCGTGGAACGTTACGCTCAAACAAACTATGTTGCCATAGTTACCATTTCTCTTATTTTTGTAACGAGAAAATCGTCACAGTTATGAACTGCTGCTGAAACATAGGATATAGTTGGACTTATTATTAATATTTTTCCCATACTATATATGTACCCTAGCACCAAAAAAAAATATAATTCTCCCTATAATAGAAAAAAAAATCCACAGTGATTTCCCTACCTTCTCAAGCAATATTTTCAAGCTTGCTAGCCCGCGCATGTGCACGGGGAACCCTGCTAGTATTAATTAAATTGTCACCGTTATAGTGCATTTTCAAGGACACAAGTGCAATCTAGTAGATGGCAGAAACAATAGTGGAAAAGTACGAATAGCTTAGCGCCATGCCTCTTGGGCAGCTAGAGCGGTGCTATAGCCCGCTATTTGAAACTTAGATCCCCACACCAATTAATTAGTTTTGAGGACATTCAATAAATAGATGCTCCAATATAATAATTCTCGGTCAAACTACTCCAAATAACACAGTCACAGGAGTCAAGCTGCATGTTTCTTCTTTTTAAAATATTTCTGGTGCTCAACCTATCCTTAACAAGAAGCTAGAAGAAAACTTTGTGCTTTGGTAGACAGTTAGATTTCCAAAGCCACTTGAAAGAGGATGAACTTCTGAAGGGCCAATTATGATTTTGTAAACCTTTGCACATGCAAAAATATTTGAGACCCAACTATACATCCACTTATTGTTCTCCTCATTCAGATCATAGGAATCAATCAGTTGTTGAATTGAATATTTTCCCTATGCAAATAAGCAGTTTGGGTCTATGGGAGAGTGGGAGATAAAACAAAGTAGCAATTTCATTATGGCTGAAAACTTTTTAGACTGTGATCTTGTTGTGAGCAAAAGCAAAGAGCTCTGGCACAGATGATGTCAGAGGCTTGACATGCCGCGAATCCTCTTGAAAGAGAGGGGTGCCCTCGGGAACACGGACACAGGTGGTGCATAGTTGTCGTCAGCTCGTGCCGTAAGGTGTTGGGTTAAGTCTCACAATGGCGCAACAATAGAGCAGATTCACCATTTTGAATTTGAGGATTTGCAAAAGCTCTTATACTCGGGGAGAAGCTTCAAAATATCCATTCACCAAAAAGACCCCTTCCTTATGCGAATTGGAAGCTTACCATTTTTGTAGTTCTTTTCCCAAACAAGACTTACCCAAGGAATGCCCCGCTTATTAAAAAATTATGCAGATTTTTCAATATCAATCACACCTAGACCTCTTTCATCCTTTGGAATACAAACCATCTTCTTGACTGCCTTTCGGGGGTCTTCGCATTAATATCGACCCTCTCCAAAGGCAGTGTTTCCTATATTTGTCAATATGTTCAAGGTACTCTAGGGCAAGGAAAGAGAGCACATAAAGAAGGTGGGAGAGCAGTGAACACTGAACACAACATTGGTGAGTTGTAGCTTTCTAGCCATTTAGAAAACTGGAGATACCATTTAACCAAAGGAAGACTCTCTCTATCTCTCACCTATCATTGAGCATTCAGAGGAAGACCAAGATAGGTGAAGCGAAGGCTCCCTTTAGACTAAAAGTAGCGCCGGAAGTATTGAGCTTTTCATCTAGAAGATTGATAGGAACCATCATTGACTTGTCGAAGTTAACTTTAAGACCAGTAGACATAGAGAGAGAAACTATTCAAGAGGGGTTTCAGGAAAAAAGAGTTGCCTAATTTCTCCTTCCAGCACAATCAAAGTGTCATCAGCATATTTAATAATAGGAAAGTCGTTGGTTGCCGGGGTTGGGATTGAGAGGTTGAGAAGACCTATATCTTTAGTCCTGTTGATCATAGATTGCAAAAAAAAACACTGCTAGAAAAAAATAAGGAAGAGAGATAGAGGGGGTCACCTTGACTTACCCCTCTTTTGCAATGGAAAGTTTTCCGTAGCACTCCATTTAGCAGCACTGCTGATGACCCCAAGAAATATATGGCATTTTCTAACATAGTGGAGGATTATTTATAGTCACTAGCATAGTGTCATTGCTAACATCACGGTTTTCATTTCAACGATACACATGAAACAACCACACTACGGTGGTATTGTGTCATATAAATAGAGTACAAACCAATTAAGAGATTCCAATCATTGCTTTATATGCTTGAAAAGCTCAAGCTTCCACAACGAATTTGTATTATAGAAACTGATTCATAAGTCGAAAAGAAAGTTTAGTTAGACTCCCTCCAACAAAGAGAACTTATACACGATACACATTCCATGTTTTGGGTGAGGTACAGTAAAAGGGGGCTCTCCAACAGCCATCCCAAAAGCAGGGTTCCCATTTTGCCCTGCATCTACCCCAGCCAAGCCTCGCCACCTGTTGTTCCCTATCGTAGGCCTGCCTCGCTGCGCCATCCTCATTGTGCCATGGACACGCCATCCAGTCTCCTCGTCCTAAACAACAAGATAGAGGTTAAAGGTAAAAGTTGGTACTCAATCAGCCGTTGTGGGATTGTCCATTGACCTCATGACTCTTGATCATCTTGACCAAATGAATGTAGGTAATAGGAAAATTCATTCTTCAATACGAGCAAGTTGGTTTTGGAAGCCGACTAAGTTGATTTTGCTATATGATTATCTCGAAGTTGCCTTTTCTTCGTTTGGACTTTAATCGGACGAGTACTCTTGTATATATATGTTTTCGAATCATCTCGACCAGAGAAACATAATGGTAAAATTTGTTACCTATTTTGACAAAGTTGTAAAACCGGTTTGAGAAAAATTCTAAAATCAGCTTCTTCTAACCATTACATGGGTATCAAAAATTTTTACATCGCTGTCAAACAGATAGAACAATGTACTGGGAATAGTATAAGGTTAGTAACAAGAAGATATTATTGTAATACTACGCTTGCTAACAACAACGGATTAGCTGGGCCTAATGACAAGAGACAGGAGGAACCAATGCCTCACACTCCAAAACTAGTATTTCTCCTGTAGCAGAAAGAGGAACAAAAATCTTCCAACAAGCATCAGACTTTGACTCGCTTCTATTTGCGCAACCCGAGAAGAGAGGAGTTGAGTCACGCGAGAGATGGGCGGCTTTAGATGTTCAATTCTGCTCCCTCCGTTTCAAGCATCAGACTTTTGGTTTTGGAGTTTGAGGCATCGGTTCCTCCTCGTTTCAAGCGAATATGCACATCTTGGATGGGCCGGTGATTTTGAGAGGGCTAGTTGTATTTAGACCACCCAAAGCCCTTACTTTTTTGGATCCTTTTGAGGCTAATTGAGCCAAAACTAACCTGGGGGGCCGACAGTGATACGAAGCGAACATGCTAAATTAGGTGAGCGCCGTTCTTTATTAAAAATAGAAAAGTGGAGGAGGAACCGATGCCTCAGGCTATCCGCACTCGTGTTTCTCTATTTACTTCCTCTATACATCCTAGTCATCAAGATTCCTTCCTTTTACAAAGACATTCTTTTCGCGATCCATCGATTCTTTTATATCTCTACTCTATACTAACTAATATTAGTAGGACTCACTTAAAATTTTATCTAAACATATCCATGTGAAATCTAGTTTTAAAGGATTTATTGAAACAAATTTAGTGGTGTAATCGGAATTTAATTTAGTTTTATGGTTTGTGAGTTATAACTTTTTTAGGTATTAGAAATAGTGGGATCCGCAGGCTGATTCTCTCACCTCTGCCTCCTTTTCTCACAAGCACTCGCGGTGGGCCAATGATAGTACGCCCGGGACAGCGCCAAATATAGAGCAAGCGCGCGCCTTCCCGTGTGCCACCTAGACAATACCGTAGAACGGTGCAGCTCATTTTTCGGTAAATCAGCCGAGGTGGAGCCATCCCGGATGGGATTCCGGTCCCAGTGCGGGCAGTCTCATACTCCAAAACCAAAAGTCTGATGCTTTCTCCGGTAGTACAGTAGTAGAAAGAAAAAAATCTTCCATCATCATACTTTGACTCGCTTGTCGCTTCTACCTCGCGCAACCCGAGAAGAGAGGAGCCTACGCGAGAGATGGGGGCCTACGAGAACGGCGACTCGACGGCGGCCGCGGCGCTTGCTGACGGCGGCGTGATCCTGGGCGTGGACGGCGGCACCACCAACACCGTCTGCGTCTGCCTGCCGGCTGCAATGTCGCCGCCGGAGTCTCCGGCCGCCGTCCCCGTGCTCGCCCGCGCCGTCGCCGGCTGCTCAAACCGCAATTCCGTCGGAGGTAATCGCCAGAGATCTTCCCCTTCAGAGGACGCCTGATGCGCGCCTCGTGTTCAAAATTCGATCTTTGTGATTGACGAATGCCCTCAGCAGTCGAATTTTGGGGGATTTTGTGTCCTTGAAAGGTGTTGCCTAATCCCCGTTGATTTTGTCATACATAGTTGCGGGTGCTGTAAGGATTATAGGAAATACTGGATCTTCGCAATTGGGGGAGAGTTTCAGGGGAATAGATAGATGAATTGTTTCATTGTTTGCATAACAGTGCTCATTTTTCCTTTTTCCCCTCTTAAAAACAAAAACTAATCTTTTGTTCTATAGAATTTAAAAGGCTATGCCATTTTGCTGTCCATCCTGCTTAGTTCCGATTCTTTGGGTTCCTAGTTGTCAAGCATTTAATGAAATTGCTGAAGAGATAATAGCATCACGTGTGCTAAGCATTGTGCTAATAAAGTAGTTTGGTAAACTTTACTGATGGGGAAAAACAGCACAACATTTACCCCTGTGTTGATATGATACCACGGTGGCTTCCACTTTCTTTGTGATTCTAAAGGAATAGTGTGCCCAATGTGCAGCCAGAGTCCATAGTTCTGTACACAAACCATGTATGTTTCTGTAAGCTGTAACACAGTATACAACTAGAACATGGGAATGTTTTCTGAGTGATATAAAGGAATAGTGTGCCCAATGTGCAGCCAGAGTCCATAGTTCTGTACACAAACCATGTATGTTTCTGTAAGCTGTAACACAGTATACAACTAGAACATGGGAATGTTTTCTGAGTGATATTCATCTCTTTTGTTCCACCTTGCCATGTTGTAATGTGGGAACAATAGCATCTGGCAGAATTTTGTAACACGGTATACAATTGGAACATGGGAATGTTTTCTTGGTGATATTTATCTCTTTTTCGCCCCTTGCCATGTCCAGTCAAAGAAATACTGATCACTTTGTCCTCTATTCATCAGAAAGCACCGCCTTGGAAACTCTCGAGAAGGTCATGACAGAGGCTCTAGCATTGGCCAACACAGATCGTTCAGCTGTCCGAGCAGTTTGTTTAGCCGTATCAGGAGTTAACCATCCTTCAGATCAGCTGAGGATGCTGGAATGGATCCGGTATAGTTTTCTTTGTATGTTAATTAAAATGTATTTGAGTATTGCACCTAGAGGAAAGTGTTGCATTGTTGTGGTCCACAGCTACCACTTCACTTCACTTGAATAAATGCTGATATCAAGATGCTCAAATGCTTGAGCCTATTCATTTGGACACCCCTGATGCTTTGGATTGTCAGAATGGTGCTGTTTCTTTATGTATCATGTATGACATTACAAATCAGAACAGGATGACAGGCAGAAATGCAAAACTGATAGTAAGTCATCATTTTCTTGTATATCGGCTAAGTAAACCTTGTTTGTTCTCCAGGGATCTGTTCCCAGACAATGCCAAGTTTTATGTAGAAAATGACGCAGTGGCGGCTCTGTCTAGTGGTACAATGGGAAAGCTGCATGGATGTGTGTTGATTGCAGGCACTGGATCCATTGCTTATGGGGTCACAGAAGATGGAAAAGTAGCGAGAGCAGCCGGTGCCGGGCCTGTTTTGGGCGACTGGGGTAGGTGAGTTATATTATTTACGGCAACAGGATACTCTATGACCCTTGAAACTGGATACTTTAAGTGGTGTCTTGTTTGAACCTTCAAGTAGGATTGTTAGAAAGATGTTCTTTTATGTTTTTTTGTTGGGGGCAGATATAAGTGCTTTCAGTTGCCACGTGCTCTTTTTCAAAAGTCCATACCTGATTTGCAGCATGAGAATCAGAAGTTTAGGGGGCTGCTCAATTGACATGCATCAATTGTCTGCCACACACCCAGTAGAAATTATAGGGGTGTTTCAGTGTTTTTTTGTGTGTGTGTGGAAAGAGATGGCAGGAGCTCTGCCTTTCAATTAAGATAGGAAGTTTTCAGATCCTCAGGATATGGGCATATATCATGCAAAGACAACAAAACTCTTTAGACCCTTGCAGTTCATTTGACTCAGCCTTTCAGCTCCTGCCTCTCACCCAAATTGACGGGTCTTCCAGCATCTTGAAATCCTTCACCATTGACTGTTGTAGTTTAAAAAGATATGTTTGGTGCTTATGAAAACTATTATTCTGTGATTACAATACAGCTTGTCTGTAACAAAGGAAACGTAGGTGACTATATGTGTACATTAATGCAGTGGATATGGCATTGCTGCACAGGCTCTGACAGCAGTTATAAAAGCATACGACGGTCGTGGGCCACAAACTAGTCTTACAAGAAATATACTTGAGAAGCTTGAGCTTTCTTCACCAGATGAAATCATAGGGTAAGTTCTCTCACACTAATGCATCATTTGTATACAGTTCAGTTATCTGCCCTGGGAACTCTAATGGTAGCTTAATATGCAAAAGAAAAACAGTAGGGTGACTGAAAAAATATGCAAAAAAGTAGCTACACTAATTTTATTGTGCATATCATATACTATTTGTGTCAAAGAATGTGAAGTACCTTGTGTGAACAAGTGAACATTCTACGATATTATTCATCAATGTATATATAAACCTCACCAGGCTTGCATTGTTCTGTCAGGATTTGCCATTAGGCATTAAACCTTATCATTCGGCTGTACTCCTTTAATTTCTTCTTTTTTTCTCGAACATGCAGAACTGTGCATCTTTGTATTATATAAGAAGAAAAAAAGGGGTAAGAGCCCCTTACAACACACCCACTCACCAACACACCCAAGAGAGTAGGTAAATAGTTCGTGCCTTATGCTTACAACAAAAGCGACCTTGACCAAGAAACCAAACACCTACTGGTTGCCTGCAGGCTCGAGGCCCATAGGAAAAGGAAATGCCCTGAGCTCCTGCGAGACTAATAAACCGTCTCCTCAATGGCGAGCTGCAAGGCTCCAAACCAAACTAGGGCGAAGGCCATAAAAACGCACCGATTATGATGATTCGATAGTATCCAAGGCCTAAGAATTATGATCGAAGTTTAACCCCTTCTTGGCCATGTCTGTCACTCCCAACTCCGTATTAGCCCCCCA
Source organism: Hyparrhenia diplandra (assembly GCA_015847255.1). Taxonomy (NCBI): domain Eukaryota; kingdom Viridiplantae; phylum Streptophyta; class Magnoliopsida; order Poales; family Poaceae; genus Hyparrhenia; species Hyparrhenia diplandra. Next base: position 72,727 of record JADLZK010011638.1, read on the forward strand.
ATCATTTCAAGATTCATCCTCTTAGTGTACTATACCCATTCCATTCAATGATGCATATTTTTTAAGCTCCTAGAATGATCAGTATTGTACTATTTCATATCTTAATTAGAATTTGCTGAAGCTTCATTTGTGAATATTTTTACATGCTCTAGCTGATAAATACATTGATATTTGGAATCTTGTATGTATTTGACACTCTTGTTCTGGCACAGGTGGACATATGCAGATCCATCTTGGGCACGTATTGCAGCACTTGTACCAGTTGTGGTATCTTCTGCTGAAGATGGTGATGAAGTAGCTAACAAAATTTTGCATGATTCAGTCCAAGAGTTGGCTGATACTGTTATAGCGGTTGTTCGGCGTCTTAGATTGTGTGGTGAAGGTAATGCCTATGTTGTTCGTGCAACAGTACTTGGCTTTAATTTTTGTCTAACAGGTCTATTTGATTATTCGAATGGGATTAGTCGCATCTTAGGTATATATATTGCTTCTCTGGGGTCAGGACATCAAGTCAAGTCATCCATACATAGGGATATCATTGTACAACAACAACAACATAGCCTTTAGTCCCAAGCTAGTTGGAGTAGGCTAGAGATGAAACCCATATGAAACAGTACAAAAGAACGTAAAAAGGCACAAGACAAAAGGATAAAGATAGGGTAGATAGAAAAGAAAACAAAGTCATGGTTCGAGCACGTTGATAGCTAGCCTCCAAGCCTCCTCTGTCCCAAAGCTAAATCCTTGAGATATTCCACTCCTTAAGGTCTCTCTTAACCGCCTCGTCCCAAGTCGGTCTAGGTCGACCTCTACCTCTCTTTACATTATCTACCCGCTCTAGAACTCCACTACGCACCGGTGCCTCGGGAGGCCTCCGTTGAACATGTCCAAACCATCTCAACCGATGTTGAATCAATTTCTCCTCAATAGGAGCCACCCCGACCCTATCCCGAATATCTTCATTCCGAACTCTATCCCTTCTCGTATGCCCGCAAAACCAACGCAACATACGCGTCTTAGTCACGCTTAGCTGCTGGACATGTCGCCTTTTTGTAGGCCAACATTCAGCACCATATAGCATCGCCGGGCGAATCGTTGTCCTATAGAACTTCCCTTTTAGCTTCTGTGGCACCCTCTTGTCACATAGGATGCCAAAAGCTTGACGCCACTTTAGCCAACCTGCTGCGATTCTATGTCTAACATCTTCATCAATGTCGCCATCCTTCAGAAAGCATAGATCCTAAATACACATAGGGATATCATTGTATATCTTATTAATCAAGCCAAGAATGAAAACTGGTTTTTTTTTTCCCTACAAAAGGTTCTTAAAGGCCCATTCTGTCTGCATGTCAGTTGTCATGTCATAGATGAGCATATAGTAACTGGTTTGCTGTGATAAATCAGCTGTTGGTGTAAGATAACCTTATACGGTTCCTGTTATGGTTCAAAGTAAGACTTACTCTAATTCTTTGGAGTGGAATACTAAGGACTCCGACCATGGAATTCTTTGTTTGGATCCAGATATTATTCTGCTCAGATTTTGTTTCCATTTCCAAATGCCGTGTCAATGTTAGGAACTGGATACAGGAGAGCATGTTCTGTATACCTGAAAATTCATTTAATCTGGCAGATGGAAAGGACATGTTTCCACTTGTTTTGGTTGGAGGAGTCCTTGAAGGAAATAAAAAGTGGAATATCAGTGGCGAGGTCATAAAATGTATTTCCAAGGTCTTCCCAGGCACTGATCCTATTTGGCCTGAGGTTAGTATATACACATATTCTTGTTCCAAACTTTATGTCTCTGTTGCACACATCCATGCTGGTTTTCTGGGTTCAAAAGATTTGGGATGGTCTCACTTTTTTTTAATATAAGAAGCCATGTTTTTTTTCACTGAGTTATTTGATATGATAAGTGGCATCTGTCAGTGGTATATCCATTTGAAAACATGGGAAAAAAAAACTTTAGTCCCAAAAAGTTGGTATAGGCATAGGTCATTTCAAAAACATGGACAAACTATCATCCATTCAGAAGCTAACCAAAATGTCATGGAATTTCAGGTGGAACCAGCAATTGGTGCTGCCTTGCTAGCCTGGAACCATCACCGCAAAGGGTTGAAATTGGAGAATGGAAGTTGATTCCCAGCATTTAAGTGTATCAATTGTATATTGAGGAATTGGCCAACCAAAGTAGAAATTTGGTCCAAAGGATACATTCATCGGCATGAAGGCTTTTGATTCCCAGCAAATAATAAATCACGGATGGATGCAAACATAAGGTGTGGATAAAACATATTTCTGATGTAAGTAGTTAGTGTGTCGAAAGAATTGTTCAGTAGACATCTGATTCTAACTCTCGTTGATTGTTGTATGTGTGCTGAATGCGTTTGGGGTAACATATATTTGTGTACCATGGATAATTGATCTTCAAATGTACAATTTGTATACATTGTACTTGGCCTGCTGGTGATGGCCTCTATAAGTTTAGTTGGCATACTGAACTTGTGCAGCTGAATGTCCAGTCCAGCTGTACCATGGATAATTGATCTTCAAATGTACAATTTGTATACATTGTACTTGGCCTGCTGGTGATGGCCTCTATAAGCTTAGTTGGCATACTGAACTTGTGCAGCTGAATGTCCAGTCCAGGAACTGCTGTTGGGGAACTCAAGCCCGCATAGCTCCCCTTGTAAAGGGAGTCAGGCTCCTCGTGATCCACTCGGCTTCTCAGCAATGCACGTTTTACATGAATCCTGGTAACTGAGGTTGTCGGTTCATCCAATCAGGATAGTACAGATTCTGAATCGTCTGCATTACGACGTACTAGCATTTCAATGTAAATATTATTCTGGCAGCACGTTTGACCAGTGCCAAGACTGAGAACCTGAATTCAGTTTAACAACATAAAAGGCCACAATTGTCGAGTTTCAAAAACTATTAATTCAGCAAGGATCAAAGGATAGCAAATCCAGATCAAACGATCACAGTTGGCCAGACTAACGTGTGATTCATCTCCAATTGTGCCAGAAAAAAAAAAGAAGTTACTATCATCTGAAAACTCAGCCTCTCTAACATCCTCTCGGCTACCAGTGTCACTCAATACAGTAGGTCACTGTTACAAGAGTAAACCTTTGCAACCAGCATAGCAGGTGGCAAAGCCCATGGCATCAAAAAGCCAAACACTAGAACTGATGGCTACGGCTGAGTCATTTACAAAGTGCTCAAAAGCTACCAAGACTACTACTGCCTGCAAAAAGGACGCAATCCACTCTGCATCACCTAGTCCTTGAGTCGGAAACAAAAGCTTGCTGCCACCTACAGTTCTACAAACTTATCTCAAAACACTGGAAGCCTGCTGTCAAGCCTACAAATTCTACAATGTCAAGCCGATCAGAAGCATTTTACTTTGCCATGCTAATATGTTTCTTAATCATGGTCAAGGTCTCCATAACCTGCAAGGAAGAGAGTAGTACAGTTAATAAAAACAAAAAATATCAACTCGTAAGGATACATGAAAAAAAAAACAAATTGGGTGAGTGCAATAGCTAGTGGTTATGGCATATAGTAGCAATTGGCATCCATGGAACCCCTAGTTAGACCAGACATGTGAATACCTAATATCTCATGTCACTGAACAAATCCATGATAAATTTAAGGGGCATTTTACTGGATGAAAACCTAACATCAATGTTGTTAAAACTTGTGTTAGGTCGGTTCAAAAATTTCTTTCACTGAAAGATATAGAGAAAACAAGATAGACCTGAATGATGAGGATAAGATTATATATAAATATAAATAAACAACAAATAGGAAGTTTTGCTAGACATCAAACGTCAGTTTATGGCCAAGACTTTTAGATAAGACACATACATGACTATATGAGAAGATAAACAACAGGAAACAAAATAATCATGCCCAAAGAGTAAAAATAAGTGTGTGCTTCAGTCCCTTCGTTTTAAGGATGATCTAAGATCAGCCCCTTAAATTTATAAAATGAAGTGTTGTGAGGATCTCACCCACAGTTTTTGCCTTAAAAAAGAGTAAAAACAAAACTTACCCCAGTGTAGTGTTGAAGGACTGGAGAATAGTGATCAAGTGCAGTATATATTTTTGCAAGAAGATCTGTTAAGGCTTCAACCTCATCACCAAGCAAATCCACCTGGAAAACAATAAAAAAACCCATTACTGTGATTTAATGCCTCAACCATTAATCCTTTTAGGGTGATATCTGGTTATATATTTTTCCATGGTTTGCAAGTTAAGCTCTGAAAAGTGAAGCTAAACACTAACTAGTTCAGTTTGACAAATAAATTACCTCAAGTTCAGCTTTCTGAAGATTAGAGCCTCTTGTCTCAGATATCTCTTTGTATTGCAATGCTTTCTTTCTTAAAAGATTGCCTTCTTTTTCGCATAAAGGTGTTTACATTGTTCTTTTAAGAAACAGAACCTGTAAAAGAAAAAAAAACATACCACCTCTTATTTATTTACAGGAACATTAGTACATTACCTAGATAGGTAATAGGTAACAACAACTATAGACATAATATTAAAATGAGCTCATTTGCCTAGAACAAATAAGTTTAGAGTGAATAATAAACGAACACCTTGATAGATTGTGCTGGACTTTATTTGCAACAAAAGCTTGTTGATCCATAATGATAATTTCAAAATCTCTGATAGATTTAACAACGTTTTCCATGAATTTTCTCATATCCGTGTCTTGAGAAACAGCAGATGTTAGCATCTTCTCCTTTTCTTCAATGACATTATGTAGAGCTTGATTCTGTTTCTCTAAGTCTTTTTTAGAGTCCAAAAGGGTTCTAATTCTATCATTCAGTTCAACCAAAGTAACATCATTGTGTTGAACATGCTGCTGAGCTTGCTCCAACCTGCCCATAATGACACCAAACTCCCTGTTCTTTTCAGATAGGTAGGAATCTTGCTTTGCCACTTTGTCTCTTAGCAAATCAAGTTCATGACACATTGACTCCATGCGAGTATGCATTGTTTCCAATCCAATCTGTGATACAAATTTCTCCTTTTCACTCACTACTTCAGTGAAGGAATCCACAATCAGTTTCAGTTTCTCAATTTTTTGCTTATGTAGAGATTCCTCTTCAGCACGACTTTTTCTCTTCATACTTCAACAACAAAGAATCAATGCTTGACATTGCTTTAGCAATAGCCTCATTATGAATTATTGAGCAAACTTCCTGCTTCATATCACCCTCAATCTCATGACCATGCAATTCTATGCTTTTTTCACTAAGGAACTCTTTCATGATAATCCTTTCTATCTCTTCTCTGACGGTGGCTGCAATTCTGGCATCTTCAACGCCAGATTTGAGCCTTACAATATTCAGTTCCTGATCTGCCTTTGTGGATGCAAAATGCGAAGAGTGAGTTGGAACAGAGCAATGGTCCTCTTCATTATTACTTGCACCACTTTCTAGTTGCTGGATTTCAGAATCTAATACATTGTTCTTATCTTGTTGCCCAGGAATTGCATTTGGTTTGATACGAACAGAGGTTCTTTTATTCTCCAAGAGGAGCACATCCAACTTAGAGATGACTTCCTCTATTTTCTTCCTTGTTTGCTCAAGTTCTTTGTTATTTCAGTAAATGAAAAGGGTTTGATCCATCCTTCCTTAGGATTTCACGCTTCAGTTTGAATATCTCTTCCGTGTTCTGGTGCAAAACTGAATCATGCTGCCTTTTCATCTCATTCATCGCTTTATGGAAATGAGCTATCAAAGCAGCCTTATCCATGTGATCCAGAAGTTTTGGATCACCAAGAACTAGGTCTTTGACTCTCTCCCGACCAATGGTCTTTGCTACACCATTTCTACAGGATTTTTCCTTGTCCTGCTGCATGCTCGCATTTTCTGAATCTTCAAAGTTATGCTGTGATCCTGAAAGCCCCCATTCAGAATTCAAGAGTGACTTGGAAATGGAGTCAAGCTGCTGGCGGAGACTATAAAATTCATCATGTCTTTTGTCCCGTCCCCTCAGATGAACTCAAGCTGCCATTTCCTAGTTGCTGCAGCTTTTGGTTCAGTGATGCTATCTCTGCATCCTTGAGAGCAATTTGACTAGCAGCTTCTTGTTGCACATCACTCAGGATTTCCTTGATGATAACACCAGTCACAACTCCTGAAACATGAAACCTGTCATTTATTTCATACCAGAAAGAATCCATATCCTCAACGGCGGCATCTTCATGGCAAGTCTCAGTCTCAACTGCAGCACTCCCATTGGCATCATCAGGCGATACATCCAAGGTCTCTGCCATCCCAATCTGTATGTGATTTTGGAGCGATCACCACTACAAGAGAAAGGAAAGACACAAAAGGAATATTAAACTCAAGGATTATAACCAAACCAGCACGCTATTTCCCTCATGATATCCATCTGAATATTTATTGCACAGCTGCAACCACACATGTACTATTAAATATAAACTAGTGTTTGACGTGCAAATGTGCAATCACATCACCACAAGCTTGTGACAACATAATAGCGGTCTCTGAGCAAAACTCTACCTCAACAATAATTATTACAAGTATCAACTAACATGAATGCTTGGATAATAATGAGTTAATGACATGGAATCCGAAGAGACAGAACATCCCATCCCAGGAATGGTAACACGATTGGGTATAGTGATATGGACAGAAACAAATCAAGCTCTAGCAAAACTAGCCGAATCAGGTAAGCAAAACAAAACAGGAAACAAACGAGTAATTGAAGTCTAACCAATCTTACCAAATGTTATTACGGAGCCCAAATGGGATGAAGCTAACCTAAGGTGGTGAAACCAAGAGGGGAGGAGCGAGACGAAACAGGCCGGGCGGGAAAACCAATCAGCACCACCGCCACCTGGACGAGACGAAGAGCTCCACCAGGTGAATCCGTAGAGGAAAGAAACGGCGGGCGGCGGCGAGGCAAGGAATCCCCGCCCCGAAACACAACAGTGGAAAAGAAGGGGGAAAGAAGGAAAGAAAGAAGCTGTGCTGGTGAATGATGTTCTACCTTTTTCTCGCCTGCCGCCGTCAGCGCTGCCAGTGAGGGTGGTGCGAGACAGGGAAAGCAGCCGCCTTTCTCCTCCCACAGTGACAGTCCTACTCCCCCACCCCCACCCCACCCTTTTTTCACCGCCGCCGCCGCCGTTGCGTTGCGTGATACAGTATCTCGTTGAGGTTGACTGCAGCTCAAGAGCCACCATGATGCTGCGGCCTGCGGAGGTGCTTCTCCTTGCAGCCCAGCCCAGACAAGCCCATCCTATGGGTTCGGCCCAAACTCCAGTTTCACTCAAACGGCCCAATAAGTGTAAACTATTTTTTTTTTTTTTTGTGTTCCCTCTGGATTTAGCGTATGTAATTGATCCAATCCATCTGAAGATGAGCGTGTACATTCAAAATGTATATTTAATTTTGTGGATTTAGCACTGCATACATGTATTATTATTTTATTTGATTTATGAAGTTGAAAGTCAGGTTATGGTTTCCCTTAAGTTTACTGAGCCAGATCTTTCTTGATTGATGGATCATCAATGTAACCACTTTGGCGCGAAATCGTCTCTTCTTTATTTTCTAGCAATACAAACAAGCACAACAATGGAACATACACCACACGAGGATGAGCATCCGGTGGGGAATCTGCTGAGCCGGCCGTGTTGATGGTCTAGTAGCTATCACCGAGATCTATCAGGCGCTGCACCTACCTACACCGAGGGTGTAGAGCGTGTCGAGCTCATCGAACACAACAAAAATCTGCTGCATCCATACCTGGTGAAGGTGGCTCTCCTTGCAACCCAGCCCAGCCCAGCCCAAACTCTAGTTTCACCCTGACGGCCCAATAAAAGAATACACTTCAGTTCTTTACTAGTTTAAACGCCCGCTGCGCAAGGCTTAACACATAATACCACGATAACATAAAGTATAAGCATTTGTTAGTAAGCAAAATTGCACAAAGCATCTAACTGGAACAAACTATTCTCGATGCTACCTTTTCTAAAACCCTTGACTCACGGTTAATTTGATCAGCGGGTTCTTCTCAATTCAAAAGACAACCATAGATGACAGTTTCAAACTATATACATTTTCTGCTACAATGACAGTGCAGAACTGCATACAGTATTTTCTTTCCCAACTAACAAGCGAGGAGGCGTCTGGTATTTGCAACAGAGGCGCAGCCACGCAGGAACCTTGATGTATCTCATGGCATGGGTCCGTCTCCGGAGCAGGCAAGGCAGTTAGGAGCCGATGACGGCAGTGGCACTTGGATCTGAATGTTCTTGAAATAAATCCTTCATACGGACGAGGCAGCTTCTTGAGTCATTCACCTACTCAAATAATCACAGTTCAGAGCCAATTATCAATATATCAATCAGAGCCAATTATCAATAATAAGATAGAGAAACGCCACATTGTTAAACTAACTGTTCCCTTTCGTGTGAACTTAAAATAGGCATCCCATGTGCAACAGCCAACCAAGTTTAGCATGTATAGCATCTGCAACAAGTTGAAAGTTCAGAACTCAAAACAAGCAACAAAAATTGCCCAAATTGGTTATTATTGATGCTAAAAATGTGAGGACGAGCCAAAAAACAGTGGTGTTGAGTTTCCTCAAGTTCTGAATATTTTGGCATGTCACTTGTATGCAACCACCATATGAAGGCCATGTTTATGCTCTGCATCTAAAAATGCATGGAATCACTAACTCATAGTTCTAAAGGTTGAGTGATTCAACAAACCAACGATACACCACTGCGTTTCAAAGATTTAACACTTTTCAAATCTGAACTGCATTCAAGATCCAAGAAGAGTTACTGACATAAAAATTTATGGCACAACTTGGGAAGATGATAATTCCCAAGTACAAATTCATATATTGAGGTACACATAGGCTTGCTACCTTTTCTCTAACAAGAAATCTATCTTGTAACATGGATCGAGAAAAGCTTGTTGAATTCTATATAGTTGACTCTATTTGTTATAATAGTAACATTGATAATTCAATTGTTTCATAATGGAGATTGCTAATGAAAATAACTATGACCAATCACTTACCTTCCAAGATCTTAACAACAACATCCTTCAACAAGTCTCTGTCCAGCTAGATTGTTGCTGTAAATTAAACTATTGCATCATACCCATAAAAAAGAAAATAAATTATATGGAACTAAATATACAGTTGTTCAGTAAACTCACATTAGGATCGTCTCCAATACCTCATGTTACCATAGTTACTATCAACAAAAAGATGCAGCAGCTTACCTTGATTCTTCCTTGCTGCAGCTGCACGACAAATATAGATTTATAGGTGAAACCTACCTTGGTTAGTGCTTATTTCAAAAGTAAATATGGAGAGGTTGTAGACCACATAAGTGATTAACCCAAAATATGAAACAAAACAAAGATGCACTACGTACTGAACCTTTTTTTTTAACAATGATGCATAATTAATTTGATACCTAAAAAGGCTAGGCTGAAGGTCCTACTCCTTGCCAAATCGTCCTAGAAAAACCCCACTGCAGTCTGTAAATGAGAAACATAAATAAGCTGTTGTTTTATTGATATCTGAAAAGCTAAACAACATGTTGGCTCATTTAATTTCATGAAAACGGGCAGTACTGGAATAAAATGTCCTGATTATCTTTTCCATTTGAAAAATGCTCCTTTTTGCTCAGCTGAAAGGGAACGAAAAATAATTTTTGAATCTGAGGTTAGACAAAATACCACATGGCACCCAAGGAAACGATATGGAACATTGGCTGACGGACTAAGTTTCTGAGGTTATACTGAGTTTCAGACATATATATTGTCAATGAAATTTAGAACAATTTTAGCTGGGGATACGAACTCTAGCTCCCCAGCTACTCATATCTGCTTCTTGCCATGCGTCATGAGCATGGCAGTGTACAATTTTTGTGCATTTCAATTTTAGGAGCGTGTTTTTAAGGTATATATATCCTAATGTGTATATAATTCCTGTGCAAACATTGGTCATCTGATAGTTGCTTTGTTTTGCAACATTAATAATTTTAACTCTTATTAAAACCATGTCATGCCAACATGTGTATAGAACAACGAACACTATAGAATTGGAAGAATACCATACCTTCTTCGTTAATAAACCTGAAGAGTGCAGTTCACAAACTTGTCCCTGCAGCATTTAGGAACATCTATGAAATTTGTTTGTCCTTTGCCTGTACTCTCCTGATTTAGAGCAGGTAAGCGACCCACGCACACAATCTCTGCTTAGCATGCGTCTACAACCCATCCATATAATAATACCATGTACATGTGCAGGAATTGGAATATGAGTTGTACAAACGAAACTTACAGGTGCTGAACAGAGTGATTCTCATGATCCCAGCAGCATGCTTCTAGACAGGGAGTTGCTGCATTCATAGGATATCAGAGTCCAGTGCACATAGAACATGAGGCCGGGAGGGGATTTGGCCGACGGCCCTTGCAAGTTGCCACCAACCATAGCTCCATCTGACCGTCGGCCGGGAGGGGATTGAGCGCGCCGCTGCAGCCTGGCCGTGCCGGCCCATGGATCCGCAGCTTGGCCGCGCCGGTCGATGGATCGGCAGCCCGGCCGCGCCGGCCGAGACGTGTGAGCGCGGGCGTGAGGGAAGGTGCTGCCGTATTGCTCGGCGCTCTCACCAGCTGCCTCCCTCCATCGCAGGCAGCAAGGCTCAGCCACGGGTCGACGTTGACGGCATGGCACGGGAAGTTGCCGTACGCCGCGACGTAGTCCCCGGACCAGCAGATGCAGAGGGCGAGGGCTGGCTGATGGGGTTGGCCAGGCTGCAGCCGCCCTGGACGGCTCCGCCTAGGGTTCCGGCTGAGCGGGCGGCGACCGACGATGACGGGGGGCGACGATGGCACTTTTGCGACGGGGAGAAGAGGAAGCTGAGACGTGGGCGAGCGAGCACGAGTGAGGAACGCCGTGCGGCCTGCTTGCGAGCACGCACAGGAACTGCCGGGCTGCCGTGGGAGCAAACGCGAGTGGAAACGCGGGACGGGGCTGGGTACGAGCGTGCGTGCGAAATTATCGCGGGTGAACCGAGGAGCGGGCGGTTGTTTCGCACGCCGGGTGGACGATTTGCCGAGCGAGGTGAACCGAGGAGCGGGCAGTCTTTCACGCGGAGGCGGGGGTGAATCTGCCCGGGTGGATGATTCCCTTTCCTTCTTTTTTAGTAGTATATATATAGATTTTCTCTTCCCTCTCTGAATCCGTTTCAGTTCACCCAAAATAAATGCCGGCGTGCGCCGCCCCGGCGTACGGAGCTCCCCGGATGCGCCCGACGCCGGCGGTGAGCTCCTTTCTGGCCGGCTCTGGAGCCGATGGCGGGCCCGCTCCGTGAAGAGCGGGTGGTGGCCACGGTCTTACGTTGTTTTATCTCTACTAGAAATAAATGATACTAAACATGCTATAAATGATACTAGAAATAAATGAAAACCCTAACCCCCTCAGCCTTTTTTTTTTTTTTTTCTTTTTTGGCGAGGACTCAGCCAAATAAATGATACTACTAGAAATTGTTTTATCTCTAAAAACTGGATCGCCATCCTTCATTCACCATGTCCTCGAACTAAACATGCTATAAACTGCTACGGTTTTCATTCAAGTATATCACTTTCAGTTCTCTGAGAATCAGATGTTCTGAATTTCATGAGACTTGTGGATGTCACAGGTCTCCAGGAATCAAATAAGCCATTTCAGATTTGTGATGGAAAATGGATCTTTGCCTAAAAATGCTACAAGTTGCTGGGTAGTTGAATTGCTGCTAAAAGTTCCCTCTTCAGCTCCTCTCTTTTGATTTTTCCCTGTCGTAGTCACTGGAAATGGCTGCCTCCACTGGTAATAAGACCTTGGCACCTTAAATCTGTTTCACAAAAAAAAAAAAATTTTGAGAACGGTGATGGTAGTTCCATTGGTAAGCAAAGTTTGCTCTCAAATGGATGCGCATTCGGTTTCCAAATGCTAATATGTTCTCATCGGAACAATATATGAGAAGAAGATCACCTGCTCAGTTTTTTCATCCTGCAGTGGTCATGAAGGATCTGAGGAGACACTTCCTTGCCTCTGCCTTGGTGCTCAGTTCTTGCATCAACCCATTTCCAGCCATCCCTGATGCTAACACAAGCAATGACTTTCTCCCCGAGACGACTATCGGGCACACCGACTACCACAACTCTTGCTACTCCTGGGTGCTGAGATAGTACCAGTTCAACCTGAACAACTCCAGGTGTTATACATTGTTGGTGTGAAATCAAATCGCATGTCATTGTTAAAGAACTGAAGAATATGTAGAGTTTTGGACTGGTTATGGAACAAGTACCTCTTCCGGGTAAACATTTTCGCCTCCGGTTTTGATGCGACCTTTTTGCCGCCCCATGAGCCACAGATTACCGGCTTTGTCCATCCACCCAGTGTCTCCAGTGTCAAGCCATCCGTTCCTGACACAGCCTGATGAATCCACCTTGTCGTTTGCCCAGTAACCAACCATGGTATGCAGGCCTCTGGTTAAGATGTTCCCAGTTGGTGATGAACTTGTGTTATTACCATCCATGCCGATTTGTATCTCAACATGCGGTGCTGGTTTGCCAACACAAATGCCTCCATAGTGACTTTCTGATTGGTTATTGGGTTCTTGAAGCTTTGGTATGTTGAGAGCCATGAATGTCAGAGATGAGCAGGCCTCTGTCATCCCTATTGAAAACTATAAGCTATTAAAATTCAGTAGATGCATTTCCAAAGTGGCAAAATCGCGATGCCGGAGGGAATAACTAGCATGGTTTTATTTAGGGTACATTATTATAATACTACACTGTCCAGCCAATATTTCCCTCTTCGGCTCTTCATAGAGATATTAGTTTGCATGCAGTAAATTAATCTTCATGATACATGATTCTGAAGAATCTGCTGTGCTAACTGGCATGGCAAAGAACACATACCGTAAGCTGAGAAAATGGCAGCATGAGGAAACAATTGTAAAGCTCCATTTATGAGATCAAGAGACAGCCCACCACCCCCATTCAGAATCTTGGTCACTGTCTTCCCACAGTCAGGTATCATCTCTTTTCTGATTGAAAACGGGACAGATAGCCAATTACCAACGGCTGTGCACTCCTAGGATTTCAGAAAACTGGAGCACTACTATCTCATCATACCGAGCATATGACAGCAGGTCAGCCATGATGGCAGGGACAGTGATGAAAGAAGTCACTCCTTGTTCCTGGATGGCATCAAAGGCAGATCTGGCGTCAAATTTCGGTATCAGGACATGGCAACCTCCGGCCATCAGGATAGCCATGCATGAGGAGATCCCACCGATATGGCACAGAGGCGCTGTATGCAGGTAAACCTGCAGACCAACAGAGGGAAAATATTCACTTATGTTGGTGGTTTATCGAACCTGTCAACGATGTCTACATGGCAACACTGTATTTGGATCAACAGAGGGATCTGAATGATCAAAGGTAGTAACAGTAATTGGATCGTCCTGAAAGGATCAACAGAGGGATCTGAATGATCAAAGGTAGTAACAGTAATTGGATCGTCCTGAAAGGATCAACAGAGGGATCTGAATGATCAAAGGTAGTAACAGTAATTGGATCGTCCTGAAAGCATACATCATCCTCACCGTAGCCAACAATAGCAATTTTCGCAAGGGACTGAATGATCAAAGAAGTATGGCTTATTGCTACACCCTTTGGCCGCCCAGTGGTTCCTGAATCAGAATACCATAAGGTAATCATCAGCTAGTATTTTGTACCCAAGTTTCTCAATTCAAATTTTCTGTAATAAGCAGAGAATTTGCAGGATATACTCCAAGATAAGATGATAACTTGGGTACTTCGTGAGGTGAGTGTTCAGCTTGTTTGAGGAGGGAGAGCGAGCCTGATTTACCAGATGTGAAGCATATTAGAGCAACATCCCCTGGAGCCGACGCTGGTTCCACCGCCGTAGCTCCTCTCAGGCTCCTCATGATGTCGGCAACGGATTCAACTGAACCAATATGCCCAAGACAAAAAATAATAACCATGTGTAGATAAATACATATGTGCACAATCTCTTGTAAGGTCCACACAGTTCAATTCAATCCAAATTTAAAAAGGGGAAAGAGTTTTCTGCAAGAACCTTACAATCTGCAGCAGCAGCATGGCTAGTACTGCAAGGATTATCGCCCAGGAGGAGGTAAAGGCCAGTGGATGGAAACCTGTCACTCTCCGTCATCAGTCGAAGCGCCCAAGAGCTGAAGGCACCGTCGAAGACGAACGCCGATGGCTGCACAAGCTCCACCGCCTGTGCCGCTTCCTCGAAGCTCTAGATCACAGGAAGACGAATCAAGGATCGATCATTTATATACTCTTCTGAACCACAAGATGATGGTAATAAACTTGAAAAGTCAAAGTATTTTAGGTGCTGAAACTGAAAATTGGCAGCTAAATTTGCCAGGCCATGTATGTATGATTCCGATCATCTGAGAAGGAAAAGATAGTAAGTACCCAACGGTAGTTGAGAGGGGCGATGATGGCTCCGGCGTAGGTGACGGCGAGGAACAGCTGGACGTACTCGACGCTGCACAGCAATGGCTAGCTCAGGCCTCAGGGAAAGCAAACAACATTTCTGCCGCTCCGGCTCCCTGCTTGTACCTACCTGTTGAGGGCGACGGCGGCGACGACATGGCCCGGGCGCACCCCACGGTCGACAAGGCCGGCGGCGAGGCTCCTCACGCCATCGACGAACTCCGCGCCGGAGAGCCGTCGGCCGCCTGGGCCGGCATCGGCGACGACGGTGGCGTCGCCGCGGCAGGCGAGGATCCTGCCAAGGCACTGCGCAATGTGGCCCTGACAGTGGCGCGGCGGTCGCATCGCCGACCGGCTGGCGCCGTCGCCCGAACGCAACCCAAGCTCCGGTTGGAGACTGACTTCGAGTGCATGCAGGTTTGACGCGCGCGCCAAAGGAGGGAGGAGGACGATAGCAAGAGGACACGAGGGGGAGTTGCGTCCACAGATTGCAATGCAGCTGATGACTGACGAGAGATAGATAGGGAAGCTTGTGCTGACCACTGACTGCCACCTAATGGATAGGCACGTCATCAGTGAATTTAGTGACATGAGAAAGCCATTTGTTCAAGCAGGTGTTGAAGGTCCTACTAACTACTCTCGCGATCCAGTTCGATTCATTTAATTTAAAAACTTCTAAAAAACAATAAGCCGCAGATTTCTTTGAATCTCAGATGCCCTGTTTAGTATATAAGGCCTTTGCTTTCAACGACCATAGAACTTGGGGTACCTTACCTGGATCTTGTTTCACACTTGGGGACGTGTGACACTTCAGCTGGCATAAAAAAACTAGAAAGTCGTTAGTTCATGCTCTTGGAAAATATTTGGCTCGACCTTAACTCTCAAAAGATTAGAGCACAATTTACCCATCTGCTACCTCTAATCATCCAAACCGATTCTAATAGGATTGGTAAACAGCAAGCAAATCTGAGAATGACAACTGCAAAAACCAGCAAAATAAACGCTCAAGAAACCATAGGGAGCCATAATGACACAATACAGGTACATAACATTAAGGAGATAACATTGTCAATTACACACTATGGGTGGACACCCAACAAAGTTTTGTCTACTGAAACATAATGAGCTAACATAATACGAAACGGTACATTTGAGTTCATAAGCAAAAGCCAAAACTTGCAGCAGATTGACGATAACAGCAGCTCTAGTCATCGAACAGGCTGAAGCCCATCTCCTCGTCCGACTCCTCTTCAGGCTCTGGAGCCTTCTCTTCCTCCTTGGGAGCAGCTGCAGCACCAGAGTCCGCACCAGCAACCGGAGCAGCAACAGCAAACTTGCTTGGGTCCTGAAAACCGAACACAAAATTAAAACAGCTTAAAGCATCACCTCATGCACACTATCTTGACCTAATGAGTACATACAGGCAAATAAACATAGATATGCATTGTAATTTAAGCAGATTTATATTATACAAGGGTTTAAATTGATCATAATAATTTCCATAGCACAAGTGAACATATATTACCTTGAGGTACTCCTTGATCTTGTCAGCATGTGGGTACGAGTAGTCCGTCTCCACAGCAACAGCAAGAACATTCTTGTACCCATTGATGAACATGTGGGGCACAGCAGCAAGGGTCGGGTATGAGATTGCCAGGGACAGAGAGGCAACCATGGAGACACCAGTGGCAAACTTCTCAATCAGGTCCTCCTCAGAAAGGTCAAGCACCTCAGGGCTGAACACAGACCCATCCTCATAGACACTGACGACCTGGAGACCATATGAGAAGGGGCGGATACCCAGCTTGGCAAGCAGGGCAGACTCGGATGAGCCCACCTTGTCACCCTTCTTGATCAGTTCCACAGGGGTGATAATTTCCACAGTACCCTTGTTAATCTTGGTGGGGATGTTAAGCACCTGAAACAAATGACAAGTAAGACAATGCCATTGTGTGCTTGAATTCAACTGTAACAGAGATGCATTGCTTCCAAGCTCACCTGGAAGAAAGAGGTCTGGGAGGGATCCAGACCAGTGTTGCCAGGGGGCACAACAACATCAACTGGAGCAACCAGACCAACACGGGCAGGGGCCCCAACCTGTAGAGAAAACACAAGAATTGGCATTACAATTAGACCTATAGCTTGGCATTGATACAGCATCTGTAAACTAAAAAATACTAATGTCATCAAAGATGTGTCCCAACACATACTGCATCATAATGTCAAACAACATTGACAAGATATGTGACACAAAAAAGCTGACTTGTTATGCCTCTAATCAGAGATTTTTACTCATTCTTAAAGATGGCGATCAACAAGTGACATCACAATACAGTACAAGCATATACAGCTAAATTACCAAGAGAATGTGAAATGATACTATGAATATAGATTTTTCAAAATATCTTAACACAAACAATTTAAGTATATTCAACATAAAAGAATACCATAACTGGCCATGTACAGGGCCACAGACTTGACTATAAACACATACTAGCAGTGAACTAGGTGCTGTACCAAAATACAATCAGGTGACTGACCCAAGTACAGTAACACCCAGAGTTATATCCTGACAACTCAATGTAAACTTATGGATCCATGTGACATCTCTACAAATGTACAGCACACATACGAGAGAATATGCATAAAAAACAAAATTATGTGCTGTGAGCCATCGATTTACTACTCCAAGCAATTAAGCTAACAGTGACGTGCAGCAAATCCTAATAATCTCGCAAGCTATTAAAAAATAATGTCGACTACAGGTAACAAAACAGGTGCTGGAAAACAACAATTATTCACCTTGTACTTGGCGACCTCCTCGCGCACCTCCTTGAGGTCTCCCTTGGTGAAGATGAGGCCGACGTTGCCGACGAGGAGGTCCATGAGGGGGTCAAAGGTGTGGTTGCCGGTCTTCTCGGCGTAGGCCTTGATGCAGCGCCTGATGAGCGTGTTCTTGCCCATGAGCACCACCGAGTCGCCCCTGAGGCCCCGGCGGATGTCCTGGAGCTGCTTGGAGCCGACGTTGTCGGCGAGGGCGATGAGCACCTTGGTGTACTCATCGAGCAGGCTGCAGAGCTTCTTGTCGTACGCGATCTTCTTCTCCGCCTTGGTACGCTTGATCGCCATCGCTGCAGACGCTAAATCTACTAACTGTGGCAAAGGATCTGGGAAGGTGGTGGTACAAGGAGGAGGACCAAGCCTTCGTGAAGGGCAAGGCGGACGGCTTGCGGCGGCGGCGTCGCTTTAACCTAAGTTGATAAGCCGCGGCGGCCGTGGTTTTTATAGGCTTGGAGGAGCAGGGGCGCTAGGGTTTTCTCCTTCGGTGGCGGCCAGGATGGGCCAGACTGTTGTTGGGCTCCTGTGATCGTAAATGGGCCGGCCTTATTTTCTTTTGCATATAAGCTCACTAAGCTCAGTCCTGGCGAAAGGCCCAGTGACAGACGCTGCAGGCATGGGTCAGCTATTACCTTTTTTTTTTTATGTGACTCATCCTGATCCGCTACTTGGTGAAAAAGGCAAGGTAAACTCCTTTTCTCCCTTCACCCACTACATATTGTAAGGGACCATCATCTTCTTCTTGAACAGGTTCCTTGTTGAGATCAGGCAACTCATTTTCTCCCTCTAGTGGTGCGTTCAAAGTCTGATATGGCCATGGATGGAGAACGGTTCCATGGCTTGTGCATTCTTATTTGGGGGTTGAAAGTGGAATTGAGCATATGTTGTAAGCTTGACAGGACTCAAGCAAAGACCTTTGTAGAAGGGATTTGACACTAATGAACTAAAAGCCATGCATATATTATGAGCCCTAAGGGAAGAACAAAGACTAAACTAGAGATTGAATTGGATGATGAAGAACTTCTGAAAGGCGACAATTGATGAAAGACTTCGATCCTATTTGAGATCTCCATAGGAGGGATAACTCTAAGATATGTAGCTCCCAATCGAAACGAAGGGAAAAAGAAAAATACTACTAGGTGTTCGCATTTTCTAATGAAAATGAAAGGGAACCAGACTTTTAACCAAACCACCTTGCCAAAAAAGCGTGAAGCGCCAAACTGGTGGTCATGGATGCCTCCATTGTAGCGAACAAACGCCCGCTAGCGACCTAAGGGCAATGGTGCCGTGAACGAAGACCATGTTGCCATCGCCGAGCCATGGAGCCCAAAGTTGAAGGCACCAACAAGGTCCGCTCAAAGGAAGGGATCGACACGGGTGCTCAAAGAGTGGTGACAACAAGAATAACCATAAAAAGGCTAAATCTATAAGGAAATGGACTAGATTTGAGCTTATGAGGATCCTCCGCCCTTACGTCCCACTATCGAGGATGCATGCCGAAGCATAGGTGGAGTGGGGCCAAGGGTGGCGGCGGTTGGAAACCTAGGCACGCTAAGAGGTCGCGAGTGGTGTGAGTACCTCACCATCCGAAAGGTCCCTTGTGGTTTTTGGTAATTGAGTGTCAACATTAGGTGAACTAATATGTGTGATTGAGATTATACATGAGGAGATTAGTTCACACATGATGATGCAATGAAGGAGCTTATTGCATATGAGACATGACATGGAGTCATGTGACCAAGGTGGTGAAGATCAAGACGAGACTTGGCTTGAAGGACCGGTTGCAAGTGTGAAGGGCAAGTCATTTGGACTTGGCGCCCGATGGACCGATGCAATAGCGGTGAAGAGCAAGTGAGGTCAAGATCGATGGACCAAGAAGGTCATGTGATGATATGAAGTGGATCATATCATTCTTGATCGTGTTGGTGCATTGGTTGCATCGGCACTTGAAGATGAAGCGGAATGGAAATGCGCAAGGCAAAGGTATCACCTATAGGGCATTTCATTTCGCACGGTCATGAGGAGCTTAGAGAAGTTTATGACCGGATTTAGGATAGATGGCCGTACTATCAAGAGGGGCAAACTTGTTTGCATATCGGTCATCTAGTGCCACTTGAGCGATCTAACTTTTGCGATGTGTTAGGATCGAGTGGCGTGCTAAGAGCTAACCCGACCTTTGAAATGATTGTGAAAATGCTAACACACTTGCACTTGGTGGTGTTGGCACATTTACAAAGGCGGCGGTGATTGCGAGGGTTGAGTTGGGTTTGTGAACCGCTCATCTCCTCCGCCGAGAGCTTGCGGGCGGATTCGCGCTTTCGAGAAAATGAGATGCATATTTTCTATTGCTAGGATGCATCGTGGTGGTGAAAACATGCTATTCCTCGTGCTCAAGTTTGGTATACTTGATGGGTAGCATGTCGAAGAGAAGGCGTCGGTGATTCGGTGGAGTTTTATTTGAAAAACGCCGGCCGGACGCTGGTAGTGCAGCGACCGGACGCGACCGGCCGGACGCCCCGGCCATGCGTCTCGCGAGAGCCCCGCGGCCGGTTTTGACCGGACGGGGGGTAGGATCGACGGCCGGACCGGACGATTACCGGCCGACCGAAGCATGCACCGGACGTCAAGTAGCCGCTGGTCGTGGGCGAGGTTGTTTGTCGCTTGTGACCGGACGATCGGCCGGACGCTGGACCGGACGGCCCGGGTGCGTCCGTCGGTAGCGTCCGGCCGGCCGCAGAATCGCAGTTCGAACCCCAACGGCTAGTTTTGGCTTGGGGGCTATAAATAGAGGGTGTGGCCGGCCTTGGCGGGTGCTTAGCACCTTGGGGACTTTGTGTCCATGCTTGTGAGTGCTTGAGAGCCCTCCCACTCATATATGCTTGATATCGTTCATCCGATTGAGTGAGAGATCGATTCCTAGTGCGTTGCGTTGAGAGATCGCATCGTGTGGCACTAGGTGTTCGTGTTGCAAGCCGGTGGGCTTGTTTCTCTTGGAGGTTGCCACCTCCTAGACGGCTTGGTGGCAAGAGGCTTCGTGAAGCACGCAAAAAGGAAGCTTGTGCGGTGCTCTCAAGAAGAGATTGTGAGAGGTTCGTGCTCACCTCGCGGGGATCGTGAAGAGCAACTCTAGTGGAGCGTGTCATTGAGCTACCACACTTGTGTGTGGGTTCACACGGTACCCTATTGAGGGATTGGCTAGAGAACTCACATTGGTGAGTGTCTCGATCGAGCTCAGTTTGTGGGATTTGGCACCGCCATTAAGCTTGAGAATCATCAGGGTGATTCGCCAAACCGTGGAACCACTAAAGTGTTGGTCGACACAACGAGGAGTAGGGGAAGTTGGCAAGCTTCCCGAGACCTCGGTAAAAAAATCACCGGTGTCATCTTGTGTCCACACGGCGGTGGTTTGCATTCTCTCGATCACAAGCTTTGTTCTTACTTTCATATATATTGTGCTTGTGCTTGAGTAGAGTAGTTGTAACTATCTAGCTTGTGTAGCTTGTTTAGTTACTTTGCTTAGCTTGTGTAGCTAGGTAATTTGAGCCTTTGGGTTAGGCGTGTGTTGCCTTGTCCATTGTGCATCTAGTGAGCTTAGGGGCTTTGTGCTTTGCGCTTACTAGAATTGTGTAGGAGCTATCGCGGTGCTTAAAAGTACTAGTGCTTAGGTTTGTGTGACCTTGCATTAGAATTGATTAGGAGCTCAAGCTAGGCTTGTCATCTCACCTTTCTTGTGTAGGATCTTTTTGTGAGGTGATTTATAGTCTTAGTTAGAGGGGTGAAGTCTTGGCTAGACCGATAAGTTTAATTCGCATTTGTTTGGTTAGCCGGAGTGCGATTAGTTTTTAAAAGGGACTATTCACCCCCTCTAGTCCCCATCTCGACCCTTCACCATCCTGTGGGGAAGTTACATCTCTCTTAACAATATGGGCTCCATAACGACTATCACTTATTCTTTCTTGCTTGCATTGCGCCATGGCCATGGTGGTCACGACATCCCGAGCTTCCAAATCAAGCGCCCGAAGAAATTGTTCTTATCTAACAAGATCCTATGCTACTAGAATCGATGCCAAAGACGGCAACCTCTCTTGTCGGCAAAGATTAATACATCATGTCAAAGCCTTTTTGTAGAGGGGCTCGAGGAAGAGCGCAATTTGCAGACGACAACGACGCTAAAGAATATTGAGCAAAATAAAATAATAATCAACCCATTTGCAGATGGACCAATATGTCATAACAGAAAAAAAAAAAAATAGATGGCCTATTGGGACAAAAAATATATGGACTATTGGGACATATATACTAGAAAATACTGAAAAATGAAATAGTTTGACCTAATGTAATTTTAATTAATACTCCTAGAGATTTATTGGAGTCGGTTGATGAGAGATGCTCTAAAGCTAAAAACCCCACGTTCCCCACTCCAAGCCCCACGCGCACCCAAATCCCTCATCCCCCGGCCCGCGCGGAAAACCAAGCTCGCGCGAAATCCATGGGGGGCGGCGGCGCCCTCACCCCCACCACCATCAGCACCCCCTCCTCGCCGTCGAGCTCGTCGGAACCCCTTCCTCCTGGTGATTTGTCTTGCCATACCTTGCCGTTGACCTCCAAGTTCCCAGTTTTAATGATCACTCTCTGTTGAACTGAATTTGATCTTGGTGTGCGGGTGTAGAGTTCGCCGAGTACGTGGCCGTCTCGCCGGTCTCCGATGACGACGAATCAGGCGTTTACGACGACGATGACGACGACGAGGAAGTGGACGCCATCCCTTACTTCAACTGCCAACTGCGTGAGTTGAACGAGGAAACAGAAACAGATCGCCTACTGCGTGAGTGGGACGAGGAATCAGATCGCCGACTGCGCGAGGCGAAACAGGAATCAGATCGCCGACTGCTTGAGGCTAAACAGGAATCAGATCGCCGACTGCGTGAGGCTAAAGAGGAATTAGATCGCCAATTGCTTGAGGCGAAATCAGATCGCCAACTGCTTGAGGCGAAATCAGATCGCAAACTGCTTGAGGCGAAAGAGCTTATCAGGAGGTAACCTGATTGTTGTTGTTTTTTTCTTGATAATATATCTGCAAGACTATGTGAAGCACTAGTGGAAAACATCATATATATTTTTTTAAAATTTTTAATAATGTAGTTGTGTTGGAGTTGGGGAAAAGCACCACTTCCTGTTTGAGGCATTTCATATCTTCATCCTGCTTTTAGACTGAAAACTTCCTTGATTACTAACTGAAAATCACAGTCTGATAACATAGACATACCTAAATTTCCATGGAGTGCATGTTAATTCCCTGATGTGTTTCGTTTTGCTGATTTTCCATGACATGAACGAAACGATGCCCCATAGGGTCTGAAAATATGTAAATAGTCAAGTAAATATAATTTTCAGCTCTGTATTTTCTCTCCTATACACTATGCTCTGTATTTACAAAACTTTGAATTTTGCTGGACTTGTTTAATGAACCAACCAAACATAAGTACTGAAACAAAAGGGTGCTATATTGCACTATAAATCCCTAGGGAAGTTCACTCTAACATGTTCTTATTTAGTAAATGCTTCATTAGAAAGTCAACCTTTGAGCAGGTATAAGCCTGGTGACTGGGTTGAAGGAGTTGGTGGCGCAAAGGCTGGACATTTTGTCCTGCCTGAGATCACCACATTGCTGCTGGTGGGGCCTAGAGGTTCTGGCAAGAGCACACTTGTAAACCAAATTACAAGTGTCTTTGACATGGATGATGATCCTTTTGCACCAGCTCGAGCACAAGTGTCATGTAAGTCTTATCCTTTTTTTGGGGGATGCTATTTCATGGTGATGTACAAGTACAACTGAATTTGATTTCAAGTAATTAAACCTAGATTTTTTTTGTTAGGCAATTCAAAATCAAATGGTACAATTTTTTTCTTCGTGAGTATCCAATTCCAAGGAATTCAAGTGCCATATGTGTTTATGATACACGTGGCTGGTCAAACGACCCAGAGAAAAATTTCAAAATGCTGCATCAATGGATGACAAAAGGAATAAGCCATGGGGAGACAACAATATGGTAAGGGGTGACTTCCTAACTCTTTTGTTTTCTGCTGTGGAACTAGAAAAAAAAATATTGTATAGTGCATGACTCTGTACAAACTGTTCATTATCTTCTGAGAGCAATTCTCAAATTTCTGCCAACAAATTTGAGTAACCAACCTTTTGCTGTTCAGCATGTTCAAATATAATCTCAACTGTCACCAGCCATATACAGATTGCAGAATGAGGCAGATTCTTAGGACTAACTATAGATTGTGACTGGATTTGTTCTCTCCTTTGTGTTGTGCACGTATATGATAGAATTCGGCATTTGTTGGATAGCTGTCCTCAATTACTACGTACCTGCTGTATGCTTTATGAGCATGTGAGGCCTTAATGAAGATCACCATGAAAGTGCTCCCATTCCCTTTAATTCACAGAACATAGTATTTCTAGGCAGGATCTGGATATGTTTGGATTTTATGACAATTGCAATCATCATTGCATGACATTCAGAGTATTTTATATACTTTATTGTTGTTCTGTTTCAATTTCACAAACTTCCTTTATTATTCTTAAGCTAAGGAAGTAGCATATGTAGATTTGGAGCTCAATATAGAAATTAAACTCATTGAATTTCTGAACATTTCTAAACAGGGATAATGATGAAGGCACCAAGACAGGGGACATTAAACCATTGGGGAGACAATACAGTTTTATTCGATTTACAAAACCAGGAAGGTCAATTTCGTGATATTTGTTGTTGATGGTGTTGCTGTCCTTGAGTCAATTGAAAGCAACAATAAAGGATACACTGAGATACTCCATCAAACTTTTATGTATCCGTTCTTATCGATTGGAGGTAGGGATTGCTAAGATGCACACAAACCTTGTATATCTGTTTTATCATCATCATAGGAAATTTCCTGAATACAGATTTATGTTCAGATATACTGCTTTATGAATGAAATATATGTTTCGGTCCTATGACATTCTCTTCAATTCAGATGTCACTTTATATAGAATAGAGGCTCGTATACAGGTTGTTGATTTAAATTGTTAGATTCAGTCATCACCTTGTTCATGAATTATGTTTGTTTTGATAAATTTGTACTTGCAATCGTAGACATTATGTGATTATAACAAATTTTATTGCAGATGACAAACCTGTTGTTGTTGTGACACATGGTGATAGACTATCGATACAACAACGTGCTCATGTTCAAAATGAGTTAGCAGAGCTACTAAACATTCCTGCCCAGCAAATTTATGATATACCAGGTATGACACCAGTACTTTTATCATGATGTAATATGAAACAATTTGCATACAGTATCTGATATATGCTACACAGGTTCTGATGATTACCAAACTGATATGGCAATATTGGATATGTTACATTACTGTGTCCGACATGCAGAGCAGAACCTCCCTGTTAAATTGAATTACCATCTGGAGGTTTGAATTTCTTCCCTCTGTCCCTCTTATCATGGATTACACTACCTTTTGAAAATACAGTATGTCAGTATAGGAAATTATCATTTTTAGTACGTTGAATAGACTAGACCCTTTTTTCAATAGAATACATGTTAGTGATGATTCACCTAGACGTCTTAGATTCTGGATGACATCTAGACGCTAGTCAAGGCTGTCATGTCTTAGGGTCTAGACAGCATGGATGCACAATTAGACCATCTAGATAATGGTTAATCAAGATTAATCTCTAGTCATGGGATAGCATCTGTTTTCTGCAACTGATATTTTATTTACAAGGTGCTGTGTTAGATAGGGCTTTTTTATCAATTCTCTTTTAATGTAAACAAAAAGGAGTTTCCTAACAATGTGAAATAAAGATTTACTTAGCAGTAAAAAGGAGATTATTACTTATTTTCACCTCCATATGCTATTCATGTCATATCTCCCTAACTAGTTAGAAACACATGTAGAACATTAAGTTCCCTGTTGTTACTGTCATAATATAGTTGCATCTCTCTTCTTCTTTTTCCCCTTGCAAGGGATATATATATATCACTTGATTTGTTGATACTTGGAAGATGTTACTCAAAAGCTCATGTTTTGACAGGTGCTCGGGCGTGAAGCTCTTAATAAAATGGCAGAGCAGTTGATGGGTCTAGATGCAGTCATTGAAATCGCCATTATTTTTCTATGCAGCGTAATCCTTCTGCTTCGATTTTTCAGATAAATTGGTGCAGTCATAGCTATGTTCTGCACTTGGATTGTAAATTTGTAAATAAGAAAACATTACGGTTACTAGTCTTCCTTAGCTAGCAGAGGACTCAAGGTAGTTGAGCAAGTAAATCGTTTGGATGATTGTTTCTGGTTGGATTGAGTACCCTATTACTTTTATGTGTGCATTGTATATATTGAGTATTGACAGAACGTACTGTGATGGAACTTTGTATATATAATAGTTTCTCACGAACTGACTTCGAATACAGATCTGAGTAACATTTGTGCTGTTTATGTTGAAAAAAACCACCCAATACTTAATGGACTTAATATTTGAAGCAGCTGTAACAAGGGATATCAACATCTGATTAAACTAAAAACTAAATAAGGGTACAAGGTTCAGCTTTACATATTCACAGTACAGATATAATGCTACCTTACGTTCTCTGTCACCAATGGGTACATTCCACTCACATAAGCCTAGCACAAGCAACTGAAAACTAAGCAAGGACCGTATCACATCTTACTTAGCATTGTCCCAGGTCCATCGGAGCCATGCAATTCGGTTCTTTGGAGCAGTAATGCACCTAAAAGCCGCACGTCGGATTGGTGACCTAAATAGCTCAGTAGCTATAAAAAACAACTCAGATCCTTGAGACACACCATCCTTTTCTACAAGTTGCAGCAATTCTATCACCTCCTCTTGCTCACGCCAGATGGCATTGCTTTCATTCCTAGTACTTTCAAGCATGCCGTCAGATATGTGTTCGGAATAGTACCCCATATTCTTGGACTTCTTGGTTGGGCGGCTGTCAACCATATGCTCCTGGCTTGACCATTGGGACACACGGCCAACCCTATAACGTCCTATGTTCTCCTCCGGAGAACCGATGTTGTCCTCCGACACTTGTGCTTGTGCATGGTTATCTTCACCTCCCCCACTTGGTGTTCTATCACCAGTGCCACCGACACACAACTTTGTACTGTCTTTGCCGTCCATGGAGCCGAAAAGAATGGTGAGCGCATCCTCATGTGCAAGCGCCTTGCCACGTAAGTCTTCTGCTCCACTATTCTCCTGCAAGCCAGTAATGATGAATACATATGATAGAGGACAATTTAACACAAACTATTCTGCAATTTAATAACAATTAAATCTCCAACTACAGGAGCACTTTTAAACTCAAAGACAAAACAAGAATTGACATTAAACATAACATACTGTAGTTACCGCAATTTGATTGTCCGATCCATCAGCATCTTGTGTAACAGTGCTTGAATTCTTGTCACACCCACATCTAGTCTTGTCATTTTGTTGCCTCCATAAATTGTACATCCTTTTCAGGCTGTTAAATTTGTTCTGCAGCTGTTTGGTACCATAAACCCTGCGTGTTCGTTCTTGAAAAATGCGATACACATTGTGCCACCCTATCCTGGTTAACCCCTTACTGATATAGTTTTGCTTTTCCTTCTCAGCAATGCAAAGGTCCAGGAACATTCTTGTAGTGTTGTCATCCCAATGAGCACGGCCTCCATCCATCTGCGCATAACTTTTTGTGTTATACGTCTTTCTACTTACAAGATTTATTGGTCACACATGCATTACCAGCAGCAAGATACAGGGTAAAGTAACTAACACTTGCGCTGGTAGGGTTGTGCCTTGTTGGAGTTGTATGCAAATCGTAGCCAAAAACTTCAGGTGGAGAGCATGATGATGTCGAGGAGTAAGCCAGAGTTGTCACCTTTCAGCGGCGTATCTAAAAATTCAGTAGTCAGTCAGAATTATCAGGATATTTGTCTAATGTCTAAGTTTCTGACTGATAATTGGTATTGTATAAAGTGCGAACTTTGTCATCTTAGCACTGATTTCGTAGCAAGAAACCTTTATGGTTGAACTATTACAAGATCAATAAAAGAGTTATCAGATGTATATCAGAAACTCTACTGAAATGTCCAACACAGGACTGGAACAGGCAAGTAACAAGTTGAAGTTGCCAAGGACTCCAAGCAAATCGACGTACTGCACGCAGTACGAAATACCCACTGGCAAAGAAAATACGAAACAGGGCTAAAAAAAGGAACCAATATGCAAAAGATGCCGAACACAAATCTTTATTTACATGATACAACAGGTCATGCCCAAACACAAATTTCCAACCAGTAGATGGCTGCACGATTCCATAGTTGCACTAGGAATGAAACTTCACTAACATTTGAGTTGGCTTAAAATTAAACTCTAGAAAAAAAAACTGTTGTAAAAAATGTTCTGCAGAAGTGCCATTTAGTTTGAAAGCAAGGTGCAATACATGGATCCAAAACTTATCTTGCAACCACCATCTTCTAGATCTGAATGCAGGTTACAGAAATTAACAGAAGCTGTTTTTTAGGGACCAACCAAAACGTAGAAGTAAAATTGGTACATCCAGCAACATGAATACATATGTTCAAGGGAGCTATTTGCAGCTATTGCTTATATTATGTCGACAACATAAGCATCTCCATGGCTGCTTTAAATTGCATAAAAAAATCAGAGTGAAGCATCCACTCATATGTTAACATTAACTGATATATGGTTTCTACCGTTTTTTTTAAAAAAAAAATCAGGCTGCCATGTTGACCTTAAGCGAAGAGCTCTCATGCTCACAGATTATCAACACTCCTTACAATAAAGTAAGATCTGTCAAGCTCACTAATTTCTTAGTACGCCCTTATCTTACTACTTAAAAGCCTCAAAAGGTATCGTCACATTAAGCAAATCAACGCTTCACCCGGCTCTAATCGTGTCGCCCCACTCCTAATCCCGCCGCGGGCAGTTTTCGCTCGCTCCCTCGCCATCGCTCGCCCGGCACTCCCTTTGCCCTCCCGCACGATCCCCCATCCCCGGCTCCTGTCCCACGCTCACAGAACTACCGCCCCCACCAAAGCCAGCTGATGGGCAACTGCGGCACGCGAGAGGATAATGTTGTCGTAGCAGCGCACACGCGCAAGGTATCCTTCAGGTTTGCGCATAGATTTTCATCATTTTCTTGAGGGCGGACTCGTGTCGGTGGTTGCTTGGATTGGATCTCAGGTTGGCCACGCCGAATCGCATCGGAATTTCGTCTTTTCTAGACTATTCCCCAGCTCCTTCCTGGCTTCTCTTTCTCTTGGTTGGTGGATGGGGATTGCCAAAATGCTTCCTTTCCTGGATTTTGATTGGGCTGCGATGCCGTTTGGTTTATCATGTAGTGTATGAGAGTGGCGATTTGGTTGCAAAATTCGATTTTTCTGGGGTGTGGCCCATATGAGCATTGCGGATTTGAAGTCACATGCCAATCTGAGTGGGGTGAGTTTGATGATTTTTTTTCATGGCGTGACCCTGAGTGTTTTTTGTAATACTATAGGATAATGATAAAAAGGTACTGCTACCAGGATTGAGGGACGGTGTAAAACATGTATTAGTGTCTGGATGGAGGCAAGGATCAGATAGTAATGATGACTGATTCAAAAAAAAATAGTAATGATGACTGATAGGCATATGGCCAGAGTTACACATTAAGAGATGTTCCCTTAATAAAATTAATGGACAGAGAAAGACTGTAATGTCATTTTTTTGAATTTTGGGGTCTGTGCCTAATGAATCACAGGGA
Organism: Hyparrhenia diplandra; assembly: GCA_015847255.1. Lineage (NCBI taxonomy): Eukaryota > Viridiplantae > Streptophyta > Magnoliopsida > Poales > Poaceae > Hyparrhenia > Hyparrhenia diplandra. The sequence continues at coordinate 101,934 of JADLZK010011638.1, forward strand.
TTCTGCGTGGAGTTAGAGTCATGTTTGTTCCATCCAACCTAGGAATAAACGAGGAAATATAGCAGTATGATGGACAGTCTTCAGTATCACTGACAATATTTTCCAAGTGGATTTACTAAATTGAGATGTTTATATAAAGCCCTTTAATTTGTTAGATTATGTTTCCTTTTAGGATGTGAATTGAGTTATTATAGGGATAAGATTGAAACCTGAAATATAAATCATGTACTATCAGTGCATGAACCCTTATCTGCAACGAGAAGACTTGGCTTTACTTTACCAGTAAGTTAACAGAACAGCTGGATACTCTAATTAGTTAGCATGTGGCATTTTCCCCCATAGCCTGTAGTTATGTTGCACTGTTCCTTATACAAGGCAGGCCTAGGTGTTGCCGTAGGCTCAAGCAGGTGAACAACAGTTAGCATAATTCAATATAAACTAAATTTGCCAGGTCTCAACTGCACAATCTTTTTTTCTGATAAAATTTATGCAAAAATAAATGTCACTATGATTGAACTACATTATTGCATAGAGCGTTGGTTCCATGATAAGAAGTGCTCGATTGAGTGACTTCTTGTGTTCCTACTTTGCTGATTGCTTTTAAGAGGGAAACTTGCAAATGTGATAGAACTGTATATGTCACAACATAGCTGTATCAATACATTTAATTTTAATCCTTTTATGCAAAACTACAGGTCGAATCATAGTGAGAGGCACATCAATGTGAATGCCTGAATGGGATGCCCCACGTGTACATGTGATGCTCCTGATTATATATTTAATCAACAATCAACGACACCCTATGCAAGCTCCATGGAAATGTTGTATTCAGTGATCCATAGTCATTGCCATTACGTTACTTGATGCTAGATTTGCAAAGTTCAGGTATTATTGGCTTACTCTGTGCTTAGTTCTAGATGTCTGTGAATACAAATACTTTGTATCGAATAAATTTCATAGGAGAAATTTCAGTAAGATGTTGTAACGTTTTGCATAGGAGAAATCAATTATACTACTTGCAGTCATCTTGACATTTCAGACAGCAAAAATAAAACTGCAAGCAGATCAAAATCGATGTCTGAAACGTTGTATGAAGCTGACTGGAGAGTATCTTTTATTTAGAATGTCCTGCATATTAGTGGGTCATATTTACATTTTTCAAGAAAATGTTCCTGCCATATTCGGAGTAGTAGCAAACAAGGATAACTCTGGCACTTTAACTGTGAAGAAAATTAAAGATGTTCTTGAAACCTCTATGAAAGATACCCACAAGTGGAATTGTATCTTAAATCCAACCAAATAAACGGCTTCCACTTTCTACTTAAAGACTTGGATGGTTGTATACATTTTTCTGAAAATTTATTAGTTGGATTGTGCAAGCTCTTTTAATCCTGGTGCCTTTTCACTGATTGTTCCTACTAACTAAATATGTTGGGTTTATGCAGTCTGATGCTACGTACTGTTAGATGCACACCTGCCAATTGAAAATCATATAGGTACTTTATGAATTATATAGGTGATTTAGGGCAACTACTTGTGAAGCAATACCGGTGTTCTTTTTTTTTTTTGAAAGGTCCTCTGGCTGTTATGAGTGTGTACAGCAGGGACATAGCCACCGCCCCATTTGCCTCCTTGCATGGATGGCGGTGTCGAGCTCCCCCGTTGGAAGAGCCTAATGGACTATGGCCTCTGCCTACCGGTTATGTAAATCACAGCATGTGCCTCGAAATGAGAAGGCGATGACATCAGTGGTGGACAATGTTTAATTAATGCCGTTGGAAAATACTTAATGTGGATTTGCCGAGCTTCTTATGCTTAGATGTCATTGTAGAGCTTAGATTTTTTTTTCACTGTATTCCAAATCAGTGGTCTTTGTAATATTGATTTTAACTGAGACTAGCTGGAACTAAATTATTAGTTGCAAGGTCATATGTGCTTTTTTCTGATAAAATTTAAAATCCTAATCAGCTCATCATTTTCCCCATGAAAATATCTATTGTTAATTACATTTGGCTTTTGGTTTTGTGAGTATTCCTTGCCTGTACTGGGTATATAGGCTGACTGAAGTCTAAAGCTAACAAAAGATAACATACCTGGGAGGTTTGGCTTCTACAGTACCATTACACTTTATAAAATGACTTCTCAGGTATAGAAACTCCATTGCCTGCATATCAATGCATTACACTTTTTTTTTGTCTCTTTTTATTATTTTTCTAATGATAACCACTTATGGCATTGTTTTTTTTATCCCTTTTATTCTTGATGGCCAATTTTACACCATTGTTGTGCAAAAAGGATTTGATCCACATTGGTTGTCAGCAAATGCACCATCAAGAGCCTCGTCTACAAGGCCATCGAGAACTACACAGAACACCATGCTTAAGTGGTTGTTCGCTACTAATAAGTGTTAGTGAGCACTCTCTTCCTTTGTTATCATGTGGTAATATTCTTCTTGACTAGCATGTTGCAGGAGCTACATGGAAGGCGGGAGCCTCACAGGTGGCAATGTAACAAATATTGTTAAAGGGAGCTGCTTGGCGTTCTCGACTGTTTTGGAAGGATCAACCATATCAGATGGTGATGCTCAAGTTGGTATGTAATTGCTCTTGGTGACTCTCAGAGCATGAGAAGGAATTGAAGGACTATGGTACCACGTTGGATCATGGCTGCAGGAAGGGGATCCTGTTAGTATTGCACTTCATGTTTTACAAAGTGGTATTGCACTTCAAGTTTTACAAAGTGGTTTTGTGTTGCTTTGAATAAGAACTGTAATGTAAAAGGCCACAGTTTGTCAAAGAGTTGTCAAAGAGAAAAAAAAACTCAGCAATGATGAAAACCGGATATATGACCCATGATGTTTGCCTGTGCATTTTTTTAAAACTTTTTTTTTGCTGTTGCAGCGCCCTCTTTGAATACCAAGTAGTGAATTATTTGCTCTTGCTGATGTCATTAGGAGCTGTGTCTCAAACAAGATTTATATAATTGTGTAGGAGATATAATTGTGAAATTTGTCGGAGCAAGCAACAAATGCTTCCATTTAATTAAAAGTGGTTGGCTATTATGTTTGTACCCGTTGCAACGCACGGGTATTTACCTAGTTAGTATAATTAAGCATGGGTCTCATAGGATACACTCACCTTGGCGGCGATCTGCAGAGAGGAGTCAGTATTGCGCGCGTGCGGCTCGCCGTTGCCGCGACGAACGGCCGCCAGCGGTGGGGGACGCCGGAACGGGTGGCAGAATCCGCGCGAGGTCGCCAACGCCGCCCAGGAATGCCACCCGAAGTCGGTGGCGCCGGTGACCTGGCCGGAGGGCGGAGAAGCGGCAGCGACTGGGGCACCAAACCCTAGAGCAGGCGAGTCCCTCTCTCGAGACTCGACGCCGCCGGAACCGAAGGACGGAGAAGAAGACGATGATGGGCTGCGTTTGTTCTTGGCTGCACAGCTGCAGCCCAAACAGCCGCAATAAGCAGAACTGCAGAAGCGACCAGGCCTGGGCTGCAGCCGATGGGCTGTGCTGTGCAGCTGCAGCCCAAACCGCTTCAATAAGCACAAGCGAGCAGCATTTCCATCCATCATTGTTCACTGGCATGCTTGAGTATAACACTTTGAGCAGTCCAATGAAATCATATTTGAATTCAAAATACTAAAACACCCAATTTGATTTGAGAAGAACAAGTGACAACTGACAACGCATTTATCAGAATCAATGGGGATGCCCTTTCAAGTTTTGAGAGAATCTGTTTGAACCCAGAATTTTCACAAGAACTTGGTAGGATTCTAATAGTAAGTTCCTTTCAGATTCATGGACATGTACAGGTACCACTGAAAGCATGGAACAGCTGGAGCATATTGCTCTACCACTCTGGATGGATATAGAAGTCCAAAACATGCTAATACACTATGCATTTTCACTGATGAGTAAATGTCAAAAAACATCGATACTGTCACACTCAGTCGTGTTCATCTTGGGCCTATACTGTCTGTAATGTATGTATAGATATCTAACAGGCTGACAGGTTCATCTTGTGCTTCCTGTGTTTCAGCTGTGGTGCGCCATCACTGGCGGCACCACCCTTGACCACGGCCAGCTTGTCCTCGCTCCCCGTCGCTGCCGCTTTGGACTTCGACTTCGACGTCTCTGAAGCAGCCTCCTTGTCCTTGGTGCTGCAGACGGGCTTTGTGGTGAGCGCGAACGGGAACCTGCTCTTGCCGGCACTCTTGCTGCGGCTGAGCCGCTCGATGTCCTCTCTCATGGCGGAGCACTCCTTCTCTAGCTCGAACACACGCTGCTTCATGCTGTCCATGCCTTCCCGCAGTGTCTGGTTCTCCCTGGCAGCCAGGGGCCAGCCGGCACCACGGTGGTGTTCACCTGAGACAGGCAGGCCACCAAGCTGCCGCGAGATGCCGCCGCCATCGAGGGGCTCTGAGATCATGAGGCATTCCGCGATGGAGCTCCGAAGCTGGAGCTGCTCGAAGAAGAGGACCTGCACGATGATGCGGAGTGGGAGGCGCTCGTTCTGAGCCGCGTGCGTGCAGGCCTCCAGGGACAGCTTTTGGCAGTCCATCACCCGGCAGAGCTCTTCCTTCTCTGATTCTGACAGATGTGGATGTGCCTACCAAACGAAAACAAAAGTGGACTGTGAGCAAATTAAACATGAAGGTGATCGATCTGCTAGCTGTTACATAAATAAATAGAAGGTAAAACATGTCCTGCGCAATTAAAATGCAATGATAATGGGCCCGTATGCTTCTACTAAAACAATGGCTGTTGTTGCAATTGCTACTGTAGAATATGACTTGAATACAACAGTAAGCATCTTCTCTCGACGCAACAAAAATCATAGGTTTCTAAACCTAATCGTTGAACCATGAATACTGACAACAGCCATCCACCATTTTTTTTCCAATGCAATGATACTACCAATATTGAAGGATATGAAAGAACTGTGAAACACATATGCAGTGCAAATTTAACTTTATCTGTGTTCTTGAGGAAGTGAGGACTTTCACAAAGTGCTGATAAAACCAAGTGTTACCTTGAGATATATGTCAATAGCACGATAAAGCCCATCATCTATTGGACGAGCATAATCTGGTATAGCAGCAGCCAAAGACCGAAACTTTGGCAACTTCAAGTTCATGTCTGGTGCTACTTCAGCTAGATAACCATCAATCAACTTAGCAACCATCGTAATTGGCATTAAAGATGGTGAGGCTAACATTTGCCCATCTTCACCAATGCGGGGGAGGCCCCACCAGTTTCTTGGTCCATTGCCAAGAACTGGTCAACAATCCTCTGCACACAGTCCACATCATACAGTGTTTCCACAGAATCAGAGACATTCGGTATCAAAAGATCTTCCAGGCTGGCCTTGTCAAGCTGCATGCCTATCCGTCTCTCCAAGTTTGACAGGCAGGAGGGACTGGCTTTCAGGAAGATTGCCGTACGCAGAAGGCCAAACAGTAGCTTGCATGATGTAACACCCCTTTGGAAAGGCAGTAGTCTATCAATCTCCTCAAGAAGGTACTTCTGGTCATCTTCAGAAGGGATTGATGTTAAACTAGCCATAGAAAGACAGTTGCTGGCATCACTGATGCTTTTACGCCGATTCAAACCAGGCAAACGCCTTTTGGCATAATGGTTAAGGGATCCAACAATAATCTCCTGACTGATGCCCGATATTCCATGGCTGAGATGAGCTTTTTGTATAACGGAAGGCTTAAACATGATACATCATCATACCACCAATCTGGGCTGCTATTTCTGGGCCTTGCTCCTGTGCTAATACCATTCCACAAGAGGCTCCCTCCAGGACTCTGCATAGGGCCACCATACTGGGCTACTGGCCAGCCAAATAAATCGGGTTACTGCATGATCTAGTTGCAATAGAGTCTACACACCTCTTTACAATTTGCAATCTTTCAGCAACATCAAGGACACTGTCACAAGTTTGAAGTGCCTTGACCGAATCCTTCCAGCTCCTGAGGACTGTTTGGGTAAGGAAGTTCTCTGTCTGTGCGATCAAATTTTCCTCAGATATATCTTCTGTCATCTCAAGATAATCAGCAGCACAACGAAGGTGTACAACATTGGAGGCAGTCATTTCAAACTTTACACCATAGCAAAATTTGGCAGCCAGTTCAAAAGCCTTTGCTCCACCAGGAATGTCAGATAGATCAATGGCACAGCTATCGTCCCCCTTATCGATTTTTTCTCTGATACGCTTCTCGAGCAGGCCACTTTTTGATAATAGAGGAAACTGTAACAGCCCCAAATTCAAAAAGAAATGAGTCAGTTGCACAAATGGGTGCAACAAAGGAAAATGGTGCGAAAGAAAGAAACAACTGTGAATACTTCTGGTGAAAATTTACCTTGTGAAGATGGAAAGACTGTTCCCCAACTATCACAGTTATATCACTGGGAAGACCAGATGTGCAGTACCTGCAACATAATCGACATAACTTTTCATCATTCATTTTCTCTTTGGACTCAACCTTCAGTAAAAATATGTATTTCGACAACTTTAACAGAGGGACAAGCATGAAAACAAGTAGAGATCTCATCCCAGTAAACCATACAAGATAATTTTGTAGCCCATCATGAAAAGGATCCACGATAGGCATCACGTCATCGTATTCCTTGTTATGGGCATACAGTTGCAATTCAGAAACATGAAAGACTGTTTAACAGTACGGTATATCTAACACCATGAAGCTATCAAGGCCTGCTATTTCAGGGAGACAACAAACTTCAGATTTACAAAGAGAGGGCTGAAAAAGGAAATTTGTAACAAGAGATCTGTCCATTTTTAAAGACAGTTCTTCAAAGCTTAGCCACTGTACAAGGTACAACAATAAGTTATCTCAAGTAGCATAGTTGCTGAAGCGTATTTACACACTGCAGGGCCAGTATCAGCCACAAGAGTACCCAGCATAATGTGGTGACAGTGCAAAGTGTGAAGGACCAAATTGGGTCCATTTAGTGCTCACCATGTGCGGATGCACTTACAGGTGAGATCATAATACGAGCCCCCAAAGTCAACGGAAATAATTGTTGCAAATAAAAGTGCGATACAGTGGCTGTAAATACTGAACCTAGGACAATTTCCTCCCTACACGCGTTCTATGTACCCACGACTGCCTTCACCTCAATAGGGAGTACAGTAAGTCCCAAAGCAGTACAAAAGAAAAAGAAATGCTGGGCTCTACCAACAGATCGAATTCCGTCATGCCTAAAACACATCGAAACAGAAATCTTAGCGGGCTCATATTAACATGCTGCATTTTCAACCACTGATAGTAAATCTTCCAGAAAGAGGTAGCAGCTAAAAACCAAAAGATAAGGTTTCCAATCTTTTATACTTAGCTGGCTCCCACTTTCTGATTGAAAAAAAACCCCAGCCATTCAAGAGAAATGGGCTATATATACTAAAAATCAGAGCCGCAGATGGAGCCAAGAAGAAGAGGTTTGGCAGTGGATGTACGGCAGCTTCTAGTATCATGCATGGCACCTTTGATTCGGCGCATAGACAAATACTAGTGGTCTATACTGTGGTCGTAGGTATGATAATGATAAATAAATAACTGTATCAGCAAATCAGTCAATTAAACATTGCACAAATCAGCCAATTAGTACGCCAGCTATATAATAAAAAATAAAATAAACAAATGACTGCAGATTAGGCATGGCAGGGGAAAGTGCGTACCACTCCTGCCCTTGCTTCCGGAACACATCAGCCCTGGATCCCAGCTTGAGGCAGGCCATGGTCGTCCCGGGTGAACGGAGCTGCAGCAGGTTCCAACCTCCAAGACGGCCACACAGCAGGACAGTTGACGCCACACTACAACATCAATGGGGGCGCCGGCGCAGGCGCGGGGTTGCTTGTGTTGTGTGAGACAGAAGGAACGAACTGTACACCAGGAACCCCCACCGACGGGAAACCTTGCTTTCCCACCGGGAAAAGAGGCTCAATCAGTCAGTCGAGTAGCGGCGAAGTGGAGGAGAGCACAGCACGCGGGGGCTGGCTGGGAGGTTTGAGGCTCAGTCAGAAGGCGACGCTGAGGATCCGCCAGAGCACGCGGAAGAGCCAGACGAAGTTGCACATCTGCAGACAAGTAGTAGGTAATCTTGATTGAGGAGAGGGAATCGATGAGAAGTCGCGGAATTCATTCGCACGCCGGGATTAGGGAGGTTTATTTGGGAATTGAAAAGGGAAACGAGGGAGGAGTCGCGGCGTACCTGACTGAACTCGGGACAGAGAGGGAGTGACCCGTGGACCTGTTCACACCACAGCACCGGTGGCGCCGCCCTACGCCGTCAAAGAACGCGCTCCCCTTCCCGACCCTGGCGGCCTCTCCGCCAGTCGACGCGCCAAGATCCAAGCTTTACGCGGGGAATCAATCAACCGACGGCGCTAAACCCACTGGTCAGGGGCAGGGCAGGGCAGGGGTGACGAGGGAGAAGGGAGGGAGGGACGGAGGCGCTGGAACCTGGAGGCAAGAACCCTGTGGCGTGGCGGAAACCGTGGGACGAGGCAGGCGGCGGGCGCGGGCTTTGTTTATGGAAGGAAGGAAGGGGCCGTACAAGGGAAGGAAGGGAATGTTGCGGGGGTGGGGGGGCGCGAGAGGAGAGAGCATCCAAGAACGAACGAACTAGTAGTAGTAGAACATTCTGTTCTATGGCGTAGTGCGGCTGTGCGGAGGGGAAACGACACGACAGGGGAGAGCAATGGAAGGGAAGGAGCAGCAGCGGCTGCGGCTGGACTCTGGAGAGAGAAGGGGAATGGAAGGTGAAGGGGGTGCGGGTGGTGTGGGGCCCACGCCAGGAGGGCCCAATCCACTTTGTCGCTGTGTCTGTGTGTGCCGCCGTGTTTTTTAATTTCGTCGGACGGATTCTTGTTCCCGCTGTCCCTCTCCGACGACTCTCCGTTGGTCCGTCCGTCCGTCGTCGTCGTTGGACAGGCGGAGGTGGCACGGCAGCCGCCATGGTATCAGCATGGTCCATGCCTGCGCAGCACCCGTCCATGGAGGTAGAACCAGAGAAGGCGACGTGAAGGGAGAGGAGGAGAGCCGGCTGGTTGGGGGACTGGGGAGGAGTGGCTGGGGACCAAGGACGAGTGGTAGGGCTCACACCCAACCGTCCGTCTAGCTTGCCCCCCGGCCACTCACTCGGTCAGCTTGCGATTTGTGACCAGATGTTGGCCGCTGCTTTGCGTTTTTTTCTTTTTCTTATTTTCCTGCATAATACAGTACATTTATTTGTTTTCCCTTTGATCCATTCCAGTATTACATCCAGTCGGCCATTCTTAGTTGCTTAGCTCTTTTTACCTCGATCCATTTGAATACATTTACATTAAGGTGAATATGCAGTTGAATGGAAACCAGTTGATACTGCCATGCATCCTCCTCACACAGAAATATTTTTCTTTTGAAGGATTCTCACTATAATATTTCTTACATCCCTATATCAGAAATAGAAATTCTTGTACCTAGTAGGCAAACGCAGTCCTCGGATTTGCTCGCTTCGCCCCTAGAATGGAGGGATCGAGGAGCATCATCGCATCATCGACCGGTGCGGGCTGTGCCACGCTACGGTAATCATCACGGCAGATTGTGGTGCTACTGCTGGCCGTGCGACGGACAGAGCTTTGCCGTGCGTCACTCCACATGATGACATTGGCTTTGGCTCCATGGCATGCCATGCCGTACTCGAGCTTCACGCACGCATATGCGTTTTGCCTTGTGTTTCAAGGTAAACAAGATTCTAGCTACGACACCTACTACTCGAGTAAAAAGCATGCGTGGCTGCGTCTGCCCATCAGCCGAAACAAAGTCATCCCCCAAGCGCGGCCCATTAACCTGTATTAACCTTTACAAAAAGCCAACAGAGCGAGGCCCACCAACTCTTCTACTCAAAAAAAAAAAAAAAAAAAAAAAAAAAAAAAAAAAAAAACTTTTCAACTCCTATATTTTTGTTTTTGTGGAGATTATCTATTTATTTTTCTACTCAATTTGTGACAAGCAATTGGAATATTGCAATTGTAAAATTAGGCGGATAACATAATAACTTTGTGTTTCCCTAAACTGGAATGTAACTCATTCGTTTGTGCACAAATCAATTGGCTGTCTGGCTCCATCCCTGAATCCTGAATCAGCTAGGTAGTGCGTGCACAAATCAATGTGTGTTTATGCTCAAAAACATTTTTTTTTTTCAAAAGGCAGCGTTTGTCTGTGTAACATAAACGTACTCTTCTAACGTTTTCACATTCTTTTTGTTTGTCGATCAGATTGACGAATTGATCTCTGCTGCCCGGCCTTAAATGTGAAACTGTGTCCAAAAGAGCAGCACAGCTGCACAAGTCCTTCAATGCCCTTCTTGGTCATCAAGACCGAAGGAAGCACTAGAGATTGCTGCGATGAAAACCGAAGCTATCTCAAAAAACACACTGGGAAAGTGCCTAAATACTGCCGCAGAAGGAAATGGCAAGTTGATATGGCAAGTTGATCAGCGGCAGCAGCAAAACTACCTGATACAGATCCAGTAGAGTCACCTTGTAGAGGCTCACATGATTGTGTCACCTTCACCACTTGTCTCATGGCACACTAGATCATGTATGGTCGAGAGCAGAAAGCAGTTGTTTCACTTGACAGTTGACACCATTGCTTAAAACAAAAACATGCTCATCAAGGTGCACAACATCAAAAACCCAGATGAATACAGCTTATAGAATTGACCAATCGAATAGTCTTTCCTCTTGCCCATGTCTGAGTGCTTAAAGCCAAACTGAAGTGCTCAAATGCAACATCAGTGGCCACGGCCAATTGTTATTGCGGCAGAGTGGCTTTGCCATGGTCAGGCTGAGCAGTCGATCGAAGCCTGTGCTGAGGCAAAAGGCCTCAAGGTGTTCCAACTACTCCTGTGTTCCCTATTGTCTTTTGTTCTAATCTGAAGATAGAGATGAAGATGCAGGTTAACATTAACGATCAGGGCACTAGGAGCATCTCTCAACAAGCTATATATGACATTGAGAGGTGATGCACCACATGGCATTTTTTTGTGTTCAAAAAGTAAATATCCCATCAAATGGAAAATATATTCAGTGATCCAGTATCCACGTACTGCACCTAGCCTAATGGTTAGGATATTCGAGTGACACTCCACGGGTTCTCGAGTTTGAATCCCGCACTCCGGCATAGGGCTACGGTTGGTATACCGGCCCAAGGGTTACGGTGAATCCCGCCCGGGTCCTCTCCTAGTGTCGGGCGGACTGGGGCTCGGAGATTTTCTCGGTCGGGAAACCGAGGTTTTCTTAAGAACAATGCCGGTGGGGCGGTCTTTTCCCACCCGACCGTTTTTTTTTTTTTTTTCATATGGAGTATACTGTTCCTGTTCCGATTCCCGGCACGCGGATGTTCAAAAAAATCAGGCGTGGCGTGTGATGGGCTGATGGCTCGCACAAGTACAACCCAACTCGATCAGCTCGCAGCCCAAAGCTGTAACACCCCTGGTGTTAATCAACTAAAATTTTGCCATGTCATCATGATCATCGCATAAAAGCATGCATGATTAGAAAATTTGAAATGCATCAAATTAAAATAAGTTTATATTTTAGAGAATTGTTTGTGCTTAAGAATTTTAGAGTGATTAAATTTTAAATTTATGTTTTTGATCCTAAGTGTGTTGTTGGATGAGGGTTTGGTAGTTATAGGTTGGGAATCTGAAATTTGAATCAAATTCAAGTTTGAATTGAACGAAAACCCTAATTCCTATCCCCTCTTTTACCCCTTTTTCCATAATTCAAAATCTAAGCAAAATTTGCCAAAACTTCCAAAAGCCAAGTTGTAGATCTTGTTTTGATGTACAAAAGAGGTGTACAAAGTTTTTGAAGTTTTTAAATAAATTTTAAAGTAATTTTGAATTCAAATTTGTCCCTTTTTGACCCCATTTCAAAAAGTCATATTTAGAGGCCGAATTTGAAAATCTTCCAATTGTGAAAATTGTAGATCTTGAAAAATTAGGCCAAGTTACTTTTTGGAGTTTTTCGAGTTCAGTTCAAATTTGGGGAGAATTTGATCAAATTCAGAAAAGTTAGGGTTTTGGGTACTTCTGATCTTGCGGCATGGCCGCCCATGCCGTTCATCGTCGTCGTCGTGGCTTGCCGTGGCCGCCTCGACGATTCGATCGTTCTCGCTGGCGTCATCGACTACCTGGCCACCTTTGTGACGTCGCCGTCCACTGTCTAGCCCTCCTATGCCCTATAAAACGCGAAGTCGACGCCGTCGCCGTCTTTTCTTCTTACGCCACCGCCGTCGGAAACCGCCTCCGCCCCTTTTCCTTTGTCGTCGTCGCCGAGCTCCAATCCACCCAATTAACCTTGCCATCTGAATCGCAACTTTGTTGTGCGTAGTTTGAGCTAGCCCGCGTCTGCCCGTAGCCGAGAGGCGTCCGTAGCGCCGTCGTCTTCTTCGCGGACGGTCACGCGCTGGCCGCGAGTCATCTCGCCGTGGTCGGCTTCGCTACGGTGAACTTCTTGAACAACCGGCTAGTGCTTTGGGATCGCCTCGGCGATGTAGTCATGGTCGGCTCGACCGTTTTGTCTTTGCCCGCGGGACTCGCGAACGCCGACCTTGCCACGGGGGCCGCCGCCGCCGGCGCCGCCATCGTCGTCGACTCACCTCGCTCTGTCCCGTCGCAACCATCGCGAGCACCAAAGTCGTGGTGGCTGCGCACATGACCGTGTCGATCGTTTTCCTTTTCTCACACCGTAGTCGTCGGGCGTCGTCGCCCGACGAGGTCGCCGTGTCCCGCCCGCCCGCGCGACAGCGTCAGCGTAGGGAGTCGTTTAGGTTTAGTTAAGCGAGGGCTCGGGTTCGCGATGGTGCCGGAGTCGCCGGTGTCCTCGCCGTCGGCGAAGGAAAGCCCCGTTGGCCGTTGTCGTCGTCCCACGCGCCGCCGTGCCGCCATGTCCGCCGACGACCATGCCCGCATCCATCCGCCACCGTGTTAGTAGCCTAGATCGTCTGCGGCGTCGTCTTCGAGTCCGTAGAGCCAAGGCTGCGTCGCCGGAAACCTCGCCGCGGCGAAGCTTTGGCGATCAACAACCGGCGCCGCCCGGCGTGGTCGTAGGGGAGTGGCCGTTGGGCGATCCCGCTCTCAGTAGCGGCAGGCGGCCGCCTGATACCGGGCGCGTGTGGTGTTGGGCTGAATTAAGTCCGAAGGCGGGTTTTGTTTTAAATATGTTTTATTCAATTTCCTTTATGATGAATAGTGCCGATTTTGTGAATTTCGTATAAATTCATGCATGGCTTTAAAAATTCTGAAAATTTTTGTAGAACCTTCCTATGAGTATATCTACCCATGAAAAATTTGAAACTTTGATTTTGAGTAGTTCTTGCATGATTTAAAAATACAATCTTTAATTAAAAAATGCATCTTCTATGATTTTTAGAAAATAAAATATTTATTCAAAAATCATGAAAATTTATTTGGTACTGTTTTATGATGTGTCCTACTTGTATAAAAAGTTTGGAGTCGTTTTGAAATGTTTAAATTATTTTCTATTTTATGTTCTATTATTTCATGTGGGTTATAAATTGTTTTTAGTGTCAAATAATTTAGGTTTTTGTGTGACTTTTGGGTTGTTTTGTGAATCTTGGATCATACCACAATCAAATGGTCCTTGAGAACTCCTTAGGCAATGGTGATGATATCTTATAGAGTAGTTCAACAAGTTGGTTTTGTTGGGTTGCAACTTTATCGTGAAGGAAAGTTGTACTCATGTGTTTATCATTTCATGCACTGTAAGCATCATATTTAAATATATGGCATCATGTTGAGGCATACATTATTTCGTGTAGTAAAGCGAGATCGAGAGTGTCAAGTCTAAGCCGGTCCCTAAGGAGGTTCTTTATCCGGTGGAAGCGGGTTCGGATTTCTTCGGGTTTTTCAAGAAATAGTTTATTCCGTCAACGAAGGCAAGCCCCGGTTACATTAAACCCTTCCTTGATGTTTTAAAAGTTTTATATCACTTATGTCTATGCTATGTTGCATTAAGTAATTAGGAGTTGAGTGATAACCTAATTCTTTGCATTCCCATCCTTGTTTATTTCAATACCATCCTTGATAACTTTGTTTCATTTCGAAAATGCTTAGTGATGCTTAGCCCCGCTTAATTAGTTAAGCTTTTTCATCAAAATGTTTTGTTTGAGGAGATGGTACCGTTTTCGGAAAAAGAAAGAGTTGTAGTGATGAATTTGAGATCGGACGGGGACGTAGGTTGAAAGCCGGCGGGATTCCTAGCCGTGCTTGTCCCGTGTTGGTCGTTTAAGGACCGTCCGTTGTTTGCTTTGAGTGAAATCGGGACTTTTTGAGCGCAAGTTGCGCTGAGGCCGTTTGGGTCAATGGCACGTCGGTGGCGATCACCCGGGTCGAGGCGAAACTAGCGGCCACATGCCCCGGTAAGCGATCTCGGGGGTGTGCCAAATCGGGAAACGGACAACCGCGCAAGCGGGGAGTGGAGAGATGGCGAGTAGCATGTACCCACCCTCTTTGGTCAAACCGTCATTAGGGACGGGGTAGGGAGGTGGAGTCTGCGTGCTCTCGGGTGGCGATGGACCCAGTCCGTTTTGGACCGGCCCGAGTGAGGGTTGATATATGCAAGCTTAAGTGCTACATATGTCGTGTGGTTAGGGATCCCAATTTGGGTATAATCGGTTCATGAATCACCGTTGCTTCTCGGAGAAGGAGACCCGATTCACGACCTTCATCGTAGTAAATGATGGAATATGTTTTCAAGGAAAGAGAGTTGGAATGAGAAAAATATGTTTGCTCTAGAATAGAATAACCTAGAGTATATGAGCTACTAATCGAATTAAAAATATTGAAAGTAAGGATTCACTTATAGTAGCTTTTACGCAAAAGAGTTCTTGATTCTTGCTAAAGCCTTACCTTGACTCCTAAGACCGGCATTCACGAGTCTTCTCCTCTTTTCTTTGTCGGGTAAGTCTTGTTGAGTACTCCGTAGTCGGGGTTCTTTGACCCTTGTTGCGGGGGCGAGGTCATGAGCGAGGCTTGTTTTGGTCCCTCTTTGCATGACGGTGTACCGGGGAGGAAGATGATGAGTAGAGGTGAACCCTCGGGCGGGGGTTGTCGTGTGTTTATATGTATAAAGTTACTCCAATAATTCCGGGCTTGTAATATTGTTACTTAAGTTTGTTATTTGAATAAATGGTTTGTAAAATTATGGTTATGTAAACCTTCCGCTATTTACTCGATGTATTTTGAATAAAATATTGTAATCTTTGCAATGACTTGTTAATGAGATCTGTTCGGAAGATTAATATCACTTTCTAGATTATTGGGAACTCGTGCATAATGATCGAGGTCTTAATGATAATGATAAGTGCATGTGGGCCCTGTAATTTAGAAGGTTCTGTTACAAAAGCAGCGTTCGTCGTTTTTTCTTTTATGTTTGACATCCACGTGGCAAGAGTCGGGAGCCAGGCCGCGCGATATCTTGAACCCATTAATTTTTTTTTGAGCTTTTTAACACGGTGCCATTATATTTTTGCAAATTTGAAGTTATGCCATTGATATCTCAGCGACATGTGGGACATGATGACATATCTCGAGTTATTATTTACATCATATACTAGCCTTCTTTCATCCGACGTGGCGCCACATCGGCTTGCCATTTTTTTACCGAACTGGTTGGAGAGCCCCCGACCTTTTTTTTTTTCTTTTTTAATTGAATGAAAAGAATGGTATATAAGAAAAGTTATAAGGCATCCAGGCCCAAGAATAAAAAGACAAACCTATATATAGCTATCTCTCCAATTTGCAAGTAAAGTGCTTCTATTTGGTGGCCTTAATACAAACCAAGTCAAACTCATACAAAAAAATTCTCTTCCATTCATCGACCTCCTTGGTACCTTGGTTTGGCCTTAATACAAACCAAGTCAAACTCATATAGAAAGATTCTCTTCCATTCATCGACCTCTTTGGTACCGTTATCAAAGATCACCTTGTTTCTCGTTTTCCAAAGATACAACATACAACAATTACAAGCTCTCTGAAGATGATATTGTGGAAATCCAATTTCGTTTTAAGAAGCATCTCCACTGGGATCAGACTGGTATCCCAGGTTATATTCATAGTTTGCCAACACTCTTTATTGGAAGAGCATGTGGAAGTATGATTCTTCACAGTCTAAGACACTTGGCTTGCCATTGATATACGCCTTTCACACAAGTCAGCACAACTCAATCATCAACTCGCAGCCAAACAAGTTGTGTTTGTCGGTTTTTTTTGGACGTCCACGTGGCAAGAAACGGGAGGCAGGGTCGCAGTATACTGAATCCATCAATTTTTTTGGAGCTCCATTATATTTTTTGCAAAGCTGAAGTTATGCCATTGATATCTCACTGACATGTGGGACATGCTAGCCTTCTTTCATCCGACGTGGCGCCACATCTGTACACTTGGCTTGCCACATCGGACTAGACGACCACGACAACGACGCACGCCTGGGCACCTCTGTCGGCGGGTCCCACCCACTCTCTCCCGGCCTTCCTCCATCTCCTTCCCTTTCTTCTCTGTCCTCTTCCTGTGCCCGCGGCCGTGCGGCCACCCCGCCCCGCACGCACGCGCACGGCGCACGACGCGTCCACCACCACCATTTCCATTCCATCGCCCCTCCTCCTCCGATCCCCACGCAGCCGCCAGCCCCAGGCGCCCGCCCGGGCTAGATCCGGTCGGCCCACCCCGCCCCGTTGCCCTCTCCCTCTCCCTAACCGCCGCTGCCGTCGTCGTCGGGCGGGGGCACCGAAGGGAAGGGGCACCGCGGCCGCATCCGCATCCGCATCCGCATCCGCATCCGCATCCGCTCCCGGGGAGGGAGGGAGAGGCACCGCGGCCGCATCCGCATCCGCTCCCGCTCCTGAGGGGGGAGGCGGGCCGGCAGGCAGGCAATGGCGCGGCGGGTGCGGCCGTCGCACCTGGTGCTAGCGCTGGCAGCAGCCTACCTCCTCCTCATCTCCCTCAAATTCCGCCGCGTGCTAGACCCTAGCCGCCGCCGACCTCGCTGGCGACCCCGCAGCCGCCTTCTCCTCGCCGTCCTCCTCCGACCACCTCCCTCCTCCTCCTCCTCCTCCTCCTCCACCTCCCTCCCCACCACAACCACCACCACCACCACCACCTCCCCGTTCCCGGTACGCCCCTTCTGGCACCGGTACGACCGGGTATCCCTCCCCGACCTCGCGTCCCGCAACCGCTCCACGCTCGACCGCATGGCCGACGACGCGTGGGCGCTAGGCCTCACGGCGTGGGAGGACGCCGCGTCGTTCGCGGGGGACCCCTGGGCGCTCCTGGCCGCCGCCACCTCCCGCTCCTCCGACGCGTCCAAGTGCCCCTCCGCGGTCTCCCAGCGCGCCCGTGGCCGCGTCGTCTTCCTCCCCTGTGGCCTCGCGGCCGGCTCCTCTGTCACCGTCGTTGGCACCCCGCGCGCCGCGCACAGGGAGTACGTGCCACAGCTCGCGAGGATGAGGCAGGGGGATGGGACCGTCATGGTGTCACAGTTCATGGTTGAGCTCCAGGGTCTGCGTGCTGTTGATGGTGAGGACCCGCCCAGGATTCTTCATCTCAATCCCAGGCTCAGGGGGGATTGGAGCCAGCACCCTATCCTTGAGCACAACACCTGCTACAGGATGCAGTGGGGCGCTGCGCAGCGATGTGACGGCACACCACCTGACGACAATGACGACAAAGGTCCCTTGCCTCTTGTTTCTTGTTTCTTGTTGTTGTTACTCTTCTTCAGCAACTCTATTAGATGTTCTAACTAACTTGCAACACCAACCCATTTTAGGATTAGAGGCACACCTAGTGTCATGTTTCTGTTATAAGTATATAGAATAGTATGAGATGGTTTCCTATGACTTTTGTTCAACTATTGCATCAGCTTGTTACTAACAGAGTTGGTACTATTTACTGGGAATTTAAAATCACAATTTTGTTACGATTGTCCCTTTCCCCAAAATTAACTCCTAATGAGATTAACATTTATGCCTACTATGGATGATTTCAATGCATATGAGCAGATAACAACTAGCAACAATTCCTACTATGGATGATTAACATTTAAGACTAGTATATTTGGCTAAAACCTACAATTTCACTTTCCCCCAACAGTCGATGGATTCCCCAAATGTGAGAAATGGATACGCAATGACATTGTTGACACCAAGGAGTCCAAGACAACTTCATGGTTGAAGAGATTCATAGGGCGTGCAAAGAAACCTGCAATGACATGGCCATTCCCTTTTCGTAGAGGAGAGGCTATTTGTTTTGACTATACAAGCTGGAGTTGAAGGTTTCCACATTTACGTTGGTGGTAAGCCATGTGACATCTTTTTCCTTATCGACCAGTATGTTCTTAAGACATGTTTATCTGCTGCTCCTTTTAAAATTTGTTTTTGTTATGATATCTAGAGTAAACGGCTTAGGGGTACCAGGTGATCATTTTCAGGGGTTCACTCTTGAAGATGCAACGGGATTATTTGTCAAGGGTGATGTAGATGTACATTCAGTTTACGCCACTGCTCTTCCTATGTCGCATCCTAGTTTCTCTCTTCAACAAGTCCTTGATATGTCAGAAAAGTGGAGGTCGCAGCCACTACCAAAAGGCCCTGTTTCCCTTTTTATTGGAATATTGTC
Source organism: Hyparrhenia diplandra (assembly GCA_015847255.1). Classification (NCBI taxonomy): domain Eukaryota; kingdom Viridiplantae; phylum Streptophyta; class Magnoliopsida; order Poales; family Poaceae; genus Hyparrhenia; species Hyparrhenia diplandra. The sequence continues at coordinate 120,645 of JADLZK010011638.1, forward strand.
TGCATCAAATCACTTTGCTGAGCGCATGGCTGTGAGAAAAACATGGATGCAGATTCCAGAAATTAAGTCTTGAAAGCAGTGGCTCGATTCTTTGTTGCACTGGTAAGCAAATTAGCCATCCAAATAGATAATATTTATAGCTAAACATTTTAGTCCTGACCTGCTAGCACAAATTCAAGTTGTCGATATTTATGCTTAAGTATACTGTATACACCTAAATACCGTCAATGATTTGTCACGCCTTAGCAAGGTGTGGTAGCCTTGTTATTTCTGGATCTGATTTGTGCTATATCAAAATGCATCTTCAGGTTTATGCAGTATAACTTGCAATCTGTATTTAATTCTATGCCTAGTAAAATTCACATAGCATGTAGTGTCGAAAGTACATATTATCAAATGTATGACTGCACCAGCTTGGTGTGAGAATTGAGAAATTGCATAAATGTTATAAGGACTCAGGACTGTCTCTGCAATCCACCCACTTTTAATCACCATGCTTCAAATTTTCAAATGCAATCATCTTCGAGCTTAAATTCTGTGGTATAGCTGCTCGCCTACTCACCGATTACCATTCTTAGTGCCTCACCATTTATCGTACTTTATGAAATATCAAACCGGCGACTATCATCATCTGGTGCCAAATTCTATGTCATTTAATGAAATTTATGCACTCTAAACTTCAATGGTTCGAAATATTAGTGGCTTACATTTTCTTAGAGAAAATATAAATGTGTTTTAGGAAATAATAAATGCTATTTGCTTCTTCATGATACATTGTGTTTGCAGAATTCAAGGAAAGAGGTCAACGTAATGCTGAAGAAAGAAGCAGAATACTTCGGAGACATTGTCATTTTGCCATTTATAGATCGCTATGAGCTGGTTGTTCTTAAGACAATTGCTATTTGTGAGTATGGGGTAAGACACTTGTGCTGTTATCATGCCAAATTGCTGTTGTATTTCTTGCATTTTGTATTGTTTGTCAATATCAACTAAAGCAAACTTGCAATGGCTTGTGATATGTTTCTGTCTATGCTCAATAGTTGTGACTCCTTTGACAAGTTACTTCCAGGAGAAGTTAAGCCCTCTAACATAGGCTAATGGACTATGTCAACCATGAAAGTCACTACTCACTAGAACTTTAGTTGCCATCCAAAACCTGTCTGTCAAAAATAAGCACACTGTACCGACTAATCATGAACATGATGTCTGTTGCTCTTTATGACCTTACAGGTCCAGAACTTGACTGCTGCAAACATCATGAAATGCGACGATGATACATTTGTGAGAGTAGACGTGGTTCTGAGACACATCAAGTTGAACAATGGTGACAAACCATTATATATGGGGAACCTTAACCTCTTGCATAGACCATTGAGAACTGGAAAATGGGCAGTTACAGACGAGGTAATCTCATTTCACTGCATATGCCCCTCATTTCCTACTAAGTTCATCTGTGTAGATTGCAGCCCATCTTTTGTCACCATCACATACCTTGTTTTCTTCATTTTCTGCCCTGACTCCTATCAATAAATTACCACAGGAGTGGCCTGAGGATATCTACCCGCCATATGCAAATGGACCAGGCTATGTGATTTCTGGTGAAATAGCAAAATTCGTCGTCTCACAGCACGCCAATCAGAGTTTAAGAGTGAGTTTGTGCTGGTTCCTTCTCCAGATTACTTTTCACATTAACCTGAATTCCTGATGTACAAATCCGACTGTCTTGCAGCTGTTTAAGATGGAAGATGTAAGTATGGGTCTATGGGTTGAGAAATTCAATGCAACAAAGCCTGTCCAATATTCCCATAGCTGGAAGTTCTGCCAGTATGGTTGCCTGGAGAACTACTACACGGCCCACTATCAGTCACCTAGGCAGATGCTGTGCTTGTGGGATAAATTGATCCGTGGCCAGGCATCCTGCTGTAACTACAGATAGCTAAGCGAAGCGAAGGGTTGCTGGATGCTGTCTCTTCATCATACCCAAGCCAGGTTTAGTTCGGTTGGCTGGTATTTCTCCTTTTGACACGATCATTGGATCCACTTGATAGTGTAGGTGTTGTTGCTCCTCCATTGCCGGCTCAATATGAGCGATAAGCACGGGTGTGAGGTAGGAGCTCGAAGATTTAGGAAGCTCCAATCAGCTGGTTAGTGTTTTTACACGATCTGTATTGGTCCAACTGTGTTGTTGGCGTCCTTGTTCTTGTAATTGATCCAATTTTGATGTAGTAGGCCAGATTAGAATGTCCAGATCAGATGTACGTCTTGGTTCCTTTCTTATACTAGTGCTGCTTCCCTTAACAGTTCCTGTCGCCGTCACAGATGCAGCAGCTACATCATGCACACAGCCTGCTTGCTCATGTACGGACACGTACGGTGCCTCGAGCAGCAGCAGCAGTAATCTGTAGTACAGCAAACTACGGCGCCTGCCTGCCGTTTAGTGAACAGAGTAGAAGTGGCAGCATGACATGCAAACAACGTCACTACCACATTTCAGCTACTGCCACTAACTACTATACTCCCTCCGTCCCAAAATAAGCGACGTTTTGGGTTTTCGTGCCATGAAGTTTGACTCGATTTGTAGAAAATACGTAGAAGATTTAAATCTCCAAATAAATTTGTTAAAAAACTAGATCAAAAGATCTTTCCAATGATACTAATTATGTAATATAAATATTAATCTTATTTTTAATATATAATTGCGGTGAGATGTTTTTTTTCGGAGGCGCGGCGTCGTTTATTTTTGGGACGGAGGGAGTACATACAAGGACGGCCATGTACGCAGGCAGAGCTAGCGGTCAGGCTCAGGCGCGGCGCAGAGAGGAGAGCCAAGCCTGCCTGCAGCGAGAAGCAGCAGGGCCGCAGGCCAGGCTTCCTCCAGTCCTGGGCCGCCGGCCAATCCACCGGGTTGCTGTCACATTTCAGTTACCCGATACAGTCTATCAAACCGTGCTTCGGGTTAGAATTATATTGGTTAATATCTTCGACTAATAAACACTATTTATATTAAGTTGTAGGGGATTTTTTTCACTTTGTTCATTTTCTAACACAATAGGCATAATAGATACTATGTAGTTCCTATCCAATTATAAAAAACTATCTATTACTAATCTTTTTCATCCATATCAAAAGTTTTTTTCCCTTCACATGTCACCTATGTGTATCTTCATCATACATTAACTGAAAACTTGGCTTAAACGGTGGTGGCTTGTTGCAGCATACATCTTGTGATGCCATCAATCCAAATTTTAACTTCTAAATTTCAAATTTATTGATTGCTATAAATTTTTAATCCTCAAGTTAAGTTGAATCTCTTTTTCTTGTTATATCTTTTATAACTCTCATTTTGTCCTTCTTTAGAAAAGGAGTATTAAAGTGGGCATTTGTTCTCGGGCCGTCTTTTCGTTTGTCGAGTGTTTGCACGTGCGGTCATCTACACCTTTGCAAAGCTTTTTAACAAGGTTAGGTTTTGAGTTGTGCTATTCACGGTTTGGGTACTTTTACGTAATCGAGTGCTTGTAATATCTTGATGTACCTCGCTATCATATAATATATTCTTCTTTCGTCGCAAAAAAAAAGTGCTCATTGTATCTTTTATTTGAATATTGTTTATAAAAATATTATAGGTCCTAGGCAACCACTATTAGTTCGTACAAATAATCTTGCACCACATCAATCAACATGTTCAATTTGTTATATTACAAAATTATATTTCAGTAGTGTTGTTTTATAAAACATAGGGTGCTTAAAATTTTATTAATAATAATATTGATATGGCATGACTTTTTAGTCAAAATTTATAATTAAAATAAGAACTTACAAAATTCATTATCAGGGAGTATTAGATAAAGTGAATTGTCGATGGTATTGCTGCGTGGTTTGTTTAAGAAATATTATTTCATGTTTGATCAACTATTAAAATAAGTATTTATACAAATGTATATATGTTTGTCTATGTGGTGGAAGATAGCTATATGCTTTATTTTTTAATTAGGATTTGTACTTATGATTAATGAATTATTTTCTATAATGTTTTCTATTAGTATTTATATGTCCTACCTCTATCCTAAAAGGACGCAATTATGTGTTTGCATTGAGTCGAACTTTCTTAAGTTTTACTAAGACTATAGAAAGTACTATTAACATTTATGACTTGGATAAGAATACAATGAAATGATACTATTAATATTCAAGACTTGAGATAAGTATACTATAAAAATATATTTCTTGATCAAGTTAAAACTTTACGACTTCTCGAAAAGTGAGAATCACATCTCTTTAAGGACTGAGGGATTATATTTAAGAGATGTGTTTGTTTAATTTCCTTAAGCGCTAATGTGGATAACTTAATTACACACAAATTAAAATGTGTTGCTTCATATTATCTTTCATAATGGCAGATAAATATAGGTAATGTAAATGCAAACTTAGGGCTTAGTTTGCATCATCTTTCGTGACGGTGGAGTTGGGTAATTTATAATAGATATCAGGTGGTTATTCTAAATTATCTTTCCTAACGGTGTAATGAGGTCATTCAGATAAAAATACACGGTATGAGTTTAACCTAGTGACATAGTTGGTGGGCCCCCATGTGATATGAGTTTTATTTTAACATATCTTAACGTGGCTGATCTTCTTATAATAGAAGCGGCCACAAACACGATGGGTACTTGTCGATCAAGATTTTTTTACGCGTGACTGGTTTTTTTTTTTCTCAGAAACAATATGATTTTAGGCCAATTTTTTATCTATAATGGCAAAGGTGGGTAATTTTTAGAAAACTAAATGAGATCTGATGGTTTTGGATGTTTTTAATTAATATGAGAATTTCTAGTATTTATCTTTTTTTCTTACTCTCATTACTAATAGCAAGATGATTAAACAAAAGAAGGAGAGGTGGATTGTGGACTCGCTCCATGGTCCATGGACACCTCCAGGGCAGCAGCTAGCCTAGCCTGGTACAGCTCCCCAAGCTACTAGGCATGGTACGCTAGTGTAGGAACCACTAGTGTGGCAGTGGTCTACTACTACTAGTGCACCTCTGCCACCTGCGCCGTCATGCTGTTGGTGTTGGTGGCGCGCAGCTCGAAGGCGCCGAGGCGGTGGTCGGCGAGGCGGGTCTTGTACATGGCGGTCTTGTACTCGGCCCACGTGAAGTCCCGGTACAGGCTCTGCTCCCCGTCCCGCATCACCTGCGGCAGCGGCGCGGATCCGCTGCGACGGCGCCGGCCCGCCGAAGTAGATCACGGACAGCCGTGTCCGTGACTGCGCCCCTCCGGCGCCACCACCCGGTGCTTCACGCTCTCGAAGCGCCCGTTCGTCAGGACCTGCGCACGCCCGGAAGGCCATGAGCGATCGACAATGCGCCGCCGGAGCAAGCAGCTAGCACAGCACTAGAGCTGGAAAAATTTTTAAAGTGACCAACCAAAATATATACTAGCTACCTTACCTGCAGCGCGTCTCCGACGTTGACGAAGAAGGATTCCGGGGCGGGGGCACGGGGACCCACCTGCCGTCCCGGAGCTTGATCTGCAGGCCCGCCGTGCGGTTGGACCTGAGCACGGAGATGATCTGCGGGTCCGTGTGCTCCCCGAACCCCGTCACGCCGCACGGGCACGGCGAGTAGTGGTTCACCCGCACCAGCTCGTCGCTGCCTTCCCGCCCCATCACCATCGCGCGCAGCAGGGACCGGTCCAACCCCAGGCCTTCCGCTATGAGCTCCAGCACCCGCCCGCACACCTCCCTCACCGCCGCCGCGTACTCCTCCAATGCCGTCCTGCATGCATATATATATCCCGGCCAGTCCAGGTGCGCAGACGATCAACAGCTAGCTAGCTATTTGGCATATAGAGTATAGCTTACCGGAGCGAGGGCGGCAGCGAGGAGGTGTTGGCGCTGACGGAGAGGAGGAGGTACTCCAGCCACCCGACGTCGCCGTTGGAGCCGATCCTCTTGCTGCCGTACCCCATGGGGCCGGACATGTCCAGCTTCTCCTGCGCGGGCAGCGCGAAGAAGGCCATCGCGCGGGCCTCCAGCGCCTCGGTAACGCGCGCCGGCACGCCGTGGTTGGTCGCCCTGAAGAAGCCCACGCTGCGGCACGCGTCGCCCACCGCGGCGGCTGCGCCCGGCGCAGACAGGTCCACGCACGGGATGTCCGCATTGGCCAGCGGGATCTGCTCGATCGCCACCATGGCTGCTGCCTGCTGGTGTGGTGTGGTGTGGTGTGGCGAGCGAGCGTAGACTCTCCTTGCGAGCAGGCTGAGCTCATGGGCCTCCAATATATAGGCGCCAGCCGCCCAGGGCATCACTAGCTGTACTGACAAGAATTTGCAGCGCAGCGCATCAAGCAAACAGTGGCATGGCATGCAGGGGCTGAGGCTGAGCGACCGAGCACCGGAGGTCGTCGTGTACTACTGTATGTTTTCTCATGTGCGGCTCAGGGCATCACCAGCTGTACGTACGATGTTTTCGCATGTGCGGCTCTCGGCGGCCGGGTCGGAGGTCGTCGTGTAGCGCGGCTCGCGCGGCGGCGGCAGGGACGAGGTCACTGCACTCAGCTCACGTCGCGCTGGAGCTGGAGCTGGAGCTCGACCGCGCGATCCGCATGCGTCCTATCCAGCCGGCTATTGGACCTCGGAGCACGGGCCCTCGCTCGCTGTCGCCTCACGAGACGTCCGTCAGTCGGGGTGCTTTTTTGCAAAAATGGCATCAGAGAGGGACGGCTTCCCGAGAAACTAATACCGGCAATTATATATTAAAATATATAAATATTTATCTTAAGTAATTAGTATCATCGGCAAGATCTTTTCGTTTAGTTTTTTAATAAATTTATTTAGAGATATAAATGTTACATATATTTTATATAAATTGAGTAAACTTATGGCATCTAAAACCAATGGTGATGATCAATTAGGGACAGAGGGAGTAGTATTAACGAGTTGGGCAGTACCTTAATTAGCTACTTAGCTTAGTGCAGCACGACTGAGTGAGTGACACTTGGATTAGTATTACAGCCCACAGCGACTGACACCACCCTCAGCTCTAGTATATTGCCCGTCTAACGCTACGGTTCTAGAAAAAAAAAATCATAAAACTAACACAAATTATTATAAACTAAAAAAATAAATCAAGTGACGAAAGCAACAAATTCACTATCTCACGGAGATTAGTCATTTGTCACTCAGAAAAAAAAGGCAAGCCCACACAACGGTGGAACCTGAACAACACCATAGGAAGAACAACATAGTGAGAAGATGATGCCACTTCAACAATAACCCAATAGAGAGAAAACAATACTCGTTTAGGACAGCGACACGGTCTCCAAAAACAACTTTTACTTGTCTTTTCTATAAAAATATTTATTAAAAAGTTATATATGTATATTTTATAAAAGTAATTTTCAAGACAAATCTATTAATATGATTTTCACATTTCTAAACTCAACGACTTAAAAGTTAGGGAGTTGCTATATTTGAGATGCCCGAAAAAAACGCATTGAGATTTCGAGGCGGCGTCTATGGACCATCGGATCTGGATGCGAAAGATCGATTCGATTACGGTGGTTTCTGACGCTGTGGCAATATTAACGGGCTCGCGAATCAAACCCGCCAAACCTTACCGGCCCGCCAAACCTTAACGGGTGGATAAACCGTTACCCGCTAACTCAAATTGGTGCACATTTGGCCCAGTAAACACACATGCAAGTCGTTTTTGTCAGTACATGATAAAATAACAACTCTACCACTACAGAAGTGTAAATACAAAACAAATTCTGTTGCATATGTTTTTGTCAGTCTGTCACAAACAGAATCGCACTCTATAATACCGTTCCAACCAACACGCCCACCCAACTTCCCTACAGAAAATACGATGGCCATACTATTGAACTTGATCTCACTCTTAGTAGCACTTAATCCTTTCTTCAATAACTGGTTGCACCATCCGTAGCCAATCAAGGTCATTAGCTCCATCGCACCACACTCCTCGCGTCGCCTCGCGTCGTCTCCCCTCACGGGGCGACCGAGGCCCCCGGCCCGCCGCCCAACACCTCCCTCCATCCTCGCCGGCCCGACCGCCGCCGCCGCGCCGCCGCCTCCCGCCGCCCGGCGGCGCCGCCAGGGGGACAGCTCAAAAGGCCCGCCCCTCCCCTCCCTCTCCCTCGCACTTATCTTCTGGCTTCTCTCCCTTCCACCCCTCTCCCCTTCCAACTCCGGCGGCCAGTGGCGTCGGCACGACACGGTGCCCGTTCCGCCCCCCGGTGGCGGATCGGGCGCCACGGCCGCTGATTCGGCTCCCGTCGCTGGCGGCGGCGGCGGCCCCTAGGGTTCGGTGACGGGGCGGAGGCGCCCGGCGGGCCCGATGGCGGATCACGCCACCCCTCGGCCGGATCCGGTCGACTCTTGGCCGGGGGCCCTCCTCCCGGGCGGCCATGGTGGTTGGGGGCCCTCGCTCGGGCTCGGTGGCCGCCTCGGCCGGATCCCGCCCCGTGGCCGATCCGCCCCCTCGGCCGGTCTTAGGGGCTCCACGCGTGGTTGGGCGTCGCCGCTTGGCGGCCTGACACGCTTCTTCTTCCTCGTCGTGGCGGTGGTGGTGTCACCATGGTGGTGGGGCCAAGGTGGTGCTGCGGGCGTCTTGTTGTGGCTCCATGGTGGCGTTGTAGGCATGCCGGACCACTTCATTGTCGTGGACGTTGCGAAGAAGGGCGCGTGCAGCTCCTGCTTGATTCCGGGGTGAAAGCCCTGTCCTCTGGACGAGCAATGGCGGCGCCTTGGCGTCGTGTCCTCCTTGGAGGCGTTGCTTTGGAGCTTGCCTGTGCGACGACGGTGGCGCAGCCGCGCCTCTGGCTTTGGTGGCGTCGTCGAGGTGTTGCGGTTCGCCATGCAGACTGGGGTCGAAAGACCTTTGGTGCTCCCTGCGGCGTTGTCGGCGTTCACGGACGTCGATCCCCTTCTTGAAGGCAACGCTTGGGCACCCCTACAGTCCGCTCCTGCTTGGTCGCTCGGTTCGTCTTGCTGCACCTATTTGAGCTTCGCTTTTTCTCCTCGCCTAGGTATGTGTAGTTGGTATTCGTTGTAGCTGTAGTCTTGGCCTTTGGTCGTTGGATTGGGCGGATGCTTCGCCGCCGGTGTGGTCAGGTAAGTCCTCCTTGCCGTGGTCCGAGGGCGTTGACTCTTCGTGACTCGGAGGAGCTTTTCGGCGGATGCTTTGTCGCCAGGTCGTTCCGGTGGATGCTTTGCCACCGTGGTCGTGGTCGTCTTGCTTTGACGGATGCTTTGCCGTCTGGAATGCTAGCGGATGCTTTGCCGCTGCAGGTTGTGTTTCTGGCGGATGCTTTGCCGCCGTGGTGGTTCCGGTGGATGCTTTGCCACCGAGGTCTTTCTCTTACCGGCAGATGCTTTGCTGCCGTGGTGTACCATCTACGGCTCCGATCACTACTACCTTTCTAGGTGTTGAGTTATCCTTTGTATAGGCGCAGCTTGCCAGGGTTGTTAGGTGGAGGGTTCCCTGCCCCTCGCTCTTCTTGCTTCTCGTTTAAGTTTTATGTCTTCGTGGTGTTTTCTCCCGTGATGTCTTCTCGGCATCGGGGATTGTTGTATTTGGATTTGGTTTTCCTCCTCTTAATGAAATACGGGTGAACGGCCCGATCGCGAAAAAAAAGCTCCATCGCACCACCCAAGATGCCCTTTCTTCAGCCCATCCAACCCATACAGGACACCAGCAAAAGGTAAATTTACTAACTGAATTTACATACTGGAATCACTTCACTTGTTCATGAAAGCGATATGCCCTTCTGAATGCTCTCACTCAGTCCTTCTTTGCCGCTTCTGTTTTCCCAGAGATCAAGGAAGCATTAGCCCAATGAATTTCAGAGATCGAGAGAATTCATCATCTAATAATTTTGATACTCAGTGTATACTGTATAGCTAGGGTACCTCTCAAAGTCATTCAAAGGTCCAAGTGGGAGGATCTCCTCAACTCCACCACGACCAAGCCTCACTTTTGTTGCAAAGAACGGCAGCTCTGTCACCTGATGCCAAATGGAAAAACAGAAATGAGTACAAGCCCCCCTGTGAACTAAGATAAGGGTCGATGTTTGGGTGGTATGTGAATGGGAAATATACAGATTTTGTGTAAGGAAGGTTACCTCGGATGCAACATATGAGCATTCCACAATGCCAGCTTCGCCCCGCATAGCTCACAAGCATGCATCGCCGAATTTTGCTGCAGCAAAAGAGTGAGGTTTTTCTTCTGTTAGTATAGAAACTAAACTTTTGATCACCTAATAAAGTAAGCTATCATGTATATGTAAACCCTACCATTGACAGAGTTGCAGAGCCTGCTCCAGCCTTTGCCTGAAATCAATGAAAACTGTTAGTCGCTGGACCAGCAACTTGGTGAGTAATCAGCTCACCTCTGCTCTCTAAACCCCCCCCACACACAGAGCTGCTCTTGTTTCTGAATATGATGGCAAAGAAGCTCTATATCTTTATTATCTTTTCTCAAACATATACATACAGCTCAAGACTAGCTGAAGCTAGAGATAAACTAGCAACCCTTCCCGGGGCTAGAAACCTTTACAATCTCTTAGCTATCTAGCTAGCTCAAGATTAGCTGAAGCTAGAGACAAGCTAGCAACCCTCCCATACAGCTCAAGGCTACTCTCGGGGCTAGCTCCCTTTCGATCTCTAGCTTTTACGGCTTCACATCCGAAGCTAGCACTCAACTAACCTTCTAATTTTCTAGCTTCAATACACATACAGCTCAAGGCTATCCGAAGCTAGCACAACACTCTCTAGGTTTCTAACTAGTTTCTTTTCATACAGCTCTAGGCTATCTGAAGCTAGCAACCGGTACAATATAAACTCTACATTTGTGGCAAACCCTGGACCTGCTAGCTTAGCTTACAAAGGAGGTATGCAAGTCCTTATATAGACTTTGCAAACGTCATACAAGTTGTCAAATCCAACTTTACCACTTACAACTCATGCTTAACTAAGCATAGCTAGAATACTCTCTTTACAACTCATCGCTAGCTCATAGCAAAATCCGAATTCACTTCTTCTTGTTTACCCATCTAGTTTCCACACGCTTCTACTAATTTCTTAACCAATTCAGATTGGCCTTTCTTACCTCAAGAGAGCAAATTAATCTCCAACAATCTCCCCCTTAATTTGTTTTCTTGAGAAATCTTGTCTTTTGCAACAATTCTCTCTCAACAAAATCTCTAGGAAAACTTCCTTCTCCAATCTTCATCCTCTTTCTTGACTACCAAATGCTAGCTAACCATTAGCTCAGGCACCAAGTCATTTTTCTCTTGACTTCTCGTGTCCATAGATGCATGTAGATGCATCTATTCATCTCTTATGACAAGATTATTTTCAACAATCACCCCTAATCTTGTCATATTGACTTTTTTTTTTTTTTTTTTTTTTTTTTTTTTTATTGAACTGTCATATTGACTCTCGACATAAATCGCCCACAACTTTATGGCCATCACACGCAGAACTTCTTTGTGCTACATCGAGCACATAGTAGCCTTACACTACTATAGCTCCATCATAGCTTCACACCAACTTATCTTTGTAGCAGCTTCATGCCGCCCTTTTGGTGGAATCACACCAACATCTTCCTTTTGGTTGTCGGCATCATACCGATTTCATCTCCACGAACACGGCTTCGTACCGTCATCCATGGGCAACCTTTTCTGCTGCATCTCATAGCAGCCCCGACTCCAAATGATCTCATTATTCCTTGGCGTAAGACCAAACATCATCTCGCCATATCACTTCTTTGCCCTAAATTGCAGCCTACACTTCTTGAGCACGCATGAAGATCATCTTCTTCACGCCCTCGGCCGGCATGGATGATAACGATTGCCTCCATGGCTGCAACGTCGTTGTCCTCGTTGTCGGTGCCGGTCTCGACCGCAGTCGAGCCGTTGGGCTCTGAGCTTGAATCTCATGGTCACCATCTCCTTTGGCGGCTGAGACCCGCGCCCTTCCCGGACGTCTCGGTCTCTTTGCCGCCGCCACCGGAGAATCATCGCCACCCATCGCCGGCGGTTAAGCGCAGCGACGGCTAACCTGGCTCCGATACCACTTGTTAGTCATTTGGACCCAAGCAACTTGGTGAGTAATCAGCTCACCTCTGCTCTTTAAACCCCCACACACAGAGCTGCTCTTGTTTTCTGAATATGGTGGCAAAAGAAGCTCTATATCTTTATTATCTTTTCTCAAACATATACATACAGCTCAAGACTAGCTGAAGCTAGAGATAAGCTAGCAACCCTTCCAGGGGCTAGAAACCTTTACAATCTTTTAGCTATCTAGCTAGCTCAAGATTAGCTAAAGCTAGAGACAAGCTAGCAACCCTCCCATACAGCTCAAGGCTACTCTCGGGGCTAGCTCCCTTTTCGATCTCTAGCTTTTCGGCTTCACATCGAAGCTAGCACTCAACTAACCTTCTAATTTTCTAGCTTCAATACACATACAGCTCAAGGCTATCGAAGCTAGCACAACACTCTCTAGGTTTCTAACTAGTTTCTTTTCATACAGCTCTAGGCTATCCGAAGCTAGCAACCGGTACAATATAAACTCTACATTTGTGGCAAACCACGGACCTGCTAGCTTAGCTTACAAAGGAGGTATGCAAGTCCTTATATAGACTTTGCAAACGTCATACAAGTTGTCAAATCCAACTTTACCACTTACAACTCATGCTTAACTAAGCATAGCTAGAATACTCTCTTTACAACTCATCGCTAGCTCATAGCAAAATCCGAATTCACTTCTTCTTGTTTACCCATCTAGTTTCCACACGCTTCTACTAATTTCTTAACCAATTCAGATTGGCCTTTCTTACCTCAAGAGAGCAAATTAATCTCCAACAATCTCCCCCCTTAATTTGTTTTCTTGAGAAATCTTGTCTTTTGCAACAATTCTCTCTCAACAAAATCTCTAGGAAAACTTCCTGCTCCAATCTTCATCCTCTTTCTTGACTACCAAATGCTAGCTAACCATTAGCTCATGCACCAAGTCATTTTTTTCTCTTTTCTCGTGTCCATAGATGCATGTAGATGCATCTATTCATCTCTTATGACAAGATTATTTTCAACAAAAACAACATTCATTACTCACACAGTTTCCAGTTAACTGGAAATTACTTCAGGAAGCAGATCAAAATGGACTTGTGGTAGTTTCAGAGATGCATAATGCATCAGGATATGCAACTCTAGGTATGCAATATTGAGCGATGAATGACATCATCAATTTCATTTGTGATATTTTCCTTAAACTCATATTAAATATTGAGAAATTGTTAGAACTAATGTGTAATGCATAAGGGATGCAAAAGGGTATGCCGTATGCCTTCAGCTAGAAGAATCTCATTGTTTATCAATGTTGCAACCACAACTAGATCTCACAACTCAAGCATGGCCAAATACTTAGTCATGCTGTCTAGACTCCCAGCAAATAAAACAAGAGCATTAAACTGAAATCAATCAATTTATCGACATAAATCATATATATACACGACAACACTGAAAGATGGATTCAGACTATATATTTCTCCACTAACTAAATCGCTATGTAAGGTTTATGCAGAGAAAATAATAGGTGCATACATAATATGTATCAGTTAGAGATGCATGTTCACGGTTCACCAAATGTTTAATGGACAAAAAAAAATTATCAGATGAAGAGCTTAGACTATAGAAGAGCACTATTCGTTATATCGGTTCGGCTGGGCTTAACTTCAGGCAGTAAAGTCAAATAACATTATACCTCCACAACTTCTGTGTGACCATTCTGTATGCGGTTCGTCAAATATTTGATTTCATCCTGAGTGAATGAGCTTGGAGGTGTGACCTGCAGATAAACAGATTTTAAATCAGCACATAGTGTCATAGAAACTAGATAATATTTCAATATTATCATTTCCAGCGTGATGAAATCAGCATATGTTCAGTACCTGGGAGAGGAGGGGCAATATTGTTACCCTAGCATGCCCACAAACAACAGGAACACTGACATCTCTTGGATCAACTCCAAGAACTTCAGCCTACAATACACAATATGAAGCAGAAATGCATAATACCAAATTGAGAAGTACAACAGCCATACCGATAAAAGAAGACGCTTGGGATCATAAGTTCCAGCTTTCTTTAAAACCTCAGCACTGCATTAGGGCAGCATCTTGCAACGCCTTCACATGTAATGTAATTATACTAACCAGGTACAAAATATAATAACCATGTACAGTCAACTCACTTATGGGTATTTAATTTTGCACCATTTCTCTTTAAGACCCTAATGACTACTTGAACTTTCGGAAAAATGGTAGAATAGACTTTTTACAAAGCCACCGTTTGTTTTTTCCTTAAATTATATCATTACAACAGAAGAAGCCATAACAAATGGACTTTTGGTTTGCATTAAACCATACAGTCCTGATCGCCAAACAGAGTTTATCGACTGTCCAGGTAGTTACTGTAATGGTCAATTGCTCGCTGGGTGAAGCCAATTTAAATCTCAGTGCTCTAAGAAATGTGAATGCATCAAGTACACATGAACAGAGAAATAGCTCTTTCACTACCAGAGAAGGTTATCTTCAGGTACAACTAGCAAAATAAAGAAGTATAGTAATTCAACTATGGCATCTCTCAATACAAATATTGCAACTCAGGCGCTACTTCTCTTATCTAAACTATATTTAATATTTGGCACTCTAATGAACTGTGCAGGACTTACCCCAGGTGAACGGTGATCCATCAGAAGCAACTGCAGCAGTGTGCTCACTAACAACTGATGTGTCCAAAGGGGTGTTGATTCAGAATAATTCATTCCTGCAGTCCAATACTTGGCAAATGGCAAGGCATACCATCGAATTCCCCTTCCTGTTACTGCAGGAAATGCAAAACAAGCAACCACTTAGATCATCTAGCAGAAAATGACAAAACGACAAGGGAAATGGTCCAACAACAGCATAATGCAAATACTCAAAACTATAATTGCAGTGTCTGATACTTGTAATTTACATAACAACAGATTGCAATTATGTATCTAAATACACTTGAAGCAAAATATACATAGTATCTCCAATCACAACTATGCCTAGATATATGAAACAGAGAATAAGAGAATGGATATCCACTGAATGCAAGGTACTGAAATCAACACGCCACCTTCACTACACTATACTATTGAAATCAACAGGCCACCTTCACCACCGTCACTTGAAACTTGAAGCTTAAACAGATTAAAGAAAATAAACTAAAAGACCAAATCTGATGTAATAAACTGTAGAGAAATGGTGCAAAAATTAAATACCCATCAAAGAAAGAACATAATTGTAACTGCTGACAGAAAGAGCATATTACATGAAGTACATTTATTTATGTATACTGTTGAGACAGTAATGATCGGTTTGCTAGGAAAGAAAGTTCATCATACCTGGATACATCGATAATTAGCCCCAAAGCTTCATCTTCAAGTTCACGGTAGAAGGAAAGCTCTACAGCCTCTAATAGAACAGAACAATTATGAGAAATTGCAAGAGCAGAAAGGAGACGGATCCAGCATGGATTGCATGAGGGAAAAAACTGAATCAGTTCATGCACATTGCACAACCAAACACAAACAAACCTTGACCAGATCTGCACGGATCTCTTAGTCTACATCCAGCAGGCTGAGTAGGGGGAGACCTCCAGAAGCGTGACAAACTTAGACACCACTAGCCAGGAACGAATAACCCCCTAACCAGCCTCTTCAGATGAGGCAAACAAAACAATGAATAATCTCTTCTCTACCTTAGTGGAAATCAAGAACACTGCATCTTGAATCGGATCAAGAAAAATCCAAATCATGAAAAAATAATTTATAAAGAATATAGCAGTTATATCAACAAGATATTACATTAAACTTTGACTTGTGAGAACTGACTTGATTAACCAAAAGCAGTCATCAAGAAAGAAAAATAGAGTTACTACCAATTTAATCTAAGTGAGAAGACCGGATATTGCACATGTCAAAACACCATAATTGCAGTGACTCAAACTTGCAATTTACTACTAATAAACGTGCAATTAGAGACATCTCAAAAATAGAGCACAAATCACAACTAACAGAGGGAAATGTGTGTTAGCACAAATCAAAAGAGACGATTTTTTCTATGAAAGGACAAGGACAAAAATTTGGGTTGGGCAAGCACAAACCACAATGAACAAAGGAAAAGGTTGTTGTCCTCTACTGGTTCTGCCACTTTTACAAAGATAAAATCATGCCTGCACCTAAAGGTCGGTCAGGCAGTCACAAGTGCGAGCCCCGGGGACAGACCCTCTCGCCAACTCTCGTTCCCAGCGCCATCGACTCGACCCTCGCTCCCCCGCCAGCAGCCACCACCCGCCCGCGGGCGCTAGGGTTCGCGGGCCGAGGGCGGCGCCCGGAGCTCCAGCGAACCCTAGCGCTGCGGCGGCCACCCTCTTTCCCCACGAGTCAACAAATTTTTCTATAGGAAGGACAAATAACAAAGGAGGAGGAGAGGCGGGGCTTACCTCACGGGCGACGCCCTTGCCGCCGCCCGAAGTTCGCCCTTGCGGCCGGACAGGCGTGGTTCGGTGCGGGAGGCGCGTCGCCTAAGGAGTCCCCTAGATTTCGGGCGACTGAACTATAGGAAATGTGGGAAAGTTAAAGTTAAAGTTAAAGGTCAGATATTGCACATGAAAAATACAATAATTACAGGAAATTAAGTATGCAATTTACTAATAATAAATGTGCAATCAATAAATGTATATAGTTTCTTCAATAACAAACAGAAGCTATCAATGTACTGAAAAAGAAGTACATTGAGTCTACCCTAGCACAGACCTCATAATACAATTCACAATAACATAGACTATTGGTCTACACTAGCACAGATCACAGATTAAAACAGATCACAAGTGACAATTTTTACTATTGGAAGGACAGAAGACAATTTCTATCTATATAAGCACAATCACAAATGACTTGGACAATTTTTTTACTATGCAATGACAAAAATGTGTATGTCTCACTCTGACTCAAAAGACTTACACAATGCTATACATAGCTTGGTGGAGCATGTCAATCTTGGTCTGTCGATCCTTCACCGGGTTGAATGAAGCAATCATTAAGCGAGTGCCAATGCAAGCTTCAAGTTGCATTCCCTGAGAGCTGGCCCGTTCCTCTTTATGAATTCTCTAGAGTGCCCATGAGAAACCGACCTCCATGGGGTTGATTACGCCTCTAGAGAGCTGAAACATGCATCCAAACAAAAAGCACTGCGTTCAGTTTATATATGACACAAGAGTAAAAACTAAATGCAATGGTGAAAATATGAAATAGTTGTGTATCAACACCAGCATATTGCATGTTCTCAGAACTATAATTGCAGTGCCCAATAGTTGCAATTTACATTATTGGTGATTGTAATTATGTAAATGAGAGAAATGTTGGTCCCTGCAATTAGCAGCACCGAGGTGAGCACCTCACCTCTGTACTCCCTGTCCTCCCCTGCTTCAAGGAAGAAGATGAGCAGGAGCTCACTTCCCTGCCCCCTCTCAAACACACACGCGCACACAGGTTCAGTTTCAGCGTTGGCTGAAACTGCAACCAGCTCGAGTCTGAAACTTGGGCAATATGAACTAAATTGCATTGAAGATGAGTACTCCTATATATACAAACTAATTGTACCATGTATGGTACACTAGAGTATGGCTGGGTACAGCCCTTCTACTCCTAGGACATGGCTGAGATCAGCCCACTACTTGTACTCCTACCAACTACAAAGTACAAACTGACCTAAGCCACTTCTCTACATGGCTAATGAGGCCATCTTCATGGCTGACGCCATGACTGCTGCTGCAATGAAATGGACAGCACAAGCTAATCCTAAGCATGTCTAATTGCAGCAAACAAGTGTGCAAATGGCAGATTATGTCTTACAAGAAAGTGATAGAGAACTAGACAGAGATAGAGAACCTATATTGTCAGAAAGATTTCACATGTCACGGCTACCAAGAGTGTTCTTTAAAAAGGTAGGAAAAGGCTACACTAGTGATTTGTAAATAAAACAAGACAATATCTAAAAAGCTAAAAAATGTACAGGTTCAATGGAACATAAGTCTGATGACCATCTAGATGGAGTGGGTATTCTTACAACACTATCCACTTATCATTAATGATTAACCCTAGAGAAGCCTGACCACACAAATAGAGCTCCAAAACCCACTGTGTGGTGCTTATGATCAGTTGCTAATATTCAAGTACTGCACAAACCACAAAGACTGTTTTGAAATCTGCTTCACAAGACATTACACATGTACAGTGATGTCACTTTCCAAATAATAAATTAAAGCAAAACAGTGGTGACCCAAATAAAAATCTCTTAGATGTACTATGGCAGGGAAAAAAAACAATTGGTGAAGGTGGAAACCAAGACAGAGGGTGTTGCTTGCTGTGCAAGCTAGTTGTGGGCAGCCATCAATTGTGACCAAGACGGGAGCGGGAGCCTTTAGTGCGCCCCTTTTTAGTGTAACAGAGAATGATGTCAAATTGACTGATGGCTCCATTATTGTTTCCAAGAACCAAGTTCAGTTTGTCCAACTGAAAAAGGAACCCATTACTCGAGTATTACGAGGGGGACAGAACAAATGCCTAACTTGTTGACCGGGTGTTTCAAATTCAATGAGGCACCAACTCTGCCAACTGCTACAGATATTAACAAGGCTACAACTATCCTGAGAACGCACATGACTCCACTATCTCTACTAACATAAGAGCACCTGACTCCACTCTACTAACAAGTACAACTACTGAATATCACTATCTAACTTATACTACAATGGCAGAACACTAAGTCAAAGCACATAATTGCAGTCAAGTATTACTACCCAATCAACACCAGCACCATAGATCCCATGATAAACAAAAAGGTGCTTTGACTTAGTGTTATCTGTTAACTAAAATAGTTGAATAGAGGAAAACCCCCATCACCAAACCCAAGAGAACATGCTCAGAAGGACAAGGACAATTGGATGCTCTAAGTTAACTAAAATAGTTACAAATTATTAATAAAGATCAGATATTGCACATGTTACACACCATAATTGCAGTTGTTGAAGTGTGCAATTTACTACTAATAAATGTGCAACCAAGAAAATGGTGCCTCTACATAAAGGAATAGGATAAAATCACAGTTCAGTAGAATTCAAATGCAGTTTACGGTAGAAATTCATCAATCTCCATGGCTATATGCAGGTCAAAAAAATTGTCAGCTCAAAACACTTACTCCCTCCGTCCCGAGAAAAGACCGGCGTTCTGGACGGAGGCTCTTGGACCAAGGAGATAGGCGAGACAGTGCATGCCCCTAGTATCAATCATTACATCAAGTAAAAAAGTACAGCAAGCAGTAGTAGATGGTGGCCGATCTCTTGGACGGGAGTGGAATAAAGGTGGGCTGGTGGAGCGTGGGGGCACTGAGTGATTGGATAGGCCAGTACGATAGCTACTCCATCGGTGCTTTTTCAGACCTATACAACTACAACGACCGTCTTTCTAGGACACCAGCCCGGCACTAGAATGACGGTCTTTCGAAGGACAGAGGGAGTATGTTGGACTGCTGGCTGAAGCAACCTCATATTCACAGTTCAGACAAGTTAAAATTAATATCACAGAACCAAACATACTCATCTCATCGATCACTCACATCAAAAGAGACTAATAAAGGACCTAATAATAATGATAACTAATGCTAATTGCCCCATTGCTAATTTAAGGCTAGCTACTGTGTTTTGCAGTGAAGGTTGGGCAAGCAGAAGCAATAGAGAGTGGTGAAAACGAGTGGGGTCAATCCTATCCTATCAGTAATTAAATTCAGAGGTGCATGTGCAGCAGAGGTAGAGTACAAAAGTTGAGTGAGTACTACCTTGGATTCGATGAAATGGTACTGAAGTCATCTCAGAAACAAATCTACTCGATCTACTAACTAATATATTGTACTACGATATGATTCAGGCAACCCCTACAGGACATGATTTTTTTTAACAACCAAAGTGCTCAGTTTTATCTCTATCTAAAATTATGAGCAGGTATGTCGTATGACTAGCAGGTATCTCTATCTAAAATTACGAACATTAGAGCACCTGACTCCACTATACTGAAGGCTAGTAGGAGACAATCAAAAGAGATGACTTTACATCGATATCTGAAATGCTAACTGATTGTGCATGGCTTCATCGGTGCGCCAGAGCACGAGCTAAGATAGGTACTGGCCCCAAACTTGACAACCTATGCATGGCTTCATCTCAGGCTGAGAGCCTCAAAGATCGATAACTGAACAACTGAACATCTGCATTCAATATTGAAAAAAAACAGAGAGCCAGCCGACTCTACGACAACCTGATGCAAACGTTCACAGAGAAAAACTAACTTAGCACAGTACTCTACTAGGGATCTGCTACTAGCCTAGCCTGATGAGCAGGAAACAATAGCAGAACTGAAGAAAATGAAGGCATCCCAAGGAACAAGCCTTTTGGAACTAACAAAAACACTCCAATCATTGGTAAAAAGTACCTCTTAGGTTGCTCTAGTTAATGATTTTGCCCATACAGAGTAACATATCATCAAAATCAAGTCATCAAGTGGAAAAACAGTCAGCCACTCGATGCCATGTGTATATATATACCACAACAAAACTGAAGGCCAATCCAAATATTATACTGAACACATGGAGATCACACGTACAAACAATCAAAAGTATGTAACAATAACAATAGGCTAATCAGTTCTAGCACCAGAGTTCAATTTTCAATGAATCCACTATGGTTTACACAGACATGCAGAGGTGGGACATTAGAAGGATGTTCATGAACCTCAACAGCTTCGTATGTTAAATTGAAATTCCAAAAGCTCACCTGAAATTTTGCAACGATCGCATGTGTCCTCAAGAGGCCAAATAGAGAGTCTACAGGCAACTCAGCTGCTTTCTTGTATTTTGTTTGCGCAAACAGTTCCCGAAACTTTGCACAACCTGCAGTACAATTCAAGAGATTTGGGAATGAGAAACGGTGTGTATGAAAAATAGTTCCTTAAGAGCTTATCAACACCTAGCGCTTAAGCAGCAAGCAACCTAAATGTCTCCCATCATTCTCTGTAGCTAAACGCCCTCGACTTAGCACGGCAGAGAAGGGGTTGCGCAGTCATTCTGAGCACCATTTGGAATTCTAGGGAAGTGATGATATCAGTTCAGTGAGAAAAACGTTCATACAGGACACAAGCAACACATACAAAGTTTTTTTTTTTTTAAAAAAAATACAATTTCTACTACACGGAGTGCTTTGCTAGGCGACATAGCAAAGTGAACACCGACAATTATCTCATACTCATACCACAGCGGTTCAAACAAGACATATACAACAAAACTGTCAGTAGCATGCATGTCAATAATTTCCTGCTAAACTAATTATAGGCAAACTGCACATGCTAGAGCAGCATGTGAATAACCATTCAATCCGCTGAACTAATTATAGGTGGTTCGCAGAATCCCCACTCACCATGTGGGCATTCCTACGAATCCCCCACCACACAAGGCAAATCCCCATGCAATGTACCTCAAGAGCACCGACGATAAGCTCGCCGGGGATAAACATCAATCCCAAATCCCACCTAATCCTCTGGCACACAACTATCTAACTGCATGCAAACACCAAATCCCCCAAGTCCCCCAAGTCCAAAGCAAATGCAGCCTACACATCAATCCCAGGCTACATCCCTATTCCCCCACCCAAATCTCCATCCATCAGACACAAAACCGAACTAGCGCAACCCAAAATCCCACAAATCTGACGCACTCCTTCCCTCTGCCCTAAACAAAGTAGAGATCCACGAAACCTTCAACAACACACCTGCACTGGGACGACCGCTAGGGAACCGGAGCTGCTAGGGGACAAATGCCGCACGCTGCTCCACGTCGCTGCTCCTTTGCCGCTGCCGCGCATATCGCGCTCCGCCCACTGGGCCACCGTGTTTCTGAAGGGAAGGAGGAGGGGATGAGACACCGCCAGCACCAGCGCCACCGTAGTTGGTGCTCCACGGTGGGCGGCTGCCGAAGAGCTGGATGAGATAGAGGAGAGCAACCAGATCTGGAATGGGTCACTGGGAGAGAGAGAGGGAGGGAGTGAGAGGGCCAGAGAGGAACGGGGCTGCTCGCTTCGCTTTCGATGGCAGTCTTTGTTTAACGGGTCTTTGGGTGCGTTCTCCAAACCCAATACCAAACATCGAACCCAATACAAGGCATACGACCATCGACGGACAGAGCGTCGCCTGAAAACAAGCCGAGAACTCAGGCGACATAGCAATAGGAAAAGTGTAAAAGTTATTCATGATTTATATTCCCAATGTTTGATCCAAATCTTATCCAAAACGTCTTTCTTTTCCAATATGGAGGGAGTATACATGTCACTAATGTACCCTTAAAACTGCAGTGATGTACAAGAATCCGTTGGGCAAAGAGATGGTCCGATCATAGTACTACAATTTTGAGTCTCTGCCTATATAAGTTTAGACCGAAGAGTATTTGAATGAATGAACCCTTTTCAAGTTTCTTTGTGTTTACTTTTCTACCAGTAAAGATTGAACCTACAACATGCATGATCAAGAGAGATCTCCTATACAGTCCTATAAGGAAGATCCTCACAAGTCCTAAGTAGATCAGGAACCAGGCCCCTGAACTGCACAGCTCGTCGAAGGCGTACTCCTTGTCCCCTTCGCCGATGATCACCACGTCACATAAAACAACACTGAGGATGAGAAAAGCTAGATGCAATCCAATTCTTAAGTCACAAGTTGCATAAAGGTAAAAGTTAATCCCACTGATTCCATCAGAATGAAGTAAACTGTTAAAGAAATTAATAATACACGAAGTGAAGACTGTTCAGATAAACTGTAGCCAGTCAGTCTAATTGAATGAAAGCAAGTGCACACCTTTATATCATTAACTTCTGCAGTGATGTCAGCATCGAATCCCCTCAGAACTTGTAGAGAAGTCTCGCAATCATCCATCATATGCATTGGAAATTGCAATTTGGCATAATTATTCAGAGTTCATTATCCAACTTGTGTGTGTATATACCAGCCAAGAGCTCCTCATGTTCTGAGGAGATATCTCTGCGATGTATACCAGCACCTGGTGTCACAAAATTCACAGGACCAAATTTAGCTGATATAACCAGTTTGCTCTGCCAATAAGAATAAACTTCATAGGGATGGATCAGTTTGTCTAAAAATGTTGAGTTGATCTTTTTTTGTTGCAGCAGGACAAGTTAAAAAACACAAGTACTCGTACTCTCAAGGTATGCATAGCCAGACATATAGAGTTTTATTATCCTAACCACATAGGAAATGACACCGTCACCAACTCCTTTAAGCAATCTTTCCATGTACAGATACAATTATACTTTTCCAAATTGCACACACGAAGGAGAGCAAGCATATTTCGTTACAGATTTTTTTTTTCCTTTGTGTTCCTACAAGAAATGCAAATAAATGAGGCAAGGAAACAAAAAACTTGCAAGACCACAGATAGATTACAAGGACTGTAGGTTTCTCAAAATCATCTTCATCACTTTCTTTCTCAATGTCGTCACAGAAAGATAAGCGTGGATCACCCTTCACTCTTCTACTTTTTCCTTTTCTGCATTTGCAATTCTTCTTCTCTGAAGCACACAACAAGTCATTGTTTGTCTGAGGGAAGGAATACAAAGATATTTATGATTGTACAGGGCTTGAATTCAAAGTTCAAACTCACTCTTGTTGCAGTTTTTGAAGATTCAGTTTCTCTTCCTCCTTGATCTTAGTTCAATGGTTCGAATGTTAACCCTCTGCTAAGGCAGACGGACAATAAGTTTGATGGAGAATCCCAGGTTTCAAAAATGAACCAGCAATTACCTTCCCAGGCTGATTTTGCTAAATCACAGGTAGAGATAATATCCAGTTAAAAGTACAGGTGATTACAAGAAAAAAGGCGAATCCTGAACAACACTGGCCACAATTGAGTCCGTGTCTCTTTCCTTGCTCGCAGCTTGGTGGGCAATTACAAAGCATCGACAGGATTGAACGTTTCGTCTTGGCAGCGAGACGGACAGGAGGGGAGGAAAGCGAAGCGTGCGGCCGTGATGGCGATTACCTCGGAAGTGATGGAGCCCAACTGGAGGAGGCCGGGCTGCCAGTCCGCGGACTTGTTCTTGAGCTCCTCGATTTTGCGGCGCTCCGCCTCGCGCTGCTTCTCCAGTGCCGTCCCCACGTACCCATCGCTGTCTCCTCCGCTACGCGACCACCGCCATCTCCTCTGACACTGTGCACGGCTGAGCACGCATCTGGACGGCGTCCGTCTGGGGGCAACGGTCACTAGCCGCACGTTGTTTCCCCACGACTCGCGACTGGAAGAGGAAGGGGCCATGCGGGGATCGAACTGTGGTCGCCTGGTGCGGCCGTGTGGGGGCTGGGGGGCGGGGGTGTGTGAGGGGAAGGCGCCGCCGGGCAGCAGGGTGAGTTTGAAGGCTTCAAACTTTCATCGGCAGCCATCGGATTGGGTGTGGACAGTTTTCTGACCCTTGATTTTAATAGAGACGAGTTTCTGTGTGCGTTTTTTTGTACACAATGGTTAGAGGTCTCAGCGGGGACTTTTTATTGGTGGATCTAAAATAATTAAAAATTTTAATTATATTAGAGATTAGTGAATGGCCTTGTTCGGATGCCCAGAGCTACTTTCTAGCCCGGTACAAGCATCTTGTTATTACTAATTGGAGGATCCAATAAAGGCTTCAAGTTAATTCTCACCGGACGCACTAAGAAAAAAGATAAATGCTAGAAATTCTTACATTAATCGTAAAACAGGCTCCACGTTAATTCTCACGGACGCGCGTTAAAAAAAAAAAAAATGCTAGAAATTCTCACGTTAATCAAGAAACATCCCACCATTGAATCTAAAAACTAGCTATTTATAACCATCCGATCTCATTTAGTTTTCTAAGAAATTACTCACCTTTGCCATTATAGATAAAAAAATTACCCACCTTTGTCATTATAGATAGAAAGATAGCCTAAAATAATATTATTTCTGAGAAAAAAATCAGTCACGCGTAAAAAAAAAAATCTTGATTGACAAGTACCCATCGTGTTTGTGGCCGGTTCTATTATAAGATCAGCCACGTTAAGATATGTTAAAATAATACTCATATCACATGGGGTCCACCAACTATGTTCACTAGGTTAAACTAATTTTTTTTTCCTTCGAGCGGCACTAGATTATTTGATGAACGGTGGTACCCATCACGTTCGTTAATTTGTTAACCCCAAAAATCATATGGAAGGAAAAAAAATCAAAGCCAATCTTTGAACACCAAGAAACAACTTACATGTTTGTCAGACTGTAGTTATATACAAACAAATAAAAAGGAGGCAATTTTGCCACACATGAAGAAATTAATAGGAATCCAACTTTTTGGCTTTCATCCTTCATTTTTCATCGACCCTCCATGTTTATTCTCATAACCAAGATAGAAAAGAAATTCAGAAAGTCTCACAATTAATGATCGTAAATATTTGGTCCTTAATTTGGTATTCTTATCGTCATCACCACGGATCTACTCCGTTCTATAAAAATTATCCACCTCCATTATGAAAAATACATAAAATTATCTCTAATGTTTCATCTAAATTACCCCCGTATGCTATTATAAAAGATAATTAAAAATTGCTAAATTATATATAAATTACCCACATCTATCATTTCAAAATAGTAACCACCTAAATTTGCATATAAATTACTCACATATGCCATCACGAAAGAATTTTAAATTGACCCACATATTTAGGCTGAGGTTGAGGGCTTCATCGGACGCTGGCCCGGACGCAGGGGCTGGCGCGTCCGATGCGAGTGACGTGGCGTGTTCGAGGAGGTGATGCTGAGAAGAAGGCATTGGCCGCAGGACTGTGTCCAATGAAGCGTCGTCCGGGCGTCCGATGGAAGTTTGGTCCCTTTGGGACCTTACTAGACTTCGCATCGGATGCGGTGGTCGGATGAGTGCTGTGGCGGCGGTCGTCCGATGTCGGTGTTGGCACGCCTTGAAGTCGATGATGACTGAGTGCATCGGCACATCCGATGCTAGGCATCGGGTGTGTCGATGCAACATAAAGCGGTTTCAGGCGGGGTTGCCGACCGTTGGAGATCGATGGCTCCGGTTGATTGGTGGTCGACACGTGGATCGCCGTAGGGCATCGGACACACGGCCCTCGCGTTCGATGTGCCCGGCGGTGCGCCCTATGAGCGCGATTGTTGCCTAGTGAAGGGGCAACAACTCTTTTTCGTGGTTGGGCTATATAAGCACTCCTTAGCTGGCTGTGGCTTGTGTGGTGGTGCTTGGGAGCCCTCTAGCTCACACATGCTTGATAGAGTTCATCCGATCGAAAGTGAGAGAGCGATTCTAGTGTGCAAGCATTGAGAGATTGCATCGTGTGACACTAGGTGATTGTGTTGCAAGCTGGTGTGCTTGTTACTCTTGGAGTTGCCACCTTCTAGATGGCTTGGTGGCAAGAGACTCCGTCAAAGCTGTTGACACCTACTATTGTAAACTTTTAATAGTCAACTAAACATGGAATAAGGGCTTAAAATAAATATCAATATAGATTAGGGGCATTACTAACTGAATTCCATGAGTTTTGGTGATTTATATATTTTTAGGGATTAAACAGAGGGAAAAGCCGAGTTTGCAAGCCATACGTTACAAAAGACTTGTCCGTGAAGCAACTTCGACTTGGCTCCTACTAAAAAAAAGACTCTAGAAGACACCGAGAGACCATGTGTAATGAACCTCCTAAAACTACGGGGCCCACATGCACTTATCATTGTCCCTAAGACTTTCGATTACTATGCATGTATTCCTAATAATCTAGAAAGCACTATTAATCTTCGAACAGGGATCTCATTAATGAGTCATTGCAATATTACAACGGTTTATTCAATATACATCGAGTAAAGTGCGGAAGGATTACATAACCATAATTTTTCAAACCATTTGTTCGATAAAACAAACTTAAGTATCATTATTACAAGCCTTAGAGTATTGGAGTAACATTATACATATATAACAACGACAAACCCTGCCCAAGGTACTTAATGCCCTACTCGTCATCTTCCTCCAGGTACACCGTCATGCAGCAGGGACCAAAACAAGCCTGCTCATGACTTGCTCCTGCAACAAGGGTCAAAGAACCACGATGCGGGAGTACTCAACAAGACTTACCCGACAAGAAAAGAGGAGAAGACTTCGGGAATGCTGGCTTTGAGAATCAAGGTAAGGTTTTAGCAAGAATCAAGGATCCTTTTGCGAGAAAAGCTTACTAATAATGAATCCTTACTTTCAATATTTTATTTCATGATTAGTAGCTAATATACTCTAAGTGATCCTACACTAGAGCAAACACTTCTTTATTATTCTAACTATCTTTCCTCAGATCCATGTTCCAACAATTACTACGATGAAGGTCGAGGGAATCGGGTCTCCTTCTCCAGAAGCAACTTGGCGATTCGAATCGATTATAGCCCGGTGGGATTCCTTACCACACGACATATGTAGCACTTAAGCTTGCATATATCAACCTTCTCCCGGATCGTCCAAAGCGGAACGAGGCCTGCGCCACCCGAAACCTGGTACCCCACCGCCGTACCAAATTTCAAGTAGGGCGGGTACACGTTCTCCCGCCATCTCTTCACTTCCGGTCGCGTGGTTGCCGTTCGATTTGGCATACCCCGATATCAGGCTTACCGGGAGTATGTGGCCATACTAAAAAAGTCCCGATTACACTCGGGCCAAACAACGGGACGGTCCTTAACCGACCAACACGGGACAAGCACGACTAGGAAGTCCCACCGACTTTTCAACCTATGTCCCGTCCGATCTCAAATTCCTCACTACTTTTCATTATTCTTTCAAGAGTACCATATTCTCATCGAAAGCATTTTCATGAAAAAGCTTAACTAATTAAGGGGGCTAAGCATCACTAAGCAGTTTTTAATAAAACGGGTTTAACAAGGATGATATTGAAATATCAAGGATGATAATGCAACAATTAGGATATCACTCAACTCCTAATTACTTAATGCAACATATCATAAACATAAGTGTAAAAACTTTGTAAAACATCAAGGAAGGATTTAAATGTATCAGGGGCTTGCTTTTCGTTGACGACTTCGGACTCGGGGTCAACACCACTAACAAAGTAATCCGCTCCAACAAGATAACCCTCCTCCGAAACTTGCTCAACCTTGACTAACTCATTCTTGTTCACTACACGAAATAATGTAAGCTTTAACATGATGGAAATATAAATATGATGCTTACAAGTGCATGAAATGATAAACAATTGAGAATTTTCTTTCACGATAAAGTTGTAAGCCAACAAAACCAACTTGTTGGACTACTATACTATTAAAGGAGTTCTCAAGGACCATTTGATTGTGATATGGTCCAAGATTCACAAATAATCCCAAGTCACACAAAATCTAAGTCAATATACACTAATTCTTGAATAAATTAATAGAGCATAAAATGACATACAATTTAATTTTCTTGAAATGAGCTCAAAATTTTTTTTATAGGTAGATCATGTCATAAAACAGTACCAAAATAATTTTCATAATTTTTGAACATATATTTTATTTTCTAAAATTCATGGAAGATGCATTTTTAATTAAAGAATGTAATTTTAAAACATGCAAAACCTATTCCAAATTCAAGTTTCATATGTTTCATGGATAGACATACTCATAGGAAGGCTATACAAAAAATTTTCAGAATTTTTGAACAAGTATTTGAATTTATACAAAATTTACAAAAACAGGCACTATTCAAAACAAAGGAAATTGATAAACACAAATAGAACAGGAAATGGCCTTTGGGCCTAAAGTTCTGGGGCTCGCCCAGCGCGGCAGACCGGCCGACCCGGCCGCCCGGGGAGCGAGCTCCGGCGTTGACCGGGCGGCCAGCCGGCTGCGACCATTGGTGGCGGCTTAGCCGGCGCATTCCCTTGACCTCGCGACCGGCGGCACCCAAAAATCGGCACCTAGGGCACGGCGGTACCATCGCCCGGCGATCATGGCGGCACGCGGCGCTGCCACACTGCGGAAAAAGCTCCTCCGGCGAAGGTGAGGACACCGACGACTCGACGACGATCGGGCGAACCCGAGCCCTCGATTTAGTCGAAACAAAAAGCGGCTCCCTACAGCGGGATGCGGCTACGTCGCGCTGGGCGGCGCAGAGAATGGCGGCACTCGCCGGGCGGCGACGTTCCGCGACTACGGTGTGAAACGAAAACAGATGGCACAGACGGGCGGGAGCTCACCCAGAAAGCACGGTGCTCACGCCGGTTGAGGCGGGGATGAAGCGGAGGTAGAACGGGACGGTGGTGATATCAAGATCCAAGGGACCGGCGACGATATCGGCTGCTCCGGTGCGTCCGGTCACGACTGCAAAAACGGTCGAGCCGACAAGATTCGGTGACTAGGGCGAATCAAAACGCAGCGAAGGCCTTTACGGCTCACCACGCTGAAGCTAGCAACGCGCGCTTCGCGGGCGATGGAATTGCCGCCCACGAGGAAGACGACGGGGCGCGCGAGAAGCCGTGGAGGCGGCTCAAACGATGCACAAGGATGAGGCGGAGATAGTGGCGTGGCCAATTTGAGTGGAGGAGCTCGAGGGACGATTTAATAATAGCGCGTGGGACGCACGGGGTCGTCGGTGGTGGCTGGAAAGAAAAAAAAGAAGAAGAAGGCGTCGGCTCGGGGCTTTATAGAGCAAGGGAGGGATCGGGGCGTGGCTCGCATCTTTGCGAAGATGTTGCGGTGGCTGGTGACGCGCAAGGATGACCGAAGTCACGAGGCGGCCATGGCGGGACGGGCGGTGGCGATGGCCGGCATGTGCAGCCGTGTTCGACCTTTGTAGTAATCTAACCCTAACTACGTATTTTGCAAAAATTCTCGAATTTTGAATAGAAAATGAAAATCTCCAAAAAGCAAAATTGTGCATCTTAGAAAGACACACTTTTGCTTTTGGAAGCACCCCCCAAAATTTTGAATAATTTTAAAACTGGAGAAAAGGGGGTAGAAAAGGGTACAAAATTAGGGTTTTCAAAATCTAATTTCAAAATAAATTTTGAAACAATTTATAAAACCACCATTTTAAAAAATATTAAACTATTGCCCAAAAACATACTTAGGATCAAAACATATATACAAAAATTAAATCACTCTAAAACCCTAAAATGCAATCAATCTACAAATATAAACTTATTTTTAATTAATGCATTTCAAATGCGGATGATGACATGGCAAATTTTTAATTATGACTTAACACGAGGAGGTGTTCTGACCCTTCCCCCTTAAAAGAAATCTCGTCACGAGATTTAAAGCCCAGGGTTAAGTAGCGGCAAAGGAAATGTGTCAAGCAAACACATCTCAAACTAGTTTGTAAAACGGTAGGGGTTTTACATAATACACATTACGGGGTTTAAAAGAGATAAGTTACAACTCATAGAGGGAATTGCAACCTAGATAGAAGCAAAGAACTTCGGGGAAATGCTCTGTAGATATTCCTCGACTCCCACGTAGCTTCTTCTTGTAATGTTGGTTCCATTGAATTTTTATACCACACGATTGTTTTTCTACGAGTAACACGGTCTTTTCGATCTAGAATTCGAGCAGGATATTCGAATAGGTCGATCGGGCTCGAGTTCAACTCCTTCAACGTCAACCACTCGGTTGGGGCACTTTCGAAGACATTTCTTCGGTTGTGATACATGAAAAAAACATTGTGCACGGTGACAAGTGTTCAGGTAACCTTTAGGCGGTATGCTAACTCCCCACATCGTTCTAGAATTTGAAATGGTCCAACATAACGAGGTGCCAACTTTCCTTTAAGCGCAAAAGCGGTTTACTCCTTTTATGGGTGATACTTTAAGATAAACATAATCTCCTACTTCAAAGGTTAAAGGCCGATGTCTTTTATCCACATAACTCTTTTGTCGAGATCGATTTTGCTTTTATATATGCGATGCAGTCGCACTTTTTCTTCTGTTTCTTTAACCATGTCTACTCCAAAATACCATCTTTCCCCAGGTTCAGACCAATTTAATAGAGTTCTATACCTGCGACCATATAGTGCTTCAAATGGTGCCATTCTAATACTTTCTTGATAACTGTTGTTGTACGCAAACTCTGCTAAGGGCAAGCATTCATCCCACTTAGCGGAATAACTGAGAACATATGCCCTTAACATGTCCTCTAAAATTTGATTAACTCTTTCTGTCTGTCCCGCCGTGCGCGTGGTCGATAAGTCGAAATTTGTGGATAAGTTTGGTACCCATAGATTCTTGACATGTTTTCCAAAAATTGAGCCATAAAGCGTGCACCTCTATTCGAGACAATGGTCTTCGGGGCTCCATGAAGACCGAATATCCGATCAATATATAACTTCGGCATAGGTTTTTCTTTGAGTAAGTATCTTTCACCGCGGGGAAATATGCTATTTTAGTAAGCGATCAACAATAACCCAAATCGAGTTGAAACCCTTTTTATGTCCTGGGCAAACCGATAATAAAATCTATGGTAATTTCTTCCCATTTCGGGATGGAATGGGTAATGGATGTAATTCCCGGCAGTTTTTCATATGCACGGCCTTTACTCGTTGACATGTATCACACTTAGCCACATAACGAGCAACCTCAATCTTTATTTTTGTCCACCAAAATCTCTATTTCAGGTCTTGATACATCTTTGTACCGATGAATAGAGTATCTTGTCAAGTGTGCTTCATCAAGGATTTGCCGACGCAATTTAGGAACCTTTGATACCACCGGGCGATTCTTGAACCATAACACATCGCGCCTCATCAATTACGAAACAAGTTGGCTTCCCACTTTTAACCTTCTCTTTGATATGAGCTATGCCCTTACTTTCTTTTTTGTGCAGCAACAATCTGATCTTTAAGAGTTGATTCAACTGCAACATTGGCTAAAATCCCTGTCCAACAATTTCTATATTCATTTTCTCTAGTTCTTAACACAAAGTTTCATCCCTTAAACTTATTTGTAAGATAATTGCATTGAGACTTCGGACTTAATGCATCCGCAACCACATTTGCCTTACTAGGATGATAATGCACTTCAAGATCATAATCTTTAATCAATTCTAACCACCTTCTTTGGCGCATATTCAACTCAGTGAGTGAAAATATATTTTAAACTCTTATGATCTCTATAGATGTGACAAGTATTACCCAAATGTATAGTGACGCTTGATTTTTTAATGCATGAACAAGCGCCGCTAACTCCGGATCATGAGTTGGATAGTGTTCCTCATGACGCTTGAGTTGCCTAGAAGCATAAGCAATGACTCTTCCTTCTTGCATCAGTACACACCCAATGCCAATACCGGAAGCATCACAGTAGACATCAAATGGCTTCTCAATATCGGGCTGTGCCAAGATTGGTGCAGTGGTTAATGACTTTTTCAGGGTCTGGAAAGCTTTCTCACATTCGGATGACCGGACAAACTTAGTTTGATTTTTTCAAGAACTTCGGTGATAGGCTTTGCTACTTTAGAGAAGTCTCGAAATAAATTGACGGTAATAACCCGCCATTCCAAGAAAATCTAGCGAACTTGGTGAACTGCGGGTAGGTGGTTTCAGTTGAGAATATCTCGACTTTACTTGGATCTCACGGCAACTCCCTCTGGCGATAATACATGACCCGTAAATTGTACTTCTTCCAACCAGAAGGCACACTTGCTAAACTTAGCATATAAGCGATGTTTTCTCAGATGAGTCGAACTATTTCGAGGTGCTCAAAGATGTTCTTCCTTATTCTTGAAATACATCAATATGTCGTCAATGAAAACCACTACGAACTTGTCAAGCTTAGGCATGAATACTGAGTTCATCAAGTACATAAAATGAGCTGGGGGCATTGGTTAATCCAAAAGACATCACCAAATATTCATATAGACCATACCTGGTGGTAAATACAGTCTTGGGTATATCCTTAGGTTTGATCTTAATCTGATGATACCCTGATCTCAAATCAGTTTTTGAGAAGACCTTGGCTCTAGCAAGTTGGTCAAAAAGCAGATCAATGCGGGACAAAGGATACTTGTTTTTAATCGTCACCTCATTCAGTGGACGATAATCAATGCACATCCTTAAGGTGTTATCCTTCTTTTTCACAAATATTGCAGGACAACCCCAAGGTGACGAACTAGGCCGGATAAAACCTTTATCAAGCAATTCTTGTGGCGAGTCTTTAACTCGCTAGTTCTTTGGGTGGCATTCTATATGCTCTCCGGATATCGGGCGATTCCGGCTTCAAATCTATATTGAATTCAACTTCCCCGCATGCGGTGGCGGTACCTGTAAATCTTTTCGGGGAAAACATGCGGGAACTCACGGACTCACCGGAATATCTTTGATTTCCTTAACGGAAGTTGACCGATTCTTTCAACCGCCCTCTTAGGAATAGGGAGTTGAATAAAAAGTTGAGAACTACTATCGGGTATATTTACCTTTATTGTTCTATTCGAGAACATCGATGACGACCCCCATGCCGATACATCCAGTTCATACCCGGGATCACATCTATATCCCGATCCTTAAGAATTATCATGTTGGTGGGAAACCGATGTCCACCCAATATTATAGGTACTTGTTGTACCATCTCCCTAGTATTGAGGCGTCCCTAGGCATTCGTATAAAAGAAATTTTCTTTTGTCTCCCCAATTGATATTTCATGTTTCACAACAAATGTTCTATTGATGAATGTATGTGATGCACGTAATCAAATAATGTAAGCAAGCAGTGGTGTTGACACCGCTTGCGACATCACTAATATAGCTCTCTAGCCCTTCAAATACTATGGCGCCTCTCATACTTGAACGAAGTTAGGTGACAAAACTATAAAGCAATGACCCCCAAATGTCTTTGGTATAATAACAATCATAAAGCCACTTATTCACTAGCCAAAGAATAACCTATACTTCTAGTCAAGGTGTCGTCAATCCACTTATGTAACTAGAAAGTATAACATGGCATAAAATGATATGACTAGGCAGGGATATAGAATAAGATAAAGAATAGAAAGACTACGCAAGCGACGAGAATAATCTATACCATTGTAGCATTTTAATGAGTAAGGGAATGTCGCACCACT
The DNA here is from genome assembly GCA_015847255.1 of Hyparrhenia diplandra. Taxonomy (NCBI): domain Eukaryota; kingdom Viridiplantae; phylum Streptophyta; class Magnoliopsida; order Poales; family Poaceae; genus Hyparrhenia; species Hyparrhenia diplandra. The sequence continues at coordinate 154,913 of JADLZK010011638.1, forward strand.
AGGAAGACAGATTAAATCTCTTGATTACTAATACTAATAAAGTCCTTATATATGGAGTGTCTATAACCAATAATGATAAAGCTTCTACTCAACAAATGGGGTTAATGTCACATAAAATAATAATAAATAAGATAAAGATATATATATGATAAATGCTCAATAAGATAAATGATAAATACAGGGATCAAGCCATCATGAAATGATAAAGATTCAAATGTAATATTATGGTCTAAGGACTCACATGGGGCAATATAAGGAAAACTTATGTGTAACTATCATCACATGTTATTGCTAAACTCTAATTAGTGCAAACATCTAGTTATCATAGCTACTACTTATTACTTCATAACAAACTTAAGGATCATCAACTAGGAAGGATTCAATAATGAGATCTTCACCTTCGTCGCGACACACATGATCTACCGTTAACTATATGGAGAGGGAGGACTATAGAAGACTCAATAGAGCTGCCACCTCTACGAACTACCCCAAACCTCGTCATATAGGGGGCATTTGCAGATATAACATATATAAGCACCATGCTTACATAAGTTATAACACCTATCTTGCACGTTACAAGATGAGGGCTATACAATCCTAAGCATGCAATCCATAGTAAATAAATAACTCTACTAGGCATATTAAAGCAAACAATAAACAAAGCAAATGATAATATAATAAAGATAAAGAACAATATCATAGATGATCAATGAGTAGTGAATATACCAAAGATATAAATATATCAAAGAGTATAACAATGTACCTATGAACACCTTGATGTAATCTGAAGCTCAAGCCTTCCAATGCTTGGAACTCCTTCTAATCTATTGCTAGTAGCTAATCTCTCTAAATCTAGAACTATTCCGAGGAACTAAGGTTTATGGCTCGATTTGATCTCGGAACTCGGGTTTCGATCTTGATCTTGAATTAGGGTTTTAGGGGGTAGCCCCGCCTCTTCTTTTTATGGCCCCATAGAATGAATCTCAGCCCTTGGATCAAACCGACTTGATTGGACGGACTAGATCAACTCCATAGGATGGTTGTAGGAAGCTTCTAGAAGCAGGACACGTGGCTCCACCCGGGGGTTGTGCGGCACCAGTGCCGCCCCCCCCCCCCGGAAGGGTGTGGGCCCCGGCTTTGGCGAGGTGTCTTCTCTTCTCATATAGACCCCTGGAATTTACTCCAATCGCCCAGATTTGGTCCTTTTCTTCGGTGTCTTGAATTCTCCTCTTTTTCTCTGATTTTCCGAGGTTTTCCAGAGTTCACCTGTAAAACTGAGTGTATACAAAACTTGTGGAAATTATTAGTATAAACCCTATCTTTTATTTGTTTTTGTCCTCAAATGTTCTATTATTTCATAGTAAAAAGTTGACAATAACTACCGTCAACACAGGGTGATTAGCAACAGGAAACATACCCATCATAACGGGTTCCCCTACAGGTATTTCTGATGCCTGAGTATAAAAGACTCATCCAGTCTTCTTTTCACCTTTACCCTTCTGATTATTAGTCTTATTTTGCTGGTGCTGGCTTCCAGAAGCTCCCTGATAATTAGGATTGTACTGTCTGGGATTGGGACAATCCTAAGCAAAATGACCGGGCTTCCCACAATTGTAACAGGGGTAGTTGTGATTTGGTGGGGTGGGGTTACGAATGCCAGGGGCATTCGGCTGGCGTGGATAAAAAGAAGTTGCAGCAGGTCGGACAAGTGACTGCTGCCTCGGCTGGAACTGTGGTGGACGATAGGGAGGTCGGAATGATTGACAGGATGATAAATCACCCTCTGTCGTTTCTTATTTCTACTAGAAGATCCAGAGGACACATTCTTTTTCTTATTCTTGATTTCCTTGTGCTGGCGATACTCCTGTTCAAAGACGGATCACCATATTAACTACCTCGTGGTAGGTGTGCGTGGTATGGGTGGTCATCATGGTTTTGAGTTTAGGCTTGAGACCACGCTAGAACCATTTCTTCTTCTTGGGGTCAAGATCCACATGCTCGGAAGCATACCGAGATAACGATTAAATCTCCCAACATATTGCAATACTGACATGTCCTCTTACTTTAGAGCTAAAAACTCATCTAGCTTTTGTTCCATTACCCCCTCTGGGATACAGTGTGCACGGAAGGCCTCACAAAACTCTGCCCAGGTTAGATGATGACCGGTCGCATATTCAAAAGATTTTTCCACCAAGCACCGGAAGACCACTAAAATCTGGCGTGCGGCAAAGAAAAACGGGCTTCGATATTCGGTGCAATCAATGAGTTCAAACTTCTGCTCGTACGGAGCCAATCATGTGCCTCTATTGGCTCATCAGCCCTTAAGAATATTGGAGGTTTAGTGTCAGTAAAGTCTGGATAATGGATCTCATCTTTATCATGACTGCGACCACGATGATTCTGTGGTGCATTCCTATTATTCTGGGCCACTTTCGCATTGCCGGTGTTTTCCGTGGTAGCCTGCACTAGAGTGGCAATGGCATGCGCGGATTTGTGGGAGGCGGTGGTGGGTGGGTGCAGCACCACCATGAGAGCTACTGGCATGTGACTGTGTTACAAACAAACCAACTTTATTTATTAGCCTTCATAGAACTTTTTAAGAGGTTACAGCAAACACACCAAACAGGTTTACTTAGTTATTACACAACCCTGCAGTTAGGCAGGACCACCCAAACCCACTAAGTTTTACATACTCTATCTAACATATCTTACAACACCCTTCCAAACAAATTTTAAGCATCATCCTCACTTGTCATGATAGGGGCTCCATCTCCTCGGGCTCCTTCTTCTTCTTCTCACCACCATCGAGTGGCACTATCTCCTCATGTCCCTCTTCTTCCTCATCGTCATTTTTAATGACACCCATATCATCTTCAACATCTTCATAGTGATGATTACGATGGATCGCTTCATGTAGATTATCATTATATGCTTCCAAATCTTGCACTGAACCTCTAACTCATGGATACGATGTATGGCCACCGCAAAGTCTTGCCTTTTTAGATCCCTTTCTTGGACTACGGAACAAGACTCGCTAACAATCTTCATAATCCGTGTTACGACGCGTTCGGCTCCCTTACGGATCACCAACTGTAAGGTACCCTCCTCTCTAGCCCCGGTGGCTTCGTCAACTCCCTAGTAAGCCTTTCTATTTCAACTTGTAAACCAGGGCCTACTAGTCTTGCCGCTTTGGCACCATCATCTCTTGGAGCGAGCTGGTGCCGTGGGACTCCCTTGGGTCCAGTCTTCTTTCTAGAGAGTGCAGTTGGTGGTGCGTGTCATCCTGTAGAAAGGTAAGATTAGATTAAAGGATAGATTAGGAAGATCGCCGGGGTTAGCAAGAATAGGATTGATATACTTAACCCAAACCATATTTGTAACACCCCGTGTGTTATTTACCGCTTAAGCTATGGATTTGGACAAAAATAAGTTTAGTCATGTTTGGTTACGTTGTCGGTCGAAAAAGACACGAAAAAAAAGAGCGAGAATCCGGAAGTTACCCCCCCGTTTAAAAACCCCGATTTGAAACCCTAGTTTGTCCCCTTTTCTTTAATTCAAAATTTATCAAGAATTTGAGGGTGGTCACAAAAGGGAAAAAGGTAGAGTTTTCAAAGTTGAGTAAAGTTGGTATTTTGAGTTTTCAAAGTTTAGTTCAAAATTTTAAAGTAATTTTGAATTCGACAAAACCCTAATTACCCCCTTTTCTCTATTTCAAAATCTAAGCAAAATTTGATAAAACTTCCAAAAAGCTAGTTTGTAGATCTTGTTGAGATGAACAAAAGATATGTACAAAGTTTTTCAAGTTTCTACATAATTTTAAAAGTAATTTTGAATTCAAATTTCCTACTTTTTGAACCCATTTCAAAAAGTCCAATTTCAGGCCGAATTTGAAAATGTTTCAATTTATGAAATTTGTAGATCTTGAAATTTTAAGCAAACTTTGTTTTTGGAGATTTTTGAGTTCAGTTCAAATTTTGAGAGTAATTTGACAAATTCAAAGTTAGGGTTTGGAAGCTCACAGGTGATCAGGGGTTTGTCCTCTTCTTCCCCACGTTGGCCGTCGCGGCCGCCGCCGCCGCTCCTTCGCGGACTCTCGCGACGCCGGTCACCAGGTGAGTTCGCAAGACGCGAGGCGCGTCCCGACCATCCTTTTGCCCTATAAAAGCTAAAGTCGGCTTCCCCTTTTCCCTTTTCTTCTTTTCTTCCACCGCCGTCGACCTCCGCCGGCGGCCGTTTTTGCCGCCGTTGCTCCGCCCGGGCCACACCACCTTGCCACCATCACCGCAACGCCCTTGCGCTTCTTTGGAGCTCGCTTGTGCCCCCGCATCGCCGGAGTCGCCGTTGGCGGCTTTTCTTCCTCGCGGACGGCGGAACTCGGTGAGATCCGCCTCACCGTCAAATCGCCACTCGGTGCGGTTCTTTCTCTCCCGACCCTTGTTTTGTACTCAACTCACTCCGTGATGCTCACCCCGCAATCTTTTTTGAACCCGATCGCCCACAATCGCCGGAACGCCATGTCCGGCTCGCCGCCGCCGCCGCCGCCCACGGCGACCCATCTCCGCTTTGCCCTTGACGCGACCAAGCCTTGTTCCAAGTCCGCGGTGAGCTCCGCCACGCCCGTGTTTTTAGTTTTCCAATTGGTTCATCGCCGATGCCGGAACGCGGCCGCTACGGGCCGTGTGCGGTGAGTGCCGCGGCGTCGCCGGCCGACCGAACCTCAAATTTGGGCCAAGCATCAACGATAAAAGGCCCGACATCCATTGTTCCACCGGGCGACATCCATCATTCCACCGGGCGGTCCATTACTGTTCATTATGGACCGTGTACGTTTTTGGGCGTGTATGCGATCTTGGGCCAAAAATCAACCGAGACTCTTTTCATTTATGAAATGTTTTATTCAATTTCAATTGTTTAAATAGTGCCCGATTTTTGTAAATTTTATAGAAATTCATTTATAGCTTCAAAAATTCTGAAAATTTTTTTTGTGTAGCCTTCCCATCATGTGTACTATCTAGAAAAATTATGAAACTTGAATTTTAAATAGTTTGGGCATGATTTAAAAATACAAATTTTAATTGAAAAATGCATCTTCCTTGATTTTTAATAATTATTCTATTTATCCAAAAATCATGAAAATTATTTTAACACTGTTTTATGACATGATCTACCTGTACAAAAATTTTGAGCTTGTTTAAAGAAAGTTAAAATATTTATTATTTTATGCTCTATTATTTCATGTGTAAATGATTTGTTTAATGTCTTATAACCTAGGGTTTTGGGTGAATTTTGGATTGTTTTGTGAACCCTAAACCATGCCACTATCAAATGGTCCTTGAGAACTCCTTAGGCAATGGTGATGATATCTTGTAGAATAGTTCAACAAGTTGGTTTTGTTGGGTTGCAACTTTATCGTGAAGGAAAGTTATACTCAAGTGTTTATTATTTCATGCATCATCAAGCATCATGTTTACCATTCCATCACGCTAAAACATGCATCATCATCTACGTGTAGAGTATACGAGAGTGAGTCGGATCGTGATGATGAAGCTTTTGGAGAAGGTGTTGACAAAGTTCGCGATGATCAAGTTTCTCGAGAAGATCCGGCCCCGTCGACAAGGATAATATCAAGTTTGACTTCGACAATCTTTCCTCGAATCGACTTTCCTCGTAATACGTGCAAGCCCCATTCATTTAAACATTCCTTGTGTTTTTTACAAAGCTTTATATCACCTTTGCTTTATATCTTGCATTAGGTGATAGGAGTTGTGTGATAACCTAATTGATGCATTACCATTCCTTGGTTATTTCGATATCTACCTTGATAGCCCGTTTTGGTAAAATGCTTAGAAATGCTTAGCCATGCTAAATTAGCTAGACTTTTGAGTCAAAATGTGACAAGTCTCTTATGATAGCCGAATGGGCATTTGACTAACAAGGATGTTATATGATGAAACCATCTTTGGAATATGGTGTTGAATTTGAGACCGGTCGGGTAATTTGCATTGAGAATGGAGTCTCGGTGTAGTATTTCCGCTTGTCGATTAAGGACCGTTCGTTGTAAGCAATGTGGATCGAGACTATGGAACGCATCCGCGCTTTGAGGTCTTTTGACCAATGGCACGCCTCGTGCAGGCGTCGCCCGTGGCCAATCGAAACTAGTATCGACCACATACTCTGGAAAGCCCGATCTCGGGGTGTCAAATCGAAACGATACAACCGCACTGCATTGGGAGTGGAGAGATGGCGGGAGTAGCGTGTACACTCGTGGGTTAAATTCCGGATGCACGTGGGTTAGATTCCCAAGGTGTGAGGTGTCCGCGTGCTCTCGGGTGGCGTAGGATGCGGTTCCGTTTTGAGTATCCAAGAAAGGGTTGATATATGCAAGCTTAAGTGCTACATATGTCGTGTGGAAAGAACTCCCCAATTTGGGTTAATCGATTTGAAATCGCCGTGCTTCTTGGATATGGAGACTCGGTTTCCCCTTACATCGTAGTTTAAAGATGGAACAATGAAAAGTTGGAATAAGTGATGGAATATCCAAGAAGTGTGTGTGCTCTAATGTAAGATCACCTAGAGTAGGTGAGAAACTTAATTGGGATTAAAATATTGAAAGCAAGGACTCACTACTAGTAAGCTTTTACAAAAAAGAGTCCTTGATTCTTGCTAAAAGTCTTACCTTGAATCCTATTAGACCGGCATTCCACGAAGTCTTCTCCTATTTTCTTTTAGTCGGGTAAGTCTTGTTGAGTACTCCCGTACTCGGGGTTTGTTAACCCTTTGTTGCGTGTACTTGACTCGTCTTTGTTTAACCAAGGTTATGTCGGTGGGCTCGACATTATCCGGTGTCTTCTAGTTCTACCTAGCTTCCATAAATAAGTTAAGTTTACTCAAATATAACTTATTCACAATTTGTAAAATTAATGTTATTATTCTCCAAGACTCGATCTATATTTTTGTAACAAATGTTGTAATGTTGTAGCTACTCCTTTGTTAATCCCGGTATGAGTTATCAACGGGGCTTCTTAAGTTATCGGGTGTATGCGCACGGTTTGTCGAGGTCTTTGGGACAATGACAAAGTGTGTGTGGGCCCGTAATTAGGAGGTTCTACATTGCATTGGTATCGAGCTCATACTTAGGACCAGCTACAATATTACTTTTAAAAACTTCAAAATGATTTTGTAATCTAAAAGTTTTTGAAAGTAACAAGTTAAAAATGATCTTCTTTCTTTCCTTATGCTTCTTTGGAAGCTTTCGTGAAGATTTTTCCCGACGAGTCAAGTAAAAGATTTCAAGAAGTTTTCATGTCATCTTTTGAAGAACAACTCGAGAATTAACTTCACCGACATTGTTCTCGCTAAGTGCTTTTCAACATCTCATTGGTGCAAAGTGAAGATAGTATATAAAGTAAAGCCCTATAATCTACTAACATCTAACATGACGAAGACGTAATACTTCTAATGTTGTGAAGACGTATAGAGGCGAGCATGCATCATATCATCCATATAATGTTGCTCCTTCCTCCTTTCATTCGGACAACTATTCTTCGTTATAGTTGTTTGTCCAAAATTTCGCCCTACACCCGGTTTTTGGTTAATGGACTTCCATTTGATAATCTTTGCTTCATAAGTTCCAATCTTTGGGAGCTTGCACCTTGCCATGTCAACTCTATAAAAAAAAAACCTAAGACTACTCCTTGATTTCTCAACTCATACATGTGTCGTATTTTGACTTCTTCCATCTTGACACATGCTCTTCTCTTCACTATAATTCACGATTACCGTGTTTTCACCTTCATTGCAAACCCTTTTCGAAATTCATATCCGAACTCCTCTAAAATTTTTGAAAAACCCTTATCGGTTGCAATCACCTTTTTCTTTCCGTTTGCAATCTTGATATCAACTTTGTTGTTTTGCAAAATTTCTTATAAGTCAATATATATTTGACACATTTTCCTTCCCAATACTTATCCCACGGGATTTGTTACCTTGAAATTTTGGAATTAGATTTCTTTTTTAAGGGGGAAAGATCTTCATATTCCAGTTATTCATGATCATCTTGTTGCATTATAAGCGGATATCATTGCATTGCATATGTTGATTTTAGCATTCATATAGTGCACATGAGGTGTTTTCTATGTTTTATGAAATGAAGTTTTTGTTATTGATTGAGAGCTTGGTAAATTCTTGTGAATTTATTAGATGTTTAATAAGTTAGTTTTTATGAATAAATTTCATCCATGTTGGGTGTTGTTTGTGTTCTCTTGCTAGTCGTAGGTGCAACTTTTTGGTGAACCCTAGTCCGGCTAGGATGTTATATGTAAGTTTTGCCACGGCTTGTGTTGCGCCGTGTGGAATCAAACCAAGTTTTTTTTGTTGGGTCTCTTAGGCGACCCTCGCTATGTACATCTCTCTTTGATCTTCGATAACCCCTTGGTTTTACGCCCTAGAATCTTGGTTGATTATTTCCAAACTCTTCTATCCAAACTCTTCTAGAATTATATCATTGGCTTTGGTCTTGAATCATCTCCATAGTGACTCTACGCCTTGGAACTCCTTTGTTTGCTATCCTTCGTTTGTAAATCCTTGGTCACCACTAATTTTTATCATATGGATTCTCTCTGTAGTTGTGGTTTTGGCCATGGTGTTATGATTAATGATTTCTAATCATGATCCATTACAAAACTACACTAAGCATTCCCTTGCCGTGATTTTCCTTGGTTATTTATCTATATTCTATCCAGAAGACTTGTATATCGGATCAATTGCTTTGTGAGTTCCTTTCGAAAGTTACAAGAAAGGTGACCCTTGAAGAGCAAGTCACTGACATCAACATTAACAGACTACAAGAAGTGGTAGATAAGGGACTCTGCTTAACGATCTCTAAAGGTAATGTTGACCAGCTGTCAAGTAATTTATGCCGTCATTATTGGATCGAGAGGACATGAAAGATCGGAAAGTTGTCCTGTTTCTGATAAGTGTTATGCTGCTATCTTTTGCATTTGATTGGGATTCACCAAGCTACAATCATGTCCAACATTTCTGTGACATTGCGAGGGGCACGCAGATTGTTTAATCTGAATTCTAAGTTGTGCTGATTGTGGAAACCTTGAAACCTTTCACTCGATTTACCACTATAATGATTTTAGACCCTGCTTAGGTCGGGATCACTGTGGCATCCTATTGCCGCCACGTGTCTGTTGAACGCCGTGAGCATCCCGGTCCCTCTCGTGCTTAAACACGTGTTGCGGTCGGGCGTGCCTGCACTCACTCCGTCGAGTCACGTCTCCCTCCGCACAACGCCCTCTTTCTCCCTCTTTCTTTGTGCGCCATGTTTGCCCGTAGCCCTCGCTATTGCACCGCATTAGGACCCCTCCATGGCCCGGTCCTTTGCTTGCCTCCACGTCGCAAGAATCCTGTCACCCTAATTTGGAGTCTGAGCACATCATAGCTGTGGCCGCCCACCCGTGGAACTTTTTGACTCTCTCTCTTCTCTCTCGACTTCCTCTTCCTCGGTGTGCCGTAGCATCTCTATCCGATCCTCTGCGCTATAGAACATAACCTGGGTACCTTGCTTCTCCACTTCCATCTCTTCAAAGCCCATCACAAATCTCCTCTAAAAATTGCAGAGTCGATTTCCTCCTCCATGGTGAAGCTGTCTAACTCAAGAAGAAAGCGAGCCGAGAGACAAAGACGTGGGAGCTAGTACTTCAAGCTCAAGCTCTTACTTGCGGATTCGGGTTGCCCGTCAAAGGTCGCTACGTGTCTTGGCCGAAGAAGAAATCCAGTTTTTATCCTAGAAGGTCGAGTCTACATTCGAGATAGCTTATGGCCCTAGGATTCATTCCCGTGTCTTCTTGACATGTTGTACCTCCTCGATCCCATCCGTTTTTCGGATTTGTTGGGGTCCTTTTGCGTTTTGGTCGCTTATCTTCTTGGTGTTTCGTCTTTGTCCTCGTCTGTCTAAGTTTCTGGAGTGAGGCTTTGCCATGTAATAGATGTGTCACTAGATCCAGGAAGTAATTTTTGTACCCTCCTTGTATCTCCAATGGTTTCGTAATCGTCTATCGTGTGGGCAAGTTCTATCATCTTTAGAGCAGTTTTAAAGCTTTGGAAATCTCTCGTCGTTTTTCTTGAAGTTCCCGTTCGAATCTCGGGACAAGATTCTCGTTAAGGGGAAAGGTCTGTAACACCCCGGTGTTATTTACCGATTAAGCTATGGATTTGGACAAAAATAAGTTTAGTCATGTTTGGTTACGTTGTCGGTCGAAAAGACACGAAAAGAGCCAGAATCAGGAAGTTACCCCCCCGCCGGAACCCCCGATTTGAAACCCTAGTTTGTCCCCTTTTCTTTAATTCAAAATTTATCAAGAATTTGAGGGTGGTCACAAAAGGGAAAAGGTAGAGTTTTCAAAGTTGAGTAAAGTTGGTATTTTGAGTTTTCAAAGTTTAGTTCAAAATTTTAAAGTAATTTTGAATTCGACAAAACCCTAATTACCCCCTTTTCTCTATTTCAAAATCTAAGCAAAATTTGATAAAACTTCCAAAAGCTAGTTTGTAGATCTTGTTGAGATGAACAAAAGATATGTACAAAGTTTTTCAAGTTTCTACATAATTTTAAAAGTAATTTTGAATTCAAATTTCCTACTTTTTGACCCATTTCAAAAGTCCAATTTCCATGCCGAATTTGAAAATGTTCCAATTATGAAATTTGTAGATCTTGAAATTTTAAGTAAACTTTGTTTTGGAGATTTTTGAGTTCAGTTCAAATTTTGAGAGTAATTTGACAAATTCAAAGTTAGGGTTTGGAAGCTACAAATGATCAGGGGTTTGTCCTCTTCTTCCCCACGCGCCGTCGGCGTGTATCTGCACAAATTGTCGAGAGGTCTTTGGGACAATGACAGGTGCAGGTGGGCCCGTAATTAGGAGGTTCTGTTACAATATTAAAGGGGAAGACAATTAACGGGTTAATTAAGCATGATGCATGAATCGAACTTATGAAACTATGCGTAAAAAAACTTATTATATAGGGCAATATAGTAGTATGTTACTCCACTACACAACCTTTGAATTATAGAAAAGGATTTACAAAAATGGATAAAAATGAGGCATAAGCAATTTGGACCAAAATAGGAATTAAATTACTTTGACTCAAATCATTTTGAAGTTTTGTAAAGTAATACTACAAATAACTCTGTTAATGAACGACTACGGTACCCGGTAATGTAAGAACCTCCTAAATTATAGGGCCCACATGCACTTATCATTGTCCCTAACACTTCTCGATTCGCATTGGCACGTATTCCTAATAATCTAGAAAGCACTATTAATCTTCGAACAGGATCTCATTAACGAGTCATTGTAATATTACAACAGTTTATTCAATATACATGAGTAAAGTGCGGAAGGATTACATAACCATAATTTTTCAAACCATTTGTTCCGATAAAACAAACTTAAGTATCATTATTACAAGCCTTAGAGTATTGGAGTAACATTATACATATATAACACTGACAAACCGTGCCCAAGGGTTTCACCCTACTCGTCATCTTCCTCTAGGTACACCGTCATGCAGCAGGGACCAAAACAAGCCTGCTCATGACTTGCTCCTGCAACAAGGGTCAAAAGAACCCCCGAGTACGGGGAGTACTCAACAAGACTTACCCGACAAGAAAAGAGGAGAAGACTCGGGAATGCTGGCTTTGGGAATCAAGGTAAGGTTTTAGCAAGAATCAAGGACTCTTTTGTAGAAAAGCTTACTAATAGTGAATCCTTACTTTCAATATTTTATTTCATGATTAGTAGCTAATATACTCTAAGTGATCCTACACTAGAGCAAACACTTCTTTATCATTCTAACTATCTTTCCGGATCCATGTTCCAACAATTACTACGATGAAGGTCGTGGAATCAGGTCTCCTTCTCAGAAGCAACGGCGATTCGAATCGATTATAGCCCGTGGTGGGCATTCCTTACCACACGACATATGTAGCACTTAAGCTTGCATATATCAACCTTCTCCCGGATCGTCAAAACGGAACGAGGGCTGCGCCACCCGAGAGCACGATACCCCACCGCCGTACCAAATTTCAAGTAGGGGCGGGTACACAGCACTCTGCCATCTCTCCACTTCCAGTGCGTGGTTGCCTTTCCCGATTTGGCATACCCCCGATATCAGGCTTACCGGAGTATGTGGCCAGTACTAAAAAGTCCCGATAACTCTCAGGCCAAACAACGGACGGTCCTTAACCGACCAACACGGGACAAGCACAGCTAGGAAGTCCCACCGACTTTTCAACCTATGTCCCGTCCGATCTCAAATTCCTCACTACTTTTCATTATTCTTTCAAGAGTACCATATTCTCATTGAAAACATTTTCATGAAAAAGCTTAACTAATTAAGCAGGGCTAAGCATCACTAAGCAGTTTTAATAAAATAGGTTTAACAAGGATGGTATTGAAATATCAAGGATGATAATGCAACAATTATGATATCACTCAAATCCTAATTACTTAATGCAACATATCATAAACATAAGTGTAAAAACTTTGTAAAACATCAAGGAAGGGTTTAAATGTATCCGGGGCTTGCCTTCGTTGACGACTTCGGACTCGGGGTCAACACCACTAACAACATAATCCGCTCCAACAAGATAACCCTCCTCCGAAACTTGCTCAACCTTGACTAACTCGTTCTCGTTCACTACACGAAATAATGTAAGCTTTAACAAAGTTGTAAGCCAACAAAACCAATTGTTGGACTACTATACTATTAAAGGAGTTCTCAAGGACCATTTGATTGTGAGATGATCCAAGATTCACAAACAATCCCAAGTCACACAAAATCTAAGTCAATATACACTAATTACTAAATAAATTAATAGAGCATAAAATGACATACAATTTAACTTTCTTGAAATGAGCTCAAAATTTTTTATAGGTAGATCATGTCATAAAACAATACCAAAATAATTTTCATAATTTTTGAACATATATCAAAATGCAACATATCAAAATGCATTTTTTAATTAAAGATTGTAATTTTAAAACATGCAAAAACTATTCCAAATTGAAGTTTCATATTTTTCATGGATAGACATACTCATAGGAAGGCTATACAAAAATTTTTAGAATTTTTGAACAAGTATTTGAATTTATACAAAATTTACAAAAATAGGCACTATTTAAAACAAAGGAAATTGATAAACACAAATAGAGCGAAATGGCCTTTGGGCCTAAAGTTACGGGGCTCGGCCCAACATGCAAACAGCCGGCCTGGGCGGCCAACCGCCGACCCAACCGCCAGCCCGCGGGATCGCCGGCCGACCCCGGCCGAAGAACCGCCGCCGGCGACCTCGCCCGGTGATGCGGCTTGGCCCGGCCAGCATCCCCTTGACCTCACGCACTCGATGGCACCCAAAAACCGGCACCTAGGGCGCGGTGGTACCATCGCCGGCGATCGTGGCGGCGGGCGGCGCGGCCACCGGCCGGAAAAGCTTCGTCGAGCTTCTTCGGCGAAGGTGAGGACACCGCGACTCCGCACGACGGCGAACCCGAGCCTCGACACGAAACAAATCTACTCCTCGCGCGGACGCTGCTACTCGCTCGGGCGGGCGCTGGACATGGTGGCACTTCACGGCGATGACGTTCGCGACTACGGTGCGAAACGAAAAACGGACGGCACAGACAGACGGCAGAGTTTCACCCCGAGCACGCCGCTTCACGCCGCTAACGCGGATGAAGCGAGGTAGATGGGCGGCGGTGACAAAGAAGAACGGCGCGACCGGACCGACGGCGTTCGGCGCTCCGGCTCGGGTCACAATCGCAAAACGATCGAGCCGACAAGATTCTGCCGACACGGGGCGAATCAAAATGCAAGGAAGCCCTTTACTTAAGCTCACCCACGCCGAAAGCCGGCAACGGCGGGCAGTTTGCGGTGGCGGAATTGCCGTCTCGTGAGGAAGAAGACGACGTCGGGCCGCGGCACGGGCAAGGCGAGCCGCGAGGCGGCTCAAACAATGTGCAAGGATGAGGCGAGAGATGGTGGCGCGGCCAATTTAAGTGGAGGGAGCTCGGGGGCGGCGACAATGGCGCGGCGGCGGCGGTCGTCGGTGGTGGTCGGAAAGAAGAAAAAGAAGAAGACGACGTCGGCTCGGGGCTTTATAGAGCAAGGGAGGGTCGAGGACGTGGCTCACGTCGCGAAGATGTTGTGGTGGCTGGTGACGCCAGCGAGGGCGACCCGAAGTCACGAGGCGGCCACGGCGGACGGCGGTGACAATGGTAGGCATGCATGGGCGGCCATGTGTGGTAATTTGTAGCAACCTAACCCTAACCTTCTGTATTTTGCAAAAATTCTCCCAAATTCTGAATAGAAGATGAAAATCTCCAAAAAGCAAACTTGCTCCATTTTTCAAGATCTACACTTTTCATAATTGGAATATTTTCAAATTTGGCCTCCATTTTGAAATTTGAATTTGGGGCAACTTTGAGGGGTGTCTTGGATTCAAAATATCTTTTAAAATTATATAGAAACTTAAAAATCCCCAAAAACCAAAATTGTGCATCATAGAAAGATACACACTTTTGCTTTTGGAAGCACCCCAAAAATTTTGAATAATTTTAAAACTAGAGAAAAGGGGGTAGAAAGGGGTACAAAATTAGGGTTTCGAAATCCAATTTTAAAATAAATTTTGAAACAATTTATAAAACCACCCTTTTAAAAATATTAAACTATTGCCCAAAAAAACATACTTAGAATCAAAACATATATACAAAAATTAAATCACTCTAAAACCCTAAAAACACAATCAATCTACAAATATAAACTTATTTTTAATTAATGCATTTCAAAGTTAACCAACCATGCATGCTTTGCAATGCGGATGATGACATGGCAAATTTTTAATTATGACTTAACACCAGAGGTGTTACACCATGCCCCCGAAGGTGGGACGACCGCATAGAGCCGGTCGGCCGAGCTTGGGGTTGAGACCGGCCGGTTTGGGGCCCCACCTGTCGACCTCCGACTTCCTATGCGTCGGTTCACCACCGCCATTGAGGAGCAATCTACACCATTGATCAAGGTCGGTTTGATCCGAGGGCCACAAAGGTGCATCCTCCGAGGCTATATAACATGACCCCCCGCCCCGGGTGAAACCCTAATTCATTCTAATTTATTCTACTCCATACCAATCAAGTCACCGGTCAAGGGTCCCAAGCCCTAGTTCCACCATAATTAGAGCATTAGCTATCTAGGCTAGTTCTAGAGGAAGGCAAGCTTGTCTTGAATTTCGATCATCAAGGAGCCGTGGAGGCGAAGCATTTTGTGGCTTCTCTCTTGTATCTAAATTGTAAGTATTTGGACATTTGTTATGACGTTGCTCTAATCAATGATTATATTATTAGTTATATGTTTCAATGTTTATTATGATTATATGCTTAGTATAGTTAGATTGTCTTTGTATTCAAGCATGGATTTCTATAGCGCCCACTTAGTTGTACACTTTATGGGTGGTCAACAATGTGTAAACGTGGTGTTTATACAACGTTTGCCTGCGGCTGCACCCTACATTCCGGGTAGCTTGGTAGTTCATGGTTGCGACATTACCATTGATTCCTCCGTATGCCATCCTCCGAATGTAGGGCTATTAGTTGAACTTTATTACTCTAGTAGACATGCTATGTTCCCGATCTTCCTTAGTAATGTTCACCATACATAGATATAACTAGGAGGATACCGCGCGTGCTTGGTCGGCAGGGTATTGTAATGTTTTCGTAAGTAGGTATTCATCAGGGCTCACTTTGTGTATGTTCCAAAGAAACTTAGTAACATCATGTTTGAATGTATTAAATAGAGCATGTAATCCAAACAAGTAACACTTAGAATTGTCGGAATGTTGGCAAGGTATAGTATTGTAATAAAGTTTATATAATAAGGTATATGTAATAATTTATCCAAGATAGATCTTGGCGGATGATTTTATTCCTCTAACCATTACTTCACGTGTCATGTTGAGATCAAGTTGAAAAGTTACCCGTATTTAAAACATGGAAATATAAGATTATGCAATTGGATGTAACAAAGTGAGGGATGCATGCTATGTAGGTAAATGTAGTTGAACTTACGGTAGCATACACATAAAAGGGTTGCATAATATTTTAATAGGATACGCAGCGGGAGAGATTGGAACCCATCCAAGGAGTGCATAATTAATATCTTGTTGAGTTACATGGGTGTAGAGATTTCTTTAACAAAATACAAACTTTTTGGTGTTCAATCACAACCAATTGGTAGCTCCCCGGTTAACGTGCCTCAACTTAAACCACAATGTATAGGGAGAGTTAATCGCTCCGGATCTAAAGCTCCTACTCTTTGGCTCAGTAATCCACTCCGTAACCCAATCTCGCATGAGGAAATTACTTAGAATACTTAAGGTGGAAGTCGGGTGGCCTTGTTTGGAAGAGAGAGAGTTTTTCCTTGAGTTGGTGGGTAGTGGAATGTCCGCATATATTTATGGAACTTCCATGGAGGCTAGAAAGAAAGAATAAGATTTATTGTGGCTTGGGCTTTTGATGTTTTGCAAGAGCACATGTTTCCCCTTAACAACTAACGAGGTTCTTGAAGGACCTTGATTGATCGAGTATTTGATGTTTCGCTATGGTCAAATAACCAATATCGAATCGGTGGCAGAAATTATACCAATTGTATGGTCGAGGCAGCACTTGGTAGCAAACATTGTTCAGGTGGTGCCTATACTTGAATCAGGACCTAAGGGCTTGCAATTTCTGAAGTTCCTATTCAGCTTGTACACACTGATTGTGTTGATTTTTGATTGATCGAGTATTTGATGTTTCGCTACGGTCAAATAACCAATACTGAATCGTGTGGCAAAAATTGTACTAATTGTATGGTTAGACAATTACTTGGTAGCAAAATTTGTTGAGGTGGTGCCTATACTGAATCATAACCTAAGGGCTTGCAATTTTGAAGTTCCTATTCAGGTTCTACACCTTATTGTGTTGATAAATAGCTCATATGATCACTGAATGTTTCAGATTTGAGGAATCACAATACACTGTCAATGCAATTTGAGTGGAATTAATATGGGACATATGCAGATCGAATGCTTGGGTTCCCAGGCTTAAATGCGAAGATTGTGCAGCTCATAAAAGAATTGCTGAATGTACATGTTCTTAATCAGTTTTTTTGAACAAAGTGAATCGTGAAGCACATATTAGATGGAATGGTATGGTACTAAATCAGTTTGGATATGATGTTTTTATTTATTTCAGTCAGAAGACTATCGACGCAGACGTTTGACAAACTCGTGTTAACTTGGAAATTCATGGTAATCAGTTATTTATAAATTATTTCTTCCTCACATATGACATGAGAACAATGCAAGTATCATCATGTGAAGTAGCACTTACTGTTTTTTTTTTTTTGAAACACTTACTGTTTTTTGTGTTGCTTGCTTTCAGCTTGAATTGAATCAATTTGATTGACATCGAGCTTCCTTTTGGCTTGTGAGCTGCTGTAAAATTGAAGTAAATGTCAAATAACAGCGATGTATTTGAGCATTTCTGTAGTTTACTAAAGAGCGGGCTACTGTTGTTTTATTCTTAACTGTAACTACCACATGATTGAATTATTATACGTGTTAAATGTACAGCGGTGGGCCAAAGGATGGATGAATAGCATGGGCTTTAGTATGATCTCTTTGCTCAAGCAGGACAGGTAATAATGAGGATGAGAAGGCCAATAATAACCTGATGGGCAGGGATTGAGTATTTGAGTAGACTGAGTAATACAAACATAATCTTTGTAAGATGGGCAGGGACTGAGTATTTGAGTAGAAACTCTCCAGTTTTTTTTACCTTTGTACATCTGACAATGATTGTATATTTTCCGTAGATGGAGGTGTGCTTTCTCCATCCTGTGTTTCATTTCCCTGAATTTCATTGAATTTTAAAAGAAGAGGATCATGA
Organism: Hyparrhenia diplandra; assembly: GCA_015847255.1. NCBI lineage: Eukaryota > Viridiplantae > Streptophyta > Magnoliopsida > Poales > Poaceae > Hyparrhenia > Hyparrhenia diplandra. The sequence goes on from JADLZK010011638.1 coordinate 172,901, forward strand.
GATTTGTAAGTATTGATATTTAATTTATGACTAAGTTGACATTTGTCGCCTCATCTGTGGCAATGGAGTTTGTTTGGTTGGTTCATCGATGTTATTTGGTGCCTGATCATCAATTGTGAAGGATCTCTTTAGGATATATCTGATAGCATTATTTGATGAGGCAGTCTGACTCATTCCTATTTGAAATATCATTTTTTTCCCAATGCATGTTTTGAGAGAAGGTGCCTGGTTGTCTGGTTCGATCTGCATGTTCTGTGAAGCCTCGAGAGCTGAGCAACCAACTAATTCTTCCTCTACATTATAGAAAGCAATACAGTCCATTGCGGAAGATGGATCTTTAATTGTGAGGGGAAGCTTGAACCTATTAGTTTCATTTGAAACAGAATTAGCAGAGAAACGGTGCTGTTTTTTGGGAAGGTAAAAGTAAAGTAGCAGGTGCTGCTTACTATGGAGACAACACTGGAAACTTGCATGAACATCGTGGAGTTGGAGGATCAGTAATCATATTGTACCCTGTTTTACATTTTTTACATGCCTTGTAGTACCAATTCATGGACTCAAGTATGTTTGTGACTTCTCCAATGCAGCTGAATGTTTTTCCTCCCTATAACAGTTATTTCAAAAGTAGTATTAGTAATCGGAGTTGTATATCAATCCTGATATGTGCTGTAGGTACCTTAAATGATTCAGATGGCTCTTGTAATATGTCTTGGATAGTGTGTAATTTGCCAACTGCTTCTATTGTAGTTTTCTGATGTGTATTAGGTAACTTCTATTCTACAGCAGGTGTTCCCCATTTATAGCTGATGGACAGTTACCCATTAATTATTTACTAGGAAAACAGAGGAAAGTCTATGTTTTTAAAAATGTCTGGATGAAACTTGATCCTCACCTTGTCTGATATCTGGCCACCTCTTGGTATTCCAAGTCAATGTAGACTCTGGTTGCTGAAGTGGATGATGCTTCATATTTTCCTGATAGTTCACCAATTTTTATTAGATGCACTTATATATAAATACATAGTAAAAACACATTGTTTCAGAAACCGTATGTTTGTGAACTGACCTAAAAATTTTGATGCAGTAAGGCCTGTAAATATTCCTACTACAACTCTTTCTTTAGATTTGCTGATAACTTGGTTTTCATCAAAATTTTTGCCTTCACTTTCCCAAAGTACTATGAGCTGCTCCTGGTCACTAAAGAAAGATAGGGGCATAAAGTAAACGAAATCTATTAGTATAAATAATGGTTATAAAGGTTGGTTAACTGTGTATGGTGATGTACTCTAGATTGCGGATTTGTATCTTCCGTCTTATTAAGCTTCACAGAAGCTGATTCACAGCTTTCAGGAGAAGCACCTCCTCATCAGATCTGAAAAGACCATTGTACCTTTTAAAATTAATTATAATTCAGTTCGGTCTTATGTAATTAAATGGTTCCGGCCTGCCACTTAGTTTCTCTCATCCGGTTCCTCTAACTTTTTAATCATTAGATTTAACTAAATGAAGGGCTTATATTAACTAGTATTGCCACGGTTTTATTTAAAGAATGCATTTAAAAACAATCTGACCATAAAGATATGAATATTTTGAGTACAAGATACCTCAAAGATGATATTGTGTTTAATTACATGGCTCTTTTTCAGACTGAAATACATTTATTTTTTTATCATTCTAGAATGGAGTACTACAAAGAGGTACTTCATTATCAACAACAAAATATGGAAACGTGACTTCACGATGATACATTTCTGTTCCTGAACTTTGGTCCTAACAATGCACTCCCGAGTGACAATTCACAGCCTCGGGTAACCGTTTCTACACTCGACTGCCATGCAAGGCTGCAACACTACATGCAGAAGCTGTCACCCCATTATGGTCATGCAATTAAAATAGGATACACATATTATATGTGCCTGCATGGTTCACCTTAATTACTGCACGTACATGTACCATTGAAAATCAATAATGCTTGGCAGTTAAAACATTTATGTGAACCAAAGGGTGACTTTGTAGCCTATGCCCACGCTGCCATATAAATAGTCATTGCGCTTAATCTGTTGTTGCATCGATCAGTAAGACACCTGCATTGTGTTTCTATGCACAAGGCTTTGCAATTGACAAATTGTATATATAATCATCATCATGGATGGGACTGGGATGCATCGAGAGTTTCAGCTACAGCCAATAGAAGAACAAGAGTGGGTATACTGGGTAGCCGTGAGGAGCAGTGAGAAGACGAAAGAGAGGGAGGCGATCAGTGAGGAGCAGTCAGAAGTAAGATCAGAGGGAGGCCAATAACCGCTGTAATGTGATGAATTAGCATTCAATTTGTGGGTCTACTAGTGGATGGGACTCGGATGCATCGAGAATTTCAGCTACAGTCAATCTAGGTAAAAGTGTAGGTATACTGGGCAGCCGTGAGGAGCAGTGACCAGTGAGAAGAAAGAGAGGGAGGCGATCACTGAGGAGCAGTGAGAAGAAAGATCAGAGGCTCTAGACCCCTGTAATGTGCTCAAGCTGCCTACATGGTTGTTGTTTACCACGTTACGTGGTGGATTAGCTTTCAATTTGTGGGTGGTGGTCGGTGTGTCCATCAACAGCGCTGTGCACAGAAAACAGACATGATCAGTCTGTTTGCAAGAACGCAGATGCATCATCCATGGAATGCATAGAATGTTGTCCATGAGTAGCTTATGTTTTGCTTTGATCTGGCCAGAACCTGCATATTGTGTGTGAACTGCGACCTAAGAGTGTGACCTGAACCAAGTAAGCGCAATCAAAGAATGTAGAAAACAATACATAATACCACAAAATTTCGGTTCCAAACACAAGTTCTTAACGTGTGCCCCCGCGATTTATGCTCTTTGGAGGTGAATGATATGTAGAGAGGAAAAGACAACTTGCTTCCAATTCATACAACTTCTCAACTGTGCCATTGTGTAGGGACACATTTCTTTTCCAAAAAGTCACTCAGTGTGGACGAGGAGGAAACTGCCAGGGTGCAGGTTCACGAAGCCGCTATAACTGTCCGGTGCCCTGGACCTGGGGCAGACGGCCGCTGAGCTCCAGCAGGTGATAGGCACAGGTTGTGGGGCTATGGATCGAAGAGGGCCCTGGACCGAGTGTGGGAACTGAATGGGCGGGCATGGCCGCTGGTTTTTGCCGTGAAGGTGGCTTCGGGATGGTGTATGTGATGAGTAGTGTATAAAGTTGCTCAACATAGACATATACCTGCAAATGATAGTATTGTAGACTATGTCTTGTTGAAGGGCCAAATCATCATTTCATTCCGGCAGAGCAAGAGCAAGGGAATCAAGCTATAGATGAAGAGACGAAAGCTACAGATGAATTCTAGAAGATGAGCCTTTGGACGAAGCTTATGATTGAACTGATATATAAATTTCTCGTGATGAAATTGTAATGTTGTATACTTTCTCGTGATGAAATTGTAATGTTGTATACTTTGTTCACTACATTGTGTACTGTGTTTTCGAATCCTACATCTATTGTATTAAACCTTTTGTAATGTAGTACTGCTATTGTGTTGTGTACCAAATCATGGCTCTGATATTTTTAAAATTTCAACTGTAGCTCAGATCATATAATTTCCTCTTTCCCAGCTTTACAGTAAATCACGTCGTTATCTGTAGAATTTTCAAATTTTAGAAATCTAGATGATCCCAGATTTGATTTCACTCGCTTTTCGCTTTTCGCACCACGAACACCGCTGGGCGGGCGGTCCAGGCAGCGGCGTATAGCGGCGTTGGGGAACGTCAGGCGTCGCGGACGCCGGCGACACCCCTCCACGCCCGGGCAGATACCAGCAGCGGCACCAGGAGCCTCTCCTCGTCGGGGGGCGTACAATCCCCGCCCCGCACGAACAACTCTGTTGTTCCGGTCCTGCACCAGAGCTCACGACACGCCGGGCGACATCCCAGACCAAGCTCATGGTCATCGCATTGTGTGGACCGGAGCGCATAACGACGGAGGACCGACCCCGCCTCGTCGACCGGTGCGGCGCTACGTCCCACGGACTCACGGAGCAAGCAGGGGAAGAAGGAAAAGCGAGCAAATTGATCAAATCCACTTTTTTGTTCGAAATCGTGCTTAGCACGTTTTTCATTAAGAGAAGTGGGAACAGTACAATCCTACATGTCAGGAAGCGAGATACTCCTGACCATGTAGGAACACACACGACAGAAAGCACCGGCTTTACGGTGGAGCTGTTGTGGCGTACCCTGGGTTACAACGATTTCGCTACTAGAGAAGGACGCTACACTACACTATGCGTCCGGGGTGAAGGCAAAGAGAGGTGCGAGGCTCCGGTAGCCTGCAAGCACACAAGACGCCCCCTCGTCGCCTATTGTCGCCAGAAGGTTGAGCGGCGACCTGGAGATGTTATCGAAGGTTTGCCGGTTGCGTTCCTTCCAGACCTCCCATGAGATGAGCAGGAGCAGTGAGTCGAAGCCCATGCTGAACGGGGCTGGCACGGAGGCTCTGGCCTGCAGCCACCAAGGCACTAGGTCGGAGTTATGTGTGGGTCCAAGGTGGGTGAACCCAACATGCTGTAATAAGCGGTGACAGACTTCACGAGTAAAGACACAGCCTACGAAGAGGTGGTCAACCGACTCCACATGCTGGCTGCACAACGCACAATCTGTGTGCTGCTCAAGACCGTGGCGTATGCGCCGCTCTGCTGTCCAAAGGCGACGGTGTAGTGCAAGCCAGAAGAAGAACTTGACCTTTGGTGGCGCTTGGGTCTTCCATAGCTCCACGGCGCCTGGCAAGGTCGTCCTTCCTAAAAAGAAGGCACAATAGGCTGAGGAGCTGCTGAACTGCCCGCTGGCCTCCCATCTCCAAATTATGCGGTCCGGGATGTCGGAAGAGAGGTGGAAACCTTCAAGCATCTCGCACAGCTCCGAAAACTCAATCAACACCAGCATGGTAGGCGCACCCGTGAATCCGTGATGTCCCGAGTCCACTGGGCGTCGTGCAGCGCGTCCCTGACCACCTTATCACGCCGTCGTCCTCCCACAGCCTGGAACAAGTTGGGGGCAAAAGCGCAAATTGGACCATCGGGAGATCAAATCCACTTTGGTCTCATAGTAGTTGCGCATGCGTATTGCTGGCTACATATGCTGTTATATACTCCTATCTGCTAGCACGTCGTAGACTCGTAGTACGATCTGGCAACTCAATCGCAATCAGTCACGTCCATGCGGCACTGCGTAGCACATGTGCCTTGCGAACAGTTCGACACGCTGTGCGGTGGACGCAGCTGCGGCAGCACTGCCTCGGGCTCTGGGCGGCTGCCCCTACTCCAGCGATATCGACGACTGGCCGTCTGAAACCGAGGGAACAGGACGAGGCGAGGGGGCCGTGTTGAAAATCGGGTTTCTAACGGGATAATAGAACCTCTGCGTGGACGTTGCTCCAGGGGAGTGGCTAATGGATAGGCTAAATATGGAGACTAAAGAGTCACAGTAATAAATAGCAATAAATTGCATTCACCAATCAACTTACAGGAGGATCTGAGCCTCTATTTATAGCCATTTATTACATGCAAAGTCGTTTTACAGGAATGCCCTCGGCATATTCTAGGATTATTCGTCTCTCACTCCGCATTGATGAGGGCAGCTGGGTCTTCTCCTCCTGTAAACTGCCTTTGCTTGCAGGCTCATGGTGGAAGGCATGTTAGGGTTTTCTTCTCTACCACGACCTCCGCATGCTTCTCCTAGACTCATAACATTGCCGCTTGCGCTCCGTCTTCCAATATCTTCGCGCGGCCTTGGCCACCCGCCATGGAGCTGGCGGAGATCTCCGCATGCTCTTAGCCTTCTGTCGTGGAGCTGGCAGAAATCTTCGCTTCCTCTTGCGTCCGACACACTAGTCTCCGCGGAGGTAATGGAGATGATGTCACCGAGATCCGCTGCTTGCGATATCCTGCAAAGGCATCTGTAATGCTTTTTTTTTTTTGAGGGAAAACAAGAGGGGTTTGCACCCCTACTATGCTTTTATTGAAACAAACTGTAATACAAAAATCTGTACAAAAGACTCATGAAACATAAAAAAAAGAAACAAAGAAAATAAATAAGATTACACAAAGTTGTCTAGCCATGAAACTATTTGAGGATGATAGCTCTGTTTTGCCCTTAGCAGAACTAAGGCAAATTCTTCCTTGAAGATATTTCTGAACTGAGTCAGGGATGGAGGCATCTGTAATGCTCACCAAAGAACTAATGACCAAAGATAACTGTCACGCATATGTGACAAAGAACATGGCCAGTTTTCTTAGTGAAATTTCTTAGCAACAATCATTTCTGCTTTTTGGATTTCTGGAAACAAGTGGGTTTCCATGTCTATAAGCTCCGTAGAGTAATCATGCCCTCTTTTGATTGTTATTTCCACCTCTGGAACAATGGCACTCTGCATTGAGAGCATGAGAAACGTGCTTGGGAGATTTGAGCAGGCAACAGAGTGGACTAGAGTGGTACCCAAAAGATAAAAAAAAAGGTTGGCAAATCTCAGAAACGAGTAACATTTGATAAAAATTTGGTTCCTGGCCAGGATGGAACAGACTTGACGCCCGAATAAGGCAAAGAGAAAGAAAATTGTGTGACGTAGTGCGACATGACACCTTTCATGCTACCACCCCCGAATGTCTAGCCCTGTCCGTGATGCTTTTGTGTCTTCACCAAGCATGAGAAAGGCAAAGGAACCAAATCTTCAGGCTGTTGATGCATGGTTGAAAAATAGCAGTCATTAGATTTCATCACAATTCTGGTTCTTGATCCTATTGGACCTGAGGTTTGCGGCTGACAGGTAAAAGGCAATTCCATTGAGTCATGATGTTAATTAGAGCTGATCGTGTCACAAGATTAACATAAGCATGTGTACTTTGGGGGAAAAAACATGACATGTGAAAGCAATGCTTAGTGCCTTTGTTGGGGATTGTGACAACACTAAAAAAAGATAATATTGGTCTTTGGTCCTTTTTTTTTTTGACCAATGGTCTTTGGTCCGGTTCATCCAGCGCTTTCATTGCAGAGTAGTTAGCTTTACAAAAATTTCTCTTCTGCGCGGTACAATGTAAAAGTTCTTACCTTTTTGTACAGATATAGCACAGGTTCTTAACAATATTATGAGTTACATATTATTAAAAATCTTTTCTTTTTCTGGTAAAATTAGGAAAATCTTCTGTATTTGGTGGTCAGAGCAGTTTGGCGGTGGTACAAAAAACTATTTATATGAATCTTTTATTTCAACCTGCTTGCTTGCGCATTATTGCACAGGTACACTTGCATATTGGCTCAGACATCAAAATTGGTTGGTAAAGTAGATATGTGAGCCAAAGAGGCAATAACTTGTTGATCCCGCTTTATACACTGACGTATATAAATATAAACTCTGCTTCATAGGTTGCATCAACTAGTAACATACAAGCTAGCCATGCATTGCACACAATAGTATTTCTGGTACGAAACTGCACGCATGAAGTTTTTATAGATTGTATCATGGGAATTAGATGCATCAGGAGCTCCAGCACCACTTCAAGATCTATTGGCAGATGATGGACAAATTTGAGGTCTGGCAAGCAGGGGCGAAGCATGAGGCTAAAGAAAAAGTAGAGGGTCAAAAAATTTTGCTAGGGACACATCTCTAACACATGTCCTTGATCGAGAGTGTGTCCTCCGCTAGCAGACGCAGTCACACCGCAGGTCAGCCATGTCCGGCAACCAGAACCGTATCGAATTCCGAGAGTGAGATTGACTCTGCCCCGTCTATTCTACACTGACTTGGTTTGGGGCCTCCGAGAGAGCGGACGGAATACAAAAATGTTGCCTCTGAGGAGTACCATTACAAACATGTACCATGAGTTCCTGCACCACTTGGTTTAATTTGGGGGCGTTTAAACCATATCAAATGAAAATATTGTCCCCGACAAAATTGTAGTTCATGCGCCCAGGTCAGCAGTTTGATATAAGGCTGTATTTATTTACTGTACTTGATATTAAAAAGTATGATTTTTTGTTTTACATCTATATTTAGGTGCAAACGATTATAGGCCCACCCTAGAATATTAACCCTCTATTTAATTCTCAGAGTACGGTACGTGTGTGTTGTAACAAACCTGAAAATCCCAAACACCAAAAATCACAACCAACAAATTTTTTTGAAAACAAACCTATGTTTGGCGTGTGACATGCTAGGGAACCATCTAGTAGTTGCACAAGTAGACCCTAATAGCATGTGTGAGCATTTGCATCTTAATCAACTTGTGATTTGGCTCTTATGATTTTCTGTGATGAACTAAAATCAATTAACCTTTTCTTAATAAATCAATCTTGTGTGTGTTGTCGTCCCTTGGAATGGAACCCCAAGCTCTAAGTGACCCCTAGTGGACCCAATAGGGTGTATACATGTTGGCAACCTATGTATATACACCTCATATCCAGGATTAGAAATCCAATTTATGTACTCTATGCATCATGGAACATATATCTAATGTTTCAACATGTTGCAGCAGTTTTAGAAATTGAGTCTTCTATTTAGCGTGTGTTGCCTTGTTTGTTGGTCTAATCTGGCTTCGAGGGCTGAGTAATGGTAACAAATATGTCTATTCCATTAACCAGATAGAACCTGTAATATTCATTCATTCTCAACCTTACTCAATTTTGTAGATAGAACTGTGGCCATTACTCGCGCGCATGGGCGCGCGCAAATCACTAGCGTTAAAAAAACGCATCTACGTCTATGCTTTAACACGCTTCTTTAACACAATTGTAAAACGTATCAAAATAGCAATACAGCCCAGGCCCACAAATAACCTTGCCCGGCCTCTCTCCTAACTCGCAACTCTCTCTCCCAATCTGACGTCTTCAACGCCACCACTCGCAACATTAGAACCGCCGCTGCCGCCAGCTTCCGAGATCTGGCGAGGGGCACAGGTCGGCAGACTGAGGTAAAAGATCGACGTTTGTGGCTATTGAGTCGCAGTTCTCATTGCTAGTCTTGGCGGCGTAACTATGGCCCTGCTTTCACTCCGAGTCCCTGCCTCCGATCTCGCGACATTCAAAATCTGGATCCCCTTCGACATACCTGGTGCTGGTGCTGGTGCTGGTGCTGGTGCTGGACCTCCTAAAGTTTGATCCAAGAGTCCTTGTACCCCTTGTCTTCCTGATCCGAGAGGCAGGTAATCATTTCTATTCTTTCCTCTCGTATAGATCCAACCGCACATGCCATTTACGAGAAACTGACGCATGTTTATTATTTATACTAGTATAGTGTCCGTGCTAACGCAACGGTAATATTTTTAGAATGCATATGAAACAATAAAATGTCAATTTTATAGGAAATTTTTGTTTTTAGAATGCATATGAAACAATAAAATGTACTTCAATTCGTTGCTATTGATTGATTATTGCAGCACATAGCTCGAATTCAGCTCTGTACTTGCAGCAGCTGGCCTCGATCCACTTTTCCCTCTCGTGCAGTCGTGCTCTTCAACTGCAGGCCTTATCTCATCATACAGGAGATTGATTTCCTGATTCTTCACTTCCTGCAGAATTAGATGGATTAAATGTCACATGCATCTTAAAAACTTAGCATTATATGCCACTACTATTATTTAAGGGGACCAACACTGTTGTTTTGAGATCCAGTGTTGTTTTGAGATCCAGTTTGATTCACAGGATTTGCAGCTCTGGTCACTGAATTTTGAGAACCATCATGATCATTAGTGTCTCGTATTGTACATTATATTCAGTTGACCCATTCTCGACTAAATGTGCAGGACCGAAACGGCGACCAGGAGGGGGTGAATGGGAGCCTCGATTTTCCTTTTCAATTTTGGATCATCGGCTCAATCCCCAACCTCAAAAGCAAACTCACGCAAGACCCGTATAACACGCGCGTGCTAACTAGTAGCAAGGTGTCGCGATCAAAGAGAGCACTAAGATGTCCACGACCCAAATGATTGGGTGGATGTTCCCTAGGAACACGGGGACACCTCAAACGATCACACACCGTCGACAAAAGCGAAAGTCGAACCGGAGGATAGAAATGGGTCACCCGACTTCTATAGAGAAGAAGCGAGGTCCCGAAACCAAAATACCCAAGTCAACTCGTGACGAGAGTACCTAGGAGAATTCCTCGAATCAATAGAATATCATCGAAAAAATCGGATCTCAAATCGAAGCACAAGTGAATAAATCATGGATTAACTGGCAAGAGAGAATTTTCAATAACAATTTCATGGACGGGACTCAAGCAAAGAGCAACTAGCTGACCATCATGATTAAACAAATTGAACTACTGCAGCTTGATGGTGACAGCTTAGGAAGACAGAATAATTCACGAGCAAGCAAGAAAAGCACTTGAAGTTGCTTGCTTCTGTCGGCCTTTGTTAATAGCACGAAATGATGGAAGCACAAGATCACTACCAAGCAGCACCTCTATTCTTAGCTGAATAAACTAACAAGTTCTAGCAGGAATTTGAACTAAGGAACGAACAGACTTGATGCTGTACAACTAAAAAAAATCAGTGCTTGACAAACTGCTACACAGACATTTCATAGAACACCTAGAGGGCGCTGGAAAAACGAACTAGGCTGAGCTGAATTAAAACTGGGATTTTGCACAAGCAAACCTCGATCTAGCTACCCTGCAAGAGAGACAATTAATTGGCTCGATGGCCAATTCACAGCACAAGAAAAAATCGACCTTTACTGGCTTGAAGAAGGGGTGGTCGTCGCTGCCTTTCTGGTGCCTGGAAGAAGTGCCAAGCTGCTGCCTGCCTTGGCCCGTGGACGTGCGCTGGGCAGCTGCTTGCGCCCTGGTAGCTGGTTCGGCAGCAGGCCTGGTGGTGCTCGCCCTTGGCCCCTGCTGCTGTCCACGCGCGGCCGAGTGGAGCAGGGTGCCGCACCCTTGGCCGACACGAGCAGCTCGTGGCGTGCAGGAGGCCGCCTGCTTGAGAGCCGTGTGAGGCCCCTGGGCGCCGCCAGCTGCTGCTTCCTGCCTGCCCGATGTCACGGAGACCGCCTAAAACCAGAGAGCAGAGAAACACAAGATCCAAAATTCCAACGAAAGAAACACAACACAAGTGACGAATTTTGATCCAAAACGCCCCGGAGACAGCGAGGGAGATTTGGGGCTCCCCTTCCCACTTAAAAATCACCACCAAATTGATGTTCTTGGACCTCTAAGCAAGAACCCTAAAATTGGAGAAAAAATAAAAACGAAAATGGAAGAGGCAAGAAGGGGAGGATGGCTGCCATCCTCTATATGTAGTCCTTATTTTTCATCCCTATTTTGCCCTCCGATACATATGAGCCAAACCACTAACCCTAGGGCTATTTTTGGTCGACTCGGATATTTTTCGATCCGACGGCCACCGCGCCTCCTCATCGGTAGCCTTGCATCCACGCAACCTCCCGATGCCGCCACGTGCCGTCCTTCCGTCCCACGGAACGTCCGCCTCGGTTTTGAGGCCCAAACCGCGAAACCCGCCACCCGATGGTTTTGAGGCCCAAACCACCAAACCAGCGCCGATGGTTTTGAGGGCAAACCACCAAACCTCCTCGACACGTGTCATCGCCGTCTTGACCGCCCGAAGTCGCCAAGTCGTCCGAGCTCCCGCTCGCGCTTGCACGCTTCGCCGTCTTGACCCGTCGACACGGTCCCGCCACGTCCTCTTGCATTCGTCGATGTCGTGTGTCGACCACCATGGCTAGCCGCCCGGCGCTCGGTCCCTCGGTCCAAGCCTCACGTCCGTCCTTCACCTCCGCGGTCCGTCGGCCCGGCACGTCCTCCTTGGCCCCTTCACCTTCTTGCGTCGGCTACCATCTCCGAGCTCCACACCCGTACAACACGAACCAAGAGATCGTCTTGACACACTCCCACGTGTGCCGGTGAACATAGCCGAAGCATAAGAGATAAAAGAAAATAGAGGTAAAGTGTTGAACGTTGACAATCACTCAATCACAAAACTAAACACATGTGACCTAAATCAACCATGTGTTCGCAATCTCCCCCTTGATGAGTGCATTGTCAACATTCAACACAAAAACGAAAGAAGGTAGAAGATAGCACATCCAAGTGAACAAAAGCTAGACAAAAGCTAAGACAAATTCCTTTGGATAGCAAACATGGAGCAAAAACTTGGTTCCCAAAGACATGGGCAAAATGCTCGACACAACCAAGCTAAACAAACAGCTAGTCCTCAAGAAGAGGTAGAACGGGCTCAACACCACTAGCTAGCTCCAAACCAATTACTTTCACATACAAACAGCTAGACCCTCAAGGCGAAGCAAAGACTCAACACATCTAGCTCAAAGTGCTACTCCCCCGGACAAATCAGATCCTTGTCTTTGAAACTTTCTCCCCCTTGTTGGCAAATGCACTAATCAAGCTATGAAATGCAATATGATACAATGCAAAGCTTCAAGATTATATTCAACTTGAATGAGAGAGTGCTCAAAATGGTACCATAGGAACAAAGTACAAGTGCTAGCAAGAGCTCAAGCTAATCAAGTGATATGAAATATGACACTTAGCATTTGAGCAAATTTTAATCATTTTGCAAAAGAGGAGGTTCACCATTAAACATAGCACCTAGCACAAATAGGTAGGAGATCAACTAAGTGCTTAAACATGTAAACCGAGTAAACTACCCCAAGACAAGTTCACACATCATGCTAGAGATCTTTCCATACACTTGTGATTTTCATTTTTTATTCGGAGTTGCAGCGGTTCACAAGGTATAAAAGAGCATGCGAGTGGTTATCCACATTTGCCTTGCCTTACTAATCAACCATGTCAAGCCTATGCGTGAGCAATGATTAGCTTAAGACAATGGTCTGGGTCAAACACAATGAAGTCCAAGTTCATTCAAGAGTGCAAGTGAAAGCAGTCTCAAACTTCAAAGTGTGGCAAAATGGACCCACTCGATCTTTTCATCACTTCACTTAGATTTCAAGTTTTAGCAAGGTATTATCAAGAAAATCTAAGCAAGTGAATGAATCAAGGCATGAGACATAGCCACCAAGTATACACATGAAAGCTCAAAGGATCTCAACATCCTACTCATGATAGAAGCTAGCTCAAAGGTGAACCAAGAATTTGATTCCATCATTCATTAAGCAAGTTCACATGTCGAAAAAGTTGCTCAGCTCATAACATACATCATATGATTAAAAAGAGCTAAAGCTAGAGGCACTGACATATTGATACTACTAAGAGCACAACCTCATTCAAGTCAATATAAAAGTGAAGCTCATGATATGCAAGTATGATACAAAAGGCAAAAACAAAGCTAAAACTACGTCTGTACATCAACTACAAAGCTTCCCCTCAAAAGGGGTAGCAAACACCCAACTCTCCATGAAGCTGAGCAAAACGGACTTGGTCTAGTGGTTTTGTGAAAATGTCCATAATCTGTTGCTCAGGTGTACACATCTTTGAACATCTATATCCCCTTTCTCTGGTGATCTCTCAAGAAGTGGTACCTCACCTCTATGTGTTTGGTGCGGGAGTGAAGGACGGGGTTTTTGGCAACACTCACGGCTCCCATGCTATCACACAACAAAGGTACACGAGAATAACTCAAGCCAAAATCTCTCAAAGTGGCAACCATCCCAGCGAAGCGAGAACAACAAGCGGCAGCCCTACATACTCCGCCTCCGCCGTCGGTCGGTGGCGACACGGCGCTAGCGAGGCGACCAAGACACTAGAGAAGTACCAAGAAACCCGGCAAGTACCAGAGGTAGACTTTCTATGCATACGATCACCAGCATAATCAGAATCAGAGTAACCAATCAGGGAGAGGGTAGAAGAAGCCGAGTACCAAAGGCCAAACTCGGGAGTAAAGCGCAAGTACACGAAAATCCTCTTCACGACGCTGAAGGTGAGAGGTCTTGCGGTGAAAAAGCGGCAAGTAGAGGCAAACCGCAAACCGGATGTCGGGGCGTGTTGCCGTCAGGTACAGCAGCGAGCCAATCATGCTTCTGAACTCCCTTTGGTCCACAGCTTCTCCATCCTTGTCCTCATCCAGGGCCGTCGTTGTCGACATGGGCGTCGAAAGAGGCTTGGCCTCACCCATGTGAAACTTGCGGATGATGTCCTTCGTGTACTTGCCACGGTGTACGGAGATCCCGTCCTTGGTTTGCTTGATTTGGAGTCAAAGGAAGTAGGTCAACTCGCCCATCATGCTCATCTCAAATTCCCTGCTCATCATCTACGCAAAACTAGACACCAAAGCGTGGGAAGAGCCACCAAAGATGATATCATCCACATAGATCTGAGAACGAGAAGGATGTCATTGCCTTTTCTAAGCGAAAACGGGGGTCTTGTCTACGGTCCCCATCACGAACCCCTTACCTAAGAGAAAAGCTTTCAACCTCTCATACCACGCTCACGGGGGCTTGTTTCAAACCGTCTGAGGGCTTTGTGCAACTTGTACACATAGTGCAGTCGTTTGGGATTCACAAACCACGGAGGTTGCCTCACATACACCTCCTCCTCAATGAACCCATTTAGGAAATCACTCTTGACATCCATCCGGTATAGCTTAAAACCCTTTGAGGCTGCAAAAAGCAAGCAAAATCCTAATGGCTTCTATGCGAGCTCACGGGAGCAAAGGTTTCTTCATAGTCTATTCCCTCTTTCGACAAAACCTCACGGGCAACTAATCCGGCTTTGTTTCTCACAACCACCCCATCCTCACTCTGTTTGTTCTTAAACACCCACTTGGTTCCTATGGGATGACACTTTCAGAGGGGTGGCACTAAAAACCAGAACTTGGTTTCTCTCAAAGTTTTGCAACTCTTCATGCATGGCATTGACCCAATCCGAATCGGATAAAGCCGCGTGTCAACATCTTTGGGCTCAAGAGTGGAAACAAAAAGCGAGAATGAGCGAAATGACACATGGCATAGGATTTGGAACGAAGTTACCCTTTGATTGAGTCCTCAATCATGGTCTCTGGGGGTGGCGACGCTGAATGTCTTTGGCGCCGTCGCCGAAGATGTCACCTCCCTTCGACCGGGCGGGAACCTCCTCGAATACGGCCGTCTCGGCTGAGAGGGGCTGCTCCACCGGACCCCGAAGAAGTAGTGGTAGTAGGGTCTGGTCCGTGGCGAGCAGTCGTCGTCGTCGTCGAGGTCGATGGGGCAAGCGGTGGAGTCGCCGGGATCACCCCAGCCAACATCTTCTGCTCCTCCTCCACAAAGATGCTCGCCCCATCTCTTCCTTTCCCGCACACTCAAATACGGAAAGAGGAACAAGGCGCAGTCTCATCGAAGGTAACCTCACATGTCTCTACAACACGGTTAGTCTCAAGATTAAGAACTCTGTATGCATGTGAGTGTAAAGCATAGCCAAGAAAGATGCCATCAGCTGATCGAGACTCAAACTTGTCGAGATTACCTTGCTTGAGGATGAAGCACTTGCATCCAAACACACGGAAGTGGCTTACCTTGGGCAATCTCCCCAAACCGCAGCTCATATGATGTCTTCTTGGTGAAAGCTTCGAAGGAAAACGCGGTTGGAGACATGGCACGCCGTGTTGATTGCCTCATTGATACCTCCTCGGAGTCTTGTGTTCATCGAGCATGGTCCTCGCCATCTCCACAAGCGTCCGGTTCTTCCTCTCAACAATTCCATTCTTTGAGGCACATAAGGACTAGAAGGCGGTGCTCGAGACCATGGTTAGTACAAAAGGTTTGAATCGAGTGTTTTTGAATTCTATGCCATTGTCCTTTGCGTATAGCTCGAATGACGGTATCTGTCAACCGCAACCTCAAAATCAAATCTCGTGTAAAACCAAATGCTTCATCCTTGCTTTCCATGAAAAAGACCCATGAATACCTCGAAAAGTCATCCACGATCACTAAAAGCGGTACCACTTCCCACGAGAAGGCCGGACCGAGATGGACCAACGGTGTCCATGTGTAAAATCTCTCCGGGTTGTGAGGTCATGATCAGTTAACTGGAGGGTGAGAAGCGGCTACCATTTTCCGTGGCGGGGGGATGGCAAACCAAGTCTTTCTCAAACTTGAGCTTAGGCAATCCTCGGATGAGGTCCATTGAACTCAACCTTGCAAGAAGGTCAAAGCTCAAATGTCCCAATCTCCTATGCCACTTCCACAAGTCTGAAGAAGACCGAGCCACCAAGCACCGAGAGGTACCAAAAGATCGAGAAAAGTCAACTCGAAAAACTTGACCAAAAGGCACAATCCAGCAAATAAGATTACCATGAGAATCCAAAACTCTAGAAGCGACCAACTTTGAATCGTACCTCAAAACCATCTGCCATGAGCTGAGAGACAGACAGCAAATTGAAGTGGAGGTTGGAGACGAGTGCTACGTCCTTGAGCACAAAATGCTCATTGATCCTGATTGATCCTCGAGACACAATCTTTCCTCTGTTGCTATCCCCGAAGGTGATGTACTCCTTACTCTTCATGGGGGTGATTTTTGGAAAACCAACTTGAGTTGCCTGTCATGTGCCGTGAGCGGCCGGAGTCTATCGACCACATGGTCTCCAACCTCCCATCCTGCATCAACAATAGTACATGGGATGAGCAAATGGCACAACGGGGTTGGGGTTAGTAAACTTGGAGGAATACCGGTGTTGACCATCTTGCCCAAGATAGGCGTTAGGCAAAACAAACATCCCACGACCCATCTTACCGAAGTGCTCACCCGCGCGCAACAAAGCGCGGTGCTCTCCTCATGTCAAACTCAAAGTTTCCAAAGCGGGGATCAACATCGACCGCGAGCCACGACCATCACGAGGTCTCACAAAGCTGCGGCCTAGCTCTCGAGGCATTCTACCTCTAGGCCCAAACAAAACCTGTCTCTACGAACCGACCGCACACCCCTCTCATACATGCCAAGTGGTGGGTGATACAAGTCACGGTTCTCAAACTCAACAGCGCCTAGCATCCCTCTTCCTCCTAAAGCAAAACTCAACCAAGTGACCATCTCTCGGCAATACTCACGGTGATACCTCACCTCTCTCTTGGGTGGTTCTTTGGTTCACTCTCTTGGGTGGATGGTTTACTTTTTGTTGGAGCTTTGGCTTTAGGAAGGGTTTCCTCGGGGATCTTGGGCAAAGTGTCAAGTGGGTTCTTGAGGTGGTTTGGTTTGGGAAGCCACACTTGTTTGGGAGGTGGAGTCTTTGGGGTCTCTTGGAGAATGCCATCTTTCACAATGGTCTTAGCGAGGCTCGAGGTGGGGTGATCTTGGTCAACTTGGGAGTGTTTGTGGGTTTCTCACTCGAGCTCAAACCACTACCTTGACCAACCTTGCCATAAATGACTTCACCCTTCCCACCTATAGCAAAGCCTAATCCCGATGTGTCGATCCCCCTCTTGGGCCGACTCATCATCATACCAAGCTGTGGCTCTCCACTAGACACCCAACTTCGGGGACGAGGCGAAGGTACTTGTTCTCCTCTTCGACTCTCTCCTTGTCATGCCTACAAGACATGACCTCCATCTCAAAGCTTCACACTTAGCACACTTGACCGCGGTGCTATCAGGGAGCTGGCCTTCTCAAGCATAGCAAGCTTGGCAACCTTCTCTACCAACTTCAGTTTGCAAGCTAGGACAAGACTTGCTGCGCACTCAACAACATAGGCCTAGCCTTCAGCTCAACGTGCTCATCTAGTAAAGCGAGTACTTGGATTGCAAAGACATGATGTTAGACATATGCATGGCACAAGCGTCACACTTTCGGTCTCATCGGACACATCCCGAGGCTTCTTAAGCAACTCCATCTCAACCATAGCCATTTCCACTTCTCCTTAAACTCCTTTCTCTCTCTAGCTGCTCGCTTGAGCAACTTCTCACGACACACAAGCGCATCGCCCAAGGAGTCAACCTCATCGATGAGATTCGATTGTAGGAGGTACCTCCCGGAGGGAAGTATTTTGCCATGTGGCTCGTATTTTGTCGATCCGCGGCTCCGTCGAGGGGCCATGGTGCGGTAACCCCGAGGCTTGTCGTGCGAAGAAGCAAAGTCCGTTCAGCTTGTCTTCAATCTTGCGCTCGGACTCCTCGTCGCTCGAAGAAGTTTGCCCGATCGTCGGGTCGTCGCCGAGCGATCGTGAGGGGCGAGGAAGGCATGCTTACGCTCCTGGCGCGCTTGAGGTACTTTTTCTTGATCGCCTCCTTGTCGAAGCTTTTCTTGGACTTGTACTTGCGGCCCGTACTCGCGCTTGTCCTTGCGCTTGCCGGGTCGTAGTGCTTCGCGCGGATACTTGTCCTTGTTTTTCTTGGGGGGCGCTGGCGATGAAGTGGTCGGATCGCCGACTCAAGCATCCGCCCTTGGAAGCACCGCCACGCCCGGCCCGGTTCAAGCGGTTGTTGTGGAGCACGAGAATCGGTGATGGCGAAAACCAACTCGTCGATCCCCTCAGCACTCCATCTCTGCTCCTCATCCGCAGACACCAAAGAAGACAAAGCCGACGAGTACGTGAAGGGTTAGCGAGAAGAACTTGAACTGCCCTTACCGAGGCGAGTGCAGCGTTTGGCGCCAGAATGGGTTCTTGAGCCGCTGGATCGGGCCACCGATCGGAGGACTTGAGCTTCTTTGTAGAGCTTCGTCGGGCGTGAGGGTGTCATAGTTGGCGAACTCCATGATCGAACACCTTCACGTCCACACCTTCCGATCGAGGCGTACAAGAGCCTCATCGCCTTCGTGCTCGTCAAGCCTCTCCGGCGGCTTGTTCGCCCGAAGCTTGTTGCGGATCGTCGAAACCTTGCAAAAGAGAATCGATGGACTCGCCATCAAGTTGGATTAGGTTGTTATACTCTCTCTTGTAGGTCTCATATAGGCGGGCCTTGACTTGTGGGGTTCCCTCATGGTAGCTCTCAAGCGTTTTCCACACCTCACGGCGATCTCACAAGTGGCAACTCTCTCGAACTCTGTGTCTTTGAGGCTAGAGAACAAGACACTCCTCCTTTCGGTTGTTGGCATTATGTTGGGCTATGTGTTCCTCACCCACTTTCAGCTAGCACTTGGTAGTTCTCATCCTCAACAATTTCCCACACTCTCCAATCCATCCCCATAAGATGTGCTTGCATTTTAATCTTCCAATAGGGATAATTGGTGCCATCAAACTCCGGAGGCTTGCCACCATAGTGACCAAACCTCTCCATGTCGCCTATCTGCGGATCACGGACCCGATTAAAGGTGGATATGATCCTTAACCGGCTCCGATACCAATTGAAGGAAAGCTTGGCGACGAGAGGGGGTGAATGGGAGCCTCGATTTTTCCTTTTCAATTTTGGATCATCGGCTCAATCCCCAACCTCAAAAGCAAACTCACGCAAGACCCGTATAACACGCGTGCTAACTAGTAGCAAGGTGTCGCGATCAAAGAGAGCACTAAGATGTCCACGACCCAAATGATTGGGTGGATGTTCCCTAGGAACACAGCGGGACACCTCAAACGATCACACACCGTCGACAAAAGCGAAAATCGAACCGGAGGATAGAAATGGGTCACCCGACTTCTATAGAGAAGAAGCGAGGTCGAAACCAAAATACCCAAGTCAACTCGTGACGAGAGTACCTAGGAGAATTCCTCGAATCAATAGAATATCATCGTAAAAATCGGATCTCAAATGAAGCACAAGTGAATAAATCATGGATTAACGGCAAGAGAGAATTTCCAATAACAATTTCATGGACGGGACTCAAGCAAAGAGCAACTAGCTGACCATCATGATTAAACAAATTGAACTACTGCAGCTTGATGGTGACAGCTTAGGAAGACAGAATAATTCACGAGCAAGCAAGAAAAGCACTTGAAGTTGCTTGCTTCTGTCGGCCTTTGTTAATAGCACCAAATGATGGAAGCACAAGATCACTACCAAGCAGCACCTCTATTCTTAGCTGAATAAACTAACAAGTTCTAGCAGGAATTTGAACTAAGGAACGAACAGACTTGATGCTGTACAAAAAAAAAAATCAGTGCTTGACAAACTGCTACACAGACATTTCATAGAACACCTAGAGGGCGCTGGAAAAAACGAACTAGGCTGAGCTGAATTAAAACTGGGATTTTGCACAAGCAAACCTCGATCTAGCTTTGCAAGAGAGACAATTAATTGGCTCGATGGCCAATTCACAGCACAAGAAAAAAATCGACCTTTACTGGCTTGAAGAAGGGGTGGTCGCCGCTGCCTTTCTGGTGCTGGAAGAAGTGCCAAGCTGCTGCCTGCCTTGGCCCGTGGACGTCTTATTTGGGCAGCTGCTTGCGCCACGGTAGGGCTGGTTCGGCAAAGAAAGCCAGTGGTGCTCGCCCTTGGCCCCTGCTGCTGTCCACAGCGGCCCGAGTGGAGCAGGGTGCCGCACCCTTGGCCGACACGAGCAGCTCGTGGCGTGCGAGGAGGCCGCTGCTTGAGCGTGTGAGGCCCCCGCGCCGCCAGTTGCTGCTTCCTGCTACCCCGATGTCACGGAGCCGCCTAAAACGAGAGGCAGAGAAACACAAGATCCAAAATTCCAACGAAAGAAACACAACACAAGTGGCAATTTTTGATCCAAAAGCGTCCGGAGGCGGCAGGGGAGATTTGGGGCTCCCCTTCCCACGAAAATCACCACCAAATTGATGTTCTTGGACCTCTAAGCAAGAACCCTAAAATTGGAGAAAAATAAAAACGAAAATGGAAGAGGCAAGAAGGGGAGGATGGCTGCCATCCTCTATATGTAGTCCTTATTTTTCATCCCTATTTTGCCCTCCGATACATATGAGCCAAACCACTAACCCTAGGGCTATTTTTGGTCGACTCTGGATATTTTTCAATCCGACGGCCACCGCGCCTCCTCATCGGTTGCCTTGCATCCACGCAACCTCCCGATGCCGCCCACGTGCCGTCCTTCCGTCCCACGGAACGTCGCCCGGTTTTGAGGCCCAAACCGCGAAACCCGCCACCGATGGTTTTGAGGCCCAAACCACCAAACCAGCGCCGATGGTTTTGAGGGCAAACCACCAAACCTCCTCGACCGTGTCATCGCCGTCTTGACGCCGAAGTCGCCAAGTCGTCGAAAGCTCCCCTGCGCACTTGCGCTTCGCCCGTCTTGACCCGATCGATCACGGTCCCACCACGATCCTCTTGCATTCGTCGATGTCCAGTGTGTCAGCCACCATGGCTACCCGCCCGCCAGCTCCGGTCCCTCGGTCCAAGCCTCACGTCCGTCCTTCACCTCGCGGTCCGTCGGCCCGGCACGTCCTCCTTGGCCCCTTCACCTCGCCGTCGGCTACCATCTCCGAGCTCCACACCTGTACAACACGAACCAAGAGATACGTCTTCGACACACTCCACGTGTGCGGTGAACATAGCGAAGCATAAGAGATAAAAGAAAATAGAGGTAAAGTGTTGAGCGTTGACAATCACTCAATCACAAAACTAAACACATGTGACCTAAATCAACCATGTGTTCGCAAAATGAGTTACCATTGGCATGGCATTCAATGGCTCAATAGTCATTGGTGTGAATTCGTTTGAGCTTTCAGTCTTTCTTCAATTTTTTTTTTCTTAACAGGGCTAAGAAAATATGTTGGTAAACAAAATTATTTTCCATTTATTAAACTGAAACTCTAAATGACTGTTCAGGTATGGCTAATGATTAATCTAAAAGAAAGCAGCAAAGTAATGTTGGCAAGCACTTTGCCTTACAGAATATATATATCTGCGATGATGGCAAGCACAAGGTCGAAGGCCAGTCAGATCCCTTTGTGAACCTGCTGCGGTAATGTTGCCTTACCATCCCTCATTCAAATCTCATTATTATTCCCACTTCTTTGCAAAGATTTATTTTATCTTTAGTCAGATCTGGCAATATAATGGAACGCAACATTCGGTGATATCTATTTCTTTGGAATCTTATTGTCTACCTTCAACGGACGGTGTCATTTTTTTTTCTCTCATCAGGCACACAAAAAGCTCCCTATATCTGTGTTAAGAAAACTGACTGTACCACTGTTGCCCTGGCCTGGTGATTCTCGCTCACTTGTTCTTTTAATTATGGCTATATTTTAGTGATGGATGGCTGCGTGCTGAACCAAATTATGGCCTTCCATACTAATTTAATCATATATATCTGAATTTTTTTATTTTTCTAGCTTCTAGTTTGCTGTTACCGTTGATTACTCTTATGAAATATTGCAACTCCACTAGTAATTGATGGACTAATGGTCTTATTTGTAACTGACACATGCTCTATTGATCTATATAACTATTGTTTTTTAGTGACATTTATATTCTTATTTTAGCTACTTGTTCATCTTAGTACTATTATGTTTTCACATACTGTGAGGCAACAACATGTAATTGATTTACTAGATTGAGAACAAGGACAATAATCGGTGTTGCCTCTTCATGCTCCAGATTTTTGTTTGGCTGGAAGCCTTTGCTTGGTCATCTACTCATCTGTCATATTTGCGCAAGTCTGGAGGATGGCTAATTGAAGAAATCGGAGATGTTTGCTGGAACAGAGAATGGAATGCATTCCAATGTAGTCTTATGATTCAACTTATTTTATTTAATTCTCTTTTGTTCAGATATGTTGTAATAAGCAAGATTCCGTGATAAAAAAAGTATGGGAGTACAGGACAGTCCTTGTAATGAAAATATCATGAATAAAGATATTTTCTGTATGCTTTTAAACTATCTATGTGGAATTTATAATACCTGACGCTGCTGGTATATAAAACATCAAAGATGTATATAATTTCATTAATTTTGAATGTAAATCGCAACATTTGTAGATTTTACACATCTCTACACTCCTAAAAACGCAATATGAATGTATCTACAGTCCTAGACACGCATTGTAAACGTAAATATGAAACCGTATTTATGGCCGTAGACATGCATTAAGTGTCTTCAAAAAACGTCTTAAGTTTTGTAGACACGGTTAGCAATTCATACTTATAAATCTTGACACGGTCCATGGGGAGATGCTCCAGACACGTTTTAATCTACCGTATCAACATTCCCATAGAGGCGAGATAAAGCGTTTTAAACCTATATAGAAAGCGTATCTACATGGGGGTGTTTCTTGTAGTGGGGGCACGGTACCCTAAGTGAGCGCCGCCACTGTTCCCCACCCACATTTCCTAGACCTAATCCGATCTCGGGACCGCAGCAAGTGACGGGAAGCTCCTCTCCGCCGCCACTGCGTCGACATTAACGCCGACGCAAGCTGTTGGTATTTGTTATGCTTACAGAGACATAATTATAGATCCGCAAAAGCGCACGGATGTCCAAGTGAGCATTTCACCCGGGGGAGGGTTTTAAATATCGAATCCACGAGGAAGACATGACAAACAATTCATTTGATTAAAGATAGTGATAGAAGACTAATGAGATTTTGTAGTATTTAGCATATACTTAAACAAGGTGAGCCAATAATAATGATAATAATAATAATAAGGTATATGAGCGGTAGAGGTGCACGTGGTGAGCATAGCATAAGATTAATTCCTAGTAAGATTAGGATTGGATTTATGACAAAGGGACAGTTCTTAGGTAGCATACAAAGAATCTACAAAATGTTTAGACAGGCATAGCATAAGATCATATATATATCAAAACCATAAATAAGAATGTGCACCCGAAGATTACTTAAGAAAATCGAGAAGCGAAACAAGATAATCCCAAGAACCATTATCGACTAGTCTTATACACGGGGGATGGATTGCAAAGGACTCAATAGTGCTGTCACCACTACGATCTACCACACGACCCGGTATATAAGGTGAATCCGCAAGTAAATTATATCTAAGCACCATGCTTACATACTCTCTACTACCTAGCACACCGTGTAATATACTAGGAGCTCTACGAATAAGTGCTTTGAATTATCATGAATAATGATCATATCAAATATGCTATGACTAGAATAAAGTATAAATAGACTAATTGCATACATAGTAATGAAATAGCACAAAGGTGTATGAGAACAATAATAATATTGATCCATAGTGTAACTTACGAGATCGTAAGCTGGAGCGGTATGCTCTCTCTTCTCTAAACTTCGACTTTCTATCTAAACTAGGCTCTAGATTAGAGCTATGAATTAGCTATCCTATCTCTTGGTGTCTCCTCTTCTACTCTGTCTTGGCTTCTTCTTGATCTCCTTCTCTTAATGATGACTTGAGGCTTCGGATCAGATTATTTTAAAGCCGAGGGAGCCTAGGGGTCTATATATATGGGTCTTCTTATGTCTCTTCAACCGGTGAGCAATGTGGTACTAATCTTCGCGTGCTTAACGACGCCCTCGGATCAAACCGACATCAAACAACCGGTTTAGATTGCGTCTTAGAGGCGGTGGAGGAAGGTTCCGGGAGACCGGGGCTTGCGTGGGCCGCCAAGGGGAGGCCGTCGGCCCCATTATTGGGCGATCGGCCCGCAGTGGGTCCCACTGCGGGCGCGATGCGTCATGGCTTCCTCGGAGTCTTCTAGATGATGTTTTTCTTGATTGTCAAGTTTCGTTCACGTGGGGAGTAATCCGGAGCCTTCTAGACTTGTTTCGGAGTTGGATTGCGTTACGTTACGTCTGGCCGTATGACCGTCATTTACGCTATTTTTTTACGTTAAGTCCCCTCGCAAATCACAACTTTACCAAAACTCATGGAAATCATTAGTAGAAACCCCTAATAAGGTTATCTAATATATTTTAGTCCTTTTCCATGAATTGTTGATGCATAAAAATATGAGTTAGTGAGCATCAACAGCAACTACACCGATCGTCCACGCCCCTAGCCATGAGAGGAGGACACGGCCCGATCCATGGCGGAGTCAAGCAACACCAAGGGAAGCGATGGTCTGTACCCAATCTACTTCTATGTGTTTATTACAAGTAGATCTAGGTCATATAAGATCTTTGTTCATCCATTTTATTAGAAATGTACCCGCCGATCTCTTGCTAGATGATCCCTAAGTCATATTAGTTCTAACACATGGTTCACAATCTCTGTCGTCAATGCGTACCATTTCGATCATGTTTCGCGCCAGAGGGCCGGGTTTCGCGGCAGTGGTGGAACGCCGTGTTGGCATCCCCTTCCTTGATGGCTCTATGCTTGCTTCTTTCATTTCCAAAGACGGCCAAAGCCTTGATCGCGACCTCCGGCCCTCGTCTTTGTGGATTGTCGAACTTTGAAACTTCGTGGGAAAGTTGGTGGTCTGTACTCCTCAAGTAGTCGAACATTTGAACAATGAAGCGGAAATTATTTATAGCTAGAGAGGGTGCCCTATTACAACCGTGCCCAAACCTTGCCGTTGTTCTTGTCGCCTTGATACACGCCGTCGGTTGACGCGGACGGCGCGGGCGCAAGACTGGTGCATGTTGCCGGAGCCGTAGGAGGCCAGAGGGTGGAAAACTCGGAGATTTGAGCCGCCAGCAGTTTTCAAACCGAAGAAGGGGGTTTTGGGAATGGCGCTAGAAACCGAGAGGAGGAGGCGGAAGTGGTCCGGCGGGTCGGGCGAGGGAGGAGAGGGTGGTTCTTTGGGGAAGAGGAGGTTGAAGGCGTTGTTGGCTAGGACTCCTGTCGATCTTAGCGAGGGATGGGGAAGGTTGGTTGTTGGACAAGTGAAGCGAAGCGCCGGCCTGAGAGGACAATCTCGCCGACATTCCGGGAAAGGATTACGCCGTTGAAAGCTGAGGTTAAGGTTGGGTTGAACACATTGTTGCTCTTGTGGCCGGCGGAGCCGCGACAAGGTTGAAGTCCCAAAAAGGACCCAAGGTCCTATGATGGAGGGAGGCAAGCTCGGTGAGGTTTTGAAGGTAAGGTAGCTTAGCGGTGGTGGACGGGCCGTAGGTGTTGGTGAGAGAAGTCTAAGTTGGATGCGTTGCAAGAAAGACTTGTGGTTAGGGAATAAGGTTTGGAGGAGTGAGAGGTAAGTTTGAATAGCACCGGGTCCCAAGCCGTGAGCATGCCCCCCTGGAGCCATCAGCGGGTGCAAAGACGCAGGAGGACGCCATGTTGGCGGGGAGGATCGCTTTTGCTTTGAAGAAATTAATGTCCGACAGTTTGGTGTCTTGGTAGCAAACGATGGCCGATTTAGCATCACAGATTGCCTTGCGCACAATTAGACACTTGTCCGAGTCACCTAGTCTGCGAACGTTCCATGACACAACATGAATTAAGTGGGTGTTCAAATTCATTGAAACAAGTGCAAGCACCGGAACGAGCTAGCAGGCCCTAGCGGCACTCTGGCCGGAACAACAAATGACGGACAGTTCAAACGAGGAAAGAAGTTGCACGAAAGAAAAATACAAGCACTGCCCACTCTTAACCCGCGGCCGTTCGGTTTGGGAGCGCGAGCCGCCTAGATCGAAAAGTCGCGGCCGCTAATCATCCGGAATCGGTGATCGACCCGCACGATGTCCACGTGAGCCGCAGCCGAGGTTTGCCGCGCAACGAAGCTTTACGCAGTCGCCGCGGCAACGGGCAAGAAGTTGCGGGGTGACGTGATGTTGCTCCCGCCAACGTGTTTCTTGAGCCGTGCAGAGCAGCCGGAGAGGGAGTTCAGCGGCGCCTTGCGCCGCACCGCTGCGTGGTCGAGTCCAACGTATCCGCACGGAGCCTTGGCGGCGAGGCGCGTCTGTAACCTTACGCGTCGTGCCCGGGAGGCGGCGCACGGCAGCGGTAGGGGCGCTTTGCCGCGAGAAAACGCGGTGGTGGTAGGTGAGCTGAAGACGCCGCGGCGCGCGGCATGGGCACCGCCACGGAGGGCAAAGGCGGGGTGACGCCACCGGCGTGCCTGCGACAGGGAGGGCGCGGGGGGTATCGTCGGGGGGAGACCATGAAACGGGCAACCGAGCCCGCCGGGGCCAAGACTCTGGGCGTGTTTGGCGGCGCTGGCGCACTGCCCTTGCGCAGGGCCCATAGGGGGTCCAACCATGTTGGGGCGAAGGCGCCATTCATGGCATATGAGGCGAGGATCGGCCTTTCTTTGCTCGACGAAAAAGGCCCCGATATTTGAAGGCCCTGTGGCAGCCGGTGAGGGCCCAAGAACCGAGCCAGGCGCCCACGGTCAGAGATGGAGGGGCGGCGGGGGCTTGCCAGGCAGGGAGCGGACCCGTGGGTCCGCGCGCGAAGAGGAGTCTGAGACGCGAACGAGATGGACTCGTCTCAGGTCCACCACCGGAGCGGTAGGTGAAGCGGTTAAGTGTGTCTTGCATGTGGCGGTCGGGGGGTTGGGCGGTGCACCTGCGCCGACAACCTGGACAGTTACAAAGGCCGCCGACGGCCAACGCGACCATGAAGGCCGGGTCACACGCGCGAGGCCCGAGCGGGGGAGGAGGAGGAGGAGGGGGGCGGCGGCGGGCAAGCCGGGCCGAGCGGAGGGGTTTTGGGAGGGGTTTGGGGAGGGCGGGGATAACAGAGGGGGGGGTGGAGGGCGCTTGACGCGCAGCATCGGAAGGTGTGCGCCGGGTGCCGGAGGGCGGCGAAGCACGCCCGCCGAGCGACGACGGATCATGGTGCGTGCAACACGGCGCTGGTGGCCGGAACTTCTGCTGCACACAAAGATCGAATTGGGTCACGCAGCCCCGAACGGTGTGGTCGGCGAGGCAACGGAAGTCGGGGTTGCATGGAGGGGGAGGGGTTTAAGAATTTTGGGGTCGGGAGGCTTAGGGGAAGCTAGGGGTGAGGGCTACCTGGAGGTAGGAGCGGGCGGCTTGAAGGCATTGGTCATCAGAGCCCTGGGCGACTAAGTGACGCTCCACTGGTGGACAAGACAGGCGCTGGCCCCCTGCGCGACACACTATCGCAGACGCGGGCGTAGCACCTTTGGGGCGATCCGCAAAAGATTTTTTGCAGCCCGGCCACGCCCAAACCCGGAAAGGAGCCGGCGGGTAAGCGGAAGGTGAGCGGCATTAGCGCCTCGCTGGCACCGATAATCTTGACATGGTCGCATGTCCGAGATGTGTTGCTCGTGCTAGTCGTGCATGTGTGTGCATGCTCTATTTTAAGTGCTTAAGTTAGTAGAGGTTGTGGGCGAAGTTGTTCGGCGTTGGAGGCGGCATGCCAGAAGTTGGTTCGTGGCCGAAGAGACATGAGACCCGGGCCTCATGGGTGTATGGATGGCTCAAATGTGTGGAGAGCCCCTCGCCAAGAGGATAGTCGCTCAAGCGCCGGGAAGGTCGTGGATGTTGTGTGCATGGCTGCTGCGCCGTGGTGTGGGCCGGGTTATAAAGAGCTCGTGTGAACCTCATGTAATAGTGAGCGGAGAGAAAGAGAGTGTCGGCAGGTGTTGCGTGTGGCGTTTGGTGCCCGCCCAGGCATGGGTTGCCCGACGAGTCTCCTCTCGTGTTCCATGTGAGCCGAGTTGTGTATTTCATTAATAATAGTCAAGATGAGGGCGTGTGTCGCCGCGGCATTCGTCGTCGAGTTTTTTTTTTGTCTATTGTGTATGTTATTATGATCGTTCGTCGATCCTCGGTTCCAACAATTGGTATCGAGCTTGGTTATCATGGGCTTCGGCCCGTCGCGAGGCGCTACCGGTGGTGGCCGGCAACGTGATGGCGTGGTGGCGGTCTTGGCGAGGTCGCCCGGCCGCAGGCCTTATTAATGCGTGGGTCGCCGCCCGATCCGGGTGTACTCGACGATGGATCGTGTGTCGTCCCGGGGTGGCGATGAACGGGCGCGGTGTCGCGGAGCTATAAACGACGCGTGTCTGCCGACATCGGGCGTGTGTCTCCGGCGCCGATGGAGCTCGGCGTGTGTCGCTGAGAAAGCAGGGCGTGTCGCCGCCCGGCGGAGCTCTTCGTGTGTCGCGAGGAAGAGGACGGAGGTGCTACGCTCGTGCGGAGGCATGTTGCGTTCGTCTCACATCCGAGGCCGTAGGGCGCCGTGGGATGACGACGGCGACGGAGCAGCAGCGTTAGCTCGCAACGGCTAGAGCGAGTGCTCTGGCGATGGTCAACGGCAACGGCATTGTTGCGAGGATTCACCATGTCAAGATTAGGGGGTGAATGTTGGCACCGATAATCTTGACATGGTCGCATGTGTGAGATGTGTTGCCTGTGCTAGTCGTGCATGTGTGTGCATGCTCTCTATTTTAAGTGCTTAAGTTAGTAGAGGTTGTGGGCGAGTTGCCTAGTGTTGGAGGCGGCATGCAGCAGAGTTGGTTCGTGGCCAGAAGAGACATGAGACCGGGCCTCATGGGTGAATGGATGGCTCAAATGTGTGGAGAGCCCCTCGCCAAGAGGATAGTCGTTCATGCGCCGGGAAGGTCGTGGATGTTGTGTGCATGGTTGCTGCATCGTGGTGTGGGCTGGGTTATAAAGAGCTCGTGTGAACCTCATGTAATAGTGAGCCGGAGAGAAAGAGAGAGTGTCGGTGTGTGTTGCCGCTGTGGCGTTTGGTGCCCAGCAGGCATGGGTCGCCCGGCGAGTCTCCTCTCGTGTTCCATGTGAGCCGAGTTGTGTATTTCATTAATAATAGTCAAGATGCAGGCGTGTGTCACCGCGGCGTTCGTCGCCGAGTTTTTCTTTGTCTATTGTGTATATTATTATGATCGTTCGTCGATCCTCGGTTCCAACAACGTCAACCGCAGGCTGGGAGGGTGGCGAAGTAAAGTCCTCCGGGCAAAGCGGGGGGTATGCGAAAAAACGCGCCGCCGCCGCCGAGAGGGGTGCAGGAAGAGTTTTGTAGTGGGTAGGCGAAGAACACCAAGAACCGCAAGCATGTTAGCAATATTTTGACATGAAACCATGAATTTGAACACCCCCACATCAACGTGAAGAACCCTAAAGCGACTCGGACAAGGGACTAGCAGGCAGCGCAAAGCATTCTAGATGAAAAACACATTGAAACGGGGTTCTCGGGGGGGGGTGTTACCCCTGACCGAGGGGGGATGGAGACGGGGCGATGAGGTTGGGGATGACGGACTCTCGGAAACCAGCGAGGAGCCGCTTTGTGCAAATGAGTCAACCGGGCGAGGCAACAGGCACCGTAGGGGGGCGCTGCAGATGAACGGAATCGGGCGGCGGCATCCTCGGGCGACAACGCTCGAGCGGCTCCGGCAGAGCAAGGCCAGCGGAGGCGAGGGCAGGTGGGAGGGCAAAGGGCGGGGGCTACGAGGGAGAAGGTCGGGCGGCGGTGGCGAAGGGGCTTGCGGGGGTGGAGAAAGTGGAGGTGGAGGTGGCGGCGGTGGAGGCGGTGGAGGTGGTGGCGGAGGCGGAGGAGGAGGCGACGTGGGGTGGGGCGGGGGCGGGTCACCGGCTCGCGGGCCGGTCTCGTGAGGGATGAGACGAGCCATCCTTTCACCTCGACCAAGACCGGAAAATTCAGAACTCACGACGGGAGCGACATCCCAACTCCCAGCCCAATCACACCGAAGCGACACCCGCAAATGACCCGATTCAAGACTAGATGACACGATTGCTCGGTGTGACAACGCCAAGCCGTAGCAACCTTGTTCCAAGAAGCAATAGATAGCCGGGCCATGCACCTTGGCGAGGGAGAACTCGTCATCCGGGAAGACACAGCCTTTTAGGCCGAGGCGCCGCCGATGGCTGCGGTGGACGCCGCGGCAGAGGTGACGACGGCTGGCGGGCGCTGCAAGACGGCATGAGCGGCGCGCGCCGGGCACGGGGCGAGAAGGGACAATGAAACACGTGTCACCGCCGGTGAGGGCAGAGGGCGCTGGAGCACGGCGAGCGGACCGATCATGGCGCCGCAAGACCGCACGTATATCTCCCCCTTGCTCGTCTTCGTCACCGCGTCATCAGAGTATAGAAGCGATTCTTGAGGGTGCTTTCTGCAAAATAAGAGTTTTTGGATGGGGACGAACCGGAGAAGCACGAGGAGGGAGACGGTGGGCTGGTGGCTGGGATTTTGGCGAGTGTGATGGAAGAAGAAACGAGTGGATCACCCGCAGTTTAACGGACCTTTTAAATAAAATCCGAGCCCCCCTCCCGCCTTTTTTTTAGAGACGGGACCGGCTCCTGCCCGCTTGTGTCTTTGCAAATGGTTTGAGTTTTCTTGTGGGCTTACAACCAGCTATTGGGCCACCTCTATAAAAAAAATTAGAAAAAAGTCCTTTCACCATCCCTCGACTATCACCAATGTTTGATTTTAGTCCCTCATCTGGAAAACCGGGTATCCTAGGTCCCTGAACTATCTAAACAGTTAATGTTTAGTCTCGCTGGTTTTGACGGTGGTTTTGGATAGCGTGACAGTGGGCCCACATGCCAAGGGGTGGCCTACAGTCTTTCTTCTCCCCTCCTCTTCTCCCCCCTCCGTAGTCCATCCTATCTGGTCAACGACTCCCGCCGATCGTCTCCTCTCCTCCACCTCCACCACGCCGCTACCTCCTCTCCCTCCCCAAAGACCTTTGCTCTCCCCCGTGCCACCCTCGCTTTAAACCGATCGAGTAGCTCGTCGGCCATGGCCTTGCCTGCGCGTGGTGCCCGGCCTCAAGCTCGGGCACCATCGAGGGCGAGGGCGGGGTGGCGCTTAGCCAGCGCATCTAGAGTCGAAAGCATGGATCCACCGTTGGAGCCGGGTGCGAAGTCGGGAGTGGTGTTGGCGGAGCGGCCGACCCCGACCTCCGGCGCCGCTCCCGAGGCGTCGAATCTTCGCCGCGGTGGTGGCCGTGGAGCTCCAGCTCCGCCCCGTCGGGCCTCGGCGGGCGGTCGCCCCCTCCGATGGCGCCCCCGCGTCTCTCGATGACCTCGCCAAGGCGAGACGCCAAGGCACACCGCCGTTGGTCGGGCTTCCGGCGGTGGGCACGTTTGCAATCGGCCATTCCCAGCCAACGTGGCACCGCCGCACCGCCGCCCTCGCCTCGCACCGGCCATCCCTAGCTTGCGTCCTGGAGGGGTCACGGTGCCGTTGTCGACGAGCGCGGCGACAGCCCGTCGGTGAGGAGCCGGAGGTGGTCGGGAACAGCCGAGGCCGCCCGCGACATCTCGTAGCCACGTGCGGGAGGCGGAGTCGGCGGCGAGTCGCCGCCGACGTTGGCGTTGTCCATTGGAGGCGGGGTTGTCACACGCGGAAAGAGGGAGGGGCCCACCCACGGCATGCGGGGTCCACTGCCACGTTGTCCAAAACCACCATTTGAGGGATCGAAATAGACGGTTTAGATAGTTGGGGACATAGGATACCCGGTTTTCCGGATGAGGGCCTAAAACCAAACTTCCGTGATAGTTGAGGGATGGGGAAAGAACTTTTTCCAAAAATTAACTTTGTTTGGGCTCCCGCTCGTTCGTTAGCAATTTGGTACGGTATGGTGGCTTTTGGGCTCGCGGTTGGTTTTTGCAAAAGTCAAAAGCAGATTGAAAAGTCAAACCAAACGCATTCTAATCTCTTGCAACCTCGCCTCCCTTTCCCCCCGCCACAAAGCCTCCACCTCGCCTACCTACAGCCCAGCACCAAGGCACGCATCCTCTATCCCGAACTCTTAGACTACCCACGGTGTTGTAAAATGCCGGTGCTGAAATCTTCTCTTTCCTACTTCAGCACCGGTGCTGACCACTGTGGGCGATGCCTGGTTGAAGAAAAAGCAGGCACCGGATCATGTAGGTTCCCGGATGCTTGAAAGTTGAAACAATAAAAAAATGTTGTGGGGACAGGAAGTGCCTTGGGATGGAGAGATCGGGGATGGTGAAAAGGCTCTGACACAGGGTCCACATGTACAGAACAATTGGATGCCTACTCTGTGGGTTTGGGGAGGCTGAGGCATCGTGGTTTGATGTCAGAGAAAAAAAATTGGAGCACCTCAACACTGTAGACAGTCTTAGACACCTTGATCTACAACGGGCACCTCCACGTCGGCCGGCTCATGCGCATCTGCCACGAGCCCACGACACCTCCACCTTATATTCCCACGTTGTTTGCGCGAATACGTGAATGCAGAACAAGAGCAACGCATAAATAAAGAAAGATATCTCTAAATCGTGCCTGCGAATACGTGAATGAAGAGCAACGCATAAATAAAAGGCAAGACAAAAGCACTCCTAATAAGAATGACTTTGAACAACTGGAAAGCATTAAGCATGTAGTATTATATATGTTCTGCTCCACCTTAGTTTCAGCATTCGACGAGGGAGGAAGGAAAACGCTGCCTTGTGGCTTGTGAGTTGTGAGGGTGCACAAAGGAAGGGTTCGCGCGGACGATTAACTTGGGCAGGAGCCTGAGAGGCTATAGAACATGGTATGCAACCTTCCCGAAAACACTTTTCTTATGGTAATGACTTCCAGTCAGTCGGCTGACCCGGAGAGAAAATCACAGCCGTCCGAACGCATGCCCACCGAGTTGTCTCTCTCTGTGTCCCTCCCCCGCATCCCTTCTGCGCTCTTCTCTCTCTCACTTTGCATCCTCACGTACGGCGGCACCGAGGCGATGACGGACGGCGACCAATTGGCGGTGGCGGCGGCGGTGCGACTCGAGCTGACAGCTATGGAAGTAGGCATCTTCTTTCTCTCCCCTCTCCCTCTCCGTCACCCCATCTTTGTCTCTCTCTCCTCTCCTCTCTCTCTCTCTCTCTCTCTCTCTCCAATGGTCGGGCACCCTGCGGGCGGGTGGTGGGTGGAGCGGCCGGCGGCGAGGTTGCCGCCCGGTCGGGGGAGGTGGTGGAGGAGGCGGCGGCAGGGTGGTGGAGGAGGAGGCGGCAGGGTGGGGAAGAAGAAGAACAAAAAGGAAAGACAGTTGATTAATTGTTGTTTTGATCCTTAAAAAAAGGAAGGTTGTCCTCAAGACTAAATCACAGCCGGCTGACCCATTTGTTAACTACTTACTTTATCGAACCCATAAGAGCGAGATACGCATGCTTCGGATACCGTCTATTTTCTACTTTGAGAGATTTTACGATAGTCCCAAACAACTATATATGGACCATCTACTTTCGTGTTGGAATATGATAGGTCCATACTGTATGTTCTAACTGCTTAGACTATCCGCTTTCGTGGTACTTCAGTTTTATCCTTTAAAAAGGAATATTCGTCCCGATCATCGATATTCTCTTCTTTATATTGAGTTTCTCGCACCCATCCATACTTTATATCTCCTCTATCCCAACAACCATTAGTGGGGTCTATTTGTAATTTTATCTAAATATATTCATGTGACATCTTGTTTTGAAGAATTTGTTGAAACGAATCTAATGGTATAATCGAAATTTAATTTGGTTTTTTAGTTTATAAATTATAATATTTTTTTGGTAGTTCAAATAGTAGGACCCACCATGGGCACATCCCTCCATGCATGCACAGACTCAATCCGTATCTCCACTCTCTCCCTCCCCATGTGATGGGCCCGGTCGTGTTGTAGCGTTTACGTTCATTACAAACGCTCAACTTCGAGTCTGCGCGTTGGAACGCTGTCCTCCAGTACCGGTTTCAGTACCCCGCTGCACGTATTTTTACGTTAAATTGGTACTGGAGTACCATCGTAGAGTACCCGGTGCAGACAGCCTTATAAGGCTTGGTGGACCTTGGTGCCACTATATTACCATTGTTTTATGCCTTGTGTGCTATGCCTTCCGATCCTATTCTTGGCATCTCCTACATAGTACGTGTAATTGAGAGATGAAATTTCCAAACACGCGCAGTCGGCCAATATCCAACCAAACTCCTATTTAATTCAATGGACTTTTTGTTAACCACTTTTACATATATTTTTTCATGTAACCAATTACTCCATCCATTTCATAATACTTGTCGTTTTGGTTTTTTCTAGATACATTTCTTTTTGCTATGCACCTAGATATATACTTATGTCTAGATACATAGTAGTAGTAGGAATGTATTTAGAAAAGCCAAAACGCATTAAATATTATGAAACGGAGGGAGTATATTTCTAGTGATACCTAATTTATATTGTATTCTTAATTAACCGGCGTGCAACAACGCGCCGCACTACGCTAGTTAAATAGAACAAAGGTCGTCACCCCATTTTCTCGTTAACAGAAAGGTTTCAGTAAGAGTACTATGCTCAAAGCATATTTTCGTACTGTCAAATCTCGCTATTTTAACTCATCGTAGCAAAGACTGTTAGCGTGTTTTTAGTTTGGAGATAAGATGGGATGTGACAGAACAATCCCAATTTTTAGGGATGGGGGATCCCATTTTCTGTTTGATTCAAGGGATAGGATGTGCTGGTCTGACCATTTTTCAGGTTGTGCTCGTCCCACATCTAGCAGGAAGACTCCAGGGATGAGCTTGTCGTGGGTCTTGCTTAGATCCATCGGACTAATTGTTACGTGACTAAACCATTGTCTTAGTTCGTCCTGTAACAGGTAGACTAATAGATGAACTAATTGTTAGTTCATCAAGGGACTAATGTTTTTCATGTTCGTCCATCTCACCTTGCTAACACAAAGTAATAATTTCACCAATATGTGAAAATACTTCCATACCCCCCTAGTTCTATCTGGAGTTCTGGACTAACAATTATTTCTGCATTCAAACAAATATGGACTCACAATTAGTCAGGGGTAGGGTAGACTTTTCAAACTAACAATTAGTGCAGGTTCCAAACAGACACATGACTAATTGTTAGATAGCTAACTGTTAGCCCTGAACTAACAGATAGTTGGATGGATGGAAAATGTCGTAACACCAAGATTCGTGCTCAGGTTCGGTTTCCCCTTCGTGTGTATTTTGTCGGAGGTGCTGGGGGCATTCCTGGAATGTGAAATTTGGAGAGAGAGGGTACCGAACACTTCCGCCTCTTGAAGGCAGCTCGCCGCTCCCTGTTTGCTGAGCACTTTCCCCACCCATTCCCTCTCTCCTCGGATCCAGTTTCCATCTCTCCTCTGATCCAGTTCCCATCCAGCCGCGATTTGTGGAGGAAGTACTCGCCGTGGATCCGGTGCTGATGGCTGGCCATGGATGTTCTTCACAGCAGGTGGTGTCCTCGTTCTTGTCTCTGTGCTCTTCAATGTAGTGCCTGTCTACTAGAAGCTTGCAGATCCCTCTTCCATTGTCCAGTTTGGTTTGGCCGAGAGTCTCTTGTGTTCAAGATGCGTTTATCTGGGTTCATTTAGTTATCCTGATTTTCTAATGTAGACCGAGTAATATTTATGATTAGGAGGCGTTTATCTGGGTTCATATAGATGAATAGATCTATCTTCTATTGTATACCTATTACTATAGACAACGTATCATATGTAAACCAACCTTTTCACGAAAAAACCTGTGCAAACCATGGTAATTTTTTTTTTAAAATTCACTAAAAAATCACACATGTAGATGATACGATGATACACAATCTTACAAAATATTTTGTTCATCATGATATCAGCACAAACGAAGTTGAGTTTAGACATGATATTTTTGCAAGACTGCATCATCATATCATCTATATGTGTGATTTTTTTGGTGAATTTAGATGACCTTTTTACCGTGGTTTGCATGGGTTTTCACAAAATCTTGGTTTGCACAGGATATGTTTCCATATAGGCAAGCTCACCCTTCAAGACATGGTAGTATGTTTGCTGGTAGTGTTCCATTTTTGGACAGAACAATAACATACCCGATTATTGCATATCATGATTGTTCCTTTTCCTTATTGCATATCAGGATCGCCCCATCCTGTTCCACCTCATCCCTACCGTTAGTGTATCATCTTTTTTATTTATAAAAACTTTATTTATTTTACCCAATAACGTCGTGCTGATGACAAGAGAATATATAGTCCTTACCTCCTCACTGACTAATGTATACTTCTAAACCTTAATTATTCAGGTAGACCAAGCTAATGAGGAAAAGTGGATTGTCAATATAAGAAATCGATTAGATGGACAGTTCCACGATCTAAGTAAACTACAGCCCGCATTAGCAGCTTTAGACACCAGCAAAGACAAGCCATCGATATACTGGACTGGTAGCCATCCGGAAAGGTTTGCTATTGGTATCCTTCTCCTCAAAAAGCTCGGGCGATAGGGCTGAAAGGGACAATATGTGGGAATATGTTGCATTTATGACCAGATGGCTTGGTCTCGATGTGACTTTGTTCCTTAAATCCATGAAAGAGAGAGAAGATCTTGTCAAGAGCTACTATCACTACGGCGGTGAGGATTATCAGAGGTACTTTGCTTTCAGAGATAGCTATCATCTCCAGGAATCTTTGCTAGTTGCCAGTTGCTTTCTGGCAGTTGCGATTCTCTTGCTGCAAAAGGTCTGTAATGGTGCCGAAATTTTAAGGGGATCCAGAGGTAATAATAGTGACGAAAGGTCCCTGCAATTTTCAATTTTGTATCAAAGAATAACGAAAGATCAGATAAAGACCAAAATCGACATGTTGCGCATCAGAAACCAGATTCCGTGGTTTGTTGTTGAAGCTGTATTTACAAATTCAAGCTTAAGTGAGCTGTTTGGCACCCGCATCGACAGACTAGCAATGTCATGCTTTGATGATCTCTACCCAAGAGTGAACAAATCCAAGGTTACGGGCGGCAACCTCCCCTCTGGCGGCTTCAAACATCTGCTGCACATCTTCCATTGGACCCGGACACCCGAAGAAGGGAAGTGGCCGGTGCAACAAGAGCAGCCTGCTAAACGGTTTGCTGAGTTTTATATTCCTAGTGCCACAAACTTGCTTGAATCGGCAACCAGTTTCAAACGGCTTGATAGTAGCTCCATTGATGTGGTATACTCTAACAAAAGAATATCAACACTGATGCAAGTAACTCCCCTGCACTTGTTCCCATACAGCAATGAAATATTCCGCCATCTTCTGAACTTTGAACAGCGGTACCCGGCATACGGGCTTCCCGTTACAGCCCATTTCGCATGTCTGAAAAGCCTGTTACAAACCAAAGCAGATGTTAAACTACTGCAGAAGAATGGCATTGTGCAGAACACAATGAAGGGGGAAGAAGATGTTCTGAGCTTTCTGCACGACATAGGGAGTTTCTTGGTGGATGAAGTGAGAGCCTGCATACCAGATGATGTCCATAGCCTATCGGGAAAGGTGATTGAGCATCATGAAAGAGATGTCAGTATAGCGTACTCCGAGTTCAAGAGCCAGTTCTGCCCCAATCGATGGGTCATCATATCGGTCATCGCTGCCATCACATTGTTCGTGCTGACATTTATCCAAACAATATACAGTGCACTTGCCTATTACAAGGGTACTTGATCGAGATAGGACAGCTTGTTACAGTATTTTTTATTCTTCATCTTGAATTGCTTGTGTGGAATTTTTCTGTAATCTGAAATGTCATCCTGTTGTTCTCAATTGCTCTCTTTTAATTTCTAATTGCCATCCCCTATTATGTTACGTTACATGCATTTCCAGCCACTAAGAATTATATTGTATTTATTCTATTTTGTATGAGCTACATTTCTTTCATTTACTCAAATAACTTTCTTCTATTTTTCTAAAAAGAACTCCTAACTATTTTCTTTAAGAAAATAAAAATCGCTCAACCAGTTCCATGCAACACCACCTTTCATATTATTATTTGCGGAAATGTCCATTCTGAGTCCCCTAAACTATCATGGCTGAGTTTTATCCCCGATTACAAAATCGGATATCCT
The DNA here is from genome assembly GCA_015847255.1 of Hyparrhenia diplandra. NCBI lineage: Eukaryota > Viridiplantae > Streptophyta > Magnoliopsida > Poales > Poaceae > Hyparrhenia > Hyparrhenia diplandra. The sequence goes on from JADLZK010011638.1 coordinate 211,412, forward strand.
GAATCTCTCAACTGTATCATGAAACAACTGTAAGTTCAAAAAGAAAAGTGCTTCTGCCCGATAACTGCGACTACGGATTCAATCAAAGAGGATTATTCATTCAAATTAGTTCACTTGAAGTTCATCCAACAGATAAGTTTGGTCACACTAATGTCGGGCTGATGACGATGATATCAGTTGTGATTCTGGTATTATATCAATTGGGATTCTGGTATTGTGATTCTAGTCTAGTATTTTAGTGCAGGGAAATAATAAAATATTAAATTTTATTTTGCACAGAAACAAGTAGTGGCGGGTCATATTACGACTCACCGCTACACAGACACTTCACCGCGGTGGGGCGGCATCACAGCCCGCCACTAATGAGGTAGGCAAGACCGTTGGCCGCTGTCATGATCCGAATCGGGCCAGCCAGCCAAGAGAGCCCAATTGGGCCCGACGCGGCCCGCCCGCCGCCCGGAGGGGGCTAGGGCGCAGCCAAGCGAGGGGGGGACGGCGCCGGGCCGCCGCCGCCTTCCCTCTCCCCCGCACGAGTCCGAGTTTGCTTCGTCTTCAAGTTAGGATTATCTTAGAAATCTTTGGTGTGCAAGGGGATATCTCATCCATAAGGGAGACCATTTGTCATGACCCAAGAAATAGGGCCGGAGGAGGGCCCGGGAGAGGTGTGCGCCGCCCTCCTGGGCCTCGCGCGCCGCCGCCGCCCTCCCTTCCCAGCGGATTCTTCGGCAATTGATTTGGAAGATAAAAGAAGGGAATTATCTATTATTATTATTACTATTATTATTATTTAGAGGAATATATTATTAGTATTGCTATTATTATTATTATTAGAGGAATAAATAAATAGGATATGCTTATTAAGAAATAAATAAATAGGATATGCTTGTAAAAGGTATTCCAATTCTATAAGGAAACCTTTAGAGAGATTGCTTGAGATACAAGTCCCACTAGCCGGGCTATATAAGCAAGGGGTCTGTAATCTTCAGGTAACAAGCAATAAAGAAAATTTATCCCAACTCTCCGCCCTCTGCGCCGCCGCCGCGCCGCCGCATCGCGCCGCCGCGCGCGCGCCGCGCCACACGCCGCCGCCTCCGCCTCCCTCCTCCCCAATCCACGTGTCGGCCCAACCCAATCTACCGGGTTCGGCGGTGGTATCCGGAGACTACCTCGATCCACCCACCACCATGGACGCCGATTCAAAGAAGGCTGCCGCCGGATCGCAGGAGCACTTGAGGAAATTCGACACGGGCCTGGACAAATTGAGAACAAAATCGACACCCTCTCGGGCGACAACTCCGCGGCGATCAGACGCCGCCCGGAACTCCAGGATGCGGATAACGAGTGAAGGCATCAATGGAGTCGGCGGCGACGTGAATTCATCAAAAACGCCGATGGCAAGCAACCCTTGGGAGATCAAGTCACGACAGCCGATCCGAGAACCCGATGAAGGGCTACTTGGGGCGAGGCGGCGCCAATTGCGGCGCCATCATCAAGCGCACGCGCTTCCCCACCTCGGTGACACCTTCACAAGTCTCGCTCCCCGTCTCGCACAAGCCGCCCTTCCCCACGTATGATGGCAAGGAGGATCCTCTCCCATGGATCAACATTTGTGAGCAATTTTCGAGGAGGACAAGGTATACTGCGACGAGCAAGTTTGGTACGCTTCTTACCATCTCACGAGGCAGCGCAAGAACAATGGTACATGAGGCTGTCCAAGGAGAAACCGTGGCGATTGGGCAACCTTTGCCCGATATGTCAATGAGCACTTCGTGGACTAGCGAGCGCCCGCAACCCACCGGGGCGAGCTTCGCATCACTTTCGAAGACAGCACCGTCGACGCGAGTACACGAGTTGTTCCTCGCGCACGTGGCTCACGCAGTAACCTCGACGACATGCAGCGGTGAACATCTATACAAGCAGGCTTAGGCGAACCGCTCAAGATAGACGTCGAGATGCAGAATCCCAGAGATATGGAGACTGCCATGTCCCTTGCCAGGTCGTATGAGCGTCGTCTCTCCATCCTCTACAACACCGGCAAGTCAGCACCAGCCAGGCCCGGGACCGGCCACGTCGGTGGCCCTTTGGCCCCCTAGCGCCGTCTTCGGTCCACGAACGCGGCAAAGAACCCGACCCTTCAAGCGCCCGACACCGATGAGATGTCGTTCGACGGCGCAAAGGTGGCCTATGCTTCAAGCGTGATGAACAGTTTACACGAGGCCACAAGTGCAAGCACCTCTTTGACATCATGCTCCTCAACGACTACCAGGTTGATTTATCCAACGCTCCACTAGCAGAAGTCAAGGAAGAGCCTGCGAACAATGGCCCTCTTCTTCGGGACCCCGACTCCCGGTATGTGGCGCACACTCTCTCTATCTCGTTGGCATGATCTCGAGGCACGGGCGTCGGCCTCATCGTCGACTCGGGAGCAACGCACAACTACATCGACCCTCGTGTGATCATCGTGGGCCGGCCTCCGACACGGCCGGTCAGGCGAGACCGATCACGACAGCACCGGCTCTACCTCGACTTGCCGGGCAGCCACCTTTGAGGTGCCCCCACGCATCGACGGCTGGCTCCGCCCGACATCGACGCCACGTTCTACCGTTGGGCACGCGGCGTCGGCGTCATCCTGGCATGCAGGTGGGCTGGCAAGCCTAGGACGCGTGACTTGGGACTTCGCGACACATGAGCTACAAGACTACCGCGGCGGTCGCCCGAGCACATTCACGTCGGCTCCACCTCCCGGCCTTGGGCGCACGGCCCCGGCTCGCTTTCCAGTCGCAGCATCGCCGGCGTCGTGGACACTTCCCTCGAGGCGGGGAAAGCGTTCAAGGCATTCAAGCGCCTTGGACCCTACGACACACCTCAGCCGAGTCTTCATCCGGCTCGACGAGCTACACCGGAAGATCGGCACCTTCTGGGATTGCACTTAACGCCACGACGGGCGAGGCTACACCGGCATGGACACTTTCGAGGGGCGGCCTCCTCCTCTTCGGACGGTCGCTTCTACCTCACAGGCTTCATCTCCACTACTTCCAGATTTCTTCGGAGGCCTTGCTACAATTGTGTGGCATTCGACCAGGACGAACTACCTCGCCTTGGGAGCTTACAGTGGAGAGTCACGGGAACTACACCGACCGCCATCCTACTGGGCGCCATGTGGCCTAGGCGCCACCACGTCGGCCCAGCCAGGGTCGTCTTCCTCGACGGCATGGATCGACTCTTCTTTCGATCGACAACGTCCACATCGCCTATGATGCGAAAGGGGAACACATCGCTCTCGCCCTCCATATTCGACATTGGCTCCCTTCATGTACGGTACGATGCTGAACTTAGCTGCTACCCCGCCTACTCGCAGCAACAGCACCATCTGGCGCCTTCTCCCGCTCTTCATCAACGCTCCACCAGTGGATCGCTTTTTGTTCCTGGAAAGTCCACCAAGAGAGGTTGTGCATCGGCACCCCGATGTTGGAGTACCACGGGCTGTTGCTCGCGGCTTCGCATTGCATACGACTTCACGGCCAGTGGACGTCATCGGTCCATCGGTATATCTACCATGGCTACATCGGCAACCTCCACTACCTCTTAGAGTTTGCTCCAACGCGAACTAGAGAGAACATCATCATCGAAATCCGGTGCGAGGGGCGACTATTGCCGCAAGTTGAACTCATCATGCCAGGCATCACCAACCTCCACCCAGTGTCACGAATGGACTTTTATCCGCGAGGACGCGCCGGTCGGGAAGGGGGGGGAGAGATGTCATGACCCAAGAAATAGGGCCCGGGAGGACAGGGCCGCGGAGAAAGCGCCCGCCCCCCGGGGCTCGCTTGTTTAGGCGCCGCCGCCCTCCCTTCCGCGGATTCTTCGCAATTGATTTGGAAGATAAAGAAGGGAATTATCTATTATTATTATTACTATTATTATTATTTAGAGGAATATATTATTAGTATTGCTATTATTATTATTATTAGAGGAATAAATAAATAGGATATGCTTATTAAGGAATAAATAAATAGGATATGCTTGTAAAAGGTATTCCAATTCTATAAGGAAACCTTTAGAGAGATTGCTTGAGATACAAGTCCCACTAGCCGGGCTATATAAGCAAGGGGCTGTAATCTTTTAGGGTAACAAGCAATAAAGAAAATTTATCCCAGCTCTCCTGCCCCCGCCGCGCCCGCGCGCCGCCGCCGCCCCACGCCGCCGCCTCCGCCTCCCTCCTCCCCAATCCACGTGTCGGTTCCAGCCCAATCTAGCTGGGTTCGACGGACCCCTTATTAGGAAATAAATAAATAAGATATGCTTGTAAAAGGTATTCGATCGTATAAGGAAACCTTATAGAGATTGCTTAGATTACAAGTTTGGGGATATCGCATCCATAAGGGAGACCAAGGTCAGCGTTTGAGATTTTCGTTTGGGGATTGGACCCTTCCAAGGGCGAACACTGATGCCTCGCCGGGCCAATTTCCAACTACGTTGGAGCACACGTCCTTCCCGGGAAGCTCACTGGCTAGAGACCGTGGCAAGGGGGATGCCGATGGAGCAGAGCACCCATTGTGTGTCCCAGCATCGATCCCACCGATGGACTCTCTGATTCCCACCAACGCGAACCTGTGGGAAAACCCTACTTTCTGACCAAAATTTTGCTATCAAGTGCTCCTCATGCAACTGGACTGCTTTCTTGTTGTTTGCAATGAATTGAAAAAGCTTCTTCCGATGTAACCAGCCATGATACACTCATGGGAGGCATCCTCATCTTGCGACGAAATTAAGACCGAATCATGAACTGGACTTACAGAAGAACGACATACCTCATCAACGGCCGGGGCCATAGTGAGTCGACGACCCCTTGCGCCCTCTCACCATTTCCCAAAGAAACGGTGAATCAGATTCGGGCTCCAGCGACGAGATCATCCCTTGCCGGGCGATGAACAGTCTGCTGGATGTTGACGCCGCATCGATCGGCTAAGACCTGCAGTGAAACCTCACGTACCCGATGGATCAGCGGTGCTCAATCAGTGTCAGCAACCTTCGACGAGATGCCGAATACCCTACGACGAGATGTTTTGCATATGAAGGAGCCGTGAGGAGATACATATATGAAGCGTCAAGTAACCGACTACTTCTATATATAAGTATATATGTTTTGCATCTCGCAACTCAAACTCACAAAAGAAAGCTAGTGCGTAAAGAGTTCACACATGTAGGCAACAATATAACGAAGCGCTGTGAGGAGATACACTTGGCATGGTAGACACAAGGAATCTATATATGCTTAGGACTCTGATGCTTGAAGCTTCACACATATGCTTTAGGTGAGTCTTGGTATTATTATTTTTTTTAGAAAGGCGGCAAAAAGCTTTTGCCGTTATTTTATTAGATAGATAAAAAGAAAACAAGATGTAACAAAAGAAAAAATACAATCACTTCCGGGGACCCGGTGCCAACCCAAACACCCCAAACCTACTACTTCACCAGGGTCCTCAGAAACACGACCTACTACAAGAACACTCTTCCAATCTTCGAGGAGCTGTTGCGTGTTCAAACCGAGTGATATCATCTTTACAAAGCAACGCTACTTGATTTGCTGGACCATAATGGAATCAGAACGTAGAGGTTGTTTGATGTAATCCTGTTTGGGTGATCTTTGGTCGAAGTTAATCTGTGATTCAACATGTCCCCAGCCTGATTATTGGTCTTCATCTGCTTTGACATTCCGGAGAACAAAACAAATTGTTGAGTAGTGTTGCCTGCTCAAAATTAGAACTTTCTTTCACAAGAAGATATGGAATAATTGTAATAGCATTACCAAGGACCGAAACTGAGAATGGCTGGGTACGTAGTATTATTATCTGCTCAAGAAAATTCGCCAAAGAAAACTGCTTGCTGTGTTTTTGCTAAGATGTTGACGAACTAGAACCCTAAACCATGTAGATCATAATGGCGTAGCTTGTTGCTGTCTCTGAATGCAGAGTTTAGCACAGGATGGAGAACCTTCTTAATTTTGTTGACGGCAGGTATGCACCTCCCAACAGGATGGAATTTTCACCCATCTGGGAAGGACTAGAGAGGAAGGGGGTGACGGGATAGTTGTCCTTAATGCAGCAGAGTATTTATAAAGTATATATGTATCGGTTCCATAAGAAATAAGTGAATCAGTAGAATACTTATATTGTAATTTTGTGTATATATACCGAATTACATTAAAAAATCAATTGTTACTGAATTGTCATGTGATGGTACCGAGTCGTATATGATTTTTTTTTTGGATGGCATACCCTTAGTAAAAATCATAGATCCGCCACTGAGCCCAATCATGTTGGCTTCAAGTGATATGTTTGACCCCATGGATGTAGCAAATCACTTGAAGTTTTTGTATCTACTAAACATTGTATCTATTACCTTTGTTTCATACCGCTTGTCCATCAAAGCACATTCAATTTTGATAAAACCATTGTCCGTAGTTTGGTGGAATAGATATTTTTTGGATGGGTGGCCTAACCCTGAAAACAAGTTGCGGACTATGAGTAACAAATTGACCTTTCAATATTTAGATAAATCTGAGGTACTAAATATGTTACAGGCTTGCTATGTGTCACAGCAGCTAGACCTTCAATTTGTCAATATAATGCCATCGAGATTGAGTTATATATAGACTCAGCTAGCTACATCCCGCACAAGTTCTATAAATATATGTGATGGGTACCTTGAGCTAAAGGCACATAGAAAGTTAAAAGCATTGGCGAAAATGATTTTATATGAAACTGCTCATGTGGCCAATTGAAATGCGCCACTCTCAGTCAGGACATACACAGTAGGCATGGTAGGCATTAGGAAGCTATGACCCGCTTCCATCCATTCTTAGTGAGGCAGAGAGCAGAGAAGGAAGAGAAGAAGGTGTGCTTCTTGTCGCTTCCTTTCCAGGATCGGTGCAAAAGAACCCTCCATGATGAACTGCGGCACGAGCATTGCCAGGATACCAATGCGCCAAAAAGTGCAAATTTCACTTTGGAAGTCACGCTATAGCATCTTAGGAAGGTTTCATGGGGTTTTGACAACGAGTTCAGTCTCTATATTTACAAGGTCAGAGCGCGCCTTGAGCTCTGGGACAACTCGAGACAGCTGGCCTACAGGCCACGGTTTGTCTCCTACCCTCTTCTACAGTGTTCATCTCTTCTCTACCTTTGTTTCCCACATTGGACTAGCTAGGCTTGATTCGTTCGTTTGGACACCCAGCTTGGTCCTAAAGTACTTGTTGTTGGGAGCTGTCAGTCTATTTTGCCTTCCCACCTCCTTTCACTGATCTGGAGTTTTTATGCATGTCTTCAAGGTCATCTTCACTTTGCAGCCCTGCACAAGAAGATGATTGGCTCGATGGCCAACTCAGCACAGGAAAAAAATCGACCTTCTTTTTTGTTGGCGTAGAGGCCGAGCTCGGTGCAGGGTGGACGACGCGGTCGGCTTGACCTGCTGCTGCCGAGCTGCTCTGTTCCTTTTGGGCAGGGGACGTGCACCAAGCAAAAAGGAGCTGCTCGTGCTCCAAAGAAGGGCGTTGATTGCTTCCTCACGTCCTGGTGGAGATCGTTGACCTGAGCACGTCGTTCGTAGGGAGGGCCGCCTGGATGAACACGTTTGAGGCTGCAGCTGCTCCGCGTGGCAGGCCTGCTCGGGATTCAGGCAAGCTGGCCGAGCGCCTGCTCGAGGTGGGAAGGGACCTCGCCTGCCACGGTGCTGGACGCGGCCTGCAGCTTGAGCGCTCGCTGCCTGCGTTCGGTCTGGCCTGCACAAGAACAACGAACAGAGAAACACAGAAGACCACACAAGATCCAATTTCAAACGAAAATCACAGCCAAGATAAAGATCTTTGATCCAAAACGCCCGAGAGACGACAGGGAGGATTGGGGCTCCCCTTCCCCAACGAAAATCACCACAAAAAGTCACTAATTTGATGTTCTTGGACATCTAAACAAGAACCTTAAAATTGGAGAAAAATAAAAACGAAAATAAGAGAGGCAAAGGGGGAAGATGGCTGCCATCCACTACTTATGGTCCTTATTTTTCATCCCTATTTTGCCCTTCCATACATATGAGCCAAACCACTAACCCTAGGGCTATTTTGGTCGACTCTAGGTATTTTCTGATCCGACTTGCCTCCTCATCCGTAGCCTTGCTCCACGCAATCTTCTAGATGCCGCCACGTGCCGTCCTTCCGTCCACCGGAACCTTCGCCCCGGGTTTTGAGGCCCAAACCCGGAAACCGGCCGCCAGTGGTTTTGAGGGCAAACCACCAAACCTCCTCGACACGTGTCATCGCCGTCTTGATCGCCCGAGTCGCCAAGTCATCCGAGCTCCCCGCTCTGCCTGCACGCTCGCCGTCTTGACCCGATCGACATGGTCCCACGCCAATGGTTTTGAGGGCAAACCACCAAACCTCCTCGACACGTGTCATCGCCGTCTTGACCACCCGAGTCGCCAAGTCATCCGAGCTCCCGCTCGCCGTGACGCTTCGCTATCTTGACCCGCTCGACACGGTCCCGCCACGTTCTCTTGCATTCGTCGATGTCCTAGGTGTCAGCCACCATGGCTAGCCACCCAGCGCTCCGGTCCCTCGGTCCAAGTCTCACGTCCGTCCTTCGCCTCCGCGGTCCGTCGGCCCGGCACGTCCTCCTTGGCACCTTCACCTCGCCGTCAGCTACCATCTCCGAGCTCCACACCTGTACAACACGAACCAAGAGATACGTCTTCGACACACTCCACGTGTGCCGGTGAACATAGCCGAAGCATAAAGAATAAAAGAAAATAGAGGTAAAATGTTGAAAGTTGACAATCACTCAATCACACAACTAAACACATTTGATTATAAATCAACCATGTGTTCGCAAATAAGAAAACAATTATAAAAATAAATATATTTACTGAGACTTGATATGAAAGTGGATGCGGTGTCTAATTAAGTGTGTTAGTTTTAAGTGCTTAATGATAAAACAGATGGACTAGGGGTAGTCATTCCTATTGAGAAACTATATGGTTTCTATATATGTTCATTAATTAGGGTGCTAACTAAGGGGTGGTTTTCTAGAGAGACAGTGTGTGTGTACAGAAAATGGTTTCTTAAAAATCTAATGTCAACACGGGAACCAAGATATTAAGAGATGTGACATGGAGATGATAGAGATGATATGTGATTAAAAAAAATATTTCGACAAAACAGTATCCGAAAGAGATGATTGGGTGGACGGGGTGTGTAGTGGGTTGTAAAACTTTCATCATATTTTTCTTCATAGAACATACGTACACTGAATATTCCATGGATGTTCAGATAAAGCTAAGGTAATAAGTATCTTTACAACTACTTTCCACTGGTTCTGTGAATATATAGGTTGGGCATCGATCACGCAGCAGCAAACAGAAAGCTCAAGCAGAAAAAAGGCAATACAGTGCACAAGAGACCAATAGGAACAAGAGCAGCTCTTCTCAGGATCGGTGTAAGGAGATACACACTAGGCATGGTAGGCACCTGGAAGCTATCAACGGGCTCATCATATGATCCGGCTAAGTTAAAAATTGGATCAAGCTATTGCACAAGATACCAGAGGAACTCCTTGAAGATGAGCCTACGACACACATGCGCAGACGGTGAAGATTGATGGATGCATAAACATCAAGTACATCGATGTGATGTGATGGATGCACTTTCATCTTCTCCACTGCATCTTTTAGCACAGGAGAACCGAAAGAATTTATGTTTGCATATAGCTTAACAGATTCTCCTCACATCTGCAAAATTCAAAAATTTGTCTATTGATCTCATCATCAGGACACCTCAAACATTCTTTCATGCATGGAATTCACACAAATTTCTTGTCAGTGGCATAAGGTCTCATTTTTCTTATCATTAAGCCATTTGCTTCCTGCTGTTTGCAGAAACTCTGAATAGTTTCACCTTCTACAATGCTTAATTTTTACAGCATAAATTGTGAACTGTCTTTGCGTTATGGGAAATAATCTAACCATTAATAATTAGCATTAAGAAGAGAAGAAGAACCATCAGTGCCAAATCACTTCTGTCACAACGTTAAGTATCTACAGTGGGACACCCGGCATCACCGATTTATTAGGCAGGCAGAATGCAAAAAAGTGCCTCCATGCAATAGTTGGGCCTGCCCTGCAATGATGCGTGTGATGGTGTGAAAGCGAGAGAGACCCATGATGGTTTTGCATACTGGTAGTAGGTCAGGTGATAGATTAAACAAATTTACATCATATATCATGGATGTTCTACTGTGCCAAAACTTGTGCCCAGCCATCGTAGAAACCATTTTGTACCACCAGCTGGCAATGTCATGCCCAGGGTGCTTAAATTAAGAGGCATTAGTGCCAAAACATGCTGCCTCCCTTGTACCTTGGTTGAGCCGGAAGGGGATGGGGTCCGATTTTGCGGTGTCCTTGCAGTTCCTCTCCATCATTTTTGAGTAATAATGATGATGATGACGATGATGATTATGGTTTAGTGGTTCATTCATTTGTCAAATTTCCTTTATGTTAGAACATATGGTGATGGTTGGTTTCCTTTATGTTAGAACATATGGTGATGGTTGGTTTGAGTTATCGTAGGCTTGTGAACAGTAAAATCTCTCTTTATTGTTAATCTATATGATTGTTGTTTCTTCGTCATACTCTGTTGTTATTTGTTTTGTTGTGGTGTAGTGCGGTAATTCTTTAGAAGATTTTGTTGTTTTCTATTTGAGTGAAGAAAATCAAAAGAAATAGAAAGAGTTAGAGTCCTACTATTTATGCCTGTCCAGATAGTGATATACTGTATACTGATTCAAACTTGAATGGAGAACACAGTTAACTTTTAATTCTCTTCAACGCTACACATTGCTCATTAATCAAATAATATATGCTGTGACCCATGCTCATGCTGTCCAGTTATGACAGCTACATTGGTATCGAAATTGGAGGAACCAGCTACAAATAAGGAACCACATAGTACACTGAGTCATATAAGATAGCAAATGAATAGAGAAAACAATAAGGAGAGGGGGTACATATGGCTACCACCAAATAGTTACAATATGCGTGAATGACCAAAGCTTCAGAAAACCATAGAGATACTACTCAAATTTGCAGTAAATAGAATAGGAGGCATTGGGAATCCAAGACAGACATTGGAGGTTATGATATGTGTAAAGATTCGGACATCAATTAGTAGAATCGAAGGAATTAGTAGTTACATGGAAGAAGCAATACTGATCAAAAGGATACCTAGTGACAAGGGAGGCTCCAAGCTTACAAGGCTATCTCTTTTTGTACGTTGCTCAACATTACTCCCTAGTACGGCACCCGTTCCAAATCAACTCAAGTGTGTTGTGCTTCCATGTCTTCACGCATGAACGATGAGCCTATTACCACGATGAGGAGGAATCATACACAGTACTACTACATATATGCTACTAATTACACCCACTTTTACCAATATCAATATACAACAGGAGAAGTAACTCAAGGTGTGTGTTAGTACTATTGGGTTCATTCAAGCAACTAGCCAGGGTGAGGATGTATTATCTCTTTTTTTTGAATCTTCTATGTGCAGGCAGCAACGGAGTGCTTGTTATACATTAATTGGAGAACAATTTACATGTGGGCCCTTGAATACATTCATAAAAGCAAAAGAAAAGGGGTTAATTCCCATAGCCTCGTAAAGGAATAGAAGCCCAATAAGGGAAAAGAAGAAGACAATCAAGGATAAATTCCCCAATATATGGATCGGAGCACCGCCCGCGTGTCGGTGGCCGTTGAGCCGCCTCCGCGCACCGGTGGCGGAGCACTGCCCGCGCACCGCCTGGCCTTGCGGCGTCTATGGAGGAGGGCGAGGCCCTGTGTGCCACCGCTCCGACTCGTGTTGTCATTAAGCAGGATGCCTCGCCTCACGCCGGTGAGGTCTCGGGCGTGGGAGGGAGAGGGGAGGGAGCACTCGGATGTAAGAGGAAGAGGGGACACGGAGCGGTGTCGAAGGGGAGGGTGTGCGTGGTGTCAGGTTGCCTCATTCCATGCATAACCGCCACGGTTAAAAAAAAACACACTTCCTAAAAGATTTTATGTACGTAGTAGTGGAAGTCACTCATATTACTGGAAACTGGCGCCCCGATACACTCAAGCACACATATGCATCATGGTCACATACTTTAGAGCATACTGCTGACTGCATTTACCTGAAATATTTTTCTGTCATGCAGTCATCAGTCCATCCCTGGGCAATATATGTTGAAGCTCAGTAATAGTAATGTATCACATGTCAGTTCCAGGTACTCTTGGGTGTTTTGTTTACTCAACAAGCACGCTTCTCGTGGCATTCATTTGAATATGAGATTATATATATCTGACAGCATCGATGATCCAACTTGCTGGTTTTATACGTCCGTACATCTAGCAAGCTTTACAGCTTTAGTTAACAATTAAACTACTTGATTTTGGACGTACATAAGCATTTGCTTCTTGCTTTATTCCATTCCATTTTCCTTGCATGGATGCTTGTAATATGGCTTGTTGTTCCAAAGTAATTGGGGGTTTCTGTGCACTACAACTGCTCTCTGTGAGAATGCGCATTTCATAGGAAAATACAAGGAGATAGATCGATTAGCAGCAGAGGAACAGATACAAAATCATTTAAAAACGAAGGGTGGGAGGATATGGTGCACTGTAGTCCATGCCTTTCGCATTATATTGTGCTCATTACTTACCCCCTTAATCATATATTCTTTTATCGGCTATATAAAAGTACAAAACACACACACAGTTCGCGATGATGATAATATATATGTCGAACATATGCAAACCACTAACACCTAAAGTTCATGCAGACAAATTTGATGACTCCCCTGCTGACTATATTTGTGCAATAAAAAACGTCACTTACGTGCCTAATTAACCATAAAAAATATAATTATTTGTGTCGAGGACCTCATGATCAGGATGTGATAGTGCTGCTTTTTGCTCATAGCGAAATGTTAGGCCACCAAATGGCACTAACATTACAGGAAACGTGAATTGTCCTATGGGTGACAGAGCGTTTCTGTGCGTTTTTCCAGTACACACTGGAAAAATAGTCATTATTGTGTTAGTCTTTAAAATCCCGACAAAAAAATACTGCCTGACAATACCCTGTTGATTTTGTTAAAACAAATGGGAAACATAGCAAACATTCTGTGAATTCACGGATTATTACTCATAGAAACAATTAATGCCTCTATTGATTTGGCGTTGGCGCCTTCCATTGAATGGCAAACATATTGAAAAAAACAAAAAAGGGAAAACCTAAAAACCCCGCAGCCCCACAGGAGCATCCTTGCACATGCACCACCACCCCGATTCGCCGTCTCAACGCCCCTTTTTTTTCCCATAGTGCCAAGTTGCCGACGCGGCTTCCTTCATACGGCTCGTCCCGGCATCGCTCGGCTGTGTTGAGCCTCCCCTGAAGCCACGGTACGCCCCTTTGCACACCCCAACCCGACCACCCAGGCAACTCGGCCCCATCATGCCCGCTCTAGCTCCACCTAGCTAGCACGATGTCTGCTGATTTGTAGCGGTGAGCTCCCTAAAACACCACGTATGTGTGTCCCTTCTATTCACCTCCCTTTTGTATAAAAATTGAGCACTGCAACCGTAATTTAAGCTAGTTTTTTCTATTTGGCTATTTGTTGAGCAACACCAGGTCACTGAAGGGGTGACGCTGGTGACGGATGTTGGGGACGCTGCGGCACCGCTCACGGCGCCACAGGGTCAGCAGTTGGAGACCGGCTCCTCACCAAGCACTCATGGCATGCCTGTGGCACCGGTGGCCGGGAAGGCAACCGCCCGCATCCCCTAGCGACATCGCGGCGGGATGCCTAGGCCACGGCCAAGGCTAGCCTCGCCCGAGGTAAACCACTTCGTCGACTCTCTCATGCTCCCTCTAGAACAACCACTCATCGACTCGCCGCCAAGAACTCTAAATAGCAATTAGTGACTTAGTGTTATGATGTTTGGGCTTCATGTAAGCATGCATGACCTTTAATATTCTTGTGTATATGTCACAATCAATATCATGGCTGGAATCCATAATAAAATATTTATATAAATATCATGTTCTAGCGAGTAGAATCATGAAAACTGGTGATTATTGCAAAGCATTTTTTTTGTTGGCAGCAAAAAATTCCTTGAGGGTCAACCTCCAAGGAAATCACAATTAGCTCGGCAGTCAATGATAGCCAAGAAAAATCACAATTTTCTTGGAGGTCAACTGTAGCCAAGGAAACAACTATTTAATTGACGGCTGCCCACCCTCAAGGAAACTACTTTCCTAGGCGGTTCTATCATGACCATTTGGCAAATTAAATCAGGCACTGATTTTCTTGGCGGCTAGCCTCCAAGGAAATAATCCTTGAGCGTTGAAATTATCAAGGCAAGTAATTTCCCTTGCCCTCTATTCTTAAGTGTGTTTGCTTGAAGGTTTATGGTCAAGGATCGTTTCCTTGACGGTTTTCGGCCTCTAGGCAATTTAGGATTCTAGTAATGTAGGAAGTAGCTTGTGATTTGATTGACAACATAATGTTCAGTCCATATGTAGCAATTGCTTTTGGGTTGGCTTGCGCAGATCAGCGTGTGATACTTTGGTATGTATACACACTTACATTTTTGTTGTGAAAGGTGACAGACGAGACGATGGTATAGCAGGGCCCACTTCCTGTCACCCGTTCGTCACTGGTTACCACTGCATATCCATGGCAGTCCGATTTGGCATCTATAAATCTGAAGACATGCAGGGGAAAGGAAGCCAGGCAACCAAACAGTGAGGGCGCTGAGCCCAGTTGCTCACTCTGGCTGCTGCTCTGGAGCTTGTCAACTGTGTGCAACCAGAGCAATGGAGGCGAACGGAAGCAAGTCCGGCCCCCTTGCCCCGAGGAACGCCGAGGCCGTCACCCACCCCAAACCGCCAGTCCATCCCCGGTGAGCCTCCGGCCGGCTGGCCGCCCGCCTCTTGTCCAGCTAATTCGCTGTGATTTAGGACCTGCAAAATCATATGGCCCAACTTCGCTGATGATTCCTATTAAATCTATAGGAAGGTAAAAAGTAGTTAGCTAACCTTTCCTGTGAAAAAGACCAAAGGATAGAGGGAAGAAGTATGCATTACCTAAAAGCGGCTTGGATGGTATAATTTTCTCTGTAAGTCCATCAAAGGAACAGAAGTTAAATACATAATGTGGGATGTCTGCACCTCTCGATTGTAGGTGATGTACTTTGGTGTTTGATGTGAACTGAAGGATGTAGCTCTGGACATCGCAGGTATATGGTTTGCTTTTTTGCTGGATAGCAGTTACACCAGAAAAGGTATATACATTGTCCTCAGCAAGGCTGTTCCTGAATTCTTTTTCTAAATATCTTGGGATGCTGAACTGAGCCATAGTTCCCTACAATAAATAAACTTTAGTAGATAGGTCATGGTTATCTGTATTTCACAGAATTTTAAGGCCATATTTTTTTTGAATCTGGGTGGTTTTAAGGAATATCAATGATTGTCATATGTTTTGTATCCTTTGGTCAGCTTTCCATCTAACAGTTATGGCATATAAACCTAAGTATATGAATCTAACACAGAGCATTCTAGTTCATGTTTAATATGAAGGTGTGGGAATACGTACATCATCATCTAAAAGAACACCATCAATGCTGATCAATGTGTTTGTGTTGGCATATCTCGCATCCCATATCCTTATAAGACTACCAAAAGACTTTGCAATTTTCTTTACCAGTGATGATATCTTTAAGCTTTGTAGTTTAAGCCCATGGTGGAAAGTTCCCTGTAAAACTGTATAAAAATATATGGTTAGACAGGAGTATATATGAAATAGATAGGATACATTGATAAGGAGATTCATAGCACATTCATATATCAATAATATATAATGTACCTTAGCATACTAAGTCTTTGTCTTCTAAATTTTTGTAAAAATTTCATTGTAAACTACATTGTGTGTGCAATTCTCATACATAGGTGGACTATTTTCAATAAGGATCCGTAAACCGTCTGCGGTGATGTTACTCTTGAAAAAGCCACATAAAGTAAACCATGAGAAAAAAAAGGGGGAGGGCAAATAGACACCAACTTTAGCAAGGGTTTGTCCACGACTTTTATTAATCGTCATAGCATAAGAAATTCTGACAGGAAATTGTTGACGTCTTAGTTTAAAGGGCCACTTTGACTTTGCTGAAGTAGTTATAATGCGAGGGATGTATGCTTTTGATCCTCTTGCTTTTTCCTGTGATTATCTCCCCCTCTATAACACGGTTTGTGAGCTGGGTGACAATGAGTCTAGTACCATTACAAAGTCCTCTTGTTGAGTCCAGATTGCGTAGCGGCATTATAGGTACACCAATTTTTTAAATGCAAAACATGTGGTGGCAGCCCGTTGAGTGTTAAAGTGTTCAAAAATTCTGTTGGGTATAGAGACTCGAGGGCGGAGTGGTTAGCACAGCTATCATCAATTGAATCAGAACTATAGTATGACATCTCTTTACGTGGTTAATTTGTCAATCATTGTAGCGTTGATTGCTGAGACAATATCATTTGTAGAAGCTAAAATGGCACGATCACATAAGTATGATGACATATTTGGTGATACACAACCTAAATCATAGACAAATGAAATGAGACCATCAAGGTTTCTACATGTTTCTTCAAGCAATAGTGCTGTAGGTATCTGAATGAATATATTCTTTGGGTTCATTTGGAATGTCAATAAAAGCTTCGCATCGTTTCCAACTCTTAAAAGCCATTCATCAAATAGACGCAACTCTTCTCTAGCATTTTCTGAAAGTGATGGTGCCTTCAATCTCATATTTTCGGTTAAATTGAGGACAATACATTGCTGCCATAGGTTTGAGTTGACAATGCAAGCATTTAAAATTTGTTGCTTGTTTGCCGGGTTGAGGATTCGGTAGTGTTTGGCGGAAGTCTCCACCAAGAACCACTTTGTAATTCCACCAAACTGTCTTAGCTGATTATTTAGATTTATTTCTTTCATTAGATCCCTCAAAGTCCGATCCAAAGCCTCAAAAACAAAACCTATGATTCACCGGTGCCTCATCCCAAACAATCGGTGAAGTTTTTTTGTATCAACTCGCTAACTTTTTATTTTTATCTTTGTTGACGCCACACATAGAATTGTGCTTAATTTCCAAAGGAAGTTTGAATCGGAATGAGGTGTTCGACCACCGAGGTAACAATAGAGATGCAATTCCAGATGACGCAACTGCTAAGGCGATTTTACCTTGACTCCTTACATAATTCAAGAGAGTTGTCCATAAAAGGTTTTTCCGGTCCACCATATCCAGAGACAAAAAAGTTTTGCCCTCATTTTTCAACTCTGAGAGGTTAAAATGTCATCGAAAAATTTTTTTTCGGTTAGAATTTAGCCTTGGAATATCCTCATCTACAACAGTTTGCATGGATTCAATATCATAGTTTAATTCATCCATTAAAAGTCTATTTTCTCGTGGAGTCATTTCCTCGGGGAAGTGGCAAATGAAAATGAGGTAGATCATAACCATTATCTCTTAGTATCTGATCTAATTCGATCAAGAGTAGCCTAGAAGAGTTATTTCCTTCAGAATCACTGCGGCTTAAACGATGTCTAATATCTTCACTCATCTATGATGCATGAAGCTCATATAGTTTTTCTAGGATCGGTGACTTCACGTAAGAACAGCAAGATTGTAACAAAAGGTGCCGTAGCTGGTAAGGCAAAGCCCTTTCGAGCAAAGCATCATTTATAGCATTAGACCATTCTTGGTCATCACCAAGTAGACCTAGGGCCCGGCATGCCGCCGCACGAAAAGTTGCATGCGAGTGCCTGCTACTGTACGAATCTCGAGTAAGATCTAGGGCCTTTGACTATGTGTAGCGGCATTCTTAGATAATATAGCTCTCCTTGGCTAGGGCTGACATGTGCTATACGACCAACTTTTCTAAAGTGACCTTTACGTAGACCCCATTTTTTTAGGCTTTGCATGCCATGTAAAGATTTCAGGAACTGAAGATAGGTATGTTGTCTAGCAGAAGGAGATTCAATATTTTGCCTGTAACCATGCGGTTAGTTTACTTTTTTTGTACTGTTTGGGTTCTCAACAATTTCCTCCAAATCGTCTTCCTCGGTATATAACATTATTCTCCAATGGTAAATGGACAGGAAGCCGTTCAACTGTTGGATCTGTATGATGAATATCATACTGAAGCAAGCGCCATGCAGCTTCATGTGGGGTTATACAACGGCACTCAAGGAAATTATTGATTTCATTGATAGTTTGATTTGAGGTTCCGTGTGTTGAAGAACATGAATGTATTCCAATTCTAGCACAGTCAAACCCCTTTGTTATATATTTGAAAAGATATTTATGCATTCCATCATAGTTAACCTTCTCCACATTAATATGTGCCTGATACTTCACTATTAAATCAACATTGTGAGGAACAACAAAGGTATTATCAATTGCTAAATTATTTTTAATGGCTCTCAATCCATTATTTGGACGGGCATACTGTGTCACTCCATTTTCCAATATAGTTGTATGTTCACATGCCTGTTTTGGATAAGATTTTGTGCAAACACCTTTGGACATGCAGATAGAAGATGGCTTGAGAGGTCCACAAGGGCCATGTATCATAAAAGAGGAGACAGCATCATATCCAATTTGATCTAGTGTTGGATCAGGTAATTGGGCAGAGATGTAATAGTCTATTTTATCGGCATCTAGGAGGCTATCTTTTTTCCAACCATACTATGATGTGAGCATGTGGTAGACCCCGTTTTGAAACTCTATTGTATAAACAACTGCAAAAGCAAAAGTTGAATTTTTAATGTGACACTGAGAAGATATCCTGTTTGAATGTTTGTATGGGATAAGCTATGTACGAATGCATACCTGCATTTATAGGCCCAAAATAATTATGCTTTGTAATGTCATCCATTAGAAAATCAAGTTTCATTTTGAATACTCTATCAATAATATCTGCGCGGTCGGATGGATGTTCACAGGAGAAGAGCACCAAAGCTTCGTAATCTCAGGCCAGCTGTATTTGCTGTGAAGGTTATAAATAAATCTAGACATCCATATTTTCTACATATGGCAATAGAGTCTTGGTATTTCTGATATAAATAGCGTGGTCCACCAGTGAAGGAGCCTGGCAGAATAACTCTTTGGCCAGTGGAAGATGCAGATGTAACCCCACTTGAAACAGATGCCGCCAAGTAATTATAGGGAGAAGATCTATATTTTTTTTTGGAAGCCTTTTGTTCTGTAGTATCTGATTCGCTTGTCTTCAACACAACAGTAAGCATCTACTTGATAAGCTTGTGTTAATCTTTTGCATCTTAGAGGAGTATTGAATTGTCCAACCGTATCATGCATTCTATATGTATAGTACTGCAGAATTGTTATTTTTTGACGTGTAGATGTTGATTGTGCTGTGGGCTGAAAGAAAAGCTCGTCATGAAAGCCGTTCTCCCCATATGGAAATAATAAAAAGGATACTGCATGGCCATAAATTTGCAGTGGTCTTCACTTATTTGTTGCAGGTTTGATGCATGATCTTGTATTATAATGTCCCTTCCAACATCAGTTATGCCTAGATCACCAATAACTAACCCAACAACCTCAGATGCTATTGGTGCACTGTAAATATTACCATGTGCATCTGGAGTACCATATATTCTGATGGAGAAATGATCAGAGGTATCATCAGATGATATTAATCTTTCACTTGCAGACCGGAAGAGTTTGACAATAGGATTATGGATATCAAGCATCTGTAGAAGTGAGGCAACTATAGTCTCATTAGGAGAGAAGGGCTCATTCTGGGAAGAGACAACATTTGTTCTATTCGCAATTTCATTGGAAGTATCATATAGGTATAGTTGTAAATATTCTGGGCGACGATTTTGTGCTGGAACCAATGAGCCGATCTGATGGCAAACTTGGCCACTAATCTTGAACACATATGGACCACGGACGTTATTTATTGTTTCATCAATCTTGGCCCCCATCGAAGTCATGGCAAACATGGTATTGTATCGCCGGATATTATCAAAGAAATGTGTTGCAACAGAGTTGTTCTGAGAGATTAGTAAATCCAAAAAAGTGGTTGAGGAGGTGGATTGTACTGTGGCAGCAATATTTTCCCTCCTTTACAACATAAATTATATATTGGGTTTGATGTATTCCTTTCTCTACGGATGCGTTCTTGGTACCAGAAGAAAGCACCACAATATGAGCAGTTGTGCTGAGGCCCACCAAAGTTTAAAGCACTAAAAACTATACCTGAAAGTGTTGGTATTTTGGAAGAATTTCAGTTGTTTTTGGACTTGATATGGACACGATATAAACTGGGAAATGTTAATTAATCTTACGCTTATGTCTATTGTTTTGACTGGGTGTAGGTACACTGTGTGGAGTATTAATTTCTGTTGTTGGCTGGGAAGTAGATGAAGAAGCAAAGGATGATCCAACCACTCTTGCACGAACTGAACGGCTATGTTCTGCCAAATAGTGTATTCTGATTAGGTGTGCATTTATACTGTAGGTAAATGGATTTAAAATTGATGAAAGATTGATTCTGATATTACCCTGTTGCATGCGTTGCCTACGCGTGCGTCGAGCCTCGGCTACAGCAGCGTTATCTAGTGTAGGCGTCACTACAGGTCTTTGATTTAATCGAGGACGGCCACCATGACCAGGTCCGTGACCTCGTGTAGGAGGTGATGAATTTTCTCCACTTTCAGCATTCTCTGGTGTAGGTGCCACTACAGGTCTTTGATTTAAGTGAGGACGGCCACGATGACCACGTCCACGACCTCGTGTAGGAGGTGATGAACTTTCTCCAATTTCCATTCCGTTTAAAATTTTTAAATCTAGAAAAGGCTATATTTATAATTAACAATGCAAAGCACCACATAGGACTTATGAACTGAACGCTAAGAATATTCTTGTTAACACAGGAATCAATGGTAACAGTTTTGCTGTCAAGACATGAAGTTAGTTCTTGTTTATACTATATATATATATTTTAATTTTTTGCATAAACAAATGGGTTTTCTTGAAAGTTCAGAGAAGCATTTAACCTAATATGGACATGAATCTTGTGTAACCATGGCGCTAAAGAACATTAACAGAAGGTAGGCCTATGATTAAACGCTAACATTCACATATAATATCTAAGAAGTGTAACCTAATAATATCCTTCTGAACACAGCAAGAGTCCAGGCTAATAATATCATTGTCAACATAGGAATCAATGGTAATTTCCTTGCAAATAATACAAATATACATAGGATTTAGGAGTTTGAGAGGAACCTGATTGGAAGAGCAAATATCTTAATTATTCTGCATCGAATCTGAAGATAGTTCAGTAGAGAAATTTGCAGCAACCAAGCAACCAAGCAGTGCAGAACTTTCAATTATGAAACCTGGAAGAAATAACTGGAAACTATGAAACCTGGAAGAAATAACTGGACACTTGAACATCACTGTCGATGGTGAATAATTTGTAATTATATTGTAGAAGAAAAGGAGTATACCTGTGTTTGCGTTGGGAATGTGAATCTCAGAAGATGGATGAAGTGTATCTTATGGTAGAAGCCATGGAATAAATTTGGGATTTAGGTGTGATAAATGGCAGAATTGGTGGAGAGCATCATAAATGATAGCATTGGTGGAAGGGTGCATTGGACAGTTGCTGAAGACGAAGAGGAATTGAACGGAAGGGTAGCCATGGGAGGTATGTGAACCATCAGGAAGGGGAAGGGGGTGTGCACGTGTGCACGTGTGTGTGTGTGTGTGGGGAAGAGTTTGACCGAAAACGGAGGAGGAGAAGGCGCACACGGTCGAGGTCGAAAGCGACGTCGGAGTGGATCCGGAGCCTCCGCGCCACGCCCAGCATCAACATGTTTCGGTAGATGGACAGGCCCGCCGCCGCCGCTTCGCCGCT
The DNA here is from genome assembly GCA_015847255.1 of Hyparrhenia diplandra. Classification (NCBI taxonomy): domain Eukaryota; kingdom Viridiplantae; phylum Streptophyta; class Magnoliopsida; order Poales; family Poaceae; genus Hyparrhenia; species Hyparrhenia diplandra. The sequence goes on from JADLZK010011638.1 coordinate 233,433, forward strand.
GCCGGAGTTGCCCATCTGCCTCTCTGTCTCCCCCACCAATACAGCTCCTGCCAAAGCCGCTCAGGTTCCCAAATCCCCCGCCGGCGCTCGGTAGGATAATGCCATCGGAGGAGGGAATTGATGTACCATTCATCGCGGTGCTCTCCCGAGTACGGTCCGGCAGGTGGGTAGGTCGCCGCATTCATGTACCATCCGCGCGCGGCGGTGCGGCGAAGGCAACGGAGTTGCACGGCGACGCAGCGGTGGCGGGGAGGCCGCGGAGCTGGAGCCACGGCGCGCAGATGCAATGAGAAAACCACGGGATGTCGCGAGCTGCAAGCTTGGTCGGGCGACCGGCGGGGAACGGCGACGGCGGCGTTAGGCGGGACGGAAGGGTGAGGCGGTGCGAGGGCGCCATCGTTATCCGCCGACCGGTCGGCGAGGTAAGCTCGCGCCGACCACCCTGTTTTTTCGGCCCATTGACTCTTTTCAGCCCAACAAGCCCAACCGTGTGTTTACGTCTCCGGTTCCCCATCCCAGCGTGAGGGGCGGCGGCGGCGGTTGTTTCGCCGTCGCCGTCGGTTGATAGCGGCGGCGGCGGCTGTTTCGTCGGAGGCGGTGAGGCAGCCATGCGTGAGCACCGCGACGCACGGCCATCACCCCAGCAGCCCGCCCGCGGCTGCCGTCCGTGCCCCCTCCCCCAGCAACCCTCTCATCCGACGAGCAGCGTGGCCACCGGTTCCGAGGCAGCAACGGGTCATGGGTCATGGATCGGCAGCGGGGGCGGCGAAGCTCGTGGAGCGGCGGCGGCTGTGGACGAGCGGCGGTTCTGGTTCAACATTCTCCTTCGTCATCGGCTGTGGCGACAAATGGGGCGGATGGAATTTGCAGCGACTGTTTCCTCAGCGCTTGCGGCGGCGGGGAGTTCGTATTCTTCTCGGCTTCAGCGGGCGGCAGCGGCGGCGGCTGGTGTTTGCAGTGGCAGCCGCGACTGTTTCTTCTTCTGGTCACATTCTTCTCTATCGGTTTGTCTTCTGTGAAACCCTAACTCTGTTTTTGAAACCCTAACTCTGGTCACATTCTTCTCTACCGGCTGTTATAGTTAATGATTATTGCTCTTTCATGAAGTCAAGAGCGTCTTCCATGAGCATAGATTATACACACAGGGTGGAAGTGTCGATGATTATTGATGAGGCTTCAAGTAGCTTTGCAGCAGATGCTAGCTTTTTTTTTTTAGATTCAGAATGTATGGAGAATTCACAGTACAATTTTGAGTCTTTATTTGGGATCAGTACATCATGTCTGTTTATACAAGGCATTTTTTCAAAGTGCCTCAAAATGTCTTGTTATATAAAGGCATTTCTCTTCAAAGGCCTTTAAAACTAGAGGCAAAGCTAAAAAATGCCTTGAAAACATGCAATAATTGGAGGTGTTTTTCAAAAACGCCTTAATATTGCTCTATCTTTTGAGGCATTTCTCCAGAATGCCTTTCTTTGTTGTAGGTAATGTAACAGAGCCTGTTATTTTTCAACTTCTAGAAAATGAGCACACCTCTGCTGCTCCATGCCCCTCTCGGTCTCAGGCTGTCAGCTGAGCTTTGGACGCCCTAAAAATCTACAAAACTATGCCCTTGCCTTTGATTCTAGTTTTGGTTGGTCAGGAAGTAATTAGAATTTGTGATTAGCCTTTTTCTAATGTTATTTGCATGTTGTTTGATTGGATGATGCAATTTCTATGTTGTCTTAAGCAGCTCTCAAAACATGATTCAGTTTTGTTGTCTGTGGCTTAATTAGCTGACAGGAGCATGTTACTGGGATCACGAGCATCATTCTGAGTTGTGATCCTTTTGCTTATTCTAATTTCAGATGTAACAGAGATGAATGGTACTCAGAAGCTACACGCTCTGGTCTCCACTCTCCAGCAGCTCCTTCGGTTCATACCATGCAACTTCTCCAGAGTGTTTGATGAAATCCACATTTGGTGCACTACTATTTGATATTCGTTTTTAATTTACTGTTTCATGCCATGCAACTTCTTCTCATTCTACAATCTCTAGTTTTTCCGTATGTCTATAAAACTAATGATCAGAATTAACTCTATATACGACCTTAAAGTACTTATAAATATACTATGAATTTGGTATGTGGCAAGGTCTAACTTTCAGATTCATTAAACCATGCAAAGATTGCAGTTCAGAAGTCTGTGGTCAGCTCCATATATCATTGTTTCTCCTGTAACTATCTTTGCAATGATTTAGCATTCCATTTATCTACACAGGAACACAGTTCACGTATAGAGACTAGTTTGCTGTGGTATACGAGCTATGACTGGAAACCTGATTTTATATTTATATATAGGTCTATCGCTACCATTTGCGTCAATTTGGTTTTGTTGGTATAATCTAGGAGGCAGTTGCCTATCTAATTCCTGCTTCTTTGGTATGTTGGTTGCCGTTATGAGCCATTTCTTTCTTAAGTTTGGACATAATCCTTTTCAAGAAGTTCTCGTTAGTTTACAGTCACATGAGCTTCATACATAAACAATGACTCAAATAGAGGGGAATACCTTATGAGCACTTTTCTTGAGGCTCCATATGCCTTTTGTTTTAGTGAATGGTACTACAACATGATAACTACTCCTGCTTTGAGTGGCTGTTGCCTCCAATAAATAAATGTACTGAAAAATAGTTATTCAATAGAATCTAGGAGTAACTCTTAAGAGTACGCAGATTTCTTTATACTATTCCTAAGGTTTTATTTTCTGTTGTACAAATCCACTCATATACTTGGGCTTAAATAGTTGGTTTGCATGGTTTGTAATCTAGGATAGGATGAATCCCAGGAGGATCACTTATTGCTTTATTTCTTCCACTTTGGTTTGCATGGTTTGCTTTATTTTCTGTTGTACTATTTTTCTGTCGTCGTTTGCCCACAGGGTATTCTTCATGTGTCCAAGTAAAGTGCCCAACTACAACTTCTCTTTTTTTTAAAAAAAAAAAAAAAACTACAACTCCTCTTTTTTTTCACTAATTGTGTAAATATGTGTTGTTCTGGTATTAAGCAAAAATGTTCTCACAGTTTGCATGTGTTGTTCAACTACCTTTTGAACTGATGTTCTTTGTATTATTCATTAATATTCACAGTTTGCAGATCAGATTTCACGCAGCTAGCTTGTTGAGCAGAATTTGTAGCTTCCGTGCATGTCATATTGTTGTGTGGCAAATTTATTTGTTCTCGTATGCAGGTCTTTGAGAGGTTGCATCAACGTAATTCACTCCTAAATCCATTTTATTGCTTCTATGAGTTGTCACTTCAAGCAATCATTGGTGTTGGTGTAGCCCCGAAGCAGGCTACCCCCTGGAAGAACGAATCACTCAACTAAGCTGAAACCAACACTCAAAGGTATATGCAAATCTGGAATACTCTCTTCATTATTTTCTTGTCGCGTTTACAAAGCCCCTTGGGGGTCTATTTATAGTCCGTAGACTATTACAATTCCAATTTTGCCCTTCTACCACCCCTAGGCCTTATCGCTTCCCGCCGACGATGAGGGGCAGAACGGTACTTTTCTGCCTCGCGGCCGCAGCTACCCCCGGCAGGGTGCCCGGCGCCGGGCCCGGGTAACCTCGCAAGACAAGACAATAAGTCACCGGGCTTAGGACCTCTCCCGCCGGACGGCCGAAGCAGCCGGTTTCGTCCGGGCCTTTAAACCTCCGTCGATCCGTCCCGACGCCTCCCTTGAAACTGTCCCTCAGTGCATTCGGCGCCCATCCGCCGAATGTTCGAGCATTCGCTCAAGATCCCCGACGGCCCGCAAAGGCTTAACCGATGAAGGCTCGGTGTCTCGGTCATCTTGATCGAAAGTCACCACCTCGCCCCGACCATTCATTCGGGCCAGGGGTTTAGACAGTAAACATAGGGTTTCGCTGTTGGCCGAAACCTCCGTGTTTCGCGGCGCCGCCTCACCCAGCCGACTTAGCACGGCGCGGAAATCCGTCTTCGCAAACACGCCCGAATGCGATACCTTCGCTTGCCGCGGTCCTTAGTCTTACACTAATAAGACGGATGCTCTCACATTCGGCGTCGTTGACCGAAAACCCTCGCTCAATGTGGGCACTCGACCGCCCCGAACGGATGTTCGACATTCGCCCCCGAGCCGAATGTCCCGGCTTTAAATCCGGTTTCACACTATCGGACGGAGATCCTCACATTCGGCGTCGTTGATCGAAGACCGTCCGAGCGGGGGCACTCGATCCGCCCCGAACGAGTGTTCCGACATCCGCCCCGCAGTGCCGAATGTTCCGCTTTCATCATACCGCCGCAATCTTTCATTCTTGATCCTTAGGTTCCTTGGGCCGACCGCAGGGGGTGGTCAAGTTCCGGTCTCCCCAACAAGAAGCCTCGGGACCAAGGGCGGGGGGCTCTTCGTCCTACCCTTGGTCTCGATTCTTCGGCACAAGAAACCCCCTCTACACCTAAAGGCCTTATTGCCTGTTTTTTGTCAAAGTGTGTTTTTTTTTTTTTTTTTGAGAAGTCGAAACGACGCCTTGGTTTGCGTGCCCGAGGCGGAGGATGGGACGCCGCCTCGATCCGCGGGCCGATTTTCGCCTATTTAAGGGCGAGGGATGGTAAAGGGATTTCCCCGGCTCATTTGCTCCCCGCTGCCCTCGCCGCTATCGCGCTCGTGTGCACAAGAGCTTTCGGAGCTTCCAGCTTTTCGGAGCTTGAGGGCTTTCGGCGACTTCGTCTCCGGTGTAAGTTCTTACTTTCTTCTCTCTTTCCAGTTGAGCTAGGTGCACGTCTTTTATTTTAGGGTTTCACCATTTTCCATTTTTGCATTTTTAGGTTTCGTTGATTCAATAGAATGTCGGGTTCGGCTAACTCGGGATCCGGCTCTTCGTCCAAGAGCTCAGGTTCCATACTTGATTCGTCAAGTTTGATTCGACGCTTTGTTAATGTGACCAACGCACGGCCACTTCAAAGTGTGAACCCACACTTGTATTCCACCACCGAATCCGAATCTAGCATTTCGAAATCCGAGGGTCCGGTTAGCCCCCAAGTCGTGGATGAGGTTGATGTTGAAGTTGACATCGAGGGTCCCCCATTGAGGAGAGGTTTCGGCAGAGGCAGAGCCGGACCTATCGGCCCGGAGCGCGAACATGAGGTTTCTTATGGGGCTCCCGAGGGTTCGGATGACGAAAAGCTATACGCCCGAAGGTTCAGGGAGAATCCAGGGGCCTCGGACTCTTCGTGAGATTTACCGGGCTGGACGTTCGCGCGTCTCCGAGGATACATTGAACGAGTATGTTCGCAAAGGTTTCCCGGACCGTCGGACCCGGTCACCGTGCAGGGGCTCCTTGGCCGCTGATGAAAGGATTCCGAATCCCAGACCCGGCGAGGCGCTGGTTTTTAAGGATTACTTCCGGGCTGGGTTTCGTCTCCCCTATGAGGATGCATTCGTGAGGTGCCGTGCTTGAACGATTCGGGCTGTAGATTCATCATTTAACACCGAATGCCTTCACGCACCTGGGCGTTTGTTTGGGCTATGAAAATGATGGGAGCCCCTCTTTGCGTGGAAACTTTCGCCCAGTTCTATGCTCTCCACAAGAAACCAAAGAAGATTCGGGACGCCGAGGGAAGAGCATTGTGTTGTGCAATTCGGGGCTACACCTTTATTCCGAAAAGGCAACCTTCGTCTCGCCCGACATTCTCGCAACAAGTGGACGAAATGGATGGACTTTTGGTTCTATGCACGAGTTAGTGCCAAGAATGAACAGAATCCATTTCGTTGGGCCTGCCGATGAACAGTGCTTTGGCAAGCTGAATGGTGCCTTTGCGCGCCGGTGTCATGCTGCTTTCGTCGCGGATGTTGAAGGGAACGCCGAAGCATCTTCGGGCGCTTTCTCGGTACTTTGGAGAGGCAGAGTACCCGAGATCCGTGGAAGAGTGGATTGCTATGGAGGTTCGACCGTTGAGCTCTTTGGTGAGATTCGACATTGAATCGCCTAGCTATAATTATGAAAGGAATATGGTTAAAGCCTCTGTTCCTTTCGAGGTTTCACTCCGGTGAATGCGTTTGAGGGGGTTTGTCACGGATGAGGCGGATGCGATTCTCGGGCTGGTGACTGATCGCGAATACAAGCCGGCTGTGAGATTATTGGTGAGAACGCCGGATCAATAGGGCATTCGATGCCATGAAGGTGCCTTATCCTCCTCGGATGACGCCGCCGAGGCGAAGGCGGAGAAGGCCGCACGAAAAGGCGGCCTATCGGGGAAGACTGTCTCACTTGATTCGCCCCCACGAGCGAATCAAGAGGCAAAAAAAAACGGCTCGCCAGACCGGGCCGAAAGAGCCAAAAGACATCGAGGTAGGTCGCCTCATGGCTAAGGTTCCTGGTCTTCGTAGCCGAAAGGTTACATTCGGCCGTACTCGCCGTTTTGGCGTTGTTACTTCGGCCTCGGTATATTGTTTTTCCTTTTATAATTCTGTGTTTCGCTTGATTATCTTTCGTCGTTTTCGTTCGTTCTTTTTGTTGTCGCTTTTACTAATTTGTTTCGTTCGCAGTCCTCTCAAGTGATTCGAGGACATGGCCGGGAAGGCGTCAAGGACCCCTTGGCCACTCGAACGATGCCGGCGACACGACCTCGCCCCGCCCCATGTATGCGAATGTGAAGCGCCTCGCGATGGGACCGGGCGCCACGAATCCCGTGGCCTCAAAGCAGCGTACGACCAAGGAAGTTGTGGTTCCTTCGTCTGCTCCTCCGTCGTCGCCCGCGCCGAAAGCTACTCCGGGTAACTCTCGGTTCTACCGAGAGTTCGTCAAGAATTCCGGGATTTTCAAGGATTGCCTCTTTGGGCACGGCGCACTCTCTCTCGGAAGCACGTCCAGTGACTTTAGGGAGCCCGTGGTTTACTCCGGGTTTAGCCCCGAGGAGATGAGCCCGCTGGAGGGAGAAGACTTACAAGCTTGCTCGATGTCTAGGAGTGGATTCGGACGCTAGGGTCGTGGCTGGGTGGATCCTTGAGCTTTTGCCTCTTCTTCCTTCGAGGCGGGTGTCCGATTCGGCACCGACCGCTCGTCATCTTTCTCGGCTCCGCACACGGAGAAGGAGCTGTTGAAGACGGAGCCGCAGCTCCTCTTCGACGCCTCTCAACTTCTATGCTACGAGGGGTAAGTTTGTGTTTCGTTTTTCCTTTCGATTGATGGAATTAGATTCGTTCTTTTATTGATTTGTGTTTTTGGCAGTCCATGCTTGTCTCCCGGACCCTCGAGAAGAAGTTTCAAGGGCAGGGTAGCAAGGCCCTCGAGGCCGAGAAGGCCAAGGTGGAGAGGCTCACCAAGGAGCTCAAAACGGCCAAGTCGGAGAAGACGAAAAGCCGAGCTTCGGGCCGAAACGGCCGAATCTAAGCCGAAAAGCCGGAGACGGATCTCGAGGACGCGGGAAGACCAACCATTCGCTCTCTCATGCCATTGATCATGAGACGGCGGCTGGGATTTCGGCGCTGCAGGCTTCCGGGCGTCATTCGGGCGATGAGGCCGTTCCGCCCGGAGCCGACCCCGAGGAAGAGGCTCACCCGGGCTTGTGCAGAGATTAAGTCCCCGCAGGAACGGGTTGAGACGGGGGAGGGCTACGCCTCCCCAGGAGACTCCGGGCCTTCGGCACCGCCCTCCTCGATGCCGGGTGTTCCCATCTTGAGGCGGTCGAGCCGAATGAGGAAGCTTCCGTGTCCGGCGGAATCGAGCCGAGCCGCTTTCGGCGGCCGGCAAGTTTTCCTCGGGAGTACTTGGCTAAAGGGTGGAAAGGACCTCGCCATGTTCCAGGCGGCCGAATCCGGGCGAATGTAAGTTCTAATTACCTCGTTTCGTGGTTCTATTTGAGATTTGGCTTTTTGTCCGTCCTCACCACCGACCGATCTGCTTTTTTTTGGTGTTTTGCGGTCATGAAGAGAAGGTGGAGATCCGGGCGCGGGTCAACGCCTTCATTCTTTGAGCGGGATGGGCGAAACACCCAAACCGAATCCGCAGCCCCTCCACCGTTGGAACTCCTCCCCGCCCAAATAGATGGCGCGAAGCCGCCCGGTGCCGAAGATAGGGTAGAGTAGATGTTCCTCTAGTATATGTTAGATTCGGCCTGGTTGGCCCTTTGTAATGACACCATGTTAAGATGCTTCTTTAAATTTATGGCAGGTTCCCGATGAGGGGACTTCCGATTTGTTGGAAGATTCATTTCCTTTAAATGTTGAACGCGACGGATTCGGCGTTAGTGGGGCTTTCGTGGCTTAGGGCCGCGGAGGATCATCCCAACGAACTAGATGACTTCTTTACTTCTCGCCGAGATAGGATCATTCGGGCGTGGTCATCGCATGCTTGACTTTTGGAGTACTTTCGTTCCCTCCGCTAGGCAGAGAAACTTAGTTCGTGGCGTTTTACTCAAGCCGAAAGTAGAGATAAAAGAGGAACCCATTGAGCTTTCGGCTCCTAGATATAGGTATTGCTCGTAAAGGATCTTTGGTTGAACAAACCATGTAAATGACACTTTCGATTGAGAATGGTTTCGTTTTCTCGGAAAGAGTTGTCTTTACAAGAAACCCCTCCCCCTTTTGCGAGGAAACGAAAGTCATGTATCTTTGTCGAAAGCGGTTCGAAAGTTAAGTTCTTGTACAAGTCATGTCTTCGCGCAAGTGGACTCGACGCTTTGCGTCCGAATGCTTCCTTCACGAACATTCGCCATCTTGAGCTACTGACTCTTTCTTCTTTGCTTAGGGTATTCGGTATGATTTAGGTGCTTGACATTGTTACGTGGCGAGCTTGGGCGAATGTGTGATCTTTCGGCCTTCATTAATGGACCTTCGTACACCCTTGGGCGGATTCGCCTTGCACACGCCATGCGGCCGGGGATGGATTCGTGCAACGGAGAATGCCGTCTCGAGATTCACCGAGCATTCGGCGCTTCCGATTTCGATGTTCGAGAGGGCTGATCTATCGCTTCGCTTTAAACCCGTGATATTGTCGCCAGGGGGTGATCCCCGCTAGGCCCTGAGTTATCGACGAGCCGCATAAGCGACTCTTTCGGTATTGATTTGGGGACTCTCACATGGTGAGGCTGTCCTTCATTTGGGCTAGTTTCAACTCTCCACTTCTCTTTGGCCGAATGCCATCTCTACCTTCCTGACTCCTCTCAATCCTAAATGGCCGAAGCCCTGGGAGGGGTGTAATCCCCTATTTCGCTTCTTATTCTTGCTTTGTCTCTCTAAGAAGATTGTTGTCAACTATGCAAACTTGTTCTCGCTTCGAGAGATATGTGACCCTCGGGGGTCTTTTTATAGTGGCCTTAGGTGTCCTTTCCTGAATCCTTGGCCTTTATTGTTTATGATTTGCCTGAGGCATGCAATGGATGTCTACGGACGCTCGACTTCCATTGATTGCGCATACCTACTCCTTGTTTTTTGGACTTTGGTGGATTAATCCACCTGTGTGCGTCTTTACTAGGCGACTTTCATTGGTGACCGAACCCGACTTTTTGCAAGTTTCGGTTGGCTTAGGCGTTTTGCCTTTTGCTTCTTTTGGGATTGTCACTTTGTGACTTGCTCCCGACATTCGGTCCTTTTTCGACCTTGGTCTTTTTGGCTTCTCAAGCCTTTTGTTTCTTGATCTTTCAAAGATATACATCCTTTGCGGATACGTGATGTGCCGAATGTGGCAAGAATGATGAAGTCACTTCTTGCTTTCGGATCTTCTTCTTCGAAGCTCTTATGCTTGGGGAAAACGGAACCTTTATAGGGGCTCAACCGAATGTTTCGAGGGGTTGCCTCGTTAAAAAACCTCACACCCCGAAAGGGCTTCCCAATGAGGAAAAAAGAGCGCAACCCTATTGTAGCTTCCCTGTTTTAATTATTACAAACCATGGAAAAAGAAAAGAAAATTACAACTCCGAGTACCGGGGAGCATTCGCCACGCATAGAATCTGCGCGGAGATTATCCACGTTCCATGTGTGGTTGGATTAGGCCGCCCCTTCTTCCGTAGGCGAGGCGAAAGACCCCCGTGCTTGACCATGCTTGCGATTTACGAAGGGCCCGTACCATTGGGATCGTAGCTTGCCCCGCTTGTCAAGATGCCGAACCAAGACGAGATCGCCAGGGTAGATGTTCTTTGAAGGATCTTCTTGTCCCTCCAGCTTTGCGTTTTCCTTGTGGTAGTTGTCGAGGTTCTTCGCGGCTCGCAACTTTGGAATTCGATGTGTGCCGTCTACAAACCTTTGAATTTCAGTTACATCCGCTATCTGCAGGCGAAATGAGCCTAGCTTGAGCTCCTCGGGTGTTACGGCCTCCTCGCCGTAGAGTAGGCGAAGGGGTGAACCCTTTGTTCGAGACTTTGAGATGTTATGGCCCCTGCACCGCCGCGATCATCTCGGTGGCCATTTTCCCTTGCTTGCATCCCGAGACACTTGGAGACGGTGAGAAGATTAGGCCATTGGCCTTTTCGACCGCCTCCGTTGCTTTGAGGATGATAGACCGGGGTTTAAAGTCACTTTGATGGAGAGCTCCTCACGAAGTTTCAAACTCGGATGAGTCGAATCGCTTGCCATTGTCCTGATTATGTAAGATGGGACTCGAACCGACGGACTATCTCGTTGCCAAACGAAACCGATCAAGGTGGCTAAGGTGATTCGGGCCGAGGCCTTGCTTCTATCCACTTGGTGAAATACTCAAGCGCCACGGCGGCGAATCTCACGTCCCTCGGTTTGTTGGCAATGGTCCAACTATGTCCACGCCCCAACGTTGAAGAGGCCAAGTTGGCACTATCGACCTGGTTGGGTTGGATGGCGCATTTTGCTTCTTGGCAAACATTTGGCAGCTCTCGCATGTCTTTACCAGTTGTTTCGCGTCTTCAGCTGCTGTAGGCCAATAAAATCCTTGTCTCATTGCTCTATGTGCAATTTCGTGGGGTCCCCTATGAGCTCCACACATTCCTCCATGTATTTCTTCTAGGAGCTTTCGCCCTTCTTCTGTGCTAATGCATTTGAGCTTTGGAGCTACTATACCGTCTTTGTATAATTCACCTCTTATGATTGAATAATGCTTTGTTCGCGACTCCATACGTTGCTGCTCATGCTTGGATTCGGGCTCATAGGTACCTGCTAAGAATGCGAATATGGGGCTTCTCCAATCATGGCTTGCGATGACATGAATGCTCTTTGGCACTTCCTCTTCATCTCGATTGATTTAGCCGAGAGTTCTTTGGAAAAATACATCCGGAGGTGTTGGGATCCCTAATGCGGCTGCTTTCGCCAACTCGTCTGCTTCTCTGTTTTCACTGCGTGGAATGTACTTTTATTGAGAACCCCGCAAAGTGCTTCTCCATTGATCTTACCGCTTGTAGATATCTGATAAGAACTCGGTTCCCTCGCTGTGTACTCCTTCTCACAATGTCCACGACCACCCGAGAGTGCAAATGCGAATGATGCATCTTTTAACTCCCATAGCCCTTAGCTTTTGGAGTGCTAGCGGCCGCCTACCGTACTCGGCTGTATTGTTGGTGCTTGTGAATTGCAACTGGCCGCGTATCCGATTGGCGGTCCCCGTTGGGGTGTCAGAGTAAGGAAACCCCAGCCCCCTTTTATCGCACCACTGTAGCTCCGTCACAATATCGTCTAGGTAGGTTCGGTCAAAACCACAGGACCTGCATTCGCCGCGGTGTCCAATCCGCTATGAAGTCGGCTATTGCCCGTGACTTTATTGCTGATCTCGTGTTCGTAATCAATCAGAATTGTTGAGCTCGCCTGCCCACTTTCCAACTCTTCCGACAGCCCATTTGTTCTCGAACAGCGGGCCTCTAGTGGCCGAGACGAGATAACCCGGATCTTATGTGCCCGAAAGTAATGTCTTAGCTTTCGGCCAGCCATCGAGGACCGTGTAAGCTATCTTCTCTAGCTCTGAGTAGTTAAGCTTTGCCGCTGAGAGGGCCTCGGATACGTAATAGATGGGAAACTGTTTAAGCTTGTTTTCATGTTCTTTCTCTTCGACCAGAGGCGCACTTATCGCACCGGAGATGCTGCCAAGTACAACAATAAAACCGCTTTTGGGGACGGTTTCGTCATGGTTGTCAGGTTGGTGAGATAATCTTTTAGGTCTTGAAAAGCCTTTTGCTGCACAGGACCCCATTCGAACTTAGTGCTATTCTTGAGTACCCTCAAGAATGGCAATCCCTTTTCGGTGATCTTGATATGAACTCGCTGAGCGCCAACCGCCCGGTAAGTCATTTGAACCTTCTTTTCGGTCAGTGGGGGGCTTCATGTTGACAATGGCCGTGATCTTGTCTGGATTTGCCTCTATACCCCCCCGGGCTGAAACCAGGCATCCCAACATCTTGCCCTTAGTGATTCCAAAGATACATTTCTCGGGATTTAGCTTAAGCCCGCTTTGTCGTAGGTTCGCGAAAAGTTTCTTTTAGGTCGCCGATATGAGATTCTTTCGCGCCGCTTATTACTACTATATCATCCACATATGTTACCAGGTTCTTCTTTTTTCTTTTGCTCTCCGAACACTTCATCCGACATTCCGGAGAAGGTAGATCCGGCATTCATGACCCTTCGGGCATTCGTTTGAAACAATAGGTTCCCCCGGGAGTGATGAAGCTTGTCTTCTCTTCGATCTTCGGGTTGGATGGATCTGGTGATATCGGAAAAGCAATCGAGTAGGCTCATTCTTTCACAACCCGAGGCCAAGTCGATCAAGGTATCTATTCCGGGAGGGGGTATGGGTCTTTTCGGACATGCCTTGTTTAGATCGGTGAAGTCTACACACATTCGCCACTTTTTGATGTTGGGATCGGATGTCTTTTCTAGACCATTACCACATTCGCCAGACCATTACGGGTATTGGGACAGTCTTATGACGCTTTTGCATCGGAGAGTCTCGAACCTCGGTGGCCGGGTGCGGTACCGCTCTTCGGATAACTTCCTCAACCTTTGTTTCTTAGGTTTCACAGTTGGTATGACACTCGGACTATGCCGAGCCGGGGCCGCTTACTCCTTTTTAGGTCCTCTCACGACCATGCAAATACATCGGAGTTGGAGTCAAGAAATGCGATAAAGCGAGCCGCTTCCTCTGGTTCTAGCTCAGATCCTATTATGATCTCTCTTTTCGGGACCTGTTGTGGATATCGGAACCCTTCCGGTGGATTCGGTGATTCCACTTTCGGCTCTTTGGCGAGTCTTTGGTTTGTGTTCCGAATCTTCTTCTTCGCCCTCATCATCTCTCCGTCTCCGTTACCTCATTGATCATGCCGTAGCCGTGTATTGGCTTTGCATCTATTTTCGGGCTGCCTCTTGGTCGCCCCCACACGGTTACAACACCGAATGGGGATGGCATTTTCATACTGTGAAACTTTGCTTAATCACCGTCGAACTTGCTAATGACACCCTGCCGAATATTCTTTGTGTACGGGTAGTCTATGTTGACTATGTCGAATGTGATTATTTGGGTTCGGCACAACCCAACCTCGCCGAAAGTTACCGCGATGTCTTTCTTACCTATCGCATCTATCCTCTTTCCGCCCGAATCGAACAAGGAGTTTCGGTGGTCAGTAGCAATCGGCGGTCCATATCCATGCTTTGAAAAGCTTTGATGAAGCAGAATATCCGCTGAAGCGCCATTGTCTATCAAGATGTTGTGGAGTGTGAACTTGTCGACATTTTGTTGCCACGAATGCATCTGTATGTGGGTAATCTCTTACCCGAAAGTCTGTTTTCGTCAAACGTGATGGGTACCATTGACCATCTTTGGCTTTGTTCAAAGGCATCCTTGGTGTTATTGTGTGAACTCTTCTCACATAATCTCTTCTTGCTCTTTTGTTTTCATGCTCTAGGTTGGATCCGCCCTGTGATTGCGTAGATGTGGCCCTGAGATGGTAGAACTGAGTTTACCTTACCTGTTTTCCCACGACTTGCTTCAGGCTTCATTTGCACATTTTGCTGCGATTGATCCAAGTTTACCGGGAAAGATGCTCGCCATCGATGGTGGCTGTACTTGTGGAGCATAACACGGGTGGTTCCAAGAGTACTGATTATGGTGAGCTGGGAACATCGGAGCCCCGATGCGTTAGCGGAGGTAGAGGTGGCAGCTGGACATTTTGATAACCGAAATAAGCATTCGGCTGTGTGCCTGCTGTTTCTCTCATGTTATATACATGTTTTGGAGCTTGGCTGCTGGCGCATTTTCGTCTTTAGATTTTCGATCTTTGGCCATCTGTCCATACTTGCAATCTCGGCTATAATGACCCATGTTTTACCAAAATGAAGCAAAGATGGCACTTTCGGACCATCTCGACCTCTTCCGCGCCCTCCGCCCCTAGAGTTTGGCCACCTCGATTGGATTGATTTGGTTTAGAGATTGAAGCGTCACCCGAGAATGGCTCTTTGGGTTCGGCCGTGTGTGCCGAATCCTCTTGCATTTATTGTTGACCGGCGAGGAGTCTTGCCGCCCCTTTGAGCATTCTTTGTTGTTTGGGTGTGGCGATTGTCGCTTCTCGCCCTTTCTTGCTACCTTTCTTCTTTTTAGGCCTTCTTGGACTTAGCGAATTTCTTGATCCGGTCATATAACTCGGTCGGTCTTTCGGCTCTTCTCTATCGGAAGTGCAGCGCGATTGGCCGATAGCCATGCCCCTCAATTCTTTGCCAATTACTACTTCATCCGAGACATTGGGCGTGCCCGTGCACGGAGCTGTACAATCTTCTCCAAGTATTGAGTCAACGACTCTCCATCCTCCCGCTTGAGTTTTAGGAAGTCTCGTGTTCCCTTTTTTCAAAGCACGGAATCCCTCAAAGGTGATGATTAATTTTGCTCTTTTCACCGTCTCCGCCTTCTTATCGAAAGCGGACGGTGCTATGTACCATTCATGCACGATGTCCTCTACCGCCATTATGAGTGATTTTGCTAAAGTAATCGAATCCCCCCGCCCGAATGTACCGCGGCTTCATAGCTGCGATGAACTTTCTTGGATCCGACTTCCCATTGAATGACGGTAGCCTAGGCTTGTAACCAACCGGCCATGAGCTGAGGCTGTAGTTCGACGAAAGTGGCGGCCGAATCGACCTCACCTCCCCGCAATGAAAGTGGTTCTTGCTCCCCCCTTGGGATGTTTCTTCGTTTGTCTCCATCTCGCAATATTTCCCAGTAGGATTCTCTTTCTCAATTTCGCGAGCCTCAATCTGCTCCCTAGCCGAATCCTCTCTCCGCCCCGGCTGCATCGCCTCTCATCATTGCCTCTTTCCGAGCCCTTAGTTCCCTAAGCTCAGCTTGTCTAAGGCTCAACTCTTGATTAGCTGGCCCGCCTCTTCTTGTTCATTACCCGGTGCCCGATGATCCCAGGCGATTGTCGTTGGCGTTGTCTTCATCTTCGGGAGGGTCGGAGCCTCCCGCCTCCGGAAGTCCCTAGCCCGGTCGAGCCCCGGGACCCGTGGCGGCGTCTTCCGCCCGCACCTTGGCCGGCGGCGGCCTGTGACCTCCACCGGAGGATCCGAAGATGGATCCCGGAGGAGGAGGTCCGGCGAGAGCCGTTGCCGCCGCCCTTAGGCCTCCACCGCGTGTTGGAGCCATGGGTTGCCCGCACAACCATGGTGGGCGCCAATGTTGGTGTAGCCCCGAGCGGGCTACCCCCTCGAAGAACGAATCACTCAACTAAATTTGAAACCAAAGACTCAAAGGTATATGCAAATCTGAATACTCTCTTCATTATTTTCTTGTCGCGTTTACAAAGCCCCCTTGGGGTCTATTTATAGTCATGGAGACTATTACAATTCCAATTTTGCCCTTCTACCACCCCTAGGCCATATCGCTTCCCGCCGACGATGAGGGGCGAACGGTACTTTTTCTCGCCTCGCGCCGCAGCCTACCGGCGGGAGGTGCTGGGCGCTGGGTAACTGCAAGACAAGACAATAAGTCACCGGGCTTAGGACCTCTCCTACGGAATGACTGAAAGCAGGTTTCGGTATCGTCTGGGCGAAACCTGTCGATCCGTCGGCGTCTCCCTTTGAAATCGTCCTCCGTGCACAGGGCGCCATCCGCCGAATGTTCGAAGATTCGGCGCGCATCCCCGACGACCCAAAAGGGCGAACCGACGAAGCTCGGTGTCTCGGTCATCTTGACCGAAAGTCACCACCCTCGCCCCCGACCATTCAGCGGCGGGGTTTAGGCGAAACATAGGTTTTCGGCTAAGTTGGCCGAAACCTCCAGGTTTCGTGCGCCGCCTCACCCAGGCCGACTTAGCACGGCGGGAAATCCGTCTTTCGGCAAACACGCCCGAATGCAGATACCTTCGTTTGCCGCGGTCCTTAGTCTTACACTAATAAGGCGGATGCTCTCACATTCAGCGTCGTTGACCGAAACCCTCGTTCAACGTGGGCACCGATCTGCCCCGAACGGATGTTCTGACATTCGCCTGCCGCCGAGCCGAATGTCCACGGCTTGCCGTCTGGTTTCACACACTATCGGGACGGAGATCCTCACATTGGCGTCGTTGATCGAAGACCCTCGTCCGACGGGGGCACTCGATCTGCCCTGAACGAGTGTTCCGACATCCGCCCCGCAGTGCCGAATGTTCTGGCTTTCGTCATACCACCGCAATCTTTCATTCTTGATCCTTAGGTTCCTTGGGCCGACCGCAGGGGGGTGGTCAAGTTCCGGTCTCCCCCCAACAATTGGTTCATAATTAGAGAACTCAACCGAACTCATTTTGCTTTGAATTTCCTCTCGTGGCTCCTCTCGTGGCTTGCAATGTTGTTATCTCTATTCCTTTCCTGTGCGTGAGCAATTGGACTCAGGGCAGTAGACCGATCCTGGCTGGTTCACGTACATCTCTCAGTGCCTATGCAATTAGTTAAGGCAGGGAGTTCAGATTCCGTTGTGCCATAATTTGCTTCTGATTTGTCCTCCACCACTGAATATGCCTATTAAACACCGAGCTTCCTAGACACGGCGTTCTATTATGAATTTATGATGTTCTATTATGAACATGTGCTTCGATGTTTTATTATGATTAAATTGATGTTCCCAATCTATGTCTATATGTTCTCAGTCATGGTTCTCATGTTCTATCATGTGTGCTTCAATGTTCTATTATAAATAAATTGATATTCTCATTTAATGTTTTTAAGTATTCTTAGTTTATATGTCTATCTTTTCAGGTATTATTGCCATGTTCTATCATGCATGCCTTGATGTTCTATTATAAATAAATTGATGTTCTCAGTTAATGTTTTTGATGAATATTCTTAATTTATGCCTTTATGTTCTCAGTTATTATTCTCATGTTCTATCATGCATGCCTTGATCGCTGCCGCTGACAGTTTCTCCGGACCAGTGACTGTTTCTTCTTTTTCATTTGAGCAGCGGCGACGGCGATTGAGCTGTGCCGGCTCTAGTTCAGCGGCTCTTGCCTGTTGCCTCGACGGATCCGCAGCCATCCAGATGGATGTAAAGAGTGCTAGTCTTTATTGGGTCTACTAGTCTTGGTCTAACCTATGAACTGTTGTAGAGTGCTAGTCCATATATCACAACTGCAGTATGAAGTTCACAACCAGTTTATGCCTCTATGTTTTAAGTTCTTATTGGTGATTCCCGTATATTGAAATATTATTTATTCTTGTAGATCTGTTGTCCACGTTAGCTTTCGATCCGTCCAGATGGATGTAAAGAGAATTATCTGATAGTGCCCTCTATAGACTGAAACAGGTAATCAGTTTTCTTATTCAGTCCTTGAGTTCTCACTTTGCTCATGGACATATTTATTATTTTTTGTCTTTATTCCATACTGAAAACAATTTGTTTCAAAGATAGAACATTGAAGTTTGCTTGATAGAACATTGATCTTTGCTATGTAGAACATCACTGTTTGAAAGGTAGAACGTCGAAATTTGATAGTTGGAACTTTTAAATGCAACATTGAATATAATTCTGCAGAACTCCTATTTTTACGTTTCTTTCAAATGACTAAGTACTTCACGGATAGTGTATGTCTTGTATTCACACTATTTATTTTTAAATATGGATGTATGAAATATTATGTGCCTTAAACATTGATAGAAACTGAGACTTGGAATTGTGGTTAAGATATGCTTTAGGTCTCAAAATTTATTTAGAAGCTGAAACTATCATATTAAGGCCTTGAACTGTCATTCCATTGGTTGCTGTTCTCCACATTAAAATTTGGATCTGCTACTCAATAATTGTACAGATGACACATCAAATATATCATTTATACTTACAGTGATCATTTATACTTACAGTGATGTGTTCACTGCCACACAGTATAGATGCAGGAAAAATGCAAGATGCGTTCACTGCCACACAGTATAGATGCAGGAAAAATGCAAGAGTTGAATAAGGGCTCCTACTTGGGAGTTGCTGCTTCTTCTAATCCATCTGTGTTACAAACCCACGGTACACTTGTCTAGATTTCATAGCTAAAGTGTCATCTGTTTTCAGTAGGAGGGGTAACTATGTTGTCTGGTAGCTTGCACTTTTAATGAGTGAAAACTATACTTTGCGAGTATCATGAGGGCATGTTTCAAGAATTTGATATGTCTGATTTTAGAATTACAGGTTACTCTCAGGCTGGAGGACGACATGCAGTTTCTTTGCACCCGTACAACTTGCACCAATTAGTGAGGCCCTGGGAACTGGGATCATGTGACAGGGAGGTCATCATATAGTGTGGAGGTCATCATATAGTGTGGAGGCCCGTGTTGTTACTCTGTGGTACCGACCACCTGAACTGCTACTAGGTTCAACTCACTATGATGCAGCTGTTGATCTGTGGAATGTTAGGTGTGTATTTGTGGAGATGTATCATGAGAAACCTATCCTGCAGGGAAGAACCGAGGTAACTATTTGGTTACATCAATTAATAGAGTTAATTGCTGTGCATCTGCTGTTCTGCCTGATTCTTCATATCTTTTAGAGTTAACCGAGGTAACTTTTTCTAATTTATGCTACTCCTCTGTAATCCTTCATGAAATTTTGCAATTTTTTTTGTCTAAAGATAGCTGAAACTTATTTTTAGCTCATTTTTTAATCCTTAATTTTGTTGTACTAGGTTTGAAGTTCCCTCTCCGGTTCTGCCCCCACACTTGCAGGAGTATGCATGCAAATTGTTATTTTCAACTCAAGAAGATGAAACAAATCTACTGTATAATGTTACCTTCTATGGCTTAGCCTATGTAGTCGTTGTTATCTCCAAATTTATTTTGTATCCTTAAAGTCCGCTAACATGATGTAGTTTTTGAGCGACAAAACATATGTAGATCCTGTTATCTCCGAATTTACTTT
This sequence comes from Hyparrhenia diplandra, assembly GCA_015847255.1. Lineage (NCBI taxonomy): Eukaryota > Viridiplantae > Streptophyta > Magnoliopsida > Poales > Poaceae > Hyparrhenia > Hyparrhenia diplandra. The sequence continues at coordinate 252,739 of JADLZK010011638.1, forward strand.
TTTGCATCCTATTAACATTATGTGGTTTAACTTCTAAAAGTCTGTTAACATGGAATGGAAGGAATTTATGAATTTTTTTATTTTGTGGAAACTCACATATTTCATTCAGTGATAGCGGTAGAAGAAAGAGTCAACGTTGCTTTAGAATTTTTGATTTTGCATGTAATTTTATGTAACATTTTTAATATCCACATGAAAAACAGTTTGTTCAAAAAAATCAATTTTCTTTGTCAAGAATTTTCTAAAACTGAATGAATTTTGTGTTTTTTAGAAAAGAAGAAGAGTCTAAAAACGCTTATAGTACATTACATTTTTAGGCCTGAACATAGAAAAAAAATAGACCTTACAATCACTATAGGAAGAAGAAGAAATGTACCAAAAAAAAAAAAAAACTTTAGAAATAATAAAGAAAACCCCAACAACAAAAGAAACAGTCCAAGAAGCCTGGAATAGAAGACGGGCCACGTTTGATCAAAAAGCCCAGCAAGTAAAGACGGGCCGAGCACTGGTCGGCGCGACGATCCGCGCCGACCACTGCGTCGGCAGCTAGCACTCTCGTGCGAGGGGATGTCGATCCAGCTTGTTGGTTTTGGGTGGGCCGAGTTTAGGGGTCTCATGGGCCTAATAATGATATTGTTTTGAAACGTGATTGAGTGTTTCTGTAGTCACACCTACTACCTGACAAGAATTTTTTATCCTGTTATTAATTGATTTCCAGTTTTAATTTGGACTATGGCTTTCAATAAAAAATTAGCTAAAATTGAAATGTTGACTGAATGCATACATGTCTTCGATGTCCAGATGATGTCCTCCTGTCTGGTTTGGTGCAAGTGTTATTACCTTACCATTCAGAAAAATTCAAAAAAAAATAACTTATAGCACTGAGTGTACAACTTGAATGCATTACATTCCAGAACATGCATATTTGTTAGATATCAGCGGTAATCGGGATAACATTCACAATATGGATATTTGTGAGCCATCAGCGACAAACGTTTTAAGATTCAGAAAGCCTCAATTCAATCGAGAACATACACTCAGTGTAACATGCACATTCTGTCAGAATAAGAAGCCTGATGTCAATGTTTTTTTCACAGGCTTACTCCAGTCTTAATTTGACTGCCATATTTCAATGGTAAACACAGAGTTTTTTCATATAATATAATCAGAGGCATAATTCAGAGGTGCATAGAGCCATACATTCAGAGCCATATATACAATAACAGGTTTAGGGCACAAAGTGACACTTTTTTATCGTAAAAGTTAAAATACATTTATTCTGAGTAAGTCCTTGATAGCTGCTTCCATCCCTTTAATATTTCTATTTGTCCATCCTTCATACCTGTTGACACATGAAGAAGAAAAAATAGTGTGGTGAAGAAATAGACTGAGCTATATTATTTTTCCTCGGCGGTTACCTATGCATCTGAAGTTGGTGTGCTGGAGGGTCGGTTTGATGGACTCCACATACAGTGTCGGAGGATCAGAGAGTCTGATTTCTTCCAAGTAGAATGATACTGGGCCTACAAATATGAGAGTAGTCAGACTTTAAGTCCAATACAGTGAATGGGTTTATAGCAATCAGATTTCAAATGTAGTAGAGTGAATGCGTTTAAAATCTGAAGTTGTACCTTGAGGTCGATGAATCTCCGGGATTTTTCAATCATGTTGTTGAGGTTATTTTCTGCTATTTTTTCCAGTTTCTCTGTTGCATTGTGAAGGCAGCTACACCGATCAGTATGAAAAATGCCAAGGTGACAGAGTCCTTCATGTATTGCCTCTGTCTCTGTGGATCACATATGGATCGGAGATACCAGATGAAAGACCCAAGGATTTATGGACAAAATTTAATAGAAGCAATGAATGGAGAAGCGAGTTAACAAACCAACTACTATCCAGTGCTAATTCCTCAATCTATGGATCAGAGACAAACATGCTTTCAAAATGAGGATATAGTATTCTAGGGAGTTAATTCTTAATCCATAGGCTATGAAAAATTACCAATGGTTTGTCAAGAAAAGGAGAATGGTTATGGGGAACAATGGATTAATAATTACAACAAATATGAAAAGGCAATTACATATGGATCAGAGAGAAACCTGGTTTTAAATTCCTCAATGATGCTGGGAGGAAATGGTAATCCATAGCCTATTAAAAAATATAAATTCACCAAACAATTGGAGGCATCTGATCTATGGATCAAAGACAAACATGCTTTCAAAATGAGGATATCAGTATTCTAGGGAGCTAATTCTTAATCCATAGGCTATGAAAAATTACCAATTCACCAAAGGTTTGTCCAAGAAAAGGAGAATGGTTATGGGGAACAATGGATTAAGAATTACAACAAAATATGAAAGAGGTAATTGCATATGGATCAGAGAGAAACCTGGTTTTAAATTGAGAAACCCAATGATGCTGGGAGGAAATTAGTAATCCATAGCCTATTAAAAATACCAATTCACCACAGATCAATTGGAGAAATACCTGATTTACAGAGTGAAAAAAAATCCACCATAGAACAAATTCTTACTGCATAGCCTAGGAAACAATACAAAAATAGCACAGATCCATTGGAGGCAAACCTGATTTGCAGAGTGATAGACCCAAGGATTATCTAGGAGTAAATTTTCAATATATGGGTTCTGATCGAATAAAAATATATCAAATTTAATATCGATATGATATAACCTTGCATACAAACAGAGAGGAACCCGAACGTAGCCTTTCAAAGGTGGAACAAAATAATTATACCTGTGCCTGCGGTGGAGACGATAAACTGAGACGACTTGGCTATGGAGTGCTCCATATAAAGCTGAGCAACTGATGATGCAATTAATAAGGTTTAATCGATCATCAATAGGATCAAGGTGAGGGGTGTGCGGGGGGAATCGGATAGTGGGGTACCTTGCAGTAGTCGGATCCATGGCCAGATGTGGTGGACGCGCTCGACGACGGGGTCCTAGTGGAGTATGAGTTGGACGGTCGGCAATGGGCATGCACGGGCTGTAGGACGGCGGGATGGAGGCAGCGGTTGGGAAGGACCGGGGACCTTTGGTGGACAGGGGGAGGAGAGAAACGCGAAGAGGCCGCCGCCAGATCACATTAAGAAATTTAATATTAAGGTATAACACATTAAGAAAATATCAACATCAGGAGTAACTATCTGGAGCTCAAATAGGATCCCAAGAAAAAGCAGAGGCCCTCGTAAGATTTGACAAAAGTTATAAACCTGGAAAAAATGGAGGCAAGCAGATGGTTGGAATTTGGCCCACTACATCATCCACAGAGCTTGCACTTTATATACCATGAAGAAGAAATAACACATTTATGCCGATGCAAAAGAAAAGATACCACTCAGAGCCACGCTGAGCACTCATTGCAGCAACAATTTATACATTCAGAGCATATAAAAGGAACACGCTGAGTTCTCTTTGAAGACACAATTCATACATTTGGAGGTATAATTTATGGGAGCTCAGAGATATTATAGTAACGAAACATGATCACAAAAAGATGTGCATATCTTTTAAAGTAAAGAGTTGCCGTTATACTAAAATATCTAGATATGATGCACAACTCTTAACTCTCGGTGATACCAAAGACATAATACATTTATTTTAATAAAGTATATGGTAGATGATTGCAGCCTCCTAAACTGTTTATTCGTGCATATGCTACCCTGTAGAAACAGGCTGAAATGCAATGTTTCCCTAGGCGGGTTCGTATGTATCTGATGCCAATGGGTTGGAGGGTCGGGTTGCTGGATGCCACTGACAATGACGGAGGATCAGAGAGTCCGATTTCTTCCAGGTTGAATGATAGTCAGCCTGCAAAAAAGTACATAGTGTTGTAGTATTCTGTTGAAAATATATTTGACTGAATAGGCTCTAACTTTTTTTTTTAATACCTTGAGGTTGATGAATCTGCGAGCTTTCTCAATCAAGTTTGTAAGGTGATCCTTTGACACGCTCAGTAGTTTGGCCGTTGCATTGCGAAGGCAGCTGCATCTATCAACATGAAGCTTATTCAGGTGACAGAGTTGTACATGCATTTCCTTTGTTTCTGTTAGGGCATAAGCAGCATGGAAGTGCAAGATATTAATCTGAGCACTCCATGTGTCTATATGTTCAATCAAAGCACTAAGTGTAGGATAATTTAGGTCAACAATACTGTATCCTATGATATGAGTGATATGTTTCAGAGAATAGTAGATGGCAGCTGCCTCTTGCTGTACTGCTGTTTTTTGGAGAAGCGTTGAGAAGCGTTTGAAAAATAATTTATGTGTCTACATGAGTTGTGGGCCCAATACATCGAAAGCGTTAATGTCGAGCGTCGTGAGCGTTAGGATGTCTTTTTATGATCGGTGGGCGTGTCTTGTAACGCTTTTCAACGCTTCAAATGAGGTGGGTTAGCTTATAAAAAATAGGCGCGATAATTGCGTTTTGGTAATTTTTTTTAACCAAGGGTAAAGAAGTACATTCATAATTATAACAATAATGTTCGATACTATATTTAGGATTTAAAATAATTTAAGTAATATAGTTAGATGTATCTCTAGGGTTTATTAAAGTTCATTATCCTTTCTCTCGTCTCTGCCGTGCCGGGGAGCTGCCACAAGCCATCAGCGCCGCCACCGCCATCAGCGCCCCCCGCGGGTGAGAGAGGAGACCGTGCGCCATGAGGAGGGGACTGTCGGGGCTTTCTCCAAGTGACCGCGCGCGCAGGGAGGCACCGGGCGCCGCCGCCGGCACCGACGCCGGCGAGGTCCCGGCCGGAGCTGAGGGCACCGGCGGCTTGCTCTCGTCGAGGCGGACCTGTCGAGGTGCTCGGTGACGGCGCGGACGACGAGACGGAGGCGGCGCGCGGCACGACGGTGGATTGGGCGGACGGTGCCGACGAGATCGATCTGTCCACATCGCCGCCGTCTCTGTATTCTCCATCTATGTGCCGTCGTCGTCCGCCGCCGTTGATCCCTCCGTGGGAGGATCTCAACGCGCTGTGCTGCTCCTGCTAGCCAGCCGTCTCCTGCCCTGCCCTGCAAGCGCAGATGGTAAGCACGCACGGCCCCTCCCTCACCTCGCTGCTCCCAGCTCTTTTGATGCCCAGCTCTTTTGATGGATCATACGACTTCTTTAAGATTATACTACCTAACCCATTGGATCTGTCCATGGATGAACAACAGTCCCTGTTATCTCTTTTACTTGAGTGTTCAGGCCAATCTAGAGGATATTTGGATCCAGAAAGAGCTCCAGAATCAATGTACAAGTATCTGCAACCCTTGGTTTATATCATGTTGCATTCACAGATGAAGAACATCCGTTATCAAGCATATATTTTAGTTAAAGCTGCTATGGCAAGTTCTGGTGCATTTGATCATAACTTCACAGAGATTGATGCATGGTTGGTTTTCTTGCCTGGTTATGAGGCCAAAATGGTGTGTAAGAGAGAACCTAAGAGTTGGATCACCTAATAAATTATCACACATCGTGATCCCTTCTCTGTGTGATGCTATTTCGGTAGTTGGTAACAACCTGTATAAATACCAAGAGCACACACGCAAGCTTATCTCTAAATCAGGCCAGTTGGAATGTACTACTTTCTTTGTGAAATGTTAATAGATCAGTAGTTGCACTTTCATCAAATTAATATTAATCGCATGTCAAGTATCTGCCCAATCTAAGCTGTTTATCTTGTCTATGTTCCATCATATCAGCTTTATTGCCTCATGCTGTAGAACAGTATTATGCCAAATGGAATGTTAAGAATAGGCAGTTGACTTAAAAAAAAGTTACAAGGTTTGAGAGGGTATAGCCTTCCATAGTATGATCTGACCATGTTAGCAACTTATTTTTTTAAATGGTCTGCCATGTTATCATTTATTTAATTCCATTTATGTGCTTCATCCTAATATCACTCCTAACACTTTTCTTATTATAAAAGCTGTACATGTTGCATTTGTTCTTTGAGTATGAATCACTGACTCATCTTGTTGACGCTTCTCACTCTTTTCAGTTCTACTATTTAAATATTGCCTGATGAGATTCAACTTCATCTGTATCTCCACCTTTTCTTTTGTGGTTTGTAGGCTGTTCTCCAGCTTTCAGCCCTTTGATTATTTGTGTTCTTGAGAAATGCCTTAGGCTACTCGACACAGAGTCTGGAAGTACAAAGTTACATGAGAAGTCCACAATTTCATTGTATGTGTGCAACACGATCCACCTAATTCTGCAGTCTCAGGTATATTAGACATTCCTATATTGTCTATAATATTTTTACCAGATTTGCATGAAGAATGACTAGACTGCTGATCCTAAAAGGTGGACGTGCATTTATTGCCTGATCTTATAGGCACTGTTCTAAATGAAAGATTTGATAAATTTTCAAGTCTAGGATTTATCTTACTGAGTGGAGGCCATTAACAAATATGCTGCATTTCTTGAGGAGAATTTCTGGCCAGCATAGCCTGTTCAACACGGTGGAACATTCTCCTAAGTTTGATGGTAACTCGTTGTGCTCTGTATCTAGACAGGTTGAAGAAATGTTGGTGTAAGAACAAACTAATTCGCTGGATGATGTAGCAACTGCATTCTTATTTTCAATCATATGTGCACCTCCAAAAGATGTTATCAGTGCCCTTCCAGATCTTCTTGATGTTGTGAAAACACGTTTTTCCATCTCATGTTGCTTTCTTGTCCTCGGTTCTTTTTTTTGCAACATGATTATCTGGCTAAAGTTGCTAGTTGTTGGCCAGATATATTTTTTCAGCAGCATCGGACAATTAAAGGATGCTATTAAAGTTGACCATGTAAGCACAGTTGATGACGAATGGCAGAACCTCTGTTTCAACAGAACCAGCAGCTCCGCTAAGTACATTTTTAAGTGTCAGTCCCTTCTGTGCGCCTTTGCCTTCAGTATTGAACCTTGCATTTTCTTCGCCAGTTGAAATCAGGGAAGCACATAAGGATGCACTTCTAAGACTTCATGAAGTTAAATTGTCTGATTGCACATTCAGTGAGCTCACCTTGTATCTGAGAGTAATCTTGTTCTGGACTCATCACGTACTGTCATCATATACTATTAAGGATTCAAATTCAAATAATCTTGAGCAACCATGTCATTTGTGCTTTGGTCTTCTTGATAGAGTATTCGAGCGTATTCAAGTTTTGACTGTTGACCTACATATATTTTCAGTTTAGTGCAGTAGTCTGCATTTGTGCAACTCAATGAATGGGCTTGTTTTCATTGTTTTTCTGCAGTGAACTCCTTCCCGAGGGATGACCCAAAGAAGCCCTGCCACCTCACTGCCTTCGCTCGCTACAAGGCTGGAAGGACACATTGTGCGTGAGGTCGAGAAGCCTGGCTCCAGTAACTAAATATCGATGCAGTGAAGAAACAGAACTCATTTCTGGTTCAGCAAGCTGCAAAAGATAGTACCCATGCCCTTGCACTGCCTACATATGCAGCTGACAACTGATTATTATTTTTGTGATGATGCGACCAAGGAGCATTCTCATGCTGCAGCTGACTTCTGTGTTCTCAGGACACCAGCCTGTTGATGTATATTGCAGTTATGTAGCGGCCATCTGACAAAGCATGACATTCCTATGCTAATTCAGATCTTGTAGCTTTATTTTTATGCATTTTACTATTGATGAGTTACCTTCCCAAAAGAAGCTTTCCTGTATTGTTTTGCTTAGGGGATAAAGGAACTGCCATCTGACTATAGCTGATTTCCCTACCGACATCATTTGATGGTTTTAGTTAGCGGCACCGATCCTATAATTACGGCGTGGACGCGTGATGGGTGCACTAATTGTTATGCCCTTGTACATGATGGGCTGCTGCCTGCTGGGTTTCGGCCCAAGTGAAAAACGAGTACTAGTTGGGCCTTTATGATTGATTTTTCTTTTTTGAGTACACGTACAACTTTGCTAGCTTCGGCTCAAGAGAAAAACTATGGCGCGCATGCAGCGACGTGACTACGTTGCCTGGGCGCCGGATTTTTTTCGGGATTTTTTCGTGACTGCTAATGGCGCGCATGCTAGCTAGATAGCTGTGGCCTGTGGGTGCTATCTTCTTCTTGTATTACAATTTTGTATTCAAAGAAAAGAAAAAAACTTAAAATTACAAAATAAATGCATTTGTAAAAAAATATTTCCAAAGGGATTGTAAAAAAATGGTGCCATGGGACAACAGCAGGTAGGTCTTGTATTACAATTTTGTATTCAAAGAAAAGAAAAACTTAAAATTACAAAATAAATGTATTTGTAAAAAAATTGTGGTATGGGCCAACAGCTGCTGGTCAGGATCGACCTAAACAGGAGCCCAACCAGGCCGCGCCGGCCCAAAGAGCACAAGTAACAAGCGTTGAGAGCATAGCAGTGTAGTAACGGAGTTCGGGATGGCCTGTTCGCCTGTGACTTTAAGCAGTGCCGCGCCTTGGATCGCAAGGGAGGTGGGACTAAACCAGCATCCTTATCCCCGCTCTCGGACTGCCTTCCTTTGTCTCTATGAGCCACAGCCCATTGCTGCTCTGGACCGAGGGGCGGGGAGCGCGGTCAGCAGCCAAGTGACGGGCCGGCCCAATTTGTTAGGCCGGCTTGAGCGGAGGAGACGGGAGGGAAAAAAGTCTGGATTCACTTTCAACTATCACAAAAGTTTCTTTTTTCTCCCTCAATTTCGAAAAAGGGCATATCACCTCCCTCAACTTTTTTCAAACCATGCAAATTACCTCCCTCGAGCGGTTTTGAAGGTGGATTTGCTACAGTAACCATGGTTTCTTACAGTGCCAGTGGGTTTGCTACAGTCCACAGTGTCTTTGCCTTTTCTTTTTTAAAAATTCGATTTAATCTTTAAAAAATCATAGTAAATTATAAAAAAATCATAAAATAAAAATCCAATTTTATTGGAGTCCACATGATTAGATCTACACAGTGAATATATAATATGATATGCTTCAAGACAAAGTTTTTGCTACGAAGGTTTTGTCTTTTTTTTTATATTTATAATTCGTATTTTGCAACTTCTACAATTATTTTGTTAGACAAAAGCACACCATATTATATATTCACCGTGTAGATCTACTCATGTGGAGTCTAACAAAATTGGATTTTTATTTTATGATTTTTTCTGTGATTTACTATGATTTTTTAAAGATTCAACTAAATAAATAAAAAAGAAAAAGACAAAAATCTTTTTAGCAAAAACTTTATACTAAAGCATATCAAATTATATATTCACTGTGTAGATCTAATCATATGGAGTCCAACAAAATTAAATTTTTTTATTTTATGATTTTTTTATGATTTATTATAATTTTTCAAAGATTCAACGGGATTTTTTAAAAAGGAAAGATACGGCACTGTAGCAAACCCACTGACACTGTAGCAAACCACGGTTACTGTAGCAAATCCGCCTTCAAACCCGCTCGAGGTAGGTAATTTGCATGGTTTGAAAAGTTGAGGGAGGTGATATGTCCGGTTTTCGAAGTTGAGGGAGGAAAAGTGAACTTTTCGTGATAGTTTTTTTTTTTTCGCGAAGCGTGCAAATTTGCCTCGTATTTCATTAAGAGGGAAAGAACGGTCCGAAGACTTACAACAACAAAGTCTTGGTAGTGCCGGCGAGCAGCCAACACTAAACAAAACAAACCTAGCTTGAAATTACAACACTTTATTACATAATCCAAGGGTTTTGCGACCAAGTAGCAACGAAGACTCCCAAAGTTGAGTAGCCCGCCTCACACCAACGTTCCCCCTAGAATCGCCGCTTTACGGATCACCGCTATAGGTGAAGTGACTCTGTTGAAGACCCCGTTGTTCCGCTCCTTCCAAATCGCCCACGTTATCGGCATAAGCAACGTGTCAAAAGACTTCCTAGCATCGCCGGCCCCCCGGCCATTTGCCCCGAGCCACCGGGGGCCTAACTCCTCATCCACCAATGGCGAAAGATCTTGCGGTCCCATCGACGCGGGAGCTCGAACCACGGTTGCCTTGTGGTGACACAACCAAGGAAGAGGTGATCACAAGTTTACGCCTTTGCCTTAAAAGATTGCATTCATCCGTAGCACGCAATCCATGGTGCATGCTTTGTCGCGCCGTCCACACTCTTTGATGCAAAACCAACCAAATGAAGAACTTCACCTTAGGTGGTGCCTTGGTCTTCCATAGTTCTTTTGCACCTAGCATGGAAGCGGCACCATGGAAGAAGGCCCTGACGTGGGCGATGCCCGGTACTTCCCATCCGGCGACCACTTCAAACAAAGCGTCGGCAACCGGGTCAAGCACGACCTCTTCCAAGATCCTCCGGATGCGCACATACCGAACAAGCACCCAGACCGTTGGTGCGCCAACAATGTCCCCGCCCAACGATTATGGAGCAACCCATCTTGCGGCGTCCGTCGTCGCCGCCAGCGAGAAGAGAAACCTAACAATTGTGGTGCGAAGGAAGCTAGAGGTCCGACAGCGCCCAATTGTCGATCCACGGCCTCGTGGCCGCACCATCGCCAACAATCACAGACATGCTAGCTGCGGCCATCGCCCACGACCTCCTTTTCCTTTCTTGCCGGCAGGGACACCCAAGAACGTTGTGGTTCGGCTCGCACAACCATTCCCAACGTAAGGAGGAGCGCGAAACCAAAGAAGCGGAGGTCAATGACCCCAAGTCCTCCTAGAGTTGTTGGTAGGCAAACAAGCGGCCAAGCGACCTTTGCACTTTCCCCCCGCGATAACATCGGTGCCCCCACGGGGAAAGCTCTCGGTTTTTATCAATTTGTTTGACCGCCCAATTGGATAAGCAACACGCTATGGCGATGTGGATTTGGAATTGCCGATAGAGTAACCTTGGTTAGTAGTACTCTGCCCGCGCCGCGTGAGCGGATCGGACTTCAAGTTGGGATCCTAGCCGTGGCCAAGTCGATAAGCGCATGTTCATCCGCCCTCTTGAGCCTCGTGGCCCGACGGCCGGGATGCCCAAATATTTGCATGGGAAGGGCGAGAACAGCGCAAGGGAAGCGACTGGACTTCTTGGATCATTTCGTCGAGAACCGATAGGGGTGGCGCCGCATTTGTCAATATTGCGCATCGGACGATGCACCCGGCGAACAAGGATAGAATCTGTTGGATGCAATTGGTCGGCGGCGATGGAGCGGCGAAGACGACCAAGTCATCGGCATCTGAGATGCCCCAGTGCTTGATGGAGCGACCGGGCAATGGAGCTAGAGTGCGCGGCCGGTCGACCCTCGCGAATCCGGTGCATTCGGCGGCTCCATGATTAGCACGAATAACATCGGTGATAGTGGATCACCTTGCCTAAGACCACGTGCATGTGCAATACGCCTTTCCCGGGCGACCATTGACAAGACTTTGGTGCCGGTTTGTGGACGAGAAGAATAGAAATCAGTCCCTCCATCTTCTCGGGAATCCTAGGTCTTTGAAGGGCGTGTAAAAAGAAAAGGCCAAGCCACCGAATCGAACGCCGGCAATATCGATCTTGATAGCACGCCGGCCGGAAAGCGCTTTGTATGCAACCCGACAGGCTAAGCGAACCGCTCACGAAGTTGTCATGGATTGATCTACCCTTGATGAAAGCGCTTTGGTTATGTGCGACCATTTGCCCGAGCCTTGGTGCTAGCCTCCTTGCTAGACATTTTGCAAATAGTTTCTTTGAAGCCGTGGATTGCCGATAGGCCTGTAATCTCTCATGGTCATCGGCGAGTTGTTTTTCGAAGCAAAACCATCGTAGCGTCGTTGATAAGGTTGAAATTTCTAGAGTCCGGGAGTCCGGCGACCATAACGCGTTGAACGCATTTTACGACATCACACTTGATGTCGACCATGAGGACACGTAGAAAGCACCGTGAATCTGTCGGGCCCGGGTGCTCTATCTCGTGGCATACCCTTCACGGCATCCCAAATTTCTTGTTCGAAAAGCGGGCATCTATGCGGTCCAGTCCGAGCGTGGCAATAGCCCGTGTAGCAGCTCGTGCGTTCGAGAAGCGGTGTCCCTGAATGCCACGGTAGTAGTCAAAGATGATGTCCCGCCGCCTCATCACCGAGAACCATTGCCCATCATGCTGAATGCCTGGGATATGGTTTTTGCGACTTCTGTGACAGGCCTGAAGGTGGAAGAATTTCGTATTCGCATCGCCTTCTTCTAGGAATCTGATCTTGGACCAGTGGCGGGCCATTGTCCTGGACAAGGAGGCAAGGCCCAGGCATCGAAGCTTCAACTGGCGCCGTAACAGTAGCTCCTCATCCGTGAGAAGCCTCTCTTCACGTACTTTGTCGAGATGTGCAACGATCTCCCCGATCTCGAGCAGGTTGGCTTCGAATACAGCCTATGTTTTTGCACTCCGGCTTTTTAGTACTCATTTGTCCTCTCGCGGCTTGAGGTCAAGAACACGGCAAGCATCCACCTCCAGTGGAGACCACGACCAAGCCTGTCGAACAGCTTCCTCGAAGCCTGGCTGGCTGACCCAAAACGGCTCAAACCTGAATCGTGGAATAGCCCACATTTCAGACGTAAGCTGTAGCAGTAGAGGCACATCATCAGAACAGTCAGACGAAAGCGACCGTAGGTGATGAGTGGTGAACCGCTCTAGCCATAACACATTCCCAAAAGCCCTGTCAATGCGCTCCAAAGTTGGTCTTCTGCGTTCGTTACTCCAGGTGTACAATCGACCATGGAGATACAATTCCTCCACCCGCATTGCATGTAGGGTACGTCTCAAACGCCTCATGGAGCGAAGATTTAGCTTCGCTATTACTTTTGTCTCCGCCGCCGATAGATCATGTTAAAATCCCCACAAATAAGCGGCGGGCCCGACCGGGAGGCGCTAATGTATTCAGTTCATCCAGAACGGCGCTGCGGTCCTCCCCGCGCAGGCCCATAGACTACGACTAGCGACCAAGGAGGCCCCCCCTCTGCATGCACGAGTTCAGTCTTCACAGAGAAGTCACGACAAACAGTGTTAGAGCACGACCACACATCAGTATTCCATGCAAGCACAATACCACCGGATGCTCCGGCAGCCGGCAACCAAACATAATTAACTGCCATTCCCATTAGATCAGTTGCCATTGCAGGCGAAAATACAGATAGTTTTGTCTCTACAAGACACACGACCGTGGCACGCTCTCTTACCACAAACTCACGCACCGCGTCTCGACGACCCCGCGTGTTCAACCCACGCACATTCCAGATTAGAATGTTTTGTCCTAACATTATAACTCGATCAGGCGCGCGACCTCGAACAGCCCAGCCTACATCGGCGTCTCCACCCCACGAGGGCAACGGAGGTAGTATGTCTCCATGGCCTTCCTCGTCGACCCCGACAGCGGTAGAGCGAAGGTCGTGTGAAATTCATCGAAGGAGGCCGTGTCTGCTTCCTGAGTAGCAACCTGTACGCCTAGCTTGTTCATGAGTACCTTCCTTGCTTGTGCTTCCGGCTTGGACTCCCTAAACTTGCTCTTGGCAGCCAACCTCGCACTTCTCTTTGGCACTAGCTCCTCATCATCAATGTTCCTGCCACGGGCCAACCTTGTTACCCTCAGCTTTGGAGTCGAGTAGAGGCTCGGCGGCGGTGCCTTGAACCTCGCAATAAAATCATCGACCAACACCGGTTCTTTGGTCCTCGGTGTCTTTCTCCGACCCATCACCACGACCCTCGATTGCGGCTTCAAAAAGTTAGGCGGGGCTCTTCGTCAGCCCCACCGACCCAACCACACGGAGCCCGGTCCACATGCAACCCAAGGCGGCGTAACCCACCCGCGGCCCAAGTAGGGCCCATCATCCCCAAGGCCGGCGGGGGGAGAGCTCCTCGTTGAGGTCAGCCCCAACAAACGTCTGCCGACCCATAGGAACCGTGTCTCGCTCCGGCGGAATCGCCAGAGATACGCTTTGATTCTCTTGCACTTTCGCCGCGACCATGGAGAATCACACCCCGAGCCCTTCCCACAATCCCCTTTTCTGCCGCTACGAGGGTTGCGATGTGCTAGGCGCGGGTCGCGGTCGAAGGTTAAAGACCAATGGTGTGTCCCGCGATGAAGAGCCGGCGCCCGGAGCGCATTGCCTCGCAAGATACATCGGGTCGCCTCTTACTCGATTTGACAGAGAGAGTGAACGGGCGGCGTGGCAACCGAAAGCGTCGGTCGACGCCGACACGCTGGCAGCGTGAGCTCAGGATCTCGCTCGCCGGCGCGGGGATTGGCGCCAGAACCCGCTGACGACCGACAGGCACGCTACCCGCCCAATGATCATAAAACCTGGCGCATGCGCCCGGAAAGCGAGCCCGAGAACACGGCCCCGGCCTCGGTCATGCGCTGGCGAAACGGGTGGTGCTTGTGACCGAGCTCGCCGCCGCCCGGCGGCTCCGGTAACCGGGGTGGTACCCATTGTAGTTGCCGCCGCCACTGCCGTCTGAGTCATCCTGTCGCCAGTAATCTTCGTCGTCGGACGGTGGCATGAGTATGCCAGTCCCCGAAACTCCACCACCTCGAGCCGCACCGGTACCATCGCCCGCACACACTGCCGTGGATGATCTCCTCCGGACGGAGGAGAGAGGAGGTCCGCCATCATGTTCCTCCTCCTCTTTCTCGGAATCGCTAAGATCTTCGTCGGGATGAGGTCCGGATGAGCACAATAGGTCGCAACGAACAACTCCCTCTCATCGTCCCGGATCACCGACCACGCCATCGTCGGCAATCACGACCGAGCAGGGGAGGATCCCAAGATCGCTGAGCCGTGGCCTCGACCTTGCATGCGCCGGGAGACCCTTCAAGCCGATTAGAACCCGAAATCTGAAGGAGCCATCGGAGGACATGACGAACGCGACCATGGCCGCCAACGCATGCAGAACTTTGGGAGTAAAGATGGATGTGGGCCGGTTCGAGATGGTGGTAGTACCTGTCCTCTTTGGGACAGCATTTTTTTCAGGACCAGATACAGAGCTTCGTATGGTGTTGCAAATCCTGCAGCTCGCCATGGACTTCACCGACGATCGGCCCGACCGGCGGCCTCGGTTTATGCCTAAACTAGTACAGCGCTTAATCAACACCACTTTCCAGCTTTTGGACAGAGTTGTGAAGAAACTAGTCATGATGAAACTAGTGTTCACACATCATTAGAAAAATTCAGACAACAATTGGGATCCCATAAACAAGACCATAAGCTTCGAATGATATTTGAAGAAATCACTCAATTCGAATATTTGATCACATAACAATTGCAATCACATAAACATGACCATAAGCTTCGGACTTGGCAAAATATTTGAAGAAATAGCTCTATTTGAACTACAATTAAAATATAACAGAAACTTAAAAACCCAAAAGCACCGATAAAGGCACTGGCTTGACTGTATATTATTTCTTTCCAATGAGGGATTTGACCATGCTTTCGAGTTTTTTATAGTCCTTCCTTGGCGCTCGAGGCGCTTGCCCATGGATTGGACCTGGTTTCTGAGCATGTTAACCTGTGGAAGATGAAGTGCATCTAATTAACTCCATATAATATACAAATTATATGATCAGAAATCAAAACGTGTAATGCATCAACTGAAAGACACCAGAATTCTCTATAGCACACACAGCAAACTAGAAATGGTAAAATATATTTTTTAGCGATGGTTTTCACAAACATCACTACCCATGTGCTTCTACAAATCAAACAATGCTAGAAATCGATTTTGATGGCGGTCATTGACCTCAGTGTTGCAAATTGTTTCTAGACGTTGATAAAATAAATTTTTAGATGTGGTAGGAAACACCTCTACTCAATTGTTTGTAGAGATCAACAATTTTGATTTCTAGAAGCGAATATTTAGCCACCTCTAGAAATTGAGACGAGCTAATTTCTCACCATCCCTCAAAATGGATTTCTTGTGTTCCTTCAAAATTTCCTTGCCTCTAGAAGCCATTCTGCACAAAATGTAAATCCACACTACAAAACATCAAAAAAAAAAAAATTCAAGCAGGTACAAACACACTAGGGAACTCCTGTGTTGGGTGTGTCACAAGGTACCTTACAAGTCTCGTGATTTCCAAAAAGTTGTAAATTGGCAATACAAAATATCTAGATTGTAGTTCTAGCAAGAGTTAAAATTGACGTTAGACATTCCAGACACCATGAAACCACTCCTGAGCACAATAATGAATGCTTCAATGGAACTAGTTCAGGCATTAATCCGTAATGATGTCATTTTAGGAATATCCCTGCCTGCAGCCTGCGAGGCCTGGATCTCTTCAAATGCCTTTTTAGCATGCTCCTCTCGAGGACCAAGCAAAAATACTTCCCTGATATTGAGTTATGGCTAGAGCACTCTGTGTAATCCTGCTCATCTTCTTTTTCTCCTTCTTTGTTTCTTAAATTAGTCTATCTTTCTTTGCCCAGTTTTTATTCAGTAAATGATGTGTCATGTCATATTTAGTGAAAATAAATTGTAAATGTTGATTGTTCATCAAGAGAACACCTGAATGTATATCTTATTCAGTAAAGACATTCAGTGAACCATTTGATTATGATCTATATTGTTCAGTCAAGAGAGAACAACAGCTATACATATTCAGAACAATATGACTCTTCCATCTATTTTAAAATATTCAGTCAAGAGACAAGCACATTTAGTCAAGAGCCTCAGCAGGTTGTCTAAGTTGTCAGGGCCTGATCATTTAACTGATCAGTATGGCTCAGTATGCCAAAAAACTGTGCATTTAACTGTCATCAAAGGATAGTGTTTCATCGATCAGTATAGCTTAGTATGGCTCAGTAACTGATCAACTGTCACAGACAGGCGTCAGGTGACACACCGATAGTGTTTCATCGATCCATTCATCACTACAAATGCATCAGCAAAGCAGCAAATTCACTAACGGAGCGGCAGATCGAAAACAAGCTGACATCAATCTTGCAAAAGTACTACGATCTAAAGTCACGGATGGCGATTGGCGGCTGAAAACTACGTACGTGATCCTAGTATTTTAATTAATTAATTTGGGGCTAGGGCTTCAGGCCCACGTCGACGGCAGGCCCGTCACAACGCTGGAAGAGGCCGACTTGTATTATTTATATAAATTAATTTTCTACTTTTTCGAGAATAAGTAAGGATAAAATTTGAACAGCGCTGGTTTACTATCGAATACTCTTGGATAGCATAGGTTAGCCTCTAGAGTTTGAGCCGCAGCCCTTGGGTTCAAAACCCATTAGTGCCTTCTTTTTTTGTTTTTACAACATTTTTGGTAACTTGTTCCTATTTCGCTTTCTCTTTTTTTAAAATTTGTTTTTGTCATTTTTACCTTTGTTTTAATTTAAATATTTGGATTCGACTATGTCATCAAAATTGTATACACTACCATTACTATTGTTTATTAGCATATGGTTCATAATGTTGCCCTAGTCACGAAAATTCCTTAGCTCTACATGGTGATCGATGTCTTCGAACTTCTTTGGGATATGAAAGCGCCATGGATTGATGCTGCAAAAAGGAGAGGGAAATCGATAAATTGTAGGTGAATTTCTCTTAGTCGTCGCTACAGTGTTGAACCACTAGGATATACGAACACAGTTGACACTCTCATCCTCATAGGCCTATCGCTCTCAATCGTCGCTACAGTGTTGAACCACTAGGTCTGACATGATAGGAACTAAGCCTCCACACCCTCAGTGTTCTGAGTGCACTATTAAGCTAATAACATGATAACAAAGTCAACCGATCACTCATATTTTGTCTGAGTGGACTAACACTCCTAGAACGACAACAACGCAAGATGCACTCTCGCATCTCATGTCTTGGCCTAAAGTGAGTTTCCACGACCTCAAGGAGTGGAGTCATAGGACTAAAGTGAATGGAAGTGATTCATTCACTCCCATGTATCGGCATAGTGAACCGCTAGCTTGAAATGATAGGAACGAATCCACTGCTATCACATGTCGTCCCGAGAGGACTAACGGGGTTAAGAGCACGATGATAAAGTCAACCGATCACTCTCATGTCTCCGCTGAGTAGCTAGGTTTATGCTCCTATGACAAACAAGTACTCAACCTACATTGTGGTCCGATCACTCTCATGCCATCTGAGTGCACTTTTTATGTGTGAATTTGAGTTTGTATATTTTAAGGTCGGATTTGTATTACAATTTTGTATTCGAAGATAAAAAAACCTAAATTGCAAAATAAATGAAGTATTCAAAGATAAAAAAAACTTAAATTACAAAATAAATGCATTTGTTTTGTTTTGTTTGTTTTTTTTTTGCAAAAAAATGGTGCCATGGGCCAGCAGCAGCTAGGTCAGGCTCGACCTAAATGGGAGCCCAACCAGGCCGCGCCGGCCCAATGAGCACAGATAACAAGCGTTGGTAAAACTTAAATTTCCCCGCCCGGTCCGGCCCTGCCCGGCCGAAAGCTCCCGCACTCTCCCGCATTCCCCCGGCGAAAAAAAAAACCCTCGCTCCCTCTCTCCGGTCTCCACATCCCGAGTTCCTGACGCCGACGCCCCCCTGCCCCTACCGCTCCCCTCGCGCTCGCCCACGATCCTCCATCCCCAAATCGGCCTACGCTTCCTCCTCCTCCTCCTCCTCCTCCACGAGCTGAGGAAACCCTAGCGTCTGACCATGGCGTTGCTCCCGCGCACCGCGCGGCTGGCGCTCTTTCTCGACCCCGCAGGCGTACTCCGCCGCCGCCGCTGCGGGCGCCTCCCCCGACAACCCCAGATCCATACGGGGGCGCGCCCCGCCGGCAATGTCGAAGACGGCCGAGGTGGTGAAGCTGGCGGCAGCCTCGCCGTCCCAGGATCCTGCTCGCTGCGAGCCAGCCGTCTCCTGCCCTGCCCTGCAAGCGCAGATGGTAAGCACGCACGGCCCCTCCCTCACCTCGCTGCTCTGTTCTGTACTGTTCTAGTTCATCGGCTGCCCGATCTGCATCTTCGTTTGTCGGATCCACGGATTCACTGCTGCGTACAATCGAATTTTAAAATCTCCTTCAGTCACGGCATATCACATTGCCTGTTAGTTAGTTAGATCCTTTTTTACTTAAGTTGGTTTAATTTACCCTGGATTTAGAGTCACAATTGAGCATAGATAAGCTAGTGGTACCGTCATGAATACTGCAAACAGGTAGTTGAAGATTGTAAGTCACAATTGAGCATAGATAAGCAAGTGGTACTGTCTTAATAGAAGTGTTTCCTTTTTCAATATTATAAGTAATTTTGTTTATTTGAGTAGTCATGTCTGCCTCAGTTTGCGAGTTAAAAAAAGCTGTTCATAAGCCTGTAGGGATTGTTCGAAAAAAAAAAAAACCTGTAGGGAACTGACCGCAACCATTTATCTCTACTCTGATGCTTATAGTTTTCACCTATGTCATTGTTTCAGCAACACCATCAGTCAGCAATGTGCATTTTCTGGGAGATATTGTTGAAGATAACATTATCACAGGAAGGAAAATACTTTGGTGGCAGAGAGGGACTAAGTAAAATCCGGTGGCTTAGAGAGAAGGAAAATGGGTATGCACCATTACTTGCATCTCTAAGTATTGAATACAGGGAAAGCTTGTGGTGTGTTAGCTATAATTTTCATCACCAGCAAGTGTCAGAATTCTTAAAATCATTGACATTACATTATGATATACAAAGGATAGCTTATTGTGTGCCATCAATAGCACACATTTCCATGAACCATTGTTCTTTCTTTATGCAGTGAATTATTTCCTATACATTTACACAATTATTGAAAGTCTGTGTTGGTTGAATAATTATAAATTAACAATTAAGAACAACTTAACCAACCTTCTCTCTGTTATACAGTTAAACACAATATTGCAGCTAGATGTGACACCTATTGCTTTTTTTGTTGTCCAAATAGATGGATAGACTCATGAAACAGTGTCTTTTGGCTGAAAGTAATCCACGTGCATTCTCGAATAAGGATACATTTTGTTTTAATGGGCAATATTTGTTTTTGTGCAGTGAATTTCTTCTTGTGCTATCAGACAACATGCAGTATACACTAACCAAGGACGACGTGGGGAGGCACCTCAAATTTGTATATACTCCTGTTAATCTTGAAGGTCTGTTGAACAGCCAGGCATTAGCAATGGCATGTCCACTGCTTGTTTGCAAAATGTTATTTTGCACTAACATACACTGATGACTTCTGCAGGTCAGGAGGGCGAATCTGCTTGTGCGATAACAGATGTAGTTAAGAAAGGTACTTATGTCTGACATTTGTGCCAATTTTGTCATAAAAGTCTACTTCTGTTCCTTTTTAGATATGACTGATCAGGTGTGTGATTATTTTGTTTTACCTCCTTGTTTGGTCAGCCCCACCAAAAGTCTTCAATCTAAAGATTGTTGGGGAAGCAAAGGAAGGAAGCAAGATGTCTGCTAGTGCTACTGTTAAAGGTGGAACTGAAGGGTCCAGCAGGGTTCAATGGTTCAAGGCATCTTCCTCTGAATTTAAGAACAAACGTGAGCTTGAAGCCCTTACTGCATCAAAAGTTTCTAAGGTTATATCGGTTTTATTCACTACTGTCTATGATCCTTGCTCAAAACTTAATCCATTTTGATTTGTTGTATATTTGGTTAATGTGATAAAACTGAACTGGATCTTCTTTTAATTCTTTATTAGACATTCCGCATTCCTCTTGGTGCCGTTGGATATTATATTGTTGCAAAATTTATACCTGTGGCACCTGATGGTGAAGTCGGTGAACCAGCCTATGCTACTGTGCTACATCAGATGGCCTTCTAGAAAGTAAGTGCTTCTCTTCAGCGCCCATTCTAGCAGTTGTGTCTGTAATGTTCATATGTCATGGCCATTCTTAGTTCAGCTTTGCCTAGGATATTACTGAAAAACCATTGGACCTGAAATAAAGTACAGAATTTTATGGTTCATATTTTGCAATATATAGGTCAAGTGAAACTCTTTGAAAATGTTATGGGCAGTTAGGTACTCAGGTGGACCAATTGGTCCTATTGGTCTGAACCATAATAAGGAATCCCTTTTCTGTAGAAGTGTCCTTTTGTTCTTAGCTGCTAACCATCATTTAGCGAAGCACAAACTTGGGATTTTGCAAGTTCTTTTAATCTTTTGTCATCTATATCTTTAAACAATGCTATTACCTTTCTTGTTGCAGCTCTACCACGCAGCCTGAATTTCTTAACAGTCACTGGTGAATTCTCTGAGGGTCAGATACTAACAGCGTCATATGGGTACATTGGAGGACATGAAGGAAATAGTTTATACAGTGGCAATGTAGCTAGCTGGTAAGTGTTGTGTCACCCTGAATCTCATCAGTATAGGTTTGTGATGCTTTTTTTTTCATTTCCACCTTTTCAGATCTATGAACTCAACAATAACAAGAAGATGAGCTGCCCAGCAGTGGCTCAACTTCTATTTTTCTCCACTTCAACGAACTTATGCCCGAACAATGTAAAGGTAAATGATCCGAATCTGTGTGTTTTTGCCCTGTTTCGATTCGACTGATGTAGTGTGCATTTGGTCATGTGGATGCTCATGCACTTCTTATGCTTGGAGTCTTTTTGTTACAATAATAACTCTGTGCTTGCAAATATTCTGTTTGTTGATAAACATAAGTTGTGTGACCGGTCTCTGAATGTCTGGGATTCCTTAAAAAGCATAACAATGCTTGCTATTCTTTTCTTTGAAGGCATCACATGCATGGAGCCTAAGCTACATCAAGCAAAAAAATATGTACTACCTTGTTTTCAGACTGGTGTCCTGTAGTTTCAGACTGCTTCAAGAAAATGCATTGACCATTTACTTTGGCAGCACCATACATTCCAACTTTCCTTGGAAGAATAAAAAGGGGTGGAAACGGGATATTCATAACAAAATACTGGTCTAAATATCGTAAGCAGAATGAGAAAATGGCACCACGTACAACAGAATCTGCATAACGTGCAATGAACCTGATTGAAATGTGACCCTTCTCGTGTAGCAGTACACATTTGACATGAACGTTATCATAGATACTGTCCTTACTTTGGCCTTTGTTGTTCCAGGTGCCTGATCGACGCAGCTGCCTACCGGAACAATCACAAGCACCCGTATTGATGTCAAAACTTTGATAGATTTGTGCAGTGGATATGTTTTGTCAGAATAAGCCGTTTGATTGGTTATGAAATTTTGGCAGTCTGTTCTAATATAGCAACATGTCTTATTTGTGGTGCATCCTGTTGTTCTTGCACTACACTCAGTGAGTATATAGAGCGATTTCTGCGATGGTGCTTTTCCCAATCTTCCAGCAATCTGGTTGATCATTCTGTCCGATTTATAACTGAAATTAATGATGTCCGCCTAGCTCTTGACTGCATACGCTGGTCAGCTACAGCTTGTTCTACTTATATTTGTAGTGGGATCTTTTGAAATTGTTGGCACTGCCATGACACTGAGCAGTTTATCTTTGATTTTGGTTGTTGTGCACAGGTGATCGACTTTGTGCACTGGGTTGACGACAGTGGCTACCCGAGGCACAGGAAACTCTTTTTTTTTTTTTTTTTTTTTTTTTTTTTGACATGGTAGGAAACTCTCTTGGTTCACCAAGAAAGCAATGCATTACAAGCTGAAAAATCGCTTGGGCAAGTTCGTGCCATGCATGAAGAGGCCTTGGAGAAGCTTAATGACGATCACTTGAGGAGTCTGGGTCAATCTATCTCTATGAAATAGTAGTTACACTTTTGTATGCTATCATTCTATATTAAAAGTTGTCCTTTTTTTTTTAGAAGATATTATAAGTTTCCTTTGGCGTTGCATGTAAGTGGGCAAGTACTCTTTAGTCAATTCGAGAACCACAAATTGTGTGAATATTTTGGAAATTTAGATAACATTTCTTAATTCATAAAAAAAGCATAATTACTTCCAAATGAGAAAGACGTACTGTCATGGCCATTCAAGAAAGACAGTAGAAGACAGTATCCATAATGATTAGCTTGTCATTAGCACAAAAGAAGACTACAAATAGCTGTGAACTCAAAACCAACATAGCACTTGATAGTTCACTAGCAACAACTGCTCAAGTTTAGCATCCTCTCAAACATTCGGCATAACTTGATGGACAGAAATTAGGGACTGCAGAATAGTCAACAGTGATGGCTCCTTCCATCCCGCTACCTGATTGGCTCAAGTTGCAGCCCAAATGCAAAAGCCATATGGGAAATCACCCTTGTGAACTGCAGGGTGCTTGCGTAGCGGCAGAGACCACAGAAGCAGTGCCCATGCGAGAATGCCGAGAATGATCAGAGAAGCTGAATACAGGCTATACAGGAAAACACTATCGTTCATTCACAACCAGGTACATGCTAAATAGATCAAACAGAGAGCTCAAGTTCTCCTTGCTCAAGGAAGAACTACCAGGAGCAGTAGCAATCAATTTATCTCCATAGAATCCTGGAATAATGTGATGGAATCTTCTCTGTCATGATATGGAACATCCACCCAAAACTTTGCATACAACGAGTACATTTTGGAATTTGGTAGCCTTCTGACAGCTTCATCATACACCTACAATTCCACACAAACAATATAAATTTAAAATGTTCAGAAAGGTGCATCAGACATCACCACCTTCATGATCATTTCTGAGGAGGCGGGGTATACAGTTGCCTCCCAGATCATGCAATTACAGCAGTTTATGCGCAAGAGTATGGATCAACAAGCAAAGAGACAGACCATGTAGTGGTAATGTTAATGTCAGAATTCAGAAACATTGGCATGCCAATTAACTCAGGTAGCAAAGTAAATATAAACAAATATTAACTACCTCAAGTATTCAAAATATATCTTAAAGCCAATATGAAGTACAATATAAAGGCAAATGAGTCATCCATTCATGATTTTTGTATTGATCAACTGATTGCAGGAATGATAGACTTAAACAAATACATCACAATGTATTCTCAATTCTCATAGCATATATGGGGTTACCAGGGTGGGTCTGTCTGATATGATTGAAGTAAACAAAAGAAATTTCATGAAGACAGAAAAATTTGTTTTAGTGTTTCCACAAAAGCGCCACAATCAAGAAACACTAGTACTCAACAGCAGGTCAGACTGTGCAACAACAATTACGATCCATAGGTAAGGATTATACACACGTACCAAGAAGCCTGATTGCAGCACAAATTGTCCCTCGGTTGCAACCAGGTCGTAGGCGATCAGCACATTTCGTCAGGCCGTTCAATAGCACCAACATGCATCTCTAAGCAATCAGTCCCGTACTCAAGAACATATTTCTCAGAGATCACCTCACCTTCCATGTTTTCAAGAGCCAATGTTAGCACATGTTGATTACTGTTGAACAGACTTTATTTTTTAACAAAACGAGATTAATATGCCTGTATTGCAGCATCAAGAATTGACAAGGCATCTCAAGAATTGATAAGGCAAAACTATAACAGGAGAAGGCTTTTTATATTATTCTGCATCACTATCAATATGCCTCATTTTCATTTGTTCATATGTCGGCTCTCCATCGCTGCATTCTAAATATGGCAAGGTCCTACAGGATCATGGTAAGCCACATGGTTTCATGAGTCCAAACATGGGTAGTGCACTTGGTGACATTGAGATGGGTAGAAAACATGTGGCTCGGTATGAGCCAGGGATTGCAGCTGAGATTTGGCTTTTTAGGACCAGGCCTGAGACACTTCCCCTCATACATGAGATTTGGCTTTTAGGAAAAACAATCATGTAAACTGAATGCTCTTGAATTGATGAACTCTCCAACTTCAATTACTGATAACCTCTCCAAGACTCAAAGTTCATCCAACAACTATATAATTGGTTTGGTAAATTTACTCCTGATTAAAGGACCTCCTAACTTTCAATTAAGCCAGATAAATTAGCTTTTCTTCAAAGGGTCTTCCTAAGTACAACAGAATTACTGATTACTACAGAGTATACAGAAAGGCGGTCATAAAATTTTGTGAAACTGCTTATACATGTGGTAGAGAAGCAAAATGACTTATTGAAAACAATTGATAGAATGTCTTACTATTAAGATAATCTTCAAATCCAAAAGTGTCCAGAGAACCTGTCAATGCCGCATATCCAAGCAGAGATGACGAAAAAAGCACCAGGGAGGACTTTGGAACCTGGCATCACAAAAATATCTATCAGTGTGGCATCAAGAGAGCTAAACTGGCTGATCACCAAGAAAACAATTTAAGCTAAATATACTAAGATGTCGAAGGATGAAGATAAACAAAATAGAGGGTGGAAAATCTTACATGCAATTTGTTGGGAAAACAACAGATTTTGAAGCATTCTAAAAGAACAACTACTCTTAAATATTTTCCCTTGTTGAAAAGCACATAATGAGGTTTCTTTATGGAGGAATAGTTACACAGGAAGTTAGACACTTACACAGTTTAGGTTGCATTTTCAGTGCCATAATAACAGGACCAATTCAAAACTCTCGGCTTTGTTCTTGTACTAGATATATGATGCAAACTAATCTACCCATCGTTATACATGCCATCCTGTCGGCTAGGACCTGGGAATGTTTGGCAGTATACAGTAATCTGAAAAGCACTTTCAGTCAGTTACAGTTGAGCCAAGTAGGCACTGCTAATGGAATGCAGGCTATACAGGAAAACACTATCGTTCATTCACAACCAAGCCAATTGGCTACTCTGAATCCTACACAGAAAAACTAGGAAAATAGTGCCAATTGGCTATTTTTTGCACTTGCAGGGCTTGCTATTTTGGGCTGGGCTGGACAGGCCAGAGTTCAACTCTACTCACATGGGTTACTAACCTCCATGCTTCACAGGCTCACAGCATGCATCATGTTGCCTAAGGCAAATAACATATTGGGAAAACCTAGAAGGAAATTGTGCTGAAATGAAATATTCAGCAGTACAAATCCTGAAACTCTGAGCTTTTGTACCTAAAGTAGTGAAGTGACTACTAAAGCTAAACCATAGTTCAAAATATCTTGCAACCACAATCTTCTATAGCAGGTTATAGAAATTAACAGAGCTTACACATTGATAGTTTGTATGCTGGTTAGAACATAAAAATATTACATGTCTTCCTCAACCAGATAATGATTAACCATTCCATTTCTGGTGCAGTATGGACTTTCAATACAGAAACGGAGCTTTGGTCACTTATTGAAGCCAAGGGTGATACCCTGTAAGCTTACACATGTTTGATCTGAAGTCATCAACATGGCTTCCATTGAACTATAAGTAAGTCATAGACTCATAACTGATTTTTGGATACTGCATTTTTGCTACTGATCTATGGTTGTTCCAACTTCCAACATTTCCAATATAAGTGCATCTGAATTCTTGTAATTGGGGTTAAATTTAATCTAACAAGAAATCAAATTCTCAGGACATGTGGAAACCTGGGTTTTTGATGTTCTGCAATCTAAGTGGTCTATTTTGTGTAGTACCCCTAGTTCATCTATTACTACAAAAAGGTAACTTTCTTTCTGACTCTCTTATTTAGTTTTGATACTACCTTGTACTTCGCTTATTTCAATTTTATATCACTTCATCTAATCATCCAGAAAATTAAAACCACTATTGATGCAGGGTTTCAGCATGGTTCCTTTCTACCACAGGGACAAGATTGCTCTTATTGCATTTGGAGGAAACAAAAAAGAGCCGTGCAACAAGGTGAAGCAGTTGATTTCTACTAAGAGCATATTTGCTAGTGACTGTTAAAGAACTAAATACATAGATGTTTGTGTAAATTTCTCACTTGTACTGTACGACAGACAACAAAGCCTATTAGTCCCAACAAAGTTCAGGTGATCAAAATCCTCAACTGTTCTGTATAAAATATCTGCTAAATCCTACAGAAGTCATGACTGTATAAATTGGTTTAGACTACAACAGAAAACATGGACCCCCATCAACAGTACATTGCATATTTCAAAATTCAACAGTCTGTCATTAATCAATGTCATAGAAAATATGAAGTTGCCAAAGAGCATTAGCATCACAGCCAGAGGGGAACACCTCAGAAGATGGATGGAAGAACAAAAATGCAAGATCACAGCTAGGAAGCACGAAAATGCAAGATCAGTACCCTGACACACTAAGAACAATTGGTTTCCGAAGAGCAAAAGGATTACAGGGCACACACCTGATAAAAATGCAAGATCCGCCGTTGCCTGAAGTGGCGCCGTTGGCTGGGTAGCGCACCGCTGCCTTGGGCACTTCGCTTGAGTGCCGTCGTCGACTTAGGGACGAGGGGACCGTCGACTTGCCGCCGTGCAAGGGCGGCGGACAACCAGGACGGCGGCGCCGACGGCTGGGGGGGCTTGGCCTCCAGGGAGACGGCGGCGACTACGACGAGGGAGACGGCGGCGCCGGCGGCTGGGGCTTGGCCTCCAGGGAAACGGCGGCGCTGGTGGTTTGGACGAGGCCGCGAGGGGAGACCGGCGGCGCTGGTGGCCTGGACGAGGCCGCGAGGGAGACCGGCGGCGATGGTGGCTTCGGCGCGACGGCGCTCGTGAAATTGGTGGGGGCCGAGAGAGAGGGTCTTGGTTGGGCCTTGGGCCGAGGTGGGGGTCAAGGTTTTTTTTTACCGACCGGTTTCCGGTAACCGCCGCGGCCGGTTTCGATAAACGGTCGGTTACCCGGTAACCGGTCGGTAACCGGACAGATTTGAACTTTGAATTCAACTGAATTCAAAGCGGCGGGTGAACGGTAAAAATCCGATAAACCGGGCGGTTTGGAATTTATACCGCTTGGTTTTGGAATTTATACTGCCGGGTTTGAGCGGTATAAATTCCAAACCGCCAGGAAGTTTTGTTTTTTTTTTTTTTTTTTTTGAAGGAATTTTTTGGTAGTTGCTTTGGACATTTTGATGTAAAAAGTGGCACACAATCGCGAAATAAATAGCATAAGCTACGGGCAAGCCTTATCGCGGTACGGGGAGGCCAATGGGCCTCATGGGCCTTGACGGAACCCGGCCACAAGACGTTTTTTTTCAAACTTTAATTCAAATTTTTTTATACCAAACGAACTCAAATTTGAAAAATTTTTACACCATTGGCTTCTATAAATCACGAACTATTTTCGTAATTTTTTTCAACGATTTTTTTCAAATTTTACATTTTGAATTTGGCTTCTTTTATACCCGGCGGTCCGAAACGGACGGACGGTTTTTACGGTAATCGCGGTTTACCGCGGTTTTACCGGCGGGGAGAAAAAACCGTGGGTGGGGTCAGGGGGTTAGGTTGTGACTTCGGTTGCACAATGACCAAACTGTCCTCAAATGAATAAAAACAACACAAATGATTATTTTTAAAAGCATTGGGAAGCGTTAAGCGTTAGGAAGCATTTTCAAGCATTGTAAAAGGGCTCTTTTTTATATCCTCCAAGATGCATATGAGTCCATTCACCTATTGTAATAAATGTTTCAAAAGATTTCTGTCTGTCTTTATGGTCTCAATAATGGCTTGGTCTTATAGACCTTTTCTACAGTTGCAGTAAAGATAGTTTTCAACCGGGCGGTGTATGTTTTAGGCAGAGGCACCTGAAGCAAAAGATGATACATGAAGTTATCTTTATGGATTGCACATGAAGATAAGCCAAGATAGAATATTGTTCCATCAATATTGTGATAATTTCTTCCTACATACCTCGAATGCATTGGATCATCTGTGAAGGAATCAAGCTGCAAGGGAACAATCTTTATTTCATTGAGAGGAGCTGGAAAACTATTCAAAACTTGGGTTCTGGTTGAGGTGGAAAAAGGTTATCTATAACACCACTGAGAAAACCCGGATTTCTAGGATGCTCGCCACAGCTGCAGTTGCTGCATGCAAGTTCTTCAATAAGGGTGCACAATTCTTCCCTCATGCTAGTCATTTCCTTCGAGATCTTGGCACAATCAGAGAATATGTTCAATTTGCTTTTGTACAGGTCTTTGAGTTCTGCAATCATAAGATAACTGTAGTCTGGTGCCTTTAGTTCGTACCCAGATGGAATACTCATAGCATAACTGTCCTTTAGTTTCCCTGCACCAGCAGATTAGTGATAGGGCAGGGTAAGGAGTAATTGCATGTTAAAGCAATTTACAAATGTACAAATCATCAGAAAAAAAAGAATGTACCTGTTCTTGCTGACCTTGAAGTTGTAACCGGTAATATGGCAAGTGGATCAATGAATATCCGTCGACTATGCGCTGGATTAACAATTGTACATTCAGAGTTAGTAAAATAGCTACACATACTAAATCATTCAATAATCGATGGATTGCATTTATTTATTTATTTATAAGAGATGGTAATGTTTGGTGGGGACCTGATATCCAAGGAATTTTAGCCCATTCGTGTTCTTTGGACCATGGAACCATTTCAAGATAGGAGTGCCCGAGATCTAACACAGGATTTGATAGAATTTTCGCCTGTGTGAGGGGATCTTCCACATAAAGCACGTAGTTCGGGGACTGATATGATATGTATGATGAATCGATATAGATATATAGCTGATCATTGATGGCTTCAATAATCTCTCGCGGATTATTGTTGTTGGGATCATGGTCTGCACTAAGCCTTGCAATGATTGCAAATGGAACATGATTTTGCGGATCTATATATAACATTAAAGACAGATGTTCCCATCAGTGCATCTAAATATTTGCCATCAATGTATCTTCGTAATAGTACCTTTTCTGGAAGGCGGCAGCGACATGTTTGAGTATGTGTTGTTGACTCCCCTAGTGTTGTTGGATTAGTCTATGAATCATAAAAAGTAAACATGTTAACCATGTCTAAACATTTACTGCATATAAGATATAAGATATTTATGTATGGATAGAGAATTCGATACTGTCATAGTATTTTGCAAATAAACTAATGAATAAGAGGGATAATTTAAAAACTCTTATACTTCATGCACTAACGGCTCTCTCACTAATATTTTTCCAGGGAACCACAAAACCACTAAACAAAAAATTTGACAGGTTTCTTCTCATTACGTACCTCAAAGGTGGAAAAAAGACTCAAATATTACTGGAAATTGATCAAAGATGTACAGGTTTAGGGAACATCTTGTTTTGATAAGGAAATGTAACTTGATCATATGATAAGGAAATGTAACTTGATCATATACTACTAAGAAACAGCTATGTACAGAACAATAATATCAGGCGTGGGTGATGAATAAGTGATGTTTAGTATGCATTGACATGTGTCGAGGTATGCAAAAGCTTGGACTACTTTCAGCTTTCCTGTTAGCGTTTCATTTCTGTCACCATACTGAAACTGAAAGGTAGTACTGAATGTGAGCATTTGACAATACTGAATAAAACATATTTGATCTTTGCAATATAACTACATATTCAGTTACTGTGCATTATTCAGAACAGATATGAAATAAACTGCAGAGCAACTACAGGTTAAACTGACCGGGGGATCTAGGTAAAAGTGTATAACTCAATTAGGTGGTGTGGAGCTAATAAACTGCAGAGGAAGTACAGGTTGCAAAACAGTTTATTTTTTACAGGTAAACAGGCTAATTGTTTAATCTCAACTACAGTTCCACCGGCTAACTATACAGGTACCAACGGCTCTCACTAATGAATTTTCCAATGGGACAGAAAACCACTCAACTAAAAATTGGCAGGTCTGTTGCCAATATATAACCCATCCAACTTAAAAGATTTTAGAGAAAAAAATTCTTCAAACAGAAAGGACAATAGAAGTCTATTTGTTGGTGAAGTTCAAAAAAAACATTCCATTCGTTAAATTTTTATTTCTACCTCAGACATGCAAAAATGAGGCTCAAATATTGATGGAAAAATGCATTTTCCATGTGCTGTTGAATTCAATAACAAAGGAAACATATTAACCATGATTGAACATTTACTGCATGTAAGATATAAGACACTTATGCATGGATATAAGATTTGGTTTTTTATCACAGTGCTGTGCAAATGAACTCTTGAATAAGAGGGTTAGTTTTTTAAATCTCATACTACATGCACTAACGGTTCTCACTAATGCATTTTCTAATGGAACACAAAGCCATCTAACTAAAATTTGGCAGGTCTCTTGCGAATACATAGCCATACAACTTTAAATATTTTAGGGAAAAATTTCTTCAAACAGAAGGGACAATGGAAGTATATTTCTTGGTGGAGTTGAAGCAAAATTCCATTCATTATTTTTTTTTTTCTACCTCAGACATGGGAAAATGAGGATGAAATATTGATGGAAATTGATTAAACCTGCAGAGTTCAGTAGGAAACATAATCCAAATACAGAAAAAGTTTTTAACTTCACTGGAAAAATAAATACAACTGCTCTCTTATGCAAAACCTCATATGCATGGATTGAGAATTAACTAAAAAGTTTGTCATGCAACTAATGAATAAGAGGGATAGTTGTTGAAATCTCACAATTCATGCACGATCGTTTCCGTCACTATAACATTTTTCAGTGGACAACAAAACCACTCATCATAAACATTGGCAGGTTTCTTCCGAATGTGCAACACAACGTTTCCGTCACTATAACATTTTTCAGTGGACAACAAAAACCACTCATCATAAACATTGGCAGGTTTCTTCCGAATGTGCAACACAAACACAGGCACAATAATCCAGAGATAAACATAGAGTTTCAG
The DNA here is from genome assembly GCA_015847255.1 of Hyparrhenia diplandra. Taxonomy (NCBI): domain Eukaryota; kingdom Viridiplantae; phylum Streptophyta; class Magnoliopsida; order Poales; family Poaceae; genus Hyparrhenia; species Hyparrhenia diplandra. Next base: position 284,342 of record JADLZK010011638.1, read on the forward strand.
AGACATCGTTTCAAGACAAACCTGTTTTGAACAGCAAAATTGTGAATAATTATCCAGGGACAATTCCTTAATAAATGGGTCTGTATCATATAATCTGCACAGGGAAAAATGGCAGCATGAGTGTAGCCTATCACAAATCGGAACAATAGGCTGAATCAGTACCAGTGGCAAGAAGAAATGGATTTGGTACCTGTGCTTCCGTTGGGGATTATAGACTGAGAGCAAATCGCCGAGATAAGTGACATGTATAGACCTCAAAATGCATTTAGGAGCCATGTAACTGAATAGATCGACCATTACTGCACGCGGAGGCGGACGGCCCGGCAAGGCAGCGGAAACGATTGGGTTTAAAGGATAGGTGGCAGACGGGGATGACGCCGGCGCGAGGCAGGGCGTGCAGGCTGGGGAACAGCGGGATGCACGCGAAAACCAAACGCTTCAGGTCCGCGAACGGCTACGTCCGACCGATTCAACCTCAACCTCCAGGCCAAGCCGGTAACCGCCGGCCGGTTGGTGGGGAAGAGGAGGTGGGTAGGGGGCGGGGAGCCCAAAATCGCGGCGGGAACTAAACAGCCGGTGCGGTCGGAGATTCGGAGCTAGGCAGGTCAAGCGGCCACCGCAGCAGGAGCGGGTGGGGAAGACGGGCTCGCGACGGGGGCGTTCGGGAGTGGGGGAGGATGGCGTGGCTTAACCACGCGGCCGAAGAACTCCCTAGTGGGGGTTCCCTTTACGGGGGTTATAGATGCTCTCTAGCCATGATTACTAGGTGTACTTGCACTAATCTTAGTATGCATTGACATGTAGTTAGGAGTAACATAGGAATATTCTGTCTATTCTACCTATACCATGCTATCATTGCCTTTTATTCTACCTATCTAGTGGCACACCATGATCTTTGACTTGGCATTTACCATATCATTTACCATTATCTTTATTATATGACTTACCCCTATTTAGAGTAGTTAGATTTCATACGGTTTACTCTACATTACTATACTGCAAGTGAATTCAATCAATCTACCCATAAGCCTACCCCTTCTCTGTGGTAAAATATAAATAACGATACCTGGATTACTCCCGGTGAAGTGCTATAATGATATTTCTATCTGTGCGCTTGCGGATATCACGTTCATATTATTTCAAGGATCCAATTGGCATATTAAAAATACCATACACGCATTTCCTAGCGTTGCTGCTGGGGATGACAACCTAGTATTGAGGTGATGCTGGAATGTGTGGTATACCTTGGTGCATATCCTAGTGAGATTAACTCCACTCTGGATAATGACACTAAGATACACACCTTTAACTTTGTGTAACCCTTTTTACTGGAAGTGAGATTAACTCCACCTCCAGGCTAACATTCGAGAGATACCATTATACATTTCTGGCGCCTTTGCTGGGGTTGGATCTTAAATCCATCCTTTAGTGATTGCGTTAAGAAATGTCAGCAAAGCACGCATGGAGATTGTGCGGTGCTGCGGAGGAGGATTTATAAGGGTTTCATGCTCACCCCGCGTGGATCGTGAAGGGGCAACACGGTAGAGAGTGTCATTGACCTACCTTACTTGTGTGTGGGTTTCTTGTGATACCTCAGAGAAGGTTTGGCTTTGGGAGCCTTAAACCAAGAAACCACCAAGGTGTTGGTCGACTCAACGAGGACTTAGCTTGGTGAAAACCAAGTGAACCTTCTTACTTGTGTAGCATTCTATGTACACCAAGGTGTTTGGCTTGTGTAGCCTTGTCATTGAGCATCTCTTGTGAGCTTAGGAGGCTTTGTGCTTTTGTTTACTAGAATTATGTAGGAGCTCCCTCGCTTGCTAAAGTACTAGTGCATAGATTTGTATGACCTTGCATTAGAATTGATTAAGTGAGCTCTAGCTTATCCGGCACCTCGATTGCTTTGATTTGGATCTTTTAGAGGTGCTTTAGTGTTATAGATAGAGGGGTGTAGTCTTGGCTAAGCCGAATAGTTCAATCCCTGCATTAGTTTAGGTTGGCCGACACAATTAGTTTTAGAAAGGACTATTCACCCCCTCTAGTCCGTCATCTCGACCCTATAACCCGCCCATTTGTCCGAGCGCCGCCATGCTCCGGCGATCTGCTCCGCCGTCCATGAACCGGCGGGGCGGCTCGCATGGCGTGGCCGCAAGCCCGACCAAAGAGGCGCCCAGTCGCCTGCTCCTCCCATGGACTCGTCTCCTACCGGTGGCGAACCTGCTCCCTCAACAGAGATGTGATGCTGATGAGAATTACTTGGTACAACATACAAGTGGCACGACACAAACACAAGGGGATGGTAGTGAGGATGTGAAGAACGAGGATACCATGAATATCATTCGTAGTAGGATAGCTGATGCTTTGGTTAGTGCGAGAGAAGGCTAGTTATGTTGAGAGATGGCAACGTTGTATAAGCCCACGCTAGATATTGTTCTATTTATATGGACCAATCACTTTGACGGATGAAAAACTATGAAAATTATTTTTCCTTGCTTAAATAGTCATTTTTATGTGAATTAGTGAACAAATTAGTTTGTTACGAGCAATTTGCGTATAAACATATCGCAGACATTTAGGGGCATTATAGATATTTTTCAGACAGCAAACAGCTTGACAGCAGCTCTAACCAAACGGCCTTCTGCTTTTCCTATAACAGCTTATTTACAAAGACAGATGAAACACTGAAATGGTGAGAAGAGAGAGATATGAACTGCCTCACGATATAAGATGATCTCGAGCTCTTTATAGGCGAGCTGTGATGCAAGTGATTTGAATAATTTGATCTTCTGAATGGTCGTGTAGTTATAGAAAGCAATTAATTAATTAATAATAAGTAAATTAATTAATAATAAGTAAATCTGAACGGAGAAATTGAAATATGGACGGGGCCATTCGTCAGCGTCAGACAGACAAAACCGTCTCAGTGGTCAGTGCTCGCTCGAGCCCCCTGGCAACGGCGGTTGGCGGCAATGGCCGCGCTGCGGTTACCAAGAGCTCCGGCCATGGCCGCCCTGGCCGGCGCGGGCGTTCCGTGCCGTCTCCCATACCAGGAGCATCCCCTGCCTCCGCCGGTGCGGGCCCTCCCCAACAGGGGCCCACCTCAACGCGCTGCTCACCTCGTACGGCCGCCGCGGCCGCATCCAGGACGCGCAGCAGCTGTTCGACCGGATGCCCCACCGCGACGTCATCTCCTGGACGGCCCTCCTCACCGCCTACGCCGACGTCGGCGACCTCGCCTCCGCGCGCCTCGTCTTCGACGACATGCCCCTCCGCAACGCCGCCTCCTGGAACGCGCTGGTCTCCCTCTACCTCCGCGCGGGGTGGCCCGCGGCCGCGCACGCGCTCTTCTGCAAGGCGCCCGCCAAGAACGCCGTGTCCTACGGCGCCATCATAACGGGCCTCGCCAGGCGGGCATGCTGCGGGAGGCACAGGCGGTGTACGCGGAGACACCGCCGCGGTGGAGGGACCCCGTGGGGTCCAACGCGATGATTTGGGCGTACCTCAGGGCCGGGGAGCTTGGCATGGCGCTGAGGGTGTTCGACGGAATGGCGGAAAGGGACGTCATTTCTTGGAGTGCTATGGTTGATGGGCTATGCAAGTATGGGACTGTGTCCGAAGCCAGGAGGCTGTTTGAGGCAATGCCAGAGCGGAATGTGGTGTCGTGGACCTCGATGATTCGAGGATACGTGAAACGTGGGATGTACAGAGATGGTCTTTTGCTGTTCCTGGACATGAGAAGGGAAGGTGTTCAGGTTAATGCCATTACCCTCTCGGTTGTGCTAGATGGTTGTGCTCAGGCCAGTCTTGTCGACGAAGGGATCCAGGTTCACTGCTTGATGATAAGAATGGGGTTTCTGATGGATATATTTTTGGGTGATTCACTGATAATAATGTATTCTCGATTATTTCGATGGTTGATGCTAGAAGGGTTTTTGCCTTCATGAATCAGAAAGGCATAGTATCGTGGAACTCATTGATCACTGGTTATGTTCAGAATAACATGATTGAAGATGCTCATGTGCTGTTCAAGTTGATGCCCGAGAGGGATGCTATTTCTTGGACGTCAATGGTGGTTGGGTTTGCTAATAGGGGTTGGATGAGAGAGTCTGTTGAACTCTTTGAGCAAATGCCAGTAAAAGACGAGATTGCCTGGGCTGCAGTTATTTCTGGTCTTGTTGCAAATGGAAACCATGTGAGTGCGGTGCGTTGGTTTTGTCAGATGTCACAGGAAGGATGCAGACCTAATACTGTTGCTTTTAGTTGTTTGCTGAGTGCTTTGGCTAGCCTGGCTATGCTGAATCAGGGATTGCAAGCTCATGCTTATGCAGTCAACATGGGATGGATATTTGACTCAGCTGTCCATGCTTCTTTGGTGACAATGTATGCAAAATGTGGTAGGTTGGCTGAGGCTCATCGTGTTTTCGTGTGCATTAGCAATCCAAGCCTTATCGCCGCTAATTCTATGATTACAGCATTTGCACGACATGGTTTGGCTGAAGATGCATTCAAACTTTTTAACAGAATGCAGTATGATGGCCAAAGACCTAACCATGTGACATTCTTGGGAATACTGACTGCATGTGCTCGAGCTGGTTTGGTTCAACAAGGTTATAACTACTTTGAATTCATGAGATCAGCCTATGGTATTCAACCAGACCCTGACCACTACACATGCATGGTTGATCTTTTAGGTCGTGCAGGCTTCCTTAATGAAGCACTGGAAATGATTAATTCGATGCCCCAGAAAGATTACCCTGATGCATGGGCAGCGTTGCTTAGCTCTAGTAGACTCCATTCTAATCTTGATTTAGCAAAATTAGCAGCACAGAGGCTTCTTGAGATAGATCCTTATGACGCAACAGCTTACACAGTCCTGTCAAACATGTTCTCCTCAGCCGGGATGAAGGAAGATGAAGAGATGGTAAAGGTTGCACAGTTGTCCAACATGGCTAGTAAGCGTCCTGGGTATAGCCTCATCATACAGGATAAGACTACAGAAAATAACTAACACAGAATCAGCACCTCCATTTACAGATAACTGGCTTGTCATAAGATAGGGATATTGGGTACACAAAAAACAATTCTAGTGCCAAGATTAGAGTCAATTTGTTGATGTATGTTAGTGCAGAATCAGTTTTAATACTTAAGAACTGAGAATGAGGAATATCTGATAAGATGACCAGTGATTTGAAGAATAAAGAGCCAGGTGGTCTGGATCAAATTTTGGTTAGTCTTTCCTCTTATATCACGTTTTTCAGGATAGATTTTTCAGTACTGCAGCTGATGTTGTATTTGATTAATGGGAATTTTTTTTACCCCTGTAAAGGTAGTTTTGGCATATGTAATTCTTATCCCCAATGTGGAATATGGTGACATATGGTGCTGTTCAGATTCATTACAATCCTGATGTTAATTGCACCTTTTTCAGAGTCTGGAGAGTTGATGATACTTCTTCAAATAATTCATCTGCTACTGACTTGTTGAACAACAAGAAAATTGTTGACTGCTGTGTGCTTTGAAGAATATTTTGTGCATGATCTATTATCCTCATCCATTGATAGAGAAGAGTCACTGAGTAAGGTAATCTTTATGCTGGTTCATTCATTTCGATGAGACAACCATACCAAGGTGAATTGGGTGATCATTAGGGTTTTTCTTTTAGCAATAGAAGCTTCCAAGTAATTCATGGAGGTCCATGGATGTTGGTAAAAATAGAGATTTTTCAAATGAATAAAAAAAGGGATTATCTGTGACTTGGTTATAGATTTGGAAGGTGGAGTAGGACTATGGTAAAAAGGTTTTTTTTTTTTCCTGAGCAAATTGCAGATTAGTGGGGAAGAGCTTAATTATGGGAACAGAACATCGGCTTGCTCTTTGAATAAATAATCATTGTTTCATGACCTTTCTTTTTATTCTAGTACTCGTCTATTTTTCCATTGGCATTTTCCCAGTGATTTACAGTCTATATTGTGCCAGTCATGTCAAGATCATGACAGTTTTTATATACGTGGTGGTAGTTGAGATGCTTAACCATAAACATCAACACAAGAACCATGACCGTCCAATACTGTAACCAATTTCCTTCCAACCTCAGTCACTCAATTTACTTTGTACTTATACCAGGAAGTTTGAAACATCACCATAAATATGCCGACATTTGCAATTCAACTTTAGCTGCCATCTGTTTCTGAACCATGGATCCATTTGTTCTCTCCATCCTCTTATGCTCATGGATCTTTGTTGTAGTGTACTGGAGAAGGCTGAGCAGCATGAGGCTAAGGCTTCCACCTGGACCTCCAACATGGCCAATCTTTTGGGAATCTTCTCCAGTTGAGCCCTCTTCCCCCACAAAGACTTTGCTCGATTTTTGCACCAAATATGGTCCCCTTGTCTATCTTCGCCTAGGAACCATCGATGCCATCACCACTGATGATCCTGAAGTCATCCGTGAAATACTCATCAGGCAAGATGAGGTCTTTGCTTCACGGCCTCGGACACTGGCTGCTGTCCATCTTGCCTATGGGTGTGGCGATGTGGCCCCCAGCTCGCTGGGGCCCAACTGGAAAAAGGATGAGGAGAGTTTGTATGGAGCACTTGCTGACGACAAGCGGCTTGAGTCGTTTGCTGCTCACCGAGCTCAGGAGGCTGAACACCTCTGCCAGTTTGTATGGGCTAAATCTCAGTCCGGGAAGCCCGTGAACCTCAGAGAGGTTCTTGGTGCGTTCTCGATGAACAACGTCACGAGGATGCTGCTGGGGAAGCAGTACTTTGGGATCCAGTCAGCAGGCCCTGGCGAAGCAATGGAGTTCATGCACATCACCCATGAGCTGTTCTTCCTGCTGGGCCTGATCTATCTCGGGGACTACTTGCCAGCTTGGAGGTGGGTCGACCCTTATGGGTGTGAGAAGAAGATGAGGGAGGTCGAGAAGAAGGTGGACGACTTCCACCAGAAGATAATTGATGAACACAGGAGAGCTAGGGAGGTCAAGAAGAGTCGTTCCTCCCTTGACGACGACGACGCCAAAGAAGAGATGGACTTCGTCGATGTGCTGCTGTCTTTGCCTGGTGAGAACGGCAAGGAGCACATGGACGACATGGAGATCAAAGCGTTGATGCAGGTATATGCTTGCTCGTACCCTGAAATTCAATTCAATTTGTTGAAGCTAGTTATGAGTTTATTTTTCCTTTCTTCAGCAAAACACAACTGAAAGCCTTCACATCTACGTGTGTTCATCATAAAACTAACGCAGGACATGATTGCTGCTGCTACGGACACTTCATCGGTGACCAACGAGTGGGTGATGGCGGAGGTGATCAAGAACCCGCGCGTGCTCCGGCGTGTCCAGGAGGAGCTGGACGCCGTCATCGGCCGCAACCGGATGGTGGCGGAGTCGGACCTGGCCCACCTCCCCTACCTCCGGTGCGTGGTCCGGGAGTCGTTCCGGATGCACCCGGCGGGGCCGTTCCTGATCCCGCACGAGTCCCTGAAGCCGACGACGATCATGGGGTACCACGTCCCGGCGCGCACGCGGGTGTTCATCAACACGCACGCGCTGGGCCGGAACCCACGCGTGTGGGACGACGTCGACGAGTTCCGGCCGGAACGGCATCTGCCGGCCGAGGAAGGGGTCCGGGTGGAGATCAGCCACCTGCCGGACTTCAAGATCCTGCCGTTCAGCGCAGGGAAGCGCAAGTGCCCCGGCGCGCCGCTGGGCGTGGCGCTGGTGCTCATGGCGCTCGCCAGGCTCTTCCACTGCTTCGACTGGTCCCCGCCCGACGGCCTCCGCCCAGAGGACGTCGACACACAGGAGGTGTACGGGATGACCATGCCCAAGGCCACACCGCTCGTCGCCGTCGCCACGCCTCGCCTGCCGTCGCACTTGTACGGCGGCTCGGTCCCTTAGTTTGACGCACCTACACTGGCAACGCAAGCAAATTAAATCCATGGTGATCCATGCATCGATCTTTGGTCGCCATGGTTAACAATGTGACAGAGAAAGTAGTGAGGAACCTCTAGCTATTACTACTACATGCATGATGTTCCAAATACACCACACATAAACTTTGAATGAAATGAAGTTCACTGATTTGAATTTGAGATATGTTGATGTTTAATTAATTAACATTATTTAGTGATATTAGTGTATAGCACTATAATGATCCAAGGAGCGGAGAGGTAGCTTAGCTAGGTGGCGACGAAGCAAGCTTGGAACGGTTGCAATGGCCGCCGTGGCGAGCATGCACCGCATGGCCAAAAAAAACCCTATCCGTCTGCCATTTTTGGCGTACCAATGCATCATCAAAGCTGCCATTACGAGCAACATCAGCACAGCAAGAAGCTGAACCGCTTCGCCGACCCAGAGACCCTATAAAACCCCAGCGTTCACTCCATATGATCGCAGCTCACGTACAGCAACATCGATCTCGGCAACAAGAGCACCCGGCAATTCGGCAAAGTTAGGGAGAGAGATCGATGGCGATGAAGAAGGGCGGCGCGGTGGCGTTGGTCCTGCTGATGGTGGCGGCGTCGGCGTCGGCGAGGCCGGACGTAAGCTGCGCGGACGTGGAAGCGGCCCTGCGGCCGTGCGTCGGGTACGTGACGGGCAAGGAGGCGGCCCCGGCCGCCGATTGCTGCGCCGGCGTGAAGCGGATCAGGGCCATGCCGGTCGGCACGGCGGACCGGCGGCAGGCGTGCGAGTGCATCAAGCAGGCGGCGGCCAAGTACCAGCCGCTCAACGCCGACGCCATCCGCGACCTCCCGTCGCAGTGCGGCGCGCCGCTGCCGTTCCCCACTCACCCTCACCTTCGACTGCAACACGTGCGTATATATATTATCCTCACTCCATTGGCATATATATGCATATATACATATGATTAACTACCACCATATATAAATATAAATACTTGATACTGATTATTAATAATGTTTTTTTCCCCTTTGTTTCCCAGACGCAGAATTCCATGAAGAACAAACACATGAAAGAAGCAAAGGAGCCATCCTGAAATGGAGAAAAATAAAGAGAGAGAGAAGCAAGTACTAGTACAAATAAGGCATGTTCATTCTCAATGAACTAGCTAGTCTTGTAATAGACGCCTGTAGTATGTGTAATATAAGGGCCTTGCAAGAGTGAAGTTGCTACGTTGTAAACGCCTTTAATAATACCAATAAGAGGGCCTTTCTACATGCAAGCTGCTTTTTATCCAAGTGAACTCATATGCTGCTGTTGTAAACGTCTCTACTCATTCCATCCAAAAACACACACAATTCTTGATTACCGGGGAGTCAAACAATACAAATTTTGACCAAAGTTATATAAGTAATAACATTGTTGATAACAAAATAAGCACTATATTAGGTTAATAATAGAATATAATTTTTTGTAATAATTTTATTCGAAAATAGAAATGCTAATACTATTCATTATAGCCTCGGTTAAAAGTTAAACTAATTTGACCAACACAAAACTCATAGTTGCATGTTTTTTTTTTTTTTTTGGAAAAGAGAACATTTCTAATAAGGGCCTAGATGTGGGAGCTTAATCTTTTTATCTAATAATGTATTGAAAGAAGAAAAACAAACAACCATCATGATATGGTAAAGAAGAAATAGGAGCCTAGGTCCCACCCATTCACCAAGAGGAAGAAGAACCAAGGAGCGCGGAAGCCATCATACAAAACAACCTCTTGCGGCATACAAAACTTAGGAAGCTTGCCTAGGTAAGTTTGTCGGGCTAGGAAGCAATCCGGACTATTCATTTTGAGTGCCTAGTTAATCAGGATTTGTTGTCACTTGACAGAAAAAACAACTAATAGAACATGCCCTAAATGTGACTTGCGGCATAGATGTCAAGTGAACCCTACTCTACGTCGAAAAGTGTCAATTCGATACGGAGAGCGTGGAGACAAGATCGACCACACCCAATTAAGGGCTGTAGGTGTTTCGCCACTGCGCATGGTTTTAGTCGTCGTCGTCCCACGCAATCCTACTCGACGACGTGTGTCTTTCAGCGACGTGCAGTGTGTCTTTCCCTTCCAAAAAAAAAAAAAGTGTGTCTTTCAGGGCTGTACGTATTTTTTCTTTAAAAAAACAACGAACCGAGTGAGAGTTTGATCGAGCTAGGGGTTGAGGCTAAAGAGTGTACTCTACTAGTAGTCTAGTACTACTGTGCTAGCGAGAAGGGCTGTCAGGAGAGAGGTTTCTGAAACCCAAGATAAGGTTGAAAAAAGGATCTTAATTTGGTAAATGTGCTGACAATCTGTATTGATGGAGACCTCAATCGATCATCCATGCAAAGATCAAAGAATGTCGGATGGGATTTGTAGTTCGTTTCGTGATGATTCAGGAACTGACAATTTCTTTTTAACAGCAATGTTAGGAGCTCAAAAATGATACTCCCTCCATCTAAATTGTAAGTCGTTTGACTTTTTTTTGAAAATAAGTTCGACCTCGTCTTATTTAAAAATTTGTGCAAAATATCATTTTTTCCGTGGCTTTCTTTATTAATAAAAGTTCTTAAAGAATGACTTGAATTTGACAATATTTGCGTAAATTTTTTGAATAAGACGAATGGTCAAACTTGAGACAAAAAAGTCAAACGACTTACAATTTAGATGGATGGGAGTATATAGGTATATCTCTACATTGCATTCTAGTGGAGTAGTATTTCTTTACTGGAAAAAATATACAATGGGGAAGAATTACCCTGTTTTCTTTCGGTAACTTGATACACAAGTGACGATCCAACACGATGACAAATCCAAGCTTCATTCACAAATCATAAATAATGGAGAGTAAAATGTACTATAGTCCGCCCCTGCTTCCAAAGTACTGAGTGCGCGCATTGAAATGCAAGCTCCAGGCCAGCTCTACGTCGACGGCGGCGGCGGCGACGACGACCTCGTGTCGATGCCGTCGTGGCCGGCGATCATCCGGTACTTGTCCCTGCGCGTGAGCCCGGTACACTCGAACCCAAGCGCGTCGCCGATCACGCGCTGGACGCCGTTGGCCACGTCGAGGCTCGACGCGCCGCCGTCGCCACAGGTGGCCACCGGCGTGAGGATCCGGATCTCGTACCACGGCGCCGGGTTCATGAGGAAGAAGACGGAGTCAAGCCACTTGTGTCCCCGCACCGTGGATCCGTGGAACATGGTGCCGCCAGCTCGGACGGCCGTCGGCGTGACCTCGGCGGTGATCTCGGCGAACAGCGGGCTGAACCGGAGCAGGTACGGCTCCCGGCAGGTGGTGCCTTCCGGGCAGACGACGAGGTCGCCGCGTCTAAGCTCGCCCTCCATGATCCGGCTGTCCCTGCCGCGGTCGCGCGTCAGTCGGACCGTCGGGATCGGCGCGATCAGCTCCGAGAAGCCCGACAGGCTGTACGTCACGGCGGTCACCTTCCGGCGTAGCACCGTCGCGAGGATCACCGGGTCCATCAGCGTCTGGTGGTTGCACGCGAACAATGTGCCCGCCGCCGTCGCCGATGCTCCACCGAGGCTGCCGCGTATCTTGAAGCCCGTGGCCGCGGCGAGGAGGAGGCCGGCGCCGTGTGGGAGGAAGCCGAGGAGGAGGCGCGTCACGGACAGGAGCACGCCGAGCGGGAGCCACAGGAAGATGGCCACGCACGCGAGTGGGTCGGGCCGGCACACGAGGCGCCCGTCGTGGAAGACTAGTGGACGCGGGTACTCGCTCCTCGGCAGAGGCGTCGCCGGCGCCTTCTCCGGCGCGGACACCACGCGGCGCTCCTGGCAAACCTGCAGAAACGCCGGTTGCCGGTCGGCGGCGCCGGAGCAGTAGAGCCCCACGTCGACGATGCGGTCGCGCCCAAGAACGGCCACCAGAGCACCCAAGCTCCGGTCACCGCCACGCACGACGCCGGGAGAGGTCAGAACAGTGCCGGACAACCGGTTCCCAGCGACCACCCGCAGGTCGGTACCGACGATGCGGACGTCGGCGCCGAGGTACTCCCCTGACGAACGGCTCCACGACGAGCCTGGGCAGGCGCGTGACGACGTACCTCTCGCCGCCGCCGCTGGCGGCGTCGTGGCGCGCCAAGGCCCGGAACGCGCTGCCCCGGAGGTCGGCCAGGAAGAACCTGGGCAGCGTGGCGCGTGCCACCGCCGTGACGTCGCCGACACGGAGGCCGGCGGTGGAAAGGAACGTCATGGCGAGCAGCCGGAGGTCGTCCGACGAGAAGGCGGCGCCGAGCAGCGCGACGAGAGGGTACGTGGCGAGCAGGAGCAGCGCCCTCAGCGGGCCGCCGGCCTCCAGAGCGACGAGGAAGAAGTATGGGAAGAGGCTACCGGAGATGAGGAGCGTGCCTTCCATCTCGGAGGCGACGCTGGTGCACCGGTGAGAGGCAGCCATGGCCGTGTGTGGGTGGGTGGAGTTGGAGTGTCACTTGGCTACTACTAAAGGAAGAGATGCTTAAGCTTAAATAATTAGTGTTAGTTTCGACATTGGTGTCTGACTATATTGTAGTACATGCACTGCTCTCTCTCCATTTTTTTAATTAATTATTACGCACTCTTGGTGCCTGTACCTTGAACCTTGTACTGGAAGTTTATGCACTGTGAACCGTTTGAGGCACTTGAAGTTTGTTACATTTTTGTCACAAGGATGTGATCGTCGGTCTCAATGGGAGTTTTCATGACTTTGAATGGGCTGACATGGCATGAACTAGACGAGGAAAGAGAAATGAAAGTTTCATGGGAATGAAACTAAATCTATGCTTTTCCCAACTTATTGAGTCTTGGAATCTGGGACATGAAACCTTCCAATGTGACTGTATTATGTGATGTGGAATTATATAATCATAAGCAAATATGTATTTTTTTCTTCAACACAAAACATTACTTATATCAAACTTTTTTTTTTTTTTGAAAAAAAGTTTATGTATATTAACTAAGTAATGAAATGTTTGCCCTGAAGAAATGAAATAAGCCTTATATAATTTTAAACAGGAATGGTATATTCGAAAAGATATACTTCATGTTCCACTCATGATTTCTTGAGATGTCTATTATAATATAATTGTATAATATAACAAGTTTCTGAGGTCATCAAAGGTATACTTTCAATCACAAATAATTGACCCTTTCGGGTTGATCCTTACAAACGTTTACATCTACCTTTTACATTATAATAATGTATCTATAAAACATGACTAAGGTAATAGTTTTCTAAAATTATTTTTCAAGAAAATTCTATTACATATCACTTTCAGACATTCAAACTCAGCCCATATAAAGTATAGTCAAAGTTTGAAACCGTTGATTTCAGACGACCCAACTTAGGGTCTAATTGGATGTGAGAATCGGTTCCGAATCTTCCAATTCTCTTCGAAATCACTACAAACTCTTCCAAATGGTCAAAATATAATACTGATTCTAGATAGAAACGTTTCTACCAATTCACTATATTTTACTTGAGATCATAATTTGTTTCTTGCTTTCCCACCTTCCATCTATATTTTTATGATTTTTTTCATGTAAACAGTGATTTTTGACATCTTCAAGAATCACAGTCAACCAGTCAAATGATTTGAGAAAGAGATTCTGATTCACTAGAAGCTGATAAGAAACTGAATTCACTACAAGAAACACGCCCTTATTTGCGGTTGGAGTAAGTATATTTCCTTATTTGCGGCTGGAGTGAGTATATTTCCAAGCAAGATCTTTTGATATTGTTGACAATGTTTTTTTTTTAACAGAACTTACCCGAGAATAAGCATTTTTTCTACTCGAGCATTAAATATATATATCCTGTAATAACAAAGAAAAACCTTCTAGCTTGGTACTTTAGATTAGATAAAATTTTGCAAAACTTATGGAAGTGTGTGTGTGTGTGTGTGTGTGTGTGTGTGTGTGTGTGTGTGTGTGTGTGTGTTTAAAAAAAGGCCTCAACATATGAATTTATTGTCTCAATTTTGTATCAGAATTTAGGCCCTAGAGAACAGAGATAGTGAATACAAGATTAGTTTCTTGTTACAACGATGATGGCGTAATAAAATAAGGATGCTAAGGCATCTAATAACACTATTGTCTCTGGTAACTAAAAGTTAAATCTAATCCAAACCATAGATCTTAAATCAGACGGATGGAAAAATCAAGCCTTGAGAACCACAAAACATGGGTGTTATGTGCAGACTGTCCTGATCGCCAATCAAAGCTCAACTTTGGATATCATGAACACCTTGTGTGTACCAGAAAGGGATGTTGCCTTGCCGTACTTGGAAGTACTTCGATGTGATCCTAAAACCTACTGCCTCACAAGTCTAATTCTCAACTGTTATTTCTGCAATTCTCAAGATGTTGGGTGTTGGACTAGAATGGCTAGAAAGTTTGGGAACATGATGCACCCAGAAGCAGTGAAGAACATGCCGACTATACGGATACGTCACATGAGCATGGGACCTAGAGAAAGAAAGACTGCGTGCAGATTGGTGTAGTTGGGATACGATGTGATATGCCCACATCCAGCAAGTTCCTTGTGACAAATATAAAGCAACAGAGGTCAGTGGTTATTGTGTATCCAAAAATGACAACTTGCATCAGTTGCATGTGACAAAGTATACTTTTTGTGTGTTACAAATGGTAGCGACATGTATATATGTTTGATGCCCACAAAGATCTCATGAAAAGCAGAACGAAAGAGGTGTCAATATATGTGGAATTGAATAAGTCTTCTTTTTTTATAGCCTCCAAGGTAGCAGCCATAGATATGAGTCAATTAAGAATCACATGATTTTTGTAAAAGAATTTTATAGAAAATTTGCTAGGTTCCTAGAAGAGTCAGGAAAAAACCTCCATGATTGAAACAGGGTCCAAACCTGCTTCCCAACTACCTGGTCGGGGAACACATTTGTCCAAACTTCAGATGATAGCCTACGAAATATCAGGATTAAGAAGTAATTGAGGCCATAACATTTGGAATCCTAAAATATTGCCCTAAGCACAGGTTTACATCATGAAGCTGATCTTCCCAGTAAGGATGCCCATGATGTTTTTTAGTTTTAAAATTGCAGGCAGCAAATCTACTTTGGTGTTTGATAAGCTGCCCAACCCGACCAATGGTCAAGCTCTCTGTCATTTTGCTACTGTCAGGCAACGTGATGCAACAGCTACATGCACTTCATTACTTCATCTAGTCTAGGCATATAATGCTACGCTAATCCTATGAAACACAGCAAGCCAGGAGGCAAAGCAAAGCCAAGGCAACCCTTTAATTTGGACCCGCAAGCGTTCGCAACATGAGGATGGCTGCGCCGGTTGGGATCTTTTCACACCACTATCTTTAAATATAAGAAAAATAAAGTCGCGCCATGAGGACTGTGACCACCCAATGCGGTTACCGCGAATACCCGGTGTTCGGACTTGAGACCAAGAAGACCACGAAATCAGGCAGCCAAGGACTGATGAAGGAAAACAACCCTTTAACCACGAAGATTTTAAAAATATTTTAAATAGGAGGAATTGTAGAAAGCATTTTAAAATAGAGGAATTGTACTGGCCATTTAAAATTGGAGGAGGGTACACCAACAAGTAACAGGCAGCATGGAAGAAGTTGTTGTCAAAAGAAATGAAACCTAACATTTACCTACCCCATCCTGAGTTAAGATTTGGGTACCTGGCAGTTTGCTATCATTTGGGTATTTGACTGATCAATCCAACTGAAAGAACACAGAATTTTGTCTCGTTGCAGTTAGAAGCATATGGTTGTGAATTTATCACAAAAAAGCATGGGAATTGGGAACCAACTTGTACTATATTGTCATTTAGTTGCTGACAAGAAAACCCAGTTTTACAAGTGAAAGGACATGAATGGTCCAGGGAGATAAACCAGAAAATGCTTTAAGTTGGTAGTTTACTGAACTTGGCAACAAAAGACCACTGGTTTGTGAAATTGCGGGATCAAATCGCAGTGTTGTGGGGATGCCGCCACTTCTGCATGGCCAATTATCAGCCAAATCGATCTTCTGCAAATCTGCAAGTTCCAAACGTCACATCAAGGGATAATTTTTCATGATGACATCAGGGGATAACTGGAAAAATAAGCAACATATACTGGAAGGATATCAAGGAAGTTTGGCTTTAACTGAATAAACTAAAAACAAATATCATGGATGAAGACAGCACTTCCATACTCCAACTGAATACTCAAACCTCGTTTTGCACTTCTCTAGAAATGCGGTCATTTCAAGATAAACAATCAGTGAAATATCAATAGTTTCCAAACAGGAATGTTTGCACTTTTTTAGAGTCGTCCAATTACAACAAAATAAAACAAAAAAAAATATCCTTTTTTGATCTCTGCTATTTATTCTGTATTTGGCTCTTTGCATATTGGTTGATGCTAGAGTTTAAAGTTTTATTAATTAAGAATTTTCTAATGTTGCCTACATTGAACAATATGTCACCTACAACAGTCATCCTATAAATCACTGTTGAAAAAGATCCAGCATATTGAGACTAAATCAAAACGTTATTTAAGATGCCTTGCTAAAAGGCCAGGATGAATTCAGGATGAGGCTTGTCAAGACAAGTCCTGGTACCTTGAATGCTCCTAGCCTGGCTCGTATGTTTTCGACCAGGACGAGCTGGGCCTGGCTGCATTCCTAGGGAGCCTGGCTCGAGCAGTACCATTGCATGATCAGAGCCTGGCCAAAGTGTTTGACCAACCAAACAAACAAATCATTTTTGTATGAGTGGGTGCAGTGCTGTCAGGATGCACCTTACCAAACACACCCTTAAGTTCTGCACACAACCGGTCAAGTATATTGGTCCAGTCCACTGGGTTAGCTACAAGAAGACTGAGCCAAGAAAGGTTGGGATGGTATTGCTTGACCAAATCTGGTCACATACTAATCTAAACTCGTCTGATTTTGCTCCAATCTCATGAAGAAAAAATAAAATGCATTGGACATAAGAAGACCTAGCAATGTTTTTTTAACAGTAAGATTCAATAAACATATCTTACACAAATAAGGAATATTATTTAGGAAAGTTACAACATATAGGACACACTCTAAATGAGAAAAGGAGCCCCTACTCTGCAAACTAAATAGAACAAAATCACTGAATTACTGAAGTGAGTAACATAGTTTGTACCTGCAGAAGGGTGTGTTGAAAGAAATTGCTGAACCACGCTCTCATTTTGTGCAACTGTCAAGCTATTGAAAACAAAATCAGTAGGTATTACACAATATAACATGACAATGGCACAGGAGAAGGTATAGATTTTGGTGAGTCAGAAATAGATAAGATTCCAAGTATGTACTCCAACAAGGCCAAATTCCCAGAACAATATTACTCACCTACAAGTACTATATACAAGTGATCCACCGATCTTCAACAACTTAAAACCATTTGTGAGAAGATGTAACTGCATAACAAATGAAGTTTATAAAACCATCTGTTGAGAATATACAGCATAAATTTCACAAGTAAAGGAACAGAAACTTTAGTGCAAGGACATATTAATACTTTCGGCCCTTCCGTTCCAAAATGTAAGTTGTTTTGGCTTTTTCTAGGTACATAGCTTTTTCTAGGTACATAGCCAAAAAAGACTTACAATTTGGAACGGAGGAAGTACCTAACTGGATCTAAAATATAGATAGCCTGAATGAAAGAGGTACCTGAAGCTGAAGAAGGTTCTCAGTTCTTTCAGCATCAAGTACTGTGGCGATCTAGAGTTTTCCATCCCCAGAATTCAAATTTCTGAATGTGTTTTATGGAACCATCATGAGTACACTCTGCATCCACTAGGACCTGCATATGTTTCATCCAAATGAAGTGAGAAGCATGTGCATGCTTCTTGCTAGTTGCTACAGGTTGTTCTTATAAAATTTATTAGTCATCACAAAAGATATTTGCACCACAGCAGATGAAGATAATAACTTAAGTGTTATCAAATCCCAACTGCTCTTCAACTCAAATAATCCTAAGCACGTTAAATCCAAGAAAAGAATGATAATACGCTGTTGTCGAAGCAAAAGACACTAACGGAATACCTTATCATAGCCAGATGTACAAGCTTCATCATCAACTGATGGACAAAAAGACATCAGATTTACACAGTCCAACTAATCCTGAATGTTTACCATAGTATATCAGTTCAGGTTCGAAGTTGCCAGTAGGTGCGGTGGACCATTTGCATTGGCTTTCTTAGTCTTCTGCCGATCTTTCCACGATCTCCTTGAAGTCCATTCTGGGAATATGCTTCCATTTTCTTCAACGCCAATTGACCCTGTGACAGACAGACAGCAAGCAGATGTATAAACTTAAAAAAGATATTTCCATTCCTTTTTTTTGAAACAAGGAAACATAAAAGGGAAGGAGCTCCTCAAAAACAGAATACCTTCCGTTCTTCGCATCCTGGAATTCACAGGTAAAAGGGAAAACAAAGTTCCATCAGCAACAAAGAGCCGATACGGTCACCAAGACAATACTTCTGCAACATTGTATGCGACAGGCTGCAAGGCGGTGCTTTGCAACATCAACACCAGTCAGAGAACCAGTGGTTCCAAAGCGTATCTGCGAGCATGCAAAGCTTTGCACCTTGCATACCAATAGACCATATATCAGCATTGTCAGCACAGTGAATATAATAAATATATGAAAAAAGGAAAAAAACCTAACAGAAGGTACAGGATTAATAGCAAGATGCTCCATTCTTTTTTTAAGAAAAAATTATACATGTTTATTGAAATTGAGGTTGTAATAGTCCAAAGAAAATAGGAGGCATAACTTGGCGTCACTAGATATAGAAAGTCATACACTATAACACTAGCAGTATTTATAAATGTAATAGATGATTCTATAACAATAATAGAATAGACAAAGGTTTTAGAAAGATTACATAGTGTGGCTAAACAGCTGTAGCCTCAAGTGTCATAAGTAACATCCTCTTCTCAGGGTAAAGTTAAAAAATAAATGCAGGATGCAACAGGTATGCTGGTTAAAACACAAAACTACTTCTTAAAGCCTATCGTTTAAGAAGGATAGCTGAGTAGCATCCTCTTCTCAGGGTAAAGTTAAAAAAATAAATGCAGGATGCAACAGGTATGCTGGTTAAAACACAAAACTACTTGTTGCCTATCGTTTAAGAAGGATAGCTGAAACTACAAGTGGTTCATACAAATGGAACATGTGGCCAAACAGATAAAACAGGATCAAATGTTCCCTAACAAAGATCAATCATTCTGAAACTGACTTCATGCTCTTAGGTAATGGTAATGCATTGATGTAGTTCTTTCACACTGTGGCGCCCATGCAGTTCACAAAACAAGCACATCACATTTGTCATTATCGTATCTACTGAACACAAAGAAAACAATGCTCCAATAAAAAAAATATTCATATGGTAATTTACCTGGGGCAGCACAGAGGTCAAGAACATGGTCTCCTGGTCGAACATCAAGTGCTAATATAGCAGCTCCAGAAGCGGCATCAATTCCATAGATCTGCAATTCATTTAAAATATGTTCAGCTGAAGCAAATGGAAAAAAATAAAAAACATGATACAGCAATTGCAGCAGCAAGTATTTGTTGAGCATTCAGCATAAGTTGTACTCACACCCCATATTAAGAATTGGACATCTCATTTACTGATGTAGTTATGTTTGACTGCGTCACGTCTCTTAAAATATTTATAGTTTTTATAGAAAATGGAATGTAGTCGCCATTTAGGTAAATTTGTAAGAACTTGGCTGTGTGTGATCGCAGATGCCAGAATCTGAAATATTGTTTTTCCTTAAAAAAGGGTAAATTTACAGACAAAGACATCTTGGAAAAGTTTACATGTGCGTCATCAGACAACACATGCCTGGCATATTCATTTAAAGAAAGTATATAAAAACAACAGTTACATCATGCTGGCATCAAACAGGATAGCTGAACAATCAAATGTGAATTCTTCTTACCTTCCCTTGCTGGTAAGCCTTGGAACCAGCAATCTGAATTTCCGGCGGAATTGCATAGAACCCTGGCAGCCACGAAACCTTCTCGAGGTCACACTTCAACTCGGCTTCGATCTCTGCGATCTGGGACTCCATGCCTGGTTTCAGCCTTGGGATTAGAAAAAACTAAATCAAGCTCCCCATTTAACATACCTAGAAAAAGAATTTAGAGCATAATGCAAGACAATGCGCAACAAAGAGGCCTTCAACCTCAACCAGTTCAATTCAGAGATTCAATTAGCAAGCATGGGAGACTCCTCCTGCCCTCCTCACCTTATGTAGCGCGGGATGGTGGCTGCCATTGAGTACACCGCAGGGTCCAGGCCATTCTCGCTGAGGAACTCGAGGAAGGCGGCCGGCAGCGGCAGGGGAGCCGTCTGCTGCTCCCCTCTGCGGTCGGAAACGGAACCTTCTGGACAATCCGGCTCTTCCATTATCTCCGGATCGATTTCCCCGATAAGGAACTGCGCGGCAACTTGAAGGCTTGAGAGAATCCTGCAGAAACAACTTCAGAACGGAAACCGAGCTCATCTCGAATCACTTGCGCGCGAACGGACCTGGTGCTTAGAAGAGGATGGGAAGGCGCCTCGGTGCCCAAGGTCCGCCGCCGACACCGCCGCAGGGCAGGCCGTGGCAGCCGCTTGTTCTGCTGCCGGGCGCCAAGGAAGCTCGCCGCCGCCGCCACCGCCCGGGACGGAGGGGGTTTGAGGGTCTGACAAGAGACGGTTGGACTTGGCCGGACCCAATTGACGGGGTATTTCCGTCATCATTTTAATTGCGTTTTTTTTTTTTACAAAAAGAATATGTTTTTAAAAAAATACTTCCTTCCTCCTAAATTGTAAGTCATTTAACTTTTTTGACATTAAGTCTGACCACTCGTATTATTCAAAATTTTATGTAAAATATTTTTTTTTGTGGTTTGTTTTATTAATAAAAGTTCTTCAAAAATAATTTAAATTTGACTATGTTTGCATAATTTTTTTTTGAATAAAGCGAGTTGTCAAACTTATGACAAAAAAAGTCAAACGACTTACGAATTTGGATGGAGGAAGTACTTATTAACACGCATGGATAAGTATGAATTTCAAATACTATGTAACATGTTCTATACAGTGGCGTAGCCAGGATTTTAATCTAGGGTGGTCCCATAAATATTTTTTAACAACATAATTTTATTTGACACGCAACAAACATCTTGGTTTATTGTTACGAGGGAGAGAACCAATGAAAAAAGGATTTCAATAAATCCTTGCTCTGGTGCACGAATGAGTTGAAACTGAAGCCAGACGAACCTCTATAAAACAAGGACTAAAGCATATCATTGTGCAAGTATATAATTTATTGAAATGTAAGACAAATACATTTAAAATGTCTTACAAGTAAGTAATAAACTCAAAAAAAAATTACTTAAAATAGTTTACCATCTATATACTAATAATAGTTTGCTCAAAATTCTAGGGTGGTCCTAGGCTCACAAGGAGCAACCTCTAGCTACGCCACTGGTTCTATAACCAATCTTTTTGGAACTTTTGAGCTGCGTGGCCTGGCTTGCAGCATACTCCCTCCGCCTCGAAATAGACATCATTTTGGGATACATGCGGTTCAAACTTTCTCAGCTTTTGACAAACTTTGTAGAAAATAAATGCAACATTTATATCTCCAAATAAGTTTACTATAAAAGTATATTCAACGATATATCTAATAATACTAATTATATATTATAAATATTAATATTCTTTAATATACAATGGGTCAAAGTTTAAAAGGTGACTTCTCACATTAGCGAGAATGATATCTATTTTGTGACAGAGGTAGTAAACATCTAGTAGTATAGTAATAATGAAAAGGGTATTGCAGAAATTTGCAGCAGGTTTCTCATCGGTTGAATAATCTTTTCTAAGAAAACAAATAAAATTGAGATCGTCCTCATCTGAATAATCAGATAATTTGAAAACATATATTGCAGAATCAAAATCCTTCAAACAAGCTGAGAATTGCTGGATTAAGAAACTTACATATCTTTCATTCTTTGATCTGCCAGACTAGCATATACGTACATCTCATTACATCACATCTCATGATCTCCCAAGCAACCATGTACAAAAAAGATTCAGGGCTGCCATTTTGAGCACCTGATGAGTTGTTACAACAGTTCCAAAGAAAACACAACTTTACATGGCCTAATCTTCATCTGTATGGCGTGCTCCCACCTTTTTGAGCAGCAATATTACAACTTCTGAAGGCAGCGTATTATCTTGACTTCTTGAGCATATCATTGTACAAAATGTCTTCCCTCCACATCCGAGGGAAGGAAAAAAAGAATGTATAGTCCAAAAAGAGAGCGCAATTCTCCTGGATCACAAGTATATGCAAATATCAGGAAAATTTTGCAGATGACATATGCGTGCCTGGTGCAGAAGCGACATCAATAATTATATTGTTACCTTTGTGAAAAAGAAAAGTGTTTCAAAATCTCACTACTTTGGTGCTATGAAGCTTCTTTTGATGAGTTCATTGATAACACCACATCTCGAGTGCTTCCTGAGATGGCCTTGATCTCGTCACCTTGTTGTGGGTTCCCTTGGGGTTTTACCTTGAGCTTGTGGTTGTTATATGCAACAACACCAGCTATGGCTGCAGAGATGCAGGATTTTTTGAGTAAAACAGACCAATAGATACTGAAAGACCAATTAATGTTAAAATAATTCAGGATTCATTAGTCGAATACCTATCGCATAACCAATTATGTTTATGAAAGTAAGCTGCGTATCAGCAAAGATGGCAGCTGACAGCAAAACCACAGACCAATCCCTCACAACTCCAGTAACACGAGCTGTCAGTGCACTAGTCCGAGATATGACAAGGAAAACCGACATATTGAGTACGAAAGTGCACAGGCAGTTTAAGAACAATGTGAATGGCGGGAAGTTCCATGAAATACTATCATCCATTTTAGGCTTCTCTAAGAACAACCAGGGAATGAAGAGGCATACAGCACTGCAGAAAAAATCATAGATGAAATTAAAACGACTGTAAGTATTTTTCAGGTTAATTAATTAGATTAGTGAATGGGAAAACATACCTGCAAGGGCTAACATAGTACATCATTGATATCAAATTCAGTTTGACACCCTTTTTCTTCAGAAATATCTCAATGAAGATAAGTCTTAGGGCTTCCGCAACAACTCCACCCATCTGGTAAACCACTCCAACCCAACTGATTGTAATTTCACCAACAGAAGCCACAATAACTCCGACACTGATAACAGACATGATAGAAAGCATTTTATAGCTCATTTCTTCCAGGCCAAATGCTGCTCCAAGAAGAAACACAGCTACAGGCACTGTAGCATTCAATGAGAGCATATTAGCATCACATGTAAGTTTATCAAATCCCAATATTTTCCTCACAATCAAAGCTGAGGGTAGCACACGTACTTATTGCCTTCAACATCTGTGCAAACGCGACAGATATGTAAAGGTACGCACTGTTCCCTAGCCAAAGTGTCATTGCAAACATTGCTCCAATTGGAATGACTGAAGTGATATATCTGAAAGTTCAGGGGAACTAATAAGGACTAAAGAAAAGGCAGTTCTTGCACTTACAGTGAATAAATAAAACCATGAGTTCGAAACAACATAGTATGGACAAAAATAAATTTTGAACAGTACAGTAGGAAGAAACTGACAAGTTCTGATAAATACTAAGCCACCCAAGTTCAGTTCCTCATCAAAATGGATATGGGTGGCTATTTCTTCTTAACATAGTTCCTCCTAGATCGTTTGGGTTTCCATTTAAGAAACAGAGTAGAAACCAATATGCCCACAATTTCCATATCTAAATCAAAGCATTTCCTGAAGGATATGAAGCCTACTCATTCAAAAATTCAGATTTTTGACCCAAAAAAATTGGTCCAATTACCAAGAATTGTTCAACCAAATTCCAAGTGATTAATATGCTCCTCAGCCAACTTTGATATTTCAAAATACAGGTCACTCATAAGTCTCAAGTTCATGACTCTATAACTTTTCCTTTCGTGGTGACAATGCTACCCTAATTTCTTCAAGGTAAAATCAGTACTTCCTAAAGCCTTGGTTATCAATATTTGAAGTTTAGAACATAACACATTGTACAAATTCATAAACTACATAACACATTGTACAAATTCATAAACTGCCTCTGTGATCTGCTTACACAAGGTAAGATAGACATGTATGCAATTATGCATGTCATACTCATGGTTGGACGGGTGAAAATTAATAAGAAAGAAAGTAGTACATAAGCCTAAGGAATTAGTGTGAGCCGATCAGCCGAGACTCACATATCTGTAGTCATTCCCTCCTCAATCTTTATGATCTGGGAAAAATATCATCAATATAGAAGGAAAGAGTAAGTGCGTGCCCAGATCTACAGAACACCCAAGGCAACAAATGGAACCACAGGAAGACTTATGCATCACACCTATAACTAGTAATAATATAGCAAGAAAAGTGTGTTCCGCTATAATGCGCATGAATAATTACCTTGAAAACCTTTGTAATAGCAAAGCATACTACAGACGAGAAGACCATGTGCAGCAGAGTTAATGCCACGGGATAGGGAAGTTGATCTCTTTTGAGGATAAGACCCACTGCACAAAGGAAAAACCAAGTACTCAACAGTTAATAATAACTGTAAAAGGAACAAGAATATCATTCGCTAAATTCAATGAAGGCACATAGTTGTCATCATAAAAGAAAAAAAAAAAGTAGTCTTTGAACTCACAGCAAGAATGAATTTTGATGCAACTGCTAAGCGTAGGGAGATTGCATTAGGCAAGATAGTTTTGCAACTCCACAGAAACTACTATTCAAGCAAACAGAATGTGAAGTCAAACAGAACCAAGTCCTCAAGTGTCCTAGTAACAGATCACAATCAATCCAACAAAAACCATGACTAATTTTTTTTTTTTTTTTTTTTTTGAAGCTTCACCGGGGAGGCGTTCCCCACCTGAATTTTTATTTCTTTGGCCCCAAATGGCCTCATAAAGAACGCATTTACAAGATGGTTAGCAAAAAGCTATACAAAGGGGTAAGAGGGGACATTTACAACCGAACTAGTTGTTCTTTGCCATGTCCAGAAGCTGGCACCATTTATCTACGATCACCTTCTTCTTTCTTTTTGAAACGTGCTCTCCAGGTTTCAGCCATATCGATACATGACTGTAGGACTTGCTGCACGGTGAGTATTTCGTGGTTGAAAACAGCTGCATTTCTAGCCTTCCACAGCTGCCAGCATGCCAGGGCAATGAAGCACATGGAAACAGACAACCAACACAACACCACACCAGCAGCAAAAGGGAAGCTCAATTTCTTATTACTGAAGCAGCTCTTCACTGCCACATGCTGAGAGGAGTTAAGTCAACCCGCCCCAACCAACAGAGAGAAGTTGCACATGGTAGCGAGCAAAGGAAGCAAACAAGCAACGGAAACAAGTGAGTTTCCCGGATCTCAAGCTGATGAGCAGTGATGTTGACGGGAAAGGGTTGTGCACATGGCATTCACAGTTGTCAAGATGAAGTGTATCTAACAGAGAGAGTAGGATCATTGCCTGGCATGAAACAGTCAAAATTGGGTAAAGCTGACAGCCCAGATGAACAAATAACAATCTAAAATTGCGTGAAGCTGACAACAGCCCAGATGAGCTTCTCACTATTTGGCACTAACTGTATCCCATGGGGAAGTATGGGAAGCACTGAATCAATAGCTGACTGAATGGTACTAAACGAAACACAAGGGGGGAGGGGAGCGGATCGCTGAAGACCAAGCGCTCGGAAAGTTTTGGGTCATGAGGTGTCGCGTGCTAGGATGAGGAAGGAAGGCGGTGCCAAATCTCAGGTGGGGGACAAAATCGATGGAGCGCATTGGAGCCCTCCTCATGAGGAACCGGGCACGGGCACGGGCACACACCGCCGTCATGCTCCCAGGCCAGGCGAGAAAGCCACGGTCCATTCCGCCGCAGCGGCAGGCGAGTCGGGGCGGGGAGCAAGGAAGGAAGAGAGCGGGGGGATCGGGGCTTGCCTTGTTGAAGAAGATCTGGCCGCCGGAGATGGCGATGTAGAAGAGGAGGTGGAAGTAGGTGACGGCGCCGTCCCTCCACGCCGCCGCCTTCCTCGCCGGTGGCGACGGAGAAGGCGGCCTCCCGCTCCCGCCATTACCTCTCTCCATCGTGGCTCGCCGTGTCGTCGGTCGGTCGCCGCGAAGTGTGCCGGTGGCGTGCTCTGTTCCGGGCTCTGGGCTGTCTAGTCCTAGACTAGACTATCTATCGAGTGCCTGCCTCGTGATTCGCGTAGAGATGCTCTCGAATGTTTGCGTGCACACACGGGAGGGACCACGCTGCAGGTGGGTATGGCTCGCTGCAGGTGGGTCCCTGCACGTTGCTTTGCTCTCGGCAAGTGGGTCAAAATTAGGCGAGTCAAACAAAATTAGGCACCATCACGACGCCGTGCGTGCTACTCGGTGGCCGCCGACGATATTGGAGGAGGAAGAGCCAGCACTGACGGCGTGTCATGTGCTTCCAAAGTCCAACAAAAATGGCAGTGGTCGGTGGGGACGGAAATCCTGGATGTGTGATGAAATTAGACTATGAAAAAACATATGTTGGGTGAATTGGATTGAAAAGCAGGGCTCTATGTGAGTCATGCTTAATGGAGAAGAGAATAAGTTTTTTACGACTGCAAAGGCTCCGAGGCAAGTAGATCCTCTTTCTCCTTTGCTGTTTAATTTAGTAGGAGATGTTCTAACTAGAATGTTATGTTAGTAAAAGGATCTCTTGTTGGGCTGATTAAGGCGGGGGTTAGGTACATCCTTTAGGCCTAGTGGCATAATCTCTTTACAATATGCCGATGATACTATTTTGTTTTTCCAGATGATAGCCTTCTGAACCTGAAAAGAACTTTGATGTGGTTTGAACAAATTTCAGAGATGAGAGTAATAACTTGAACATGTTTGAGGATATAAACACAAGATCCACCTAGTAAATTGGGACAACCTATCCATGTTAAAAGATTTTCGTGGGCTTGGGATCCCAAATCTTGAGATCTAAACATATGTCTCCTAGCCTCCTCATTTAAGAGGTATGAATTAGATAAGCATAAGGTGTGGAGAAAATTTTTAGACTTTAAATATGAGACAAAACCCCCAATATCTTTTGTAGATCTACTAGAGGGGCCTCACAATTTTTTTAAGGAATTATGTAGGCGGCTCATGCAACTAAAATAGGATAGAAGTGGAAGATAGGAAATGGTAAGAGAGTTAAATTTTGGGAGGATAATTGGATAGGCACCTCCGGCTTAGCAATTCAATTCTGGGATATTTATATCCTTGTTCATGAAAAAACTGGAACAATGGCTGAGCTTTGGGATGGAGAAAATTTGGAATGTGCTTTTCGTAGAACTGTAGACCAATGGATATTTGGGAGGAGAGAGTCTAGTTGGCCTCCATTATTGTTTTTCGGATGAAGATGACTCCCTCATATGGCAATTTAGTTCCAATGGGATATACTCGACTTAGTCTTTTTATAAGATCGTTAACTGCAGAGGTATTATTCCAGTTCACGTGCCTGCTATGTGGCAGATCAAAGTACCTTCTAGAGTCCATTTTTTTCTATGGCTTTTGTCTAAGAATAGAAATCTTACAAGAGACAATGTAAACATTAGGAAAAAAACTAGATGACCTTATTTGCCTCTTCTGCTCTGAACATGAAACTGGGCAACATCTTTTCTTTGAGTGCTCAGTAGCAAAGCAGATGTGGGAATGTATGTCAGAAGTTTTTGATAGGAATATAGGTCAAGATTTTATTTCAATTGGTTAAATGTGGCTTAGTAATAAAAAATACTTAGTATGTAATGTTTTTTGTGCTGCTTCCCTGTAGGGGCTTTGGAAACTAAGAAACTCTTTGTTTTCAGAAGGACCCTTGGCTGGATGTGAGGAATTTGCTCTTAAGAGTTATAGCTCTTTTGCACACTTGGATAATACTATGCTCACAGGAGAGGAGGGCGGAGTACTCGGCAAGACTAACAAGACTCAAGGAACTAGCCTCAAGACCAGCAAGGATTTGCTGCTGAACCAGGCGGGTGACAAGTGGGATCGATTCATGTTCGGCCGGGCTCTGGAGTGGGATGGTTACAACCTGCCGGTTGAAGTGATGGAAAAGCTTGCTGAACCTGATGACCTGAAGAAAGAAGCTGGAAACAGTGGTTTCTGTTAGATTTGACAAATAGAGAGCTTTGAGTATGTGGCTAGTTGTGTGTTACCAGGTTGTTAGCCTTGTTTGTTTTTTTTTTTTGATTGAAACATACGTTTCCATTAACAAAATCCGGTGCATGACTCATGAACTCCCGTGAGTCAGGGATTATATTACAAGCACCATAAGTTGCTAAACAATCAGCCACCCTGTTACAGTTTCTAGGACATACGGAAATTTTACAGTGAGTGAAATCATTGTACATAATCTCCCGTATATTCCTAAACAAAGCACCTAGGGGATGCCGATCCATTTCTCCTGATTTAAGAGCAGCTGCCAAAGTGGTTGCATCTGTTTCCAAAATAACCTTTGACATACCAAGTTCAGCTGCACGTCGCAAACTCCAGAACGCAGCCAACGCTTCTGCATGAAGAGGGTTGGACACCCTTTTTAAGATTACCAACAGCTCCCTCCAGAAACTCACCCCTACAATTACGAGCAATGAAACCCCATCCACCTCTTTTAGAAATAGGGCAGAAGGAAGCATCACAATTGATCTTATAGTAATCAGCTGGTGGTGCACTCCAGCACTGATTTTTGCTCTTTTTGTCTTTCTTATTTGATTCATTCAGTTTAGCAAAGTCCATTAGAAAATATTCAGTTGAGCTACAGACTTCTGCAATACTAGGCATTCTCTCTCATGCATTAGCCTTACTGCGAGCAGACCACCATCTCCACAACAACACCAAGATCTTGCATTGTGTATCTTCTTTAAACGTCCAAATTTTCTCCAACACTTCTTTCCCTGATTGACATTCTTCTAGGACAGATCTTATTTGCTCCAGATTCATAGCTCTCCAACACTCCTTAACCCTTTTGCACTTAAAAAACAGGTGGCCACAATCTTCATCAAATCTGTAGCAAATAGGGCATCTAGTGTCTATTTTAATACCTCTTCTTGCAATGTTCCATCTTACTGATAAGCTATTATGAGCAAAGCGCCACATGAACATTTTTCACTTTATTTGGAATTTTGGGTTGCCATATTTTCAACCATTTGAAACAATCCATGCTTGTCAAATCTGAAGACGATGTAGATGAATCTTTTTCTAGCAAATAATCACGTCGTTGAACAGCAAGCTTATATGCAGATTTAACTGAAAAAACACCCTTTGCATCATAGTGCCAAGCTGGCCAATCATCTTCATTATCATTTATTGGTATCCCAAGGATTAACTCAGCATCTTCATGCCAAAAAAGGTCACTGACCAATTGCTCATCCCACTCCCCAGAAAATGGGTTTATTAGTTCAGAAACCTTTGTTAGAATAGAAGCACCACAGGGAGTAATTGGTCTTCTTGATATTTTGTTTGGAATCCAGGGATCCTTCCAGATTTTGAGAGAAGTGTTTTGAGTAAATGTATGGACAGATGTTGTGAACCTTTTTATGGTCCTTGCAATGCAATGACATGGGTGTGACCGTGTGAACCCTTAAATTCTCTGGAGTGGGATGGTTACAGCCTGCCGTTTGAAGTGATGGAAAAGCTTGCTGAACCTGATGACCTGAAGAAAGAAGCTGGGAAACAGTGGTTTCTGTTAGATTTGACAAATAGAAAGCTTTGAGTATGTGGCTAGTTGTGTGTTACCAGGTTGTTAGCCTTGTTGAGAGAAGTGTTTTGAGTAAATGTATGGACAGATGTTGTGAACCTTTTATGGTCCTTACAATGCGGGTGTGACCGTGTGAACCCTTAAATTCTAAAAAGAATTGTTTCCGTTTTGGCAGGTCTGCACAGCAGTAGCAGAAACAGGATATACGCTGACAAAAGAGAAATCGAATCTATATCTATACCTACTAATAAATCGAGAAAATTTCCGTCGTCCCCCCTCCAGACCGTAGGATCGTCCTCAGCCATCGGATTGGCATCAATGGTTTAGATCGATTGTCAGATAACGATGTGGAGACTAACAGCCGAGCAATGTTGTATCCGAACACGACTTGCTCATGCCAACTCAAACCATGTTTGTCATATCCGAACATGACTTGCTCATGCCAACTCAAACCATGTTTCTGTCTATAAAAACACTACACGGAAGCCCACAAAATTTCTAGATTGATTTCTTTTTCTTCTTGCGTCGACGCCTGGCTTTGTTCCGAGCGTCTTCATCCACACGAGTGCCATGATGCATCTATTGTCGTCCAACGACCGACGCCTGACGAAGGATGGTATGACGCCGATCAATGCACGGCGGCCGCATAGAGAGGTTGGCGATATTGACATGGTGTTAGCGAGGTCAATCACCATGATGATGGGCACATGGTTATCCAATCTGTGGTGTATGAGAGGCCCTCGTAGCTGTGCCCTACGGATGCAGAGGACACACAGCGCACTTGTCGTGCTTGGTGGCCGGGAGAGCACGACGGCGGCGGCCTGCTTACGCTCCGGAGAGCGGCGTGCAGCTTTGAGGATGATGGGAGGGAGAATTTGGTGACGCCTTTGGCGAGCAGGCAGGTGCGCCGCCAAGAATTAATATCAACGCACGTACACAGTCCGGCAGTGGAAGCACGTACAAAGCAACCTGTCAGCGCAGGACCGAGTGGGAGACCCAGAAAAAATGGTCATCGTAGCAAGGCAAGGCAACACACTCAGCTCTTTCTACACTGGAACCCGGCTAGACAGCGAGCGCCGCCCGCTTTTTCAACGGCAGCACCGTAGTAGCATCGCTGCACTACAATAGCCTGCCACAAGGTGCTGTGCATCTACGAGAAGAAGAGGAAGGCTAATCAACACCCGACCACCAGAAGGACACAGGACCTAGGTGAGCATGCTGCGTCGAGGCAATCTATGAAAGACAAGAAGAAGCAAGCAAGAAAATGGAGTCTCATTGTCTTTGTTTACTTGTTTTGTCTTTCTTTATTTATCATGTACGGTACACATATGTGTTGAGGTCAGTACGTGAGCTAGCCGGAGCCAACGCCCGTGATGTGTTGCCCGCTGCATTGTTGAGCTGGATTACGTGGTGATCACGGTCGCCGATGTGACGGAACCGATTTTGAGACATATTCAGTCCCGTTGTAGTGTGTATCAGCATATTTGATAAAAAAAAAAAATTGGATCCCGTTGCAACGCCGCGGGCATATTTTCTAGTATTAATAAAGCGAGGAAATTTCAGTTTAAATTTTGGTCCACCCGTTTTTCTTTCACCCTTTTTTTCATCCTCTTTTCTTCCGCCATACCTTTTATGTCCGCCGTACAATATACAAAATAGGATCGCATACGTCTCATAAGATACCAAATTGGACTGCACATGGCCTTTCTTCAATTTCCATCGTACATGCTCCTTGTCCAAATAGGAATCCTAGAGAGCAAAAAACATCACTGGTCAAATAATGTCCAAATAGGACTCCTAGAGAGGTCTCATACTCATCAATGAACGGACTAATTTTTAAATCACAACAACTAACTCCTAACTAACTTAAGATATTAAAATAAAAAAATTAATATTTTTATGGATCCACAAATAATGTCCTTGAACTTGATATAACATGTGTAATAAAGTGACCTGTAGCAAGCTAGATCAAATATATAAGCATTTGATAATATTTTGCCCCGTTGCAACGCACGGGCATTTTTAATAAGTAAATATAGATATGCAAGAATAACACCAGGAAATCAAAAACTTATTTAGCATGTCAAGTCAAGCTACACACAAGAATAGCAACACTGCCTCTTTCGGGATCAATCTTTTTTTCTCTGCATGTTTTCAACTGCTATCAACTGGCAAACCTCAAGTGGATACATACGGAGCATGTCAGTCAGCTTGTTCCTTCCCATCCATCCATCCATCCCACACCCACCAAAATCTCCATCTGTACACACACACACTGCCTAAACCACCATCCCAGATTCCCATCGCCGGCCCGGGGCAATGAACACGTTTGCTCGTGTAACGTGGTGTGCACCCACCCAAAAATATTAGACTAATATCAAAATCAAAATCAGAACCACCTAGCTAGTCCAAGGTGACATTGACATTAAGGCTGGACTCGGTGCTGATGGTCTCCTTGTTGGTGGTGCCGGCGGGGTGATCGCCACACTCCAGCCGCAGCCGCAGGTGCACCGGCTTCACCACCACCAGTCCCCTTGCGTCGTCCCCCGCGGCTCCCCATCAGCAGCTCCACACCAGCGTGCTCCTCGCGGCGGCCCTGGCACCCCATCACCCGCTTCACAAGGGCCTTCAGATCAACGCCGTCGTCAGTCGTCCTGGCCAGCTTCAGGTACAGCGCGACAGAGGCCACCAGCTGCGAACGGTGCTAGTGTGATGATGATGATAATGACTTCATGCTCTTCATGATATGAATGGATGGGATTGTGTAGGAACAGAGTTTTTTTTTTTAGCTTCAAGAAATATTGTGCTGGGAGGGAAAGAGCTCACGGTACCTCACATGTCCCAGGGCTGACGTTCACTGCACAGGCGAACTGCACTCTTCTCTGGTCCTGGTAATTTCGATCACCGGGTTTGCTGTCGTCTCCATGCGCGGTGGTAGGTTCCTCCGCCACTTCAGAGAAGGCTAGGTTGTCCAGCTCATCGTACCACTGCTGTGCGATACCAACCTGATGGCATGTGCATCCGCATGAGGGATTAGACTTTCACTAACTACAGGTTTGCAGTTAATAAACTATTAGAAAACCCACAATGCACACTTAGAAAAATAAAAGGGAGCGCTTTTTACCTTCTCTGTGGTCGTGTCTGGTCCATCAGAACCAGAGACCTCAGCACCGGAACCCCTTACCTGGCGCCAGATACAATTCTCCGCCAAAGGTGCGGCAAGTTCAGTGTCAACTGGAATGTCTATGTAGATGGTCATGTTGCATCTCCCTAATAAATTGAGCACCTTCAGTTACAAAGCTATGTTACTTGAACATCGTGCGACACTGCAGTGCACCACCAATTAAGAAGACAGCAAACAGGGTTCCTCTTGAGACCATGCATAGATTATAAAGTGCAGTTCTTGTTTGACGCTTAAGAGTTTTTGTTCATGCAGTTGCAGTATATAAAAAACAGGTAGCTCTTATTGGTACTATTGTGACTTGCACTGTCAAAAGTTTTGAAAACTCAAGGCACAAAAGTTGACAAGAAAAAAATGCAGAAAGAATAGGAATTTTTATTAGAAAAAAAGGGCAGAATTACGGATCCAACTATTACAGATAAACATCACATAAATGCAATAGCATATACTAACAGAATATTATCAGAACAAAAGGAGCAATATGACAATTACCAGGAAGCACGTCTACTTGATGTACATGCTCTTGAAATTGTCCAGATGAATGTCCCCTGCCAATTCAATGTAACAACACGAAAATATTAGAACAATGGAAGGCAGGCTCCTATCACACTTCATCAGCATGTCAATTTCTATGCTTAACAGGAAATCAGCAGCTCACCAGGTTGATACTTTCTCGAGATTGCAAACAAACCAATATGGCAACCCAAGTACCTCACAGTTAGAAAACTCAATGTTTGAGGTGCTCCTGGTATCCAAGTCATGCTTCAGAACCCTTTGACCATCTTCAAAGAAATAAAAAAAGAAGATACAATCAAAATTTTATATGATTCGACTCCAAAAAAGAGCTATATATGAATCAGCCCATAGATTAACCTGTATCACAGAAGATAATGTAATTCTGAAACCTTGCAATCGATGATATAAGCTCACTGTTGGGGATCTTCTCCATTGAATCAGAAAGCACTCTAGCACGTGATGACCAATACATGTGCATATCCTTAATAAGGGCACACCTCACTTTTACAGTTTGCTGATATGACTCTATTACTTCAGCTCTGCCTTCACACAACTTTAACTCAATGAGGTAAGAAGAAAATAAGTCTAATAGATAAACAAAAGAAGTCAATACTAACCTCTTCCAATATCCTGCTTTTCGCCAGTTGATATTCTCAGGATCCATGGAGCTTCAAATCTGCAAAAAAAGCAAGTTTCAGGACCAAAAAGAGTTACTAATAACTCAATAGCCAGGAAATTTGCTGCATTTACCTTTGGTGTTCAACTGATGTTAATGGTGCTTAATAGCTTAATGATGTATTTCTTGTTTTAGTATTGCGTACAGGCACATTATGCCAATAGTGAACTACCGCTGGTTCCCATTGGGAACAGATTAGCAACCAAAATAATGAACAGCAAGTATTTACAAATATTATCATTCAGCCTCTATCAGAAATGTAAAACATCCCCAGATCAAATATTTGGTTTAATATAGAAGGATGGACAAAATGCATGCATTACATCCGATTTCAGATTGTACAATAAGCTAATGGAAGCATTTAAATGAGGGCAATTTAATCAAATTGGATCTAAAAAGGTCAAGATGGAGGTATGAGAAGAGATACAGATGCCTACCT
Source organism: Hyparrhenia diplandra (assembly GCA_015847255.1). Taxonomy (NCBI): domain Eukaryota; kingdom Viridiplantae; phylum Streptophyta; class Magnoliopsida; order Poales; family Poaceae; genus Hyparrhenia; species Hyparrhenia diplandra. The sequence goes on from JADLZK010011638.1 coordinate 318,938, forward strand.
GCGGTCTGCGATTAATAAGTTGTCCTCTGAAATTTGTATCAAATGCCATGGAAGTGCTATGGAGTCTGCATCAATATCTTGAATAGTTGGAGCAACTTCTTTCCTCAGACCAAGCTTATCGGTTATCCAGCTCCATATGCCGTTGCTTTTATTGAAGACTGGATAAACTGTTTCTAAAGTCCTTCTTCCCAAATCTGCTTTTCTGACCGCATGATTCTGCAAAAAGAATCAGAAGGGGATAAATCAGACAATTCTTCAGTGTTGTAAATAGTCCTCAACCTTGACAATCAAGGATAATTAAACCTTGTAACTTTGGACTAAGACTCAAGTATATTTCCAAACAGCTTCCCAGTTTTTATAATCTAAATATGAAATGTAAGAAACATCTAACCAGTGAAAAGGTGTATTTATGTTGTGATCAAGAAGTCAGGAAGAATAGGAAAAGGCAATCTACTAAGGATAATACCTCTGAATCTACAATAAATAGACAGTCTTCAGCAGCATGATAAAATGATGAAGCTGGGTGCAAGAATTTGGCTGACTCAAACTCTCCATCCTCAAAGCCCGGGGAAGATCCAATCTGCAAAGCAAAAGGGGAAAATGCCAATTCATCATCCTACATGGCTACAAACCTTCTGCTCATATAAATAAAATTGCAAATCAAGGTAACAGCAAGCCATGCTTACATAATCTAAAATCATCCCATCGCTATTGCTAATGATGATCCTATGATGGTTACTGTCAGAGATAAAAATGCGATCCCCATCTTCATCAACTGATACGCATGCTGCAGCACATTGAACTATAGATTATCACTTCTAGATGGCAAAACCAAAGATATAGTTGGCTGCAATGTGCATCATAACTGTTTAGGGTGCAAACTTATGCTTAATTAATAAACTATATGAGAGAATAGCTGTAACTAAGTACCTGGGTGGTAAAGTAACAGGTTTCTGAAGGAACCAACAGATGGCTCTTTGACAACCTCTTCTTTCTGCCAAGAAACTCTTGACAGAACATTTTCAGAAGGTTCTTCTTTCAACGTGATAAGTTCATCTATGGCTGCATTCAGAATGGTTAGAGATTTTAAAATATTAGCAAATACAGAGGGCATCCAACTTTCTAAGCAACACTGCAGAGTAGATAAAGTGGTTGAGCAAAAATAGAAAAGAAAATAGCATTTATAGCATCAAGACTATAGCTAATGTAGTTAAGATTTTACCCTTAATCATGACATCAGGCTCCTCAACCCAGTTTGTGAACAGGGCAGGGTCCTTAGAACCTTCAAATAGCAAGTAGCAAGCACCATTTGTCATCTGAACACTCATCAAAACGACATTTCTTGTATTAACATGGTATTTCATATGATAGCTAAAATGCATGAAACAGCTGCAACACAGATCTTGAAAGCCTCTGTGGAGAGTCAAGAGACAGATCAGGAAGGTAAATGGAAGAATGCATAATCAAAATAAAATGCATATGACACTATATGTGAAAATGGGTATAGTCTGAGCCTCACATTGGAGAAGTCTTTGTCTGACATCAAGATAGGAAATGTAATGTACTCCTTTGCTATTGTACGGAAAGCTTGGCTTTGAGATGCTAAAGAACTAATATCACCCCCATGTTGCAAAGCAAAAATGTTAAGGCGTGGATACCTAAAATGGATAGAGATTAGAGAAGTTCAATATTGCAGTCAAATGTAACACGCTCCTTCACTGTTGTACCTCTGTTGCAGATGTTTCAATCTCTCGAAAGCAATTGGATATTTGTCGTTTCTGTTTAATGTTCCACAAGATTGATACATAAGAACAAGATATATTCCCTCTTCATTCAAATTCCTCCAAGTGCCATTCACAGTATTCAACCAACAATGATTTTGTCCTACGCCACAAAAATAAGGTAATGTTTTTAAAATATATCAATGACCCCTGAAAAAAAATGATAAGTACATTACACTTCATTATGCATCTAGGAATAGCCACAACTATCACGCTAGTTTGTATCAGATAAAAAATGTTAAAGGAACACTTTTTCATGTCTGCAATATAGTAGTTCTAGCAAGTTTAACTCGCATATGTATTTATGTTTCTTCAATGGTACGAGCAAAAGATGAAATGGCACACAAGACTCTAGCAACCATTGCAAATCTCGTTGAAAAGAATCCTCCCATATCTGAATTGCTGTAATGCGAAAAAAAATTGCCAGATACATAACTCTCCTCCATAACCAGTGAGCAAATAAGTGAGATGTACCAGTACCAAACTACCAATACTCAGGTAAGGTATATGAAACAAACTGGTTCTGCTCTGGTAACAACCCAGTGCAGGTATAGCAGTAAACAATGACCCCAGTTGCAATCACAAATTCGTCAGGTACTGAACACGAGCACTGAGTGCATAAACGTCACATATTTACCTTCAAGCTTCCCCAACGCTGACTTGATAAAATCGACGATCTCAGACTGCGAAGCAGCAATGCTAGTGCTAGCCTCACTTGACGCCGACGACGCAAGGCTCTCGGGGCTACAAGACAATGGCAGCAGCTTCGTTAAACGGTCACAAACCAGAACCAGCATTTCTGGAGACAAGAATAAGAAGCTAGTGACAGGCGGTCCACGCGGGTATCTCTCTTCTACCTCGAAGCAGCTTGGTGCGTCGCCCTGGTAGCCGTAGCAGCCGCATGGTGCCGCCGAGGAAGCCGGCCGAGCGAGGCGGAGAGACAGCCGCTTCCGCTGCGGCCGCAGCCGTCTCCCTCGAGCAGGCGTGGGAAGCGGAGCGGGCCCAGCGAGGACGAGGCGGGCGCCAGAGCGGGAGCGGAGGAGCCGAGGCGTCGGTGGAGCAGCGCGCCGGCGGAGGGGTGCGGTGGCACCTGAGGCGGCGCAGTAGCGCCGCCAAGGCCGAGGCCTGCGCCATGTGGAGAACCAGCCGTGGTGGCTCTCGTAACTTTATTGGTCGTCTGCGGCGTCAGGGAGTGCGCGCGTGGGGTCAGCGGAGCCGCCGGCCGCAGCACGGCGGGGACGGCGACGGCGGCGGTTGGGCGGGACGGCGGTGGAAGTAGGGCGAGTGAGTGGGGGAACGGAATTGACTGATGGCGAGTCGAACTGGTTGGTTTTGGGTGGGCCGAGTTTTGGGGTCTCATGGGCCGAATCACGTTGCTGCTGCTGGGCTCCTAGCTAATGCAAGATGGGCTCCTTTACAAAAAAAAAAAAAAAAAAAAGTTTTTCCTTTGCCTTTTTTTGTGAACTCTAAAGTAAAATAAAATTTCAGTTATTGTGGCTCTTAAACTCTGAAAACCATTCAAATCACCTCTCTGTTTGAGTTTAGAGTGGTTTTAAAAATGAGTTTTTCCTTTAATTATTTAAAAATGGTTAATAGTAGATAGTTTTTCGAACTATATAACATTCTCTTAAGTTTTTAACAATTTGAAGGAAAAAAAAAAACTAGAGATAGATTGGAATACAAAAATCTGAATAAAGTATTTATAGACCATGACAATATCTCTATACACTTTTAAAAACTAGGTTTAGCTCTAGATAGATGAAAATTATTTAGAAAAACAAGGAAATTTCTAAAACATCCTAACTTATATGCACACGTGTTTGGAAAACTATTTTTTTAAAAAAAACGTAATACACAACCGGCGCCAAATGCATAGTGTGAATGCATTCAACATTAAAGTATATATTTATGCTGGTTGCATCTCATGTTTTTGTCGTACAAAGTTTTTAAAAACATGCATGTTTATTATGTTTTAAATCCAAAGAGGGATAGATATGAGAATTAATGAGGGATGAGTGAGAAAGATAAACTAAGAGATATGTTTCAATAATGTTGTGGGAGTTTTTGGGTTAGTTTGTACGTCCCTTAGTCCCAAAACATGCAATTCTCATTTCCCAGAATTCAAATGATGCTAACATTGACAAAATTTATATAAAAGATTACTAACACTTATAATAAAAAAATAAGTATCAATAGATTAATGGTGTAACATATTTTCATAATAAATTTTGTTTGATACTAAATATTAATACAAATTTAGTCAAACTTTTCGTCAAGTTGACCGGCATGAATCTCCTGTTTGCATGTTTTTTTTTTGTGTGACGGAGGGAGCTGTCGATGCATTGAATATGGAGTAATTCAGCATACATGAAGTGGAATAACGATTATACTGTGTATAAAGTCTACTCCCTCCGTCCCTAAATAGATGTCATTCTCGCTTCCCGAGAAGTCAACGTTTTCAAACTGCCGGCAATTATATATTAAAATATATAAATATTTATGTTAAGTAATTAGTATCATCGGAAAGATTTTAAGTCTAGTTTTTAATAAATTTATTTGAAGATATAAATGTTGCACGTATTTTCTACAAACCTAGTCAAAGTTGAGAAAATTTGACCAAAGACGCACCCCATAGTGACATCTAAAAAGGGACGGAGGGAGTACAGCTAAAAGGCACAAACTGTCAACCAGACGAATCTTGATCAGCTAACTGGTTCTTTTTCCTACTAGAAAATGTGCAAAGGCTACGAAGGAACAAGAATCTTTCAAAACATCGAGCGTGTGCGACTGGCTCCTTTCGAAGCTTCCCTGTCTCGATCTAACGTGGAACAGTCAGCTCCTTTCCTTTCCCATACATATATAGTCGGTCTGCATCTGCACAAGAGGGGATACATATTTGACACTGTGGCATTGTGGCGCCACCTTTTTAATTTTTATACTTACCACACACAAATGTCTTACGAGAACACGATTATGCAAATGTCCACTTCGTAGGATGATATAAGATATTCGGTGGTGGTTTTATTGGATTAAACTGTATTTTTCGCATGATTCTCCAATATCCACAATGGGATATAATTAATGACTAACGTAGTGTCTACTTTTCATGATGAAAGAAAATATTCAACAGCTTAAATTATGATGATTTCCACAACTGCGTCAAATTGTGACAGTAAATTTATGTAGTTGTGATACATGTTAGGATTAATTAGGAATAATTAATTAGATGATCAAGTGGATAATTACAAGTAGTTAGGATTAGGCTTAGGCCTTTTGGGGCATCTACGTAAGGGTCAAGACACCCTTTCATATGGCACCGATTGGGCCTTATAGGCCTTGTATAAATTCCCAATCTTGTACACGGTTACAGTGATTCAGTCATAATCATCGACAATCATCATTTGTCATCTTCACACATTATCATGCACTTTGCTCTCCCTGGGCAAACGAGTTCGCCGGAGAGTTGCTCGGCGACGCTGTAGAATGCTCGCTGTAGACAAGCCCGCCGGCATCGCTGTTGGAGAATCGCCAACTCGCTAAGCCTTCTCGGTCTCGTCTTCGTTCCAGGAGAAATCTGGAGACGAAAGAATGAATGAACTAGAAGAATCGGAGATGGCAGATTAAGAATAATAATAAAAATTACAATGAATCGAGGCATCATCTGTGCCCACTCAGTTTAGCAAATCCGTAAGAACACTGTAAGCTTTTCATTGGTAATATCGTTCGTACCTTACTTTGCAGTCAAAGGATTTGCTTATCCTTGATCCTTGGCCACTGCGTTCTCCCTCCGATGCGGCTTCACCTGTTGTGCCTGCGGTTGGCGACTCCACCGGTCTGTGGTCTCCGCACCGTGGCCTCGCGCTACGGCCTGGAGACGGCCCCTGGAGCGGCACGACGACGGACGCCGACTCGGCCACGCTCGATCAGACCCTGGCTTCCGCACGGGGGATGGAGCGGAGGCTTGGCCACGTGCTCTGATGGCTCCTCCCGCGCTCCGGCTTGACGGCCTCGCGCCACGCACTGTCTCAGGCGGCGGAGCCTCTCGCGCTCTGATCTGCCCGCACGATGGCCTTGCGGCGACCGGCTGCTACCGACTGTGGCGCTCGGCGATGCGACGACGTCGGCAAACAGGAGCGGCGAAGGTGCTCGGCAGGGCCAGGCGGACGCGCGGCGGCGGCTGAAGGAAGGCGGGCGGCGGCGGATTTCGGGCGGTGACGGCGATTACGGGACAACGACGGCGTTTTTCGTGAAACATCGCTGCTCTCCGTGTGTGGGCAGTTGTCAACTTGACAACTGCCTTGGGCCGCCCCGCGCCAAGGCCATTGCATGCCTGGGCCGCGCGCGTGCCTGGCCCGCCCTAAGCCCCTGCGCTGGGCTGCACTTATGGGCTAGACTGCCGGCTCGCCCACCACTACTGTTGCTGCTATGGGCCTTTTTCTTCATTTATTTTGTGCCCTGTTTTTCAAGTTTATTTATTATTTTATTTACAGCAGTAATAAGTTTAATTAGCCTATGATTGCTAGTTTATTTTTTTTCCTGCAAAAACATCAATTATTTCACATGATTGTTTTTTGCTATATACCTGCCGGATATTGTCATTGTGATATATTTTGTGGTTTATTTTTATTATATTACAATGTAAGTGATTCTAGAAATTTTTTTACAATAATTGGGGAAAAATTCGATGGCTCACATTGACCGAGAGCGATCGATCCGGCGGCGACTAAGGCAGGAGGAAACGGGAGGAAACAGGTCGGAGGAAACGGGAGGAAAATGATGTGTCTATGGTCGGTGGGCCGTGGGGGAAAAAAAATTTCCTCCGTTTTCCTCCGCAAATGTGGGGATTAAGAGCAGGCGGTAATTGCATTCTCGGAGTTCTTTATTTTGATGAAGGGTAAAATGGTAACTTCAAATCATGATTCGTTTACTATAGTTTTTTTTTTTTTTTTTTTTTTTTTTACAAAATTTCTTTGGGGTTCCTCTTTCACCCCACCGCCGCCGACGCCACCGCCGGCGGTTCCTTTCGTGATCGAGCAGCCGCCCAATGCCGCTCGTCCATGGTTGCTCGATCCCGTCTTCCTCCGCATTTTCGCCGACCTCGTTCGCCCTCGTTCCTGCGAGCAGCCGCCGCCGCCGCCGATGGAAGGAGACCGGGCAACCCCTGCCTCTTGTTCGCCCAATCGCCCTCGTTCCTCCGACGACGGCGAGGTCGTGTCCGCGGAGGCCTCGACGGCCACCGCCGCCGGTGCGGCACTGGCCCTCCTGGAGCAGCGGCGACGGCGCGGCGCCCCTCCCTCACCGGCGGCGGATCCAGCGGCACCCCGCCTCTAGCAGCGATGTCGGCGCCAACTCTGCCTCCGACGCGGCTCTGCCCTCCCTGACCCGCGAGCTGCTCGCCAAGAAGTGCCCGGAGCTGCGTAGCGTTGACATCTCCTATCTCAAGGTAGGGTAGCCGCTCAATCTCAAATTCAGTTCAATGATCTCTATATGTACTGAGATTGTTCTGATTGAGTCAATTATTGCTCTGATTGAGTCAATTATTACTCTGATTGAGTCAATTACTGCTTGTGACATGAACATACAACACCTGACTTCTCCAGAATTGGTACTGTTCAATGGTGTCTGTACTGATTAGAGTGAGTGTGAAATGCTTCCATTGGAAATTGTTTGTAGGAGTCTGTTCCAATTAAAATTATTCAAATTATTCTTATTAATGTTCCTCATGAATATTTGATGCATTTTCTTGCTGGTAAAGTGTCTGATAAACATTGGTTGCTTCTTACAACAAGAACCAAGAAAGTTTTGAAACTCTGTGATCCTAATTGCTAAGCACCTTGATATTGGTTGGTTGGTCAATTCTTTCTATTAATTTTGGCCCCTGATGTCAGAAAATTAAAGTCCATTAGGATTTCAGTAAATGTACTTAGGTTTTGTCAACAAATTTGGTGTGTAAGTAGACTTAAATTTCACTTACAAGGGTATGGTTCACTCGCCCATTTGAATACACGACATATGTACACCTGCTATGTACCTACGATATATACAGCATATACATAATACCGTCCGACACTTCTGATTGTTTCTTGTTCGTATCCAAGAATGCTCAATTTTTTTATGCTTTGTGTCCCTGGTGACCAATGAATCCCTTAGATCACTCTCCACTCTTGAGAAGCTCGAGGACATAGCGATGGTCAGCTGCTTGTTTATTGATGATGATGGTCTACAAATGCTAAGCATGTGCAACTCGCTTCAGGTATAACACCTTGCAAGGATTCAGATCTCGTATGGACTTCATACTGTAAACTATGATGCCAGCTGTGCTTACCATATTTTCAATCTCAACTGTTTTAGAGTATTGATGTATCGAGGTGTAACCAAGTGTCTTCTCTGGGCTTAGCTTCACTCATAGATGGTCAAAGATTTCTCCGAAAAATAAATGTTGGACACAGTTTGCATGTAAGTAGTAGAGTTCCTTCCGTTTGCCTTTTCAGAACAAATCATGCAAATCCATGATTTCATTTAAGCAGTAAAATTCACAATTCTGGTTGTTCACCTTCTGTGGTCGTACTTGCAGGAGATAGAGACTTGTGTTCTGAGCAAATTATCAACAATAGGAGAAACTTTGACTGTTATGTAGCAAATTTTTATTCGGTATTGGGACATTATATGTATCTTTTGCAGCAAAATTTTATTCGGTATTGGGACTTGTGCTCTCCTCCTCGCGCCTCGTTCCTCATGGCAGCAGCATCAGTCACACTCCTGCTAGTCCAGAGGCATCCACACTTGCCAGATGGATTAGCCAGAGTTACAGGTCCGTGGTCTGTGATAGCTAGTTCGCGTTCCAAATACTTGGATTTGTGCTGATGCTGCTTGCTCGTGCAGATTTCATTTTGGGGCTGAGCTTATCAAACCCGCAGACAGTAACGACTGTGAAGCAGTGCTAAAACCCTTTGGTATCATGCTAGTGCTATACTCTGCTGCTCTTTAAAGGTTTGCCCTATTGCATTACCCTGCTAATTGTGGAGTGAAACTAGTCTCTGAATTTGAGATAATAACAAGTCAAAACGCTGCTGCTTGTGGAGTGAATCTGTGATACTTATGTCTGAAACTCCAGCTCAACATTATATTTCCATGCAGGCCTTGCCAGTGTTGACGATCGCGAACCAGTCCGGCCTCGACATGCTGGAGACGACCCTGGTGGCGCTCTAGGACATGACCCTGGACAAAGTTTTCGATGACCAAGGGAGGAAGAACCATGATGAATCACATACTTAACTCAATGCGAGCAAGGGACAGCGACCTGGACAGCGAGAGGTGCAGGAGTGTTAGGATATTAGCCGACGGACTTGTGAAATCTCCGTTGGTTTGACTCTTAGGTGCTGTGAGATATGTTTGCCAATCAGGTTTAGGTAGCTCTAGGCTGGGTGTGTGGCACTCGACTACAGCTTCTGTACGCAGCCTGTTAGCCGATGATTGTAATCCAATTGTTCCTTGATGAAATTACATAGAGTTTATATAGAAAATTTTCCTCCGGTTTCTTGATCGGAGTCCATGGTGCTAGGGATAGGGCCGGTCTTGATCGCCAGAGAAACGGCAGACAGAAAGCTATTTATAGTGCGGAGTGGCGGCTAAAAATTTCGTGATCCTCTAGTCCGGTGTGGCGGCTAAAAATTTTGTGGAGACAAGCGTGGGCGGCAAAAACTTTCGTGATCCTATAGTCACGGCAAAAAATTTCGCCCAGAGAAACGACGGGGCGAAGAAGTCGGGAGGAGGGAGACCGCCGCGATCGCGCCGTAATTTTAGGATCGTAGTTTCCCGTAATTTTCCTTGTCTATTGCGCTTAAAATGCATAGCGTTGGACAATAAACAAAATCATGTCAGTAGCGCAATGGTAAGGCCCATGTAACATAAACTTCATGTCCCGGGTTCGACCCATGAAGGGACCTTTTTTTTTTGTTTTTACAAGATTTTTTGGTTATTTGTTTATATTTCCCTCTCTCTATGTTAATTTATATATTTTTTTTGCCATTTTAACCTATCCTTCAAAAATTTTAATATATGGGTACAACCATGTCATTAAAATTTTAAAGGATTTGAACCTCTCTCACTCACTCACATGGCTCTATGTGAGACATGTTCATGGTTGTGAATGATGTGTATCACCACAATCTCTAAATCATTTGAAAATTTTATGTCATATTCGTACACCAAAATGAGTGGTCCATGCAAGTTTTTAGATTTTTGTACCTAGCATAGGGTATTTTTACATTTTTCCTTCAGTTTACCATAAAATAATCATAATAATAGGTAAAAATGTTCAAAAAATTGTATAAATCCACACAACATCATAGTTTGTTGTCTTTATCTTGTCATTAATTTTTCAAATGATTTGGACAAAGTGACGTCTGAGATCCATCACAACCATGAACCTCTCTCACCGACTCACATGGCTCTATGTGAAACATGTTCATGGTCGTGAAGGATGTGTATCACCACAATCTCTAAATCATTTCAAACTTTTATTTCATATTCATACACCAAAATGAATGGTCCATGCAAGTTTTTAGATTTTTCTACCTAGCATAGGGTATTTTTACATTTTTCCTTCAATTTATCATAAAATAATCATAATAATAAGTAAAAATGTTCAGAAAATAGTATAAATCCACGCAACATCATAGTTTGTTGTCTTTATCTTGTCATTAATTTTTCAAATAATTTGGATAAAGTGACACTACGGATCCATCACAAGCATGAACCCCTCTCACCGACTCACATGGCTCTATGTGAGACATGTTCATGGTCGTGAAGGATGTGTATCACCAAAATTTCTAAATCATTTCAAACTTTTATTTCATGATCATACACCAAAATGAGTGGTCCATGCAAGTTTTTAGATTTGTCTACCTAGCATAAGGTATTTTTACATTTTTCCTTCAATTTACCATAAAATAATCGCAATAATAGGTAAAAAAATGTGCAGAAAATTGTATAAATCCACACAACATCATAGTTTGTTGTCTTTATCTTGTCATTAATTTTTCAAATGATTTGGACAACAGCATGAGTTGAAAATGATTTGAAAAAAAATGGGGAAAAATGTTTCTAATAATTTTTCCATCTTATCCCTATTAAATACGGAGAATGGTGCCCTTTAACAACCAACGTTGTCTAGTCCTATTGGTTTCGAGCTAAACAATGTGGGAGGTTTCTGGTTCGATTCCTCACTGCGCGGTGAATTTTGCTGTTTTTGCATATGGATCTTCGTGAAACAGGTCACACGGCAGCCGAAGAGGACCAGCAAGTTATTTTTTACTGATGCAGAAACGTGGATGTGTCTTCGTGAACCAGGTCACACGGCAGCCGAAGAGGACCAGCAAGTTATTTTTACTGATGCAGAAACGTGGATGTGTCTTCGTGGACCAGGTCACACGGCAGCCGAAGAGGACCAGCAAGTTATTTTTTTACTGATGCAGAAACGTGGATGTGTTCATTTTAAGATTAGAAAACTTTCTCTATTTATAAGCTGATATAAGCTCAGGTTTCTTCGGTAAAAAAAAAAAAAACCCAAAGCAATAGAGATGGCTAAAATGATAAGTTGATAGCCGGTAAACACAAATCAGTTTCCAGTTAACTATAAGATTAGACGACCATAATCAGAAGAAAAAAGTGCAACTACGCAGCGTGATTATTCAGGCATCCTGAACTAGTCAATCAGAGTTCCTCCTTTACACCGAACTCCTGCAGATAGTGCTCAGCATCCAAGCTCCCAAGCGGCTATGCACTGTGCAACATCCACAAGTAAATAATAGATTATATAAGGTCACGTGCATCCACAAGTACATATATATGTTCAGATAATTAAACCACCAACTTGGAAGATACAGAGTACAAAGAACTGTAGAAGAAGCCTGACAAACCATTTACTGAACTCTTGAGCTATATCAGATACAGAGTACTCCCTCTGTTTCTAAATGTTTGTCTCTAGAAAACCCGTGTTTCCCTCACAAACACGCTTTTCGGACGACACACATAAAGGGGACGGAGAGAGTACAAAAAGATAGCATCACTACTGAAATACTACAAGTCGAATTCAGAAAGGCTATTGCATTCATAAAGGCTACTGCACACATTTGCTAATGCTTTCTAGTCTGAATTTGATGGCTAAAATCAATACTTGGAGAAATTAAAGTTTCTGGACTGTTTCTTTATCTGATCAGCAGCTAAAAGAGAACAACAACCTACGCCGACTGCATCGACTTGTGCAAAATCCAATAGCTACGAAATATTCTAGGATTAATTCAGCAAGAAGGAAGTAGATTACCACATATCATTAGATGGCGCTGCTGCATCACTCTCCATGCACAATAATGGTGATCTCAAGCTCTGCAGCCTCAGACCTCACCCAAGCTCGGTATGATCCACAACTTTATTGTTCATCTGGGAGTCTGCAAATGGAAGAATCAACAAAGATTATTTACCAATTAGAAAGAATACAGAAAATTGGTTGGCAGCATTCAAAGTTTCAAACATGCTTCTACTGTCAGAGTATTTGCATAATGTTTTCTATCACAAATCAAGCATTTTAAGGGTATATAACAGATAAGCAACATGTTTAGCTAAGAACTACATAGAAATGTGATAAGATATGATAAGATCCAGTGTGTCCCAAAAAAACAATTATTAACCACAAATTTGTTGTGCTGGACAGAGAAAAGATCTCACATGTGGCAAACCTACTGTCCTCAGAGCCATCTGATGGTAATAATTATCCACTAGTGTCAATAATTCTCCATCATAGATAGGAAAGAATCTATGCAAGGTGCCAGCACAAAGATGAGGCCGAGCACCTAATCCTAAATCATTAATAGTTCCTGGAAGACCCCAAAGGCACCAGTAAAAAATCAAGTACCAGCTGCATACTAAACCAGATCTTCAGTACAATTTTTGGGAGAGTTAAATCTAGTTATCATGGCAGACAAAAGCATTGCTGCAAAAACAAATGCATTGCTGCATAATCAAAAGCCTGCAACTTTGCTTTCCTGATCGGGCTGGCTTCTAGGGTATTTTAATGTGAGCAAGAAAATGATTCTCTGTTTCTACTCTCTGAAACAAAATAAAACAGGGTTTGATGGGGACTAAACTTCAATGGATGGTTATTCTGATGTCGAAGGGCTGGATGCTTCAGTCGCACATGTGGCAAACCTACTGTGAATCATAGCTCAGCTGTGATGCAATAACAATAAATATTCATGGCTAAATACAGGTACAAAAATGGGTTCATGTTTGTTCAGTTAACTACATTTTGCAGTTAAGCAAGACATGGCAACAGTATAAGCAAAGGGGCTACAGCCATCAACTAGTTACAGTGAAATGCAGCAACCAAATTTTGCTCTGGACAAGCTCATTCAGAGATCAACAAGAATAGATATATGCAACTATACAATTGCAGTGGACAAGCTCATTCAGACATCTGATAATTGCTCACAAATCTGACAAGAGTACATTGTTCCACATATAATAAAAAGTAACATCACACAAAATTGCTCACCAGTCTGACAAATAAACTACTCTTATTTATTTGGATATTGTTACTACACTGAATGATATGAATTCATAATTGAATTTGAGTAGATGTAATCGAACCTGTCGATGCAGGTCAATGGAATTGGAAAAAAAAAAGAGTAGCACATTACCTCGACAGCTTCCTTGACCCTGAACCACCACGCCCTCACGCTGGGGGCGGAGGAGGCGGCGCGGCAGGGGACGCGGCATGCTGGTGTTGACGAGGGCGGGTGCGTGCGCTGTGTGCCGCCGGCCGTCGGCGTCGAAGATGTTGAGTCGCGCGCACCTCCCTAGGGTCCCAGCCGGCCCCCGACGTGCCCGGCGCCGGGCGAGGACGGACGGCAAGGGCAAGGGGCGACGGGCGAGGGCGGACGGGAGGACGAGGGCGGGGCATACGGCGAGGGCGACGGCAGGCCGGACGGACGGGCGATGGCGGCGGTCCTAGGGTCGGGTGCGGTGCGGGGAGCGATGGCAGCGTTGCTGGGGTCGGGGTTGGGGTCAGGTGCGGGGGTGCTTGTGAGGAGTGGGGAAGGTCGAAATGACCCGGTTACCTTTTTACAAACTAATTAAAACAAGTGAGGAAATGGGAGGAAACGGGAGGAAATTCAAGTATAGGAAAAGAGCTCGTGATTCTATTATATACATTTGGAGTATGTGGTGCACCCAATCCCCTTAGCACCACATACATATTACATTTGTGACTTTGTTTATTGTTTGGCATACGTTGGTGCACCCAAAACCCCTATTTTGCACCAACATATAGGTTACACTTGTAGTTATATAATAGAATAGGGTATGTTGGTGCTCCCAAACCACAATTTTTACACCACATACAGGTTAAATTTTCTAGTTTACTTATTTGTAATTTTAACTATGATTAGCCTTTGAATTGTTAAAAATTGCAATATCCATATCTTGATTATTTTGATTAATAAACACAAGGTAATAGAGTCTATGGTATTGGCTGCACTTAATTCCTTGTGAATTATTTTGCCCTGAGACCATGCCATAGCAGTGATATAATCACCTATTATTAAGAGGTCTACATCTTATTTCTCTGAAACTTGATGACTACCCATATTGTGTTCTTAATCAAAATAAAGGTTTTGGACTCATTTTTTATCATCATATTGTTTACTATTACACAAGGTAGTAGAGTCCTAAGCAAAGGCTGCGTCTAATTCCTTGTGAATTATTCTACCCAGAGACCGTGCTTAGGCAGCAATTTACATTGCCTACTATAAAGATCTACTCTTTGTCATTGACATAGAGATTATCTTGTCTTGCTGTTGGGGGACAACTTTGTTTTGCATAAACTTCTAACCCAAACTTTGAAGCATAGCTAAGTGGACAAGAGTTTTTTTACGAAGGTATTCACGAAGGGGAGAATGAACGGCGAGGTCACCATGAAGTCAAGTACGAAGACGTTATGAGGACCTTCGCAAGTCAAGAGCTTCGCCCAAAAAGACTCAAGAAGGGAGCTTCGTCGGAAGACCTTCGCGACCAAAGTTTACAAGAAAACTCATAAAAAGATCAAGATGGTTCATACGAAGGCGTCAAGAATGGCTTATTTGAAGATAAAGATAGAAAATCTTGTAATTGTAGAAACCTGTCATCATCTTAGAACTACGAAGATAGGGAGGGGGGGGGGCTATAAATACCCCTAACCTCTCTTGTAATATTCATGTTGTACCGGTCACTTTGTGACTAAGTATTCATCAATAAACGTGTTTGGAGTATTTTACCCAACATCTTGGCGCCCACCGTTTTGTGTGTGCTCGAGCATTCCCGACCAACAAAAAAGATATGGCAAGGCCAAAAGAAACAAGTTTCCGCGGAAGAAACAAGATCACAAGAAGATGAACAAGGTGAAGAAATTGAAGAAACAAGAGAAAAATCAAAATCACAAGACAACGAAAAGTTTAAGAGCAAAGACTCAAAGCACTTGAAGAAAACTTAGCAAGAAAAGAAAAAGAACTTGAAGAATGCAGATAACGCACAAGAGAAAAGACAATAAAGCAGAGAATTGAAGAAGCCGAAGCCAGATTGCGTAAACTAAATGAAGAACTTGAAAAACAAGAAAAAGAAGTCATCAACCTTGAGGAGCCAAGCTCAGCAAACAATACAAGGAAAGAAAAAGAACAAGACAAGATCACAACAAAGAATTGACACGAGTCTCCTTTATCAATTGATTTGCAAATAGCAAAATGGCCAAAAGGGTTCAAGTTCAACATATTCCCAACATACGAAGGACTCACAGATCCAAGGCAATTTCTTATGAGTTTGAAGCTGCAGTTGCCTCAGGAGGAGGAGATGAATCAACATTAGCAAAATCACTCATCATGGCAATGAAAGGTTCAGCACAAAAATGGTACTCTTCGCTCAAACCAAGGTCAATCAAAAGCTGGGAACAACTAAGGACAAATTTGTTAGTTGATTTTCAAGGCTTCCAACACACCGAGTTAACAAGTGATGACCTATTTGACATCAAGCAATACCCAAAAGAGCCCCTGATCAAGTATTACAAGAGATTCATCCAAATGAAAACTCAGATACCAGATATACCAGATGAAGTGGTCATCATAGCAGCCATCAGAGGATTAAGGGCAAGTCAATTATCATCACATCTGAAAAGAGAAAGACCGAAAACAGTTGCTCAACTCTACGAAGAGTTCCAGAAATATGCAAAATCGGCGATGATTACTGTAAAGAGAATCGAAGAAGAAAACTTTGAAAGAAACCAAGCTTAAGGCCAACAACCAATTTAATCAATACAAAACTCCAAACTTTGAGCGAAGGCCATATCAAGTATCAACCACCACAACGTGTGAACCAAATTAACAACGAGCAAAGTGGAGAAAATACATTCAACAATGATCAGCGAAGCCAAGATCAGCGAAGCCAATATCAAAACAGAGGTCTCAACAACAATTACAGAGGAGGTTTCAACCAACCAAGATTTGGCGGCGAAGACCCTTAAAACCCGAAGAAATGTTTTGCCTTGTGCATGGCAAAGGGGCTGGCCACACATCAAAAATGTGCCCAGTAATAAAGAAAAGCATTGACGAAGTCCAACAAGAAGGCAGAAGCATACAAAGCCAGAAGACAATCAACTTTCTAAGTCAACCAAATTCCCTTCAAAACCAAGGATGTTACAATCAAGGATATAATCCCCATACAAATTCAGGACCTTCGCATCAAGTATTACCAGGACCTCCGCAAATTTACAATTGCCAACCTTTGGCTGCAATTCCATGGGGGCAAATACCAATTCAGCAACCAGAAACATCAATGACAAATAATCCCACAATCAATCAAAGCAACAATTCTCCATCCACCTCGGCAGTCAATACAATAACGCCAAGCAGAGGCAGAATATTGACAATTTCAGGAGGAAACAGCATTGAACATGCAACAAACAACGAAAGAAGAAACTACTTCCGAAGAGTCAATTCAATAACAATGGAGGGACCCTACAAAAAGACAAAATGGTCACATCAACCAATCATTTTCACAGAGCAAGACATGAAGCTCAAAGATTATCCACACATGGATGCTATGGTCATAGAAGCAAATATTGATGGATGGGATGTCACCAAAATCCTAGTAGATGGAGGAAGCTCCGCTGACATACTCTTCGCATCAACATTAGATGCAATGGGAATCAAAAGACAAAACTTGGGAAGGGCAGAATATCCATTAGTTGGCTTCGGTGGCAAAAGGATAAATTCAATTGGAAGAATTGTACTGCCGGTATCCTTCGAGACAAAAAATAATGCAAGAACAGAACAAGTGGCATTCGATGTTGTTGAAATGCATAGCCAATATAATGCAATCTTCGGAAGAGGAAGCCCTGAACATCTTCGAGCAAAGGTGATCAACTACTCATATTTATGCATGAAAATTCCAGCAATCAATGGACCAATATCAATCCATGGAAACCAAACGAAGCAAGAAATATTGAGAAAGATGCAACTCCGGCTCAAAGAAATATCCTCAACATCGAAGATGAAGAAGAGCAAGAAGAAAAAGAAAACGCGGGCCGTAAGAAAGCGAAGACTTGCAAAAAAAAGAAACAAAAGAAGTTCCGCTAGATCCAATGCTACCGCATTTAAAAGTAATAATCGCAAATGATCTCGACGAAAAAGAAGAAAAGAATCTTATAAACTTCTTGAGAATCAATCAAGACGTCTTCGCCTGGTCAAAAAAAGATTTAGAAGGAGTCGGCAGAGACATCATTGAACACAAACTAAACATTGACCCAAGTTACAAACCAAAGAAGCGAGAAATTAAGAAAACTTTCAGAAGACGTAACAATTCTTTGCAAAAGCGAAGTACAATTCTATTAGACGCCGAAGGTCATAAGAGAAGTAAGATTCACAACATGGCTTGCAAACATAGTCATGGTCGGGAAAAAGAACTTGAAGTGGAGAATGTGCATCGATTTCCGCAGATTTAAACAAAGCCGCCCAAAAAGACAACTTTTCACTACCAAGAATTGACACATTAGTTGACCAAGCAGCGAGGAAGTGAAATGTTAAGTTTCTCGGATTGTTTCTCGGGTTATCATCAAATTTGGATGAATAAAGAAGACGAAGAAAAACAAGTTTCATCACCCCGTTTGGAACATATTGTTTCCAAAGAATGGCCGAGGGGCTTCGTAATGCCGGATCAAGTTTTATCGAGAATGACTTCAACGGTGTTGAAAGATCAATTGGGGAAAAATTTACTTGCATATGTTGATGACGTAATTGTGAAAAGCAAGAAAAGAGAGGAACACATCGAAGATCTCAAAGAAACTTTCTCTAACCTTCGGAAAGCAAACTTGAAGCTTAATCCGAGAAAAATGCACCTTCGGGGGTCAAGAAAGGCAAAAATTCGGGATGTGTTGTATCATCAAAAGGAATCGACCCAAATCTAGAGAAGGTCAAAGCAAATTGATGGAAACACAAGTTCCAAAAAGCATCAAAGACATTCAAAAACTAACCAGGACGTGGCCGCTAAACAGATTTATATCAAAGTCGGTGAGAAAAGTTTCCCAATCTTCCAATCATTAAAAAACTCAAACAAGGCTTTTCGCATGGGGAGAAAGAGCAGCAAAAGGCCTTCGAAGAGATAAAGAAATATTTATCAAATCCAACAACTTTAGCAAGCCCAAGTCCACAAGAAGAATTGTTGTTATACATCTCAGCATCAAAAATACGGTAAGTGCAGTATTAGTGCAAGAAAATATAGAAGAACACATCAAGAAACAAAGCAGCCCAATATACTTTGTATCCGAAGCTCTCTCAGGATCGAAGATATATTATTCAGAGATTGAGAAGATAGCATACGCGGTCCTAATGGCAACAAGAAAATTGAAGCACTATTTCCAAGCACACAAAGTGAAAATACCAACAAATCATCCCCTCAAAGATATTCTTCAAAGTTGCAAGTCATCAGGAAGATTGGGAAAATGGGCAGCAGAAATATCTCAATATTACATAGAATTTGAAAAAGAACAACTATCAAATCACAAGTTCTAGCAGACTTTGTTGCGATTGGACTCCAACTTCAAATTTAGAAGAACAAAAAAAGAAGCCCAAGAATGGACAATGATTTGTTAAGAATGGACAATCAATTATGATGGTGCATGGGGCTCCTCAGCGCCGGAGTGGCTGCAATCATAACTTCACCTTCGGGAGTAAAAATGAGATATGCGGCAAGATTGGAGTTCAAATGTACAAACAACATTGCAGAATATGAAGCAAGATTACATGGGGCTTCGCAAGGCAAGAGCAATGGGAATTCAGAAATTACTAATCAAGACAGATTCACAAGTTGTGGCGGGGGCATATAAAAAAAAGCTACAAAGCAAAAGATCCCGAGTTGGCAAAATATCTACAACATGTTAGAGATCGGGAAAGGCATTTTGAAGGTTTCACATTAAGAAGCATCTCAAGAACAAACAATGAAGAAGGGAACACAATTGCAAAGGCCGCAGCTCGAGTAAAATCAAGTTACCACCGGATGTATTCTATCAAGTATTATCGTAATCATCAATTCAAGCAAAAGACGGAAGAACCAAGAAACATTCACATAATAGAAAAGCGAAGATTGGAGATCAGCAATAATAGCATTCCTCAAAGGATTCTATGAATCGAAAGTGAAGTTGATGAAATCAGAATGAAGCACAAAACAAGGAATTACAAAATCATCAATGATCAACTCTACAAGCATGGCATATGCGAACCATTCTCGAAATGTGTTTCAAGCGAAGAAGGAAAGGAAATATTACAAGAAATTCACAATGGAACCCCGTGGAATTCATGCCGACCAAGATCAATCTGGGAAGGCCTTTGGACAAGGTTTTTTTACCGCCAAATGCTCAAAAAAGATAGCAAGGAAATAATCAAGACTTGTCACAATTGTCAAATTTCAGCAAACAAAACACATGCACCAAAGAAACCCAATTCAACAAATAGAACCCGGCTTGGCCGTTAGCAAGATGGGGACTTGACATAATTGGAAAGTTACCACAAACTCAAGGGAACTTCAAATACGCAGTAGTAGCAAATTGATTACTTCATAAAATGGGTTGAGGCAAAGCCAGTAACAAACATGTCTTCAAAGCAACAATGAAAAAGTTCTTATGGCAAAATATCATCTCGCAGATTTGGAGTCCCAAGACACATCACCTTAGACAATGGAACATAATTTGATAGCGAGGATTTCAGAGAATATTGTACGAATCTTGGGATCCAACTATGCTTCACATCAAGTAAAACATCCGCAATCAAATGGAGCGGTTGAAAGAACAAATGGAATAATCTCCACCGGAATATCAAGAAATCTTGTGGGATTACCAAAGGGAAAGTGGATTGAAGAACTCCCAATAATAGTTTGGAGTCACAACACGACAACCATAAGATCTACAAAGTTTTCACCATTCAGACTCCTATATGGAGAAGAAGCTATGACTCGTAAGAACTTCACTACGAAGGTCCAAGATTGAATGTACAAATGATAAGTTTAAGAAGATCTAAAGATAAGCAAAGACTTACTCGAAGAAGAAAGAAACGAAGCCTTACGAAATTTAAGCAAGTATCAAGCGTAAACAAGCGAGATGGTACAATAAAAAAGTAATCGAAGAGAACTTGTAGGGAGATTTTGTACTCAAAAGAAAAAGAAATGAAGACACAGTAGGAAAATTCCAAAGCAAAAATGGGAAGGACCATTCATCATCTCAAAATCAAACAAGCCAGGATCATATCACTTGGAAACCTTAAAGGGAGAGGAGTTGAGCCACACATGGAATATCCAAGACCTTCGTAAGTACTATCCTTAGAAGATAAGAGCTTCTCTTGTAAATATGTAAATAGATAGCGGTATCATTTACTTTCAAGCAAAGTTTACATTTCAATTGTAAAGAGTCGCACTCTTTTTCCACTTAGGGAAGCCCTTCGCAGGGTGAGTAGTTTTTTAACGAGGCGGAGTCTCTATTATAAATTCTCATATCAATATAAATGAGAACGTAGTTTCCAAAACCATGGCTTCCTTTACATTTTATGTTCCTTTACATTTTATCTCAATTCATAAAAAACAAACGCCAAAGAACATAACATTCTTACATCGGCGAAGTAAAATAAAAAGTAGGTGCAATTTTCAAAAATTACTACCTACGATTTCCTAAGGGAATAATTTCAACTTCGTAAGCGAAGTTTGTCGCTCCACCTTCGCAAAAGAAAAGAGGACGACGTTTTCATTTCCTAAGGGAAAAATTTAAACTTTCGTAGCGGAGTTTGTCGCTCCCACCTTCGCAAAAAGAAAAGGGGATTTTTTTTTTTTATTTCCTAAGGGAAAAATTTAAACCGTAAGTTTAAGTTTGTCGCTCCACCTTCGCAAAAAGAAAAGGGGACGACGTTTTCATTTCCTAAGGGAAAAATTTAAACTTCGTAGTTTAAGTTTGTCGCTCCACCTTCGCAAAAAGAAAAGGGGACGACGTTTTCATTTCCTAAGGAAAAATTTAAACTTCGTAAGAGAAGTTTGTCGCTCCACCTTCGCAAAAAGAAAAAGGGACGACGTTTTCATTTCCCAAGGAAAAAAAATTTAAACGTCGCCCCACCTTCGCAAAAAGAAAAGGGGACGACGTTTTGAGTTCAAAAGGGAAAAATTTTAAATTCATAAACAAAGTTTGTAATTTTATCACTTTTAAATAATCAAAAGGAACAACATCTTTTTAAAAAAAGCAATACTTTATTACATCACAAATTATTCGTGTACACTCATTCAAAACCAAATTATGGTTTTTACAAAAAACACATTTTACAAGTCATTGTTCTCGAAACAACAAGTTGTGGCGACCTCCGTGAAAAGTTCATTTACTACTTCATCAACCATTTTATCCACTTCTTGCCTTAAAGCACCATCGCGAGAAATAACTCGGAGAAGCACTTGAACATGATGACTGAACGAAATAAGATCCATCTTTTAAAAATCTTCACTTAGAAAAAAATAAGAAAAATAATTTTCACATAAATTCAAACAAAAGCCTCACACGTGTAAAGTTGCTAAAATCAACAACTCGAGGAATTCCATAATTAACTTTAACTTGTGAAACTCCAAGTTTACTTTCAATAAACAAATCAACATCAACATCAACATCACCAACGGATTCACGATGTTCCAAAAGTTGAGAGGTTTCAAACACATAGTTCCCCTTGGCAATCATCAAAGGCAAAAATACGGCAACATCCTGCAAGGGGCTTCGCTCGAAAACACTGCGCGCAGGATGTATCTTAGTTAAAAGAACATGATGTATCAACATTAACTTACAAAGTTCCCTCACAAAATCACTCAAAATAAAAAACCTAAGGAGAACTACATCTACAAATCCCTCTCACGGACATCATCGTCGCGAGCCTTGAGTGCCTCCTCCTCCAAGCGCTTCTTCCTTCTCTCTTCCTCCTGCATGTATTCAAACTCAATCTATCAAAATTTAGAAAAAGAAAACAATAGAACAATAATCACAAAGAACAAGTAAAGGCAGAAAAACCACTCACTGCTTCCATCTTTCTCTTTACTTTCTCAAAGCAATGCTCCCGACCACTCACATGCCAATATTGGTCAAAATATTTCTTGCATAGCGACTGAGTACGAGAGCTAATTTGCTTCACAGCTTCTGCAGGAAACTTAAAGTCATCCTTGGCAAACTCAGCAAACAAAGGATCCTTACCCGACATCGAGACGAAGAAGTGCCCTAGTGGCATACATCACGCTAGTATCGGCGAAGGTATTCACAATAACACCCAAATCTTCATATTGTCGACATAGCCAGCTGAAAAAGGGATCAAATTCCCCAAGTTCCCAATTAGGATCTTCGGGCATCGCACCAAACTTTTCATAATGACTGCGACAAATATCCCACATTCGTTAAACTTCATCAAGAAAAATTCTTCTTGTTTTTTTTGTTTCTTCTCAAGATATGCTTTATCTCTCTTCAAAGTAGCTATCGTCTTGTTGGCAACCTCAAGTTCATCATCTTTTTCTTTAATAGTATCAAAAGACTTATGGTAAAGTCCATCCATTTGATGCCATTCTTCGACCGCCTTGCTCCTCTCCTTCTCTTTCTCAACAAGTTGAGACTTTAACAAAGAAATCTCATCCAAAAGTTTCTTCTCGCGAAGAGATGATGCAACAAGCTTGTCTTCTATAGCTTTTGCGTTGGCTTCGCGCAAAGAATTGACCCTAAAAACAAGCACAAGGAAAAATAAAATAAGTTTACAACAAAAATAAAATCAAAATTAAGCTAAGACGTTTATAATACCTTATATATTAAAGAAACGCTCGCCTCGGCAAGCTCTAAAGGATCCTTCTTAGCCAACTCATCCTCGATTGTCGAGGAACAGTGAAGGCGTCATCAATACACTTCGCAAGACGAAGCTCAGTCTTCTTTGGCATCAAACGAAGCTTCTCAGCACCAACTCCAATAAACTTGAACGAATCTAAATTAACACCTTCGGAGCGGCAGAAATCCAAAACTCTTTGAAGCTTCTCAGGATCAGCGATAGAAGACAATTCTTCAGAAGCAATTGCTGGAGTACTAACATCCTGAGCAACTTCTTTCATCCTTCCCACATCAATGGTTTTCTCTTTTGAAGAAGTGGAAGCATCAGGAAAATAGTTAGCTGCAAAAGCACAAAAAAAAAATCAAAACGCAATAATCAAAAATAAAAATAAAACTTACGGTACAAAAAAAACTCACCAACAATTTCTCCTTCTCTTAAAGGGCAAGAGACTTTCTCTTGAGTATCAATATTAATAATCGAATCTTCAAGACGAAGCTGTTGTGCTTCCTCAACATCCTTGTCAAAAATGTCATCATCAAAATCTTCAAAGGTCACAGTAGCAATATGTGTACCCTTCTTCAAAGTTTTTTAAATTTTCTCAACAGCTTCGCCCCTAGAGACCTCCCTTCATCAACCAAATTTTCACTATCTGTTTCCACAGAAATTTTATCAATAATTTCTGAAACCTTAGCAACATTGGCTTCGCGAACAACTTCATCAGAAACATTTTGTAACGAAGACTGAAGCAAATTTGCACCTTCGACGAAACATTTTCATTCACACCATTACTGCGATCGTCTCGAGAAACAAAATTATCACCCTCTTTCAAACCAGCCTTAGATTTTGAAGAAGCAATATTTCGAGCAACGGATGCTAACTTCTTGAGCATCACCTTTATCTTCGGTCCCGGGACCTAGATGAACTTTAGCATCAGAATCAACGTACAAAACAACGAGGAGTTTTCAAATAGAACACAGGCGACAAAAGCAAGAGGCGTACCGGGCGGGAACATCTGTCACAATACCTTCGCCAGACTTTTTACTAGTCTCTCCACGAGTAGCCAAATTACGTAAATTTGGAGCAAGAGGTGTCAACATCGCGGGGAGTTAAACCCAGTGCATGCAAAAGCCAAACACATTTTTCTCACCTCAAGTTGATTAGCTGAAATTCCCATCAAATCTTCATCAATAGCAAATCCTTCATCATCACATAAATCAGTTATAGGAGTAAGGTTAGTTTTCTTTTGTTTCTTCGTAACCAAGGTCTTCTTCCCGCCCCTACCGGTGTTGTGGAAGTTTTGGACTGTTTCCTTTTCTTCCCTTTAACCTGATCATTCTTCGCCTCATTTTCTTGGATTTTTTTCAAAGACGAGAATAGGCCGGTGGGGTCGTTCTTCATAAGCAATCTTGGCAATATCAAAAACTCGGTTAAATCTAGAGTAATCTTCGCCAAGAATTTCATCCATAAACCTTTTCCAAGAATTGAGCAAGCTCTCAGTTCAACAACTGCAACAAAATCTTCATCGACTTATAGTCCGCAGGCCTAACAATATCACGATCCGGATATTTGTAACTCTTCCCGCGGACCTCCCTCGTATGAAAACGAATGATATTCCAGCCACGACGAAGGGGCCAAACTCTGGCAGCAACAAACTCCTCAACTAAATCCCTTGTACTTTGAAGAGAAGCTACTAACTTAAAAGCTTTCATACATTCAGAAGCAGCTTGAGATTTCTTCGGAGATGGTCTCACGATAAACTCACGCTTGTGCATCTCAGCAGCAAGCGGATATCTTTTCACCAAATTCCTACCAACCTTTTCCTCAACATAAGGAACCTTGTGATAAAACCACATCTTAAACCAGCCGTCGGCCCATTTGTTTTTAGCAGCAGGAGAAATTTGCCTAGCACCTTTAGCAGTCCTAAAGTTGCAACAGCCAAAATAGTAGGTCACACTCTTTCCATCAATAACTTTGCTCCGATACTGAATATGAAGCTCGTGAAGATCACAGAAAGTATTGATATTTGGCTTAGCATCTTGGCTTCGCACAGCCCATATGAAAGTTGAAAGCCGAGAAACCGCATTTGGTGTCGATGATGGATTTCAATATCGTAAGCCTTCAAAACTTCCTCCACAAAATCCTGACAAGGAAACCGCAACCCAATTTGTAAAAAATCCTTGTAAACAACACACTCATCCTTCTTAGGAAGAGGAACAGTTTCTTTGAACCAGCAGGTCTATAATAGCCAGGTTTCAAAATACCATCCCTCTCAAGTTCTGCATAATCAGATTTCTTCATCTTACTTTTTCCAAAAAAGTAAGAGTAGCCATCATCAGGAATTAACTCCGAAGGCGGTTACCGACTCCATCGAGACCCTCATCATCCAGAATCCAAAACTTCTCTCTCAGATCCGAGTGTGAACGAGAAGGACTTCGCTCCTCTGTCATCTACAGAAATAACAAGAAACACAAAATTATTATTTGCACAAAGTTACCTTCGTCGAACAAAAATAAGGCAAAGAAAAAAATATATATAATTAACTTCGGTTGTGAAGAAGAAACACAAACAATTCAAAAATCACCTTCGCTAAAATTTTTAACCTTCGCTAACACCTTCGTATCTCAAAGAAAAAAATGCAGCAGAAGTCTCCCCTCTTCGATAAAAAGATAAGAAAAACATGGGGGGTCCTCCGCTATTTATAAGCACAAGCCAGTCAAAATGGTCAAACTAGCCGTTGAAAAATCAAAATAATAAAAAAATAATAATAAAAATAAAACTTTTCAAAATACCTTCTAGCGAAGGTACCGACAAAATTAAAGAATCCCAACTTCAAAGTTTGGGACGACGTTTATTACCACAAAGTTTACTAAAAATTTTCGTGGGATTCATGCCTTTGAAGTTGGCATTCGCCCACATTTCTTTGTTGGGGGACAACTTTGTTTTGCATAAACTTCTAACCCAAACTTTGAAGCATAGCTAAGTGGACAAGAGTTTTTACGAAGGTATTCACGAAGGGGGAGAATGAACGGCAGTCACCATGAAGTCAAGTACGAAGACTGTCGTGGTCTAATACCACCGCCACAGTAATAAACGGCTAATGCATGCCCGATGGCCTAGCACTAGAGACAATGACACAAGGTTTATCTTTGGTTCGGGGCAAATCGCTCCCTAGTCCCGGTGAGGCCACTATCCGAGCTCAAAGGCTCGTATCGGGGCGAATACAAGCGGGCGCGAGAGGGAGATGAGCTCCCGTGTCTCTCGCGTGAAAGTAGGTGTTCGGAGTGTTGGAAGCTAGAATGCTTGTAAGCTGAGAACTTCTGAGAGCCTCTCGCTTCTATCCGATGGCCATGCTGCCCCTTTTATAGTTGCAAGGGGAGCTCGCGGTGGCCCTTGGACGGAGGGCTTAGAGGTCAAAGAAATACAAATTTGGGGGGTGGAGAAGGAAATGTAGCCGTTTGGTCGGGCACGCCGGACCGCCCGGCACACGCTCGTCGCCGCCCTCGCGCCAAAGCCTATTCGTCGGTCGTCGTGGAGCTGCGTAGGGGCGGCTCCATGTTCCTATGTTTTTGCTCGTACGGCCGCCGAGCTCGGAGCTCGTCGGTCGGTGACGAGGGAACAGTGAGCTCGTCGCGCCGCCCGTTTCGCCCATGAGCCCCCCGTCCATCAGGCATGCGCCCGGCCGTTTACGGTCGGACTGCGGCGGCGCCGTCCGGCCATAAATGCGCAGCGTCCGTGCATCGCAGAAAACGTGTGGACAGGAGAGCTCGGCGGGGAGCTCGGCCTCCCGCGCCCGAGGTCATCTTTGTCCGGTAGCGGTTGTCCGTAGCGTTCGGCGCGCGGTATGGCGTGGTCCGGCGGGCCATACTAGCGCATGTCGCGGGGATCTTGTTCTCCCGACGCTATCCCGCCATAGGCCGCAGCGCCCGACAAGTAGCCACGGCGTCGCCGGTCGGTGTTGTGTTCCGAGCCTGTTATTAGCCGGGAATCGGTACTATTCGGGAGCTCGTCCGAGACGGAAAGGAACTCGTCGGCCGAGCTCGAGCTCGGCATGTCCTTCTATACTCGTGAGAGCTCATCTCGGGGCGGAGAATGGGCGTCGGGCTGAGCTCGAGCTCGTACCGGGGAGCCTCGTTCGAGACGGAGAGGGGTCCCCTAGACGAGATCTTTCGAGGTGCGGGTATGCGAAGCCATCGGGTGAGAAGGGGCGGGAGCTCGAATGAGGCGGGAAGGCGGGCCTCCATCGGGGGAGCCCGTGGGAGGGAGCTCGGGGCGGGAGCATTCCCCTTCGCCCATGAGGAGCTTGTCTATGGTTGAGATCTCGGGTCCCATTTGCTCGTAAAGGATGGTTCAGGAGATCACGTCACGGATGTCCCGAATATCGATCCCCCACAGTAGCCCCGAGCATTTGGGAGAGATGAGGTCTCTCCGGATCTTTGCCAGCGTGATGGGTCTCGTCATGGGGTAGCTCGTCATGGGATTGGTGTTTGGTTCGTGGGTGCGCGTGGCGCGCACCGCGGTGTAGCCCCCCGAGGCTCCGTGGAGGATAGTAGATTCTTACGGAGGCTTTTAGAATTTTCGTGGGCTCGCCGACCCATCCCCTCGCGATTGCTCGCAGGGGTGATGAGCTCGAGCTCGATCTTACCGCGTTGGCCGAGATCGAGGTGCTCGAGGGAGCTGCCATCGGATAGTCGGGTGAGGCTCGAGCTCGTCGGCTCGTTCGTTTGATCGGGGCTGGTGGATCAACCTCAAGTTCCAAGGACCCGACTTCCGTGATTCTCGAGCCCCGAGCGATGTCGGGGAGACGCTTCGCCGTCGGTGAGGTCGGCTCGAGTCGATCGTAGTCCTTGGCGACCCGGACGGCGCAAGGGGAAAGCCCCGAGCCTTTTCGGGGCTCGAGGCGTGGGCCGTCGGCGGCCGCTTTCGTGGCTCCTCGGCCGTGATGTCCTGGGCGGCCTCCGAAGCTCTCGAGCCTGCCGGCCTTCAACCCCGAGCGGCGATGAGCTCGCGCCCGCGTGCTGCTTTTTTCGAGCTCGGATTGTCGGCCGTCGTGCCGAGCTCTTGGGTTTCCACCGTTGTGTAAAAAATAACCGTTGAGATCTTACCGTTGGGGTTTTTACCGTTGGGGGGTTGCCGCATTAATGCCACGGCCGTTCGGCTTCCGCCAGGTGTCGCGACGTGCGTCGATTTCGCGGCATCGATTTGAACAGGCGTGGTGCGTGGTGGGCCCCGGGGGGCGGTTTCTTCTCGTCGCCTCCGCCGCAACCGAGCCCTATAAATAGGAGGAGATCGGGAGCGGTTTTACCTTCCCATCTCTTACCTTCCTCCACGCACAGAGAGAGTTCGATCGCCGCTGCCCACTCGTAGATCCGATCTTCCATCTTCCCTGCTTCGCGGCCGACCCGTCCCGGTGATTGAGAGATGGGCTCGTGGTTGCGTTCGACGGCGATGGTGGCGAAAGATCGGCGATGTAGCATCGTCGGTGGGCTGCCATACCCGCGGACGGCGGCGCAGGAGTGGATCATCCCAGCGGCATCCCACGGTGCGACCCACCGTAGGGGTGCGTCGTCTCCTTCATCGCCTTCCACGAGCGCGGGCTAGGAATGCCTGCGGGACGACTTCTTCGGGCGGCTTGTCGCGCATGGGGGGATCGAGCTCCGGCACCTCCACGCCCGAACGGCGTGCTTCTCCTCTCCGTCTTCACGATGCTCTGCGAGGGTGGTTGGGAATCCCTCCCAGGCGGGAGCTCTTCAAGCACCACGTCTATGCCAAGATCCGGCCGCCTGCCGGGCAAGGGAGGCAGTCCGGCCCCGGTGCGTGCGTGCCGTGCAGGCTGCGCGGGGAAGGTCGGGAGTCTTTCCCGGAGGATGACTTCCGTCGGCCAACCCCGGATGGAGGGAGGAGTGGTTCTACCTCAAGAACGACCTCTCCTACCCTCTACCGTGGTACACCGGCCGCACGTTCTCGAGTGGGAGCCGCCTGTGGCGCGAGGGCCCGCACGACAACACGGTGGGTGATGTGGAGGCGACCGTGGGCGGGATCAAGGCGCTCCGAGATGCCGGGCCGACGGTGAACCACATCATCGAGGCCCGCTCGGCAAGGCAGTGGTGCCCCTCCGGCGTCGAGCTCCGAATGTGGGAGATGGAGAAGGAGAAGGCCCCGTTCGCGGGGGACGGCGAACGCCCTCGGTCTCACCGTCGACCAGGTGGAATTTTATAATTGCCGAGCGGTTGAGTCAAAGAAACAAATGCACAATCACCGTGCAAGCGGGGAGGAACGCATGGTGGCAGATTTGCTTTTACTTCCTTCCATGAAATTTTTTCTTCCTTTTTTCTTCCGTAGAACTGTGGATGCGAGAGAGGAACGCATGGTGGCAGATTTGCTTTTACTTCCATGAAGTTTTCTTCCTTTTTTCTTCCGTAGAATCACGTAGAAGCGTCATCGATGAGTTTCCGACAACAAAGATACTAATCATCACTAATTGATCGAGGCCGCCAGGTCCGGTGGAAGATGGTGGAAGCGGCGAGGACGGGGGCCGCAGCGAGCGGGCGACAGCGGGCGGCGGGCGTGTCCCTCGATATCCCTGGCCGTCGTCCGCCCCCTTTCTTGAAGTCCGATCCGCCCGCGCACAACAGATGAACGACATGGCCACCAAGAACAATGTTGTGGCGCTTACTCCCGCTTCGTCTTCCCGGCCGCGGTCGTCTCTACCGAGGTGTGTATAATCTCTCCCGTCGGCGGTCTCCATCAAGTACCGATTGGCTCGTCTTCCGTCTCTTACATTGATCTTATACTTTGTTCTCTGCTTGAATTGCCCCGCACCGCACCAATCTCAAAAACTTTGAAGATTATCGACGATGCCAATGGGGTCGACGACGGTGAAGAGGACAAAGGCCACCACAAGAACAAGGTAATATAAACCGACCAACATGACATGATCGGATCGCATCGGATCAGATCGGATCGGAGTACACACAATGCAAGTTGCGAACACATGGTTGATTTAGGTCACATGTGTTTAGTTTTGTGATTGAGTGATTGTCAACAATCAACATTTTAATTCCATTTTTCCTTTATTCTTTTATGCTTCGGCTAT
This sequence comes from Hyparrhenia diplandra, assembly GCA_015847255.1. Classification (NCBI taxonomy): domain Eukaryota; kingdom Viridiplantae; phylum Streptophyta; class Magnoliopsida; order Poales; family Poaceae; genus Hyparrhenia; species Hyparrhenia diplandra. Next base: position 349,204 of record JADLZK010011638.1, read on the forward strand.
GTTCACCCAAGCACACGTGGAGTGTGTCGAAGACGATCTCTTGGTTCATGTTCTACGGCGGTGTGGAGCTCGAAGATGGTAGCCGACGGGCGAGGTGAAGGGGCCAAGGAGGGCGTGTCGGGCCGACGGACCGCGGAGGTGAAGGGACGGACGCGTGAGGCTTGGACCGAGGGACCGGATCGCCGGGTGGCTAGCCATGGTGGTCGACATCCGGGACATCGACGAATGCAAGAGGGCGTGGCGGGACCGTGTCGATCGGGTCAAGACGGCGAAGCGTGCGAGCGAGCGGGAGCTCGGATGACTTGGCGACTCGGGCGGTCAATACGGCGATGACACGTGTCGAGGAGGTTTGGTGGTTTGTCCTCAAAACCATCGGCGCGGGTTTCGTGGTTTGGGCCTCAAAACCACGGGTGCGGGTTTGGTGGTTTGAGCCTCAAAACCATCGGCGGGGTTTCACGGGTTTGGGCCTCAAAACCCGGGACGTTCGGTGGACGGAAGGGCCGCGCGTGGCGGCATCCGGGAGATTGCGTGGAGCAAGGCTGCGAGATGAAGAGGCGCGGCGGTCGTCGGATCAAATTATTCAGTCGGACTAAATTAGCCTTAGGGTTATTAGTTCGCCCATATGTATCTAGGGGTAGTTTGGGAAAGAGGGATTTGGTATATGTGGAGGATGACAAAGATCCTCCCCTCTTTGCCTCTCTCATTTTCGTTTTTATTTTTCCCCTATTTTTAGGGTTCTTGTTTAGAGGTCCAAGAACAAATTTGTGGAGATTTTTGAGGGGAAGGGCAGCCCCAATCCTACCCGTGCCCTCCGGCTTTGTCACTTTTGTGCTGTGATTTTTATTCACTGTGTTCTTCGTTTTCCCCTTTCTCGTTCTTGGCCACGATCTGATTTTGCCGGAGATTGGGTGCGTTTTGAGCAGCGATTTTTTGGGGATTAGTTCGTGGATAGGTGAATTTCATCTGTGTGAATTTTGAGCTCGATTCATGGAGTTTTGGGACGGATTTTGTTGTCCTCCCGCTCGCTCCTTTTCTGTTTCAGTTCGTCAGTTTCCTGTCGCTTGGTAGCCGCCTTGTGCACTCGTATTTTTGGCAGGGGCTAAGCGGTGCGTGGATTGCAGAGTCTCAGGGCGAGAATGCCCAGCACCTTCGGTGCTCTTCCAGCAATCTTGAGCTGTGCCTGTTCTTGGCGGTGATTTGTTCAGCCTGACGACGTGAGCCCAGCACCAATCGGTGCTTGCCCTTCGATCAGCGAGCTACAGCAGAGCACGGGATTCTTTCTCTGCCGGCCTAGAAACAGCAGCAGTTTGTTCTCCTTGTTTCAGTCTTGTGCAGGTTAGCGCCCGAAAATCACCATCGTCTAGCGAGCGCTCGTCGGTGAGGATCCTGACACTTCAGCAGGTACCAGCGTAGATCGACAAGGTAAAGCAAGGTAAAGCGAGTCAAATTTCACACGTAACTCCATTCTCTTGTTTCATGAATTAGTTTTTTTTAGCAATCAATTTCGAGCTGCAGCAAGATGCTCCTCGATGCTTGAGCTTTGATATGTTTTATTTAGCCTGGAGTACTAGTTCACGGTTTGCAAAGATGCAGACTTCCTCGTTCATCACTAAAGACTTGATTTATCTCGTTCTTGTTCCCAGTTCCTGTGGTTTGTTTGTTCGGTGACGTTTCGCACAAGTGCAATTACCTTGTCCTTTTCGGTGTTTTGACCAAAGATGCCTAGCTTTGTTCTTAGCTTCGTGAGTTGTGTGTGATTGAAGCTAAATCCTTTTGTCTTGTCTCTTTCAAGCAATAGTGTGGAGACTATTTAATTATTCATCAAACTAATCATTGTCCGATTAGCTCAACTCCTATTGCTTGAATTGAGTACAATTCTCACTTGCTATTTAATCCATGATTTATTCACTTGTGCTTCGATTTGAGATTCGATTTTTGCGATGACATTCTATTGATCCGAGGAATTCTTCTAAGTACTCTCGCCACAAGTTGGCGTTGGTATTTTAGTTTCGAGAACTCACTTCTTCTCTATAGAAGTCGAGTGACTCTTTTCAGTCCTCTGGTTTGATCTTTGCTCTCATCGGTCGTGTGCGATAGTTTGAGGCGTCCCGCTGTGTTCCTAGGGAACATCCACCCAACCATTTGGGTCGTGGACATCTCGGTGCTCTCTTTGCTCGTGACACCTTGCTTCCAGTTAGCACGTGTGTTACTCGATAGTTTGAGGCGTCCCGCTGTGTTCCTAGGGAACATCCACCCAACCATTTGGGTCGTGGACATCTCGGTGCTCTCTTTGCTCGTGACACCTTGCTTCCAGTTAGCACGTGTGTTACTCGTCTCTTGTTTGAGTTTGCTTTTGAGGTTGGGGGTTGAGCCGATGACCCAAAATTGAAAAGGAAAATCGAGGCTCCTATTCACCCCCCCTCTGGTCGCCGTTTCGGTCCTTCAATTGGTATCGGAGCAAAGGTTAAGGATCATATCCACCTTAATCGGTCCGTGATCCGCGTAAGGCGACATGGAGAGGTTTGGTCACTATGGTGGCAAGCCTCCGGAGTTCGATGGCACCAACTATTCCTATTGGAAGACACTTGAGAGCTACCACGAGGGAACCCCACAAGTCAAGGCCCGCCTATATGAGACCTACAAGAGAGAGTACAACAACCTAATCCAGCTTGATGGCGAGTCCATCGATTCCCTCTTTGCCGGGTTTCGGACGATGCGCAACAAGTCTGCGAGGCGAACAAGCCTTCGGAGAGGCTTGATGATCACGAAGGCGTGCGGCTCTTATGCGCCGGATCGGAAGGTGTGGGATGTGAAGGTGTCCGCGATCATAGAGTCCGCCAACTACGACACCCTCACACCCGACGAGCTTTACAAAGAAGCTCAAGTCCTCCGAGATCGAGGCCCGGATCCGGCGAAGCTCAAGAACCCATCTGCGCCAAACGTTGCTCGTCTCGGGTAAGGGTAGTTCTACTTCTTCCGCTAACCCTTCACGGATATCGTTTGCCTTGTCTTCTTTGGTGTCCGTGATGGAGGAGCGCAGATGGAGAGCCTTGGGGATGATGAGCTAGCTCTAGTCATCGGCCGGTTCTCGCGGTTCCACAACAACCGCTTGAACCGTCGGCGTGGCGGTGCACCCAGGGGAGGATGCTTCGAGTGTGGTGCTCGGACCACTTTGTCACCACGCGTGCCCCAAGAAGAACAAGGACAAGTACTCTAGCGAGAAGTACTACTCCAACAAGCACGACTCCGACAAGCGCAAGGACAAGCGCGAGTACATCTCCGGCAAGTACAAGTCCAAGAAGGGCTTCGACAAGGAGGCGATCTAGAAGAAGTACCTCAAGCGTGCCAAGGAGCACAAGCACGCCTTCCTAGCCTCCCTCGGCGACCTCGACAACGACTCTTCGGACGGGCAATCTTCCTCAGCGATGAGGAGTCCGGCGTAAGGTCGAGGACAAGCTAAATGGACTTTGCTTCTTCGCCGACTCTAAGCCGGGGGGCTTCGCACCATGGCCCTCGATGGAGCGGTGACCGACGGCGTCAAGCCACATGGCAACGACTCTTCTTCCCCGAGGTACCTCCTACAATCGAATCTCTCTCGATGAGGTTGACTCTTTGGGCGATGCGCTTTGTGTGTCAAGAGAAGTTGCTTAAGCGAGCCGCTAGGGAGAGAAAGGAGTACAAGGAGAAGTGGGAGATGGCTATGACCGAGATAGAGCTGCTTAGGAAGCACTGTTGATGTCTCTCGATGAGACGAGTGTGACGCTTGTGCCATGCATATGTCTAGCATCATGTCTTTGCAATCCAAATATTACGCTTTGCTAGATGAGCATGTTGATCCGAAGTCTAAACCTGTCTTTGTTGAGTGCGTGCAAGACTTGTCCGGACTTGCGATCCGAGTTGGCGAGAGAAGGCCGCCAAGCTTGTCGTGCTTGAGAAGGCCAACTCGGATAGCACCGTCTTTGAAGTGTGCTAAGTGTGAGGCTTTGGAGTTGGAGCTCATGTCTTGTAGGCATGACAAGGGGAGAGTCGAAGAGGAGAACAAGTACCTTCGCTCCTGTCTTGAGTTGGGTGTCTAGTGGAGAGCCACAACTTGGCATGATGATGAGTCAGTTCAAGAGGGGGACCGACACATCGGGATTAGGCTTTCCTATAGGTGGGAAGGGTGAAGTTATCTATGGAAAGGTTGGTCAAGGTAGTGGTTTGAGCTCGGCGAGAAACCAACAAACACTCCCAAATTGACCAAGATCACCCCACCCGAGCCTACCAAGCCCATTGTGCAAGATGGCATTCTCCAAGAGACCCCAAAGACTCCACCTCCCAAACAAGTGTGGCTTCCTAAACCAAACCACCTCGAGAACCCACTTGACACTTTGCCCAAGATCCCCGAGGAAACCCTTCCTAGAGCTAAGGCCACAACAAGAGTGAACCATCCACCCAAGAGAGTGAACCAACAACCACCCAAGAGAGAGGTGAGGTATCACTGTGAGTACTGCCAGAGAGATGGTCACTTGTTTGAGTTTTGCTTTAGGAGGAAGAGGGATGTTAGGCGTCAAGTTGAGTTTGAGAACCATGACTTGTATCATCCACCACTTGGCATGTATGAGAGGGGGTGCGCGTCGGTTCGAGACGGTTTGCTAGGCCGGGGAGGTAGGAGGCCTCAGAGGGCTAGGCCACAGTTTGTGAGACCCTGTGGTGGTCGTGCTCCGCGAGTGGATGTTGATCCTCGCTTTGGGAGCTTTGAGTTTGACATGAGGAGTGCTCCACGCTTTGTTGTGCGTGGTGAGCAGTTTGGGAAGAAGGGTCGTGGGATGTTTGCTTTGCCTAACGCCTATCTTGGGCAAGATGGTCAACACTGGTATTCTTCCAAGTTTACTAACCCCAGTGTTGTGCCATTTGCCCATCCCATGTTTTTCTAATGATGCAGGTGACTAAGTCTTGGGTTTCCAAGTTTATGCTTGTTAACCCTTCGGGATCCAAGACTTGGGTTTCTTTGTCCTCTCATGTGTAGGTATGAGGACATGGGGTGGAGAACACATGCTTGGTGGAACTTGATTCTTTGTCGTGGTGTGATCAAGACTTGATGGTTGTCTACACCACTTTGATGGCCTCCAAGAGGCATGTGCCTTATTGTGACACCTACACACAGTCTGTGAGCTATCATATACACTCATGCCTTGTACATTCATGTTTCTCTACTTGTGGTATGAGATGTTCATTTGCTCACTTGTATATTTTTGGCACATTTTGGTTCTATGTCTTGCTTATGTATATACCATGGTAGGCTAGCCATCTTATTCATGATAGCTTTGTGTTATCTTGTGTATTATATGCCATGCTAGCTTTTGTGCCCTTTTCGTTTCCTAGTTTTCTTTTTTGCTAGGTGTCTTTGGTTGAGGGAGAGTTGGGAGTTTGCTATCCTTTTAAGGGGTAGTTTTGTAGTTGATGTACGTTGTAGCTTTAGGTTTGCTTTTTGCTTTGTGCATCATCTTGTATCATATTGCACTCATCATGTACACTATTGCACTTTGAGCTTCTTGTTTATATTGATCACAATGAGACTATGCTCTGTTTAGTGTAATAATTACATGTTGGTGCTTATAGCTTGTGCTCTTTCTCGCTTAATTGATATATGTTATGAGTAAACCTGTTTTTCATGTGAACTTGCTTAACAACGATGAATCTTGCAAAATGTTCACCATTGAGATAGTTCCTAGCTTGTTTAAGTTGTTGAGATCCTTTTGTGCTTATCATGTATGCTAGGTGACTATGTCTCATTCATCGAAGTTATACACTTGCTTAGATGACCACATGCTTTTATCTGCTAAAAGTCTGAAATCTAAGCTAAGTGTATGGAAAAGATCGAGATGGGTCCATACCGCCCCACATCCAAGTCTTGGGACTGCCGCTCATTGCACTTGAGTTGAACCCGAGCTTGGTAGTGTTTGACCTGCACCATTGTCTTAAGCTTCTCGATTGCTCACACGCATAGGCTTGACATGGTTGATTAGTAAGGCCGACGGTTGTGGATAACCACTCGCACTCATGCTTTGTCCAATGTTTGTAACCGCTGCAACTCCGATAACTTGAAAATTTAACAAGTGTTGGCTTTGTCTTTTGCATGATGTATAAACCTTGCTTGGGGTAGTTCACTTGATACACATGTGTAGCACTTGGTAGATTTCCAAGCTTACTTGTGCTATGTGCTATTCTTTGTGGTGGACACCTTTTTAAAATGCTTAAAACTGAATCAAAATGCTTTCAAGTCATATTTCATATCTCTTGATCGGTTTGAGCACCGTGTTGAGCACTTGATTTTGTTGCCATGACACTACCTAGAGCATCTTCTCATTTGGATTGTTATAAACTTGAAGCTCCCTCATTGCATTTTCATGCATTTCATAGTTTGATTAGTGCATTTGCCAACAAAGGGGGGAGAAAGGTACAAAGACAGTGACTGCATTTGTCCAGGGGGAGTAGCACTTTGAGCTAGATGTGTTGAGCCTTTTGCCTCTATCTTGAGGGTCTAGCTGTTTGTGTGTGAAAGTAATTGATTTGGAGCTTTGCTAGTGGTGTTGAGCCTGTTCTACCTCTTCTTGAGGACTAGCTGTTTGTTTAGCTTGGTTGTGTCGAGCCATTTGCCCATGTCTTTGGGAATCAAGTTTTTGCTCCATGTTTGCTATCCGGTGATTCTGCTCTTAGTTGTTGTCTAGCTTTTGTTCACTCCGGATGTGCTATCTTCTACCTTCTTCGTCTTTTGTGTTGAATGTTGACAATGCACTCATCAAGGGGAGATTGCGAACACATGGTTGATTTAGGTCACATGTGTTTAGTTTTGTGATTGAGTGATTGTCAACGATCCAACATTTTAATTCCATTTTTCCTTTATTCTTTATGCTTCGGCTATGTTCACCGGCATACGTGGAGTGTGTCGAAGACGTATCTCTTGGTTCATGTTCTCTACGGGTGTGGAGCTCGGAGGTGGTAGCCGGCGGCGAGGTGAAGGGGCCAAGGAGGACGTCGCCGGGCCGACGGACCGCGGAGGTGAAGGACGGACGTGAGGCTTGGACCGAGGGACCGGATCGCCGGGTGGCTAGCCATGGTGGGCGACATCCGGGACATCGGCGAATGCAAGGGCGTGGGCGGGACCGTATCGATCGGGTCAAGGCGGTGAGCGTCGCGGCGAGAGCGGGGAGCTCGGATGACTTGGCGACTTCGGGGCGGTCAAGACGGCGATGACACGTGTCGAGGAGGTTTGGTGGTTTGTCCTCAAAACCATCGGGGCGGGTTTCGTGGTTTGGGCCTCAAAACCACGGGTGCGGGTTTGGTGGTTTGAGCCTCAAAACCATCGGCGGGTTTCACGGGTTTGGGCCTCAAAACCGGGACGTTCCGTGGACGGAAGGGAAGGTGGCGTGGCGGCATCCGGGAGATTGCGTGGAGCAAGGCTGCAGATGAAGAGGCGCGGCGGTTGTCGGATCAAATTATTCCGAGTCGGACTAAATTAGCCTTAGGGTTATTAGTTCGGCCCATATGTATCTAGGGGTAGTTTGGGAAAGAGGGATTTCAGACTATATGTGGAGGATGACAGCATCCTCCCCTCTTTGCCTCTCTCATTTTCGTTTTTATTTTTCCCCTATTTTTAGGGTTCTTGTTTAGAGGTCCAAGAACAAATTTGTGGAGATTTTTGAGGGGAAGGGCAGCCCCAATCCTGCCTCGTGCCCTCAGGGCTTTGTCACTTTTTGTCTTTGTGATTTTTGTTCATTTTGTGTTCTTCGTTTTCCCCTTTTTTCGTTCTTGGCCACGATCTGATTTTGTCGGAGATTGGGTGCGTTTTGAGCAGCGATTTTTTGGGGATTAGTTCGTGGATAGGTGAATTTCATCTGTGTGAATTTTGAGCTCGATTCATGGAGTTTTGGGACGGATTTTGTTGTCCTCCCGCTCGCTCCTTTTCTGTTTCAGTTCGTCAGTTTCCTGTCGCTTGGTAGCCGCCTTGTGCACTCGTATTTTTGGCAGGGGGCTAAGCGGTGCGTGGATTGCAGAGTCTCAGGGCGAGAATGCCCAGCACCTTCGGTGCTCTTCCAGCAATCTTGAGCTGTGCCTGTTCTTGGCGGTGATTTGTTCAGCCTGACGACGTGAGCCCAGCACCAATCGGTGCTTGCCCTTCGATCAGCGAGCTACAGCAGAGCACGGGATTCTTTCTCTGCCGGCCTAGAAACAGCAGCAGTTTGTTCTCCTTGTTTCAGTCTTGTGCAGGTTAGCGCCCGAAAATCACCATCATCTAGCGAGCACTCGTCGGTGAGGATCCTGACACTTCAGCAGGTACCAGCGTAGATCGACAAGGTAAAGCAAGGTAAAGCGAGTCAAATTTCACACGTAACTCCATTCTCTTGTTTCATGAATTAGTTTTTTAGCAATCAATTTCGAGCTGCAGCAAGATGCTCCTCGATGCTTGAGCTTTGATATGTTTTATTTAGCCTGGAGTACTAGTTCACGGTTTGCAAAGATGCAGCTTCCTGTTCATCAGCTAAAGACTTGATTTATCTCGTTCTTGTTCCCAGTTCCCTGTGTTTGTTCGGTGACAGTTTCAGACAAGTGCAGTACCTTGTCCTTTCAGTGTTTTGACCAAAGCATGCCTAGCTTCGTTCTTAGCCGTGAGTTGTGTGTGATTGAAGCTAAATCCTTTTGTCTTGTCTCTTTCAAGCAATAGTGTGGAGACTATTTAATTATTCATCAAACTAATCATTGTCCGATTAGCTCAACTCCTATTGCTTGAATTGAGTACAATTCTCACTTGCTATTTAATCCATGATTTATTCACTTGTGCTTCGATTTGAGATTCGATTTTTGCGATGACATTCTATTGATCCGAGGAATTCTTCTAAGTACTCTCGCCACAAGTTGGCGTTGGTATTTTAGTTTCGAGAACTCACTTCTTCTCTATAGAAGTCGAGTGACTCTTTTTCGATCCTCTGGTTTGATCTTTGCTCTCATCGGTCGGTGTGCGATAGTTTGAGGCGTCCCGTTTGTGTTCCTAGGGAACATCCACCCAACCATTTGGGTCGTGGACATCTCGGGTGCTCTCTTTGCTCGTGACACCTTGCTTTCGGTTAGCACGTGTGTTTACTCGATAGTTTGAGGCGTCCCGCTGTGTTCCTAGGGAACATCCACCCAACCATTTGGGTCGTGGACATCTCGGTGCTCTCTTTGCTCGTGACACCTTGCTTCCAGTTAGCACGTGTGTTACTCGTCTCTTGTTTGAGTTTGCTTTTGAGGTTGGGGGTTGGCCGATGACCCAAAATTGAAAAGGAAAATCGGGCTCCCATTCACCCCCTCCTGGTCGCCGTTTCGGTCCTTCACAAGTAGTATAAGCTTTATTACGATCGAGGACCACAGACCGAGATAAGAACATGGAAATGATGAACGCATGCATCTTTTGTTGTTACGTGCAGGGCCACAACAAGGATGGCAAGGGGGAATCTCAAGCCCTCTCGTAAGCCGTAGGCATGTTTTTGTTCTTCAGTTGTTCTTGCATTGCTTCCTGTTGTTTTTTTCATCAGTTTGCTGCTACACACTTGTCTTATTTGTGCAACAAGATCGAGACAAGTCACAAGTACTGATCAATGCGATTGTTGGTTGCAGAGTGCGGCGGGGAGTGCAAGCAGCGTTGCTCCAAGACGCTCCCAAGAAGTTGTGCCTCTTCTTCGCAACAATTGTTGTGCCAAGTCTTTTTGCGTATTCGAGAAAAAAGGTGCCTCTGCATGCCGGGGACATACGGCAACAAGTAAACCTGTCCCTCCTACAAAGTTTGTTGTTATGCTTGTCTCACGAGAGCTCTAACAGATTTTCTTAAAATGTTGTATATGGTTTAGTGTTTGCAAAGTTATGTTGAAAGAATCATAAGAGACATGCACAGAGCACAATATCCTTTCATCAAAGACGTTAGGGAACTGAAAAGGAGAGTGAGGTACATGTCATTTTCATATAGTAAATGCAATGCCTTGTCCATTGCAGGGACAGTGTACTTTTGTGCATATGTTCTCACCCATTTTTATTCTAATATTATAATATGTGATTAATTTTTTTAATATCACCCGAGCATATAAGCTATTTTGTTTCTTTAATGTAGTTCTAAATGTCACCGTAAGCGTTAGCACGGGCAATATATTAGTTTCCCATAGGGTTTTTGGTGGATGATACTGTGACATATGATACATTGTACTCTTTTCTTTATTTGAATTTTCCCATTCGAGGTTTCTCATATAAAGTTTTTGATGAGGCAATGCCTATATAAAGTTATATGCTATATCATCAAGTTTTCCCCACCGGGGTTTTTGGAAGATGATATACAAGCATATTGACCATATGGTCATGGTGTTATTAGACTAAGACTTTGAGCTTATCTCAAAGGGTCTAACAACATTGGTGATTGTATATCACGGAGTTTCTCCTTATTTTTCCTATTGGGTTTTTAAGGAGTTTTACCTGATATACTTGGTACTACTTTAGATTTTTCCCATAGGGTTTTTCCAAAGATTTTCCTCACATTTTTTTTCTACAAGGTTTTTGTGAGAAGTTGTCATATTATCTATTTTCCCTATAGGGGTTTTTAAGGATAATATTATATATGACATATTGATCTTTGATCAAATTGTTTTTTTAGACTATGTCTTTAGGGTCACCTAAAGGGTCTATAAACATTGGAAATTATATATATACCTTGGTTGTTCTCCTTATTTTTCCCACTTTGGGTTTTTAAGGAGTTTTACGGGTATATCGATATACTTTGGTTTTTCCACAAGGTTTTCCAAAGATAAAGACTTTGACTCGACGAATATACAACGGTGCCTACAGCAAAGATTATTTGAAGCCTACACAAGATCCATTGATCAAGGGGAGTGTTAGGATTAATTAGGAATAATTAATTAGATGATCAAGTGGATAATTACAAGTAGTTAGGATTAGGCTTAGGCCTTTTGGGGCATCTACGTAAGGGTCAAGACACCCTTTCATATGGCACCGATTGGGCCTTATAGGCCTTGTATAAATTCCCAATCTTGTACACGGTTACAGTGATTCAGTCATAATCATCGACAATCATCATTTGTCATCTTCACAATACATATAAACAAACGCACACTACGTGCGTACTGAGATCGTAATAATTCAACCATTCAATTTTAACAATCCTACAATTCATCTCCCATCCTACTAATAGAAGATTATAGTTCAACCAACAATGTTTCACAATTTATTATGTAAGATATCGAATAAACCAAATTATTATAAACATAAATCAAACCACTATAATTATAGAATGACAATATAAATTATAATAGTCTAAAGTGATCTAAACAGGGCTCTTGGTCGATCTTTACGTCACGACAATTCCCAAACAAGTAAAATAGTAACTGACAAATAAAATTTTTGGTTATGATTCTCTAATCACCGCTAACTAATAAGGGCCATTTGACACAGCTCTAGGATGACCGCTTATTTATTTGAATTTCTAACTTCTCTCAATTTTGAAGGTGTTGGGAGGCGTTACGGCGCATATAGCCCACCCACCATACACATGAAACGCCTTCAGACGCCTCTTTATTGACGCTTGTCAATGCCTTTTTTTCATATTGGGCCACATAAAACGCCTACAGACGCCCCTCCAAGCATGGTAGAAAAGTTTAGAAGCTTGGATGAGTCAGAGTCGTTTTTCTACTAAACAATTAGAGACGACGTGTAAAAATGCATGGCTCTTCCTAGCTCTTCCTCACGAATTATAGCGGCTTACACCCCTATTGCGGACCAGGGTCTACGACCAATCGTCCGGGCTTCCCCTCAAGAGCGCGAGGATAGCGGCGCAGCCACTCACCAACATCCTGGTCGCCAGGCGAGGGGAAGCCCTCGTCTTACAACAGCCGGCGGCGGCCGGGAGAAGGCGACAACGGAGGCCAAGCAGGAGTACGACAACCTCACCTTGGCAACTTCGTGCCTTTTGGAGTCTGGCCCAGTACGTACGTGTTGGCTTCGTCTATGAGCTCTTTCTTGCTGAGAGACAGCAGCAGACCCAGCTCGGTCATAGGTCAGCAGCTGGAGCTAGCTTTAGGCTAGTCTCAATGAGGGTTTCATGTCCCAGTTTTCAATGCATTCGGATTTTGGAAACAGTGCAAGAGACTAAACCCATGAAACTCTCTCTACTCTCATGAAACTCTTATCACCTCTCTCATAATTAATATGGTGTCACATCAGGCTAATTAATGCCCATGAAACTCTTATAAAACTCTATTGAGACTAGCCTTATTGCCGCACTTGATTCGCCCCTATATAGATCCACCCCACGATCGTGGTCATCAGGCATGGAGTCCTCTGATTCACTAGGAAGTTTTATCTCAGAGTTCCAAGTCCTCCGATCGATACAATCCGTGTTGTGGTCGACCTTCCATTTCATTTTCTGTACTTGTGCGTGCTGTTCGATGCCGATCGATCACTCAACTGCGTGTGAAGTTTCTTAGCACGCACAAGTGCGGTACGTAGCCAGCCCATCAACTCTTCACCTGTTGGTTACGACATGTAGAAGCTGACATGGCATGATGACGCATCAGCATCATCGATCACACATGACTCATCTTTACATCTTCTTCGATAATCATCACACATGATAATTACACCCATCAACAAAGCGCATCTAGCTAGCCTGCTTTTGGCTATATAATTACATCAGACACACGAAACTCAATTAATACAAGTTGTTACTGTTATTGCCTTCGATCAACTAAGAAATTGCACCCACGTACTTTGGTAGGAACGATGCCTCTCTAGTACTCGGCCAAAAAAAAAACAAATTTATTTCCATTGGATCTTTTTCAGTCCTTCCTTCTCGACTCTATGAAAATACATGAAAGATTCATCACACCCTTTACCATAACGTGTAGGCCAAAGTAGGCACTTGAAACTTTGGTCGTTAAATGAACACGGTAACTATAAGGTCCTAAATCTATAAAGGTAATAGTTTTTTTTTCCCGAGCCTTATAAAGTTTTTTTTTCTCAATCACACAAAAGATTTACACGTTTTTGTGTTAAGAGAGAATGTTTTTCGTACATGAGCGTTGTACAATTTTGCAATGAACACGGGGCTCCCCTCCGACACGTACCCGCTAACCTATTACTCATTGTAGGAGACACCCAAGGTACTTAGCATCAGCCTGCACCCACCAATCCGCCAAGTGCGCCTAATGATAGTGGCTAGGAGGGCATGGACATTGGTGTTGGCGCCCGAAAAGCAACGAGCGTTACACTTCTTCCAGAGCTCCCATGCAATCAGCATGAACACCGAGTCCGCCCCTTTCCTCTTGTTACCTGTCCACGGCGCTCTCAGGCGTCCCACCATTCGGCGATGGAGCTAGCAGATAGCGTCGGCTGTGCCGAGGACGGTGGCGCGATCGGCCAGACTTGCTTGGAGTACAAGCATGAGGCGGCACGGCGTGGTCGATCGTTTTCAACTCCTGGTCGCAGAGCCAGCACTAGTCACGGGCGTCTAGCCCATGTCGCGTCCGCCCGGTCAGGTGTCCCAGTGGCGCCGCCGGAAGGCAAACCCTTATAAAGGTAGTAGTTATAGCTGTTGAGCCTTACACCCTACGTTCCAAAAGAATGGCGTTTTTTGACTTTTTAGACATCATGTTTTGACCATCCGTCTTATTCAAAAAGTTGTATATATATGATTTATTTTGTTATGACTTATTTTATCATTGAAGATACTTTAGCATTGATTTATTTATTTTATAATTTGCATAATTTGTTTGAATAAGACGGACGGTCAAACACGCAATTGCGAAAAGTCAAAAAGTGTCATTCTTTTTTGGGACGGAGGGTATATAAAGCTAATAGTTAGCCGTTGATAATTAGCTTCTTGATACATATAGGTTTATTAGTGGGACCAAACTAGATAATTGCAGCTAATATTATCTACTAATGGACGCCTAACTACAGTGTGCAGGGAGGTTAATTCGCTGTGTACGTGGATCACGGGGCTTGACATCCAGAGAGCGTGTTGGAGACTTGGGAGTTAGCTTGGGCGGTCAGTGGTATCATCGCGCAAAACCACGGGAGGCCGCAGCCGCAGGCGTAGCGAACCTGCACTGCACTGCAGTGCGTGGTGGCGTGAGCATGGGTTCTCCTTCCTCTTCTCAACAAACATCAAAGCTGTCCATGGAATAAAGAGCTTTCCTCTTCTCCCCACACACCACACACACAAGTCCTGTCGTCCCAGCAAAGCTGCGGCGAAAGGCTCAAAGAAGTTTCATTGCACCTTCCAAACAATTCCCTTTAACAATTTTTGCAACAGATCGAATCAATCCGTCGCTACCTAGCTATATACGGTCTCCAGCTCCGGCGATCCCTGCCGTGCTGTCTGCTCGCACGTCGTCGTCCGGTTTCCGTTCCGTGCGTGCGCCGCTAGCTGCTGGCCTCGAGGCTCGAGCTGCGCAGGACGTCTCGATTGCAGCAAGGTCTTTCAATTCGTCGCATGTTACTGCGAGCCAGCAGCAGGTTGCCATCATCAGCCAGCGGCGCCGGCAGCAGCTGCCTCGTCCTCTGCGGCGCATGGGCGGCGTGCTCGGCGCGTTGCTCCACCGGCGGTCTGGGGAAGGCCGCCCGCTCAGGGGCAGCAGGGCACGAGGCACCGGCCCCGGGGACCCACCCGGCAGCCGTCGGCCTACGACGCCGTCGGCGCAGCAGCCGGCGGCCACCGGAGGGCCATGCTGTCCAAGAAGTACTCGTACATACCGGACACCTACACGTCGCTTGATCAGGTCAGGTGCAGAGCCAGCGATGATCGAGCAAGCTGTTGCTCCATTTCCATGCCTCCATGGGCCGCCATGGCACTCTTGCATGTCGCAAACCGATAAAACCCACATCGTTAATTTCTTGTCGGCATGGTGTTTAATCATGTATGCAGGTGGCGACGGCGCTGCGTGAGCAGGGTTTGGAGTCGTCGAACCTGATCCTGGGCATCGACTTCACCAAGAGCAACGAGTGGACAGGGAAGCAGTCGTTCGGCGGGCAGAGCCTGCACAGGATCGGCGACACGCCCAACCCTTACGAGCAGGCCATCAGCATCATCGGCAAGACGCTGGCTCCCCTTCGACGAGGACAACCTCATCCCCTGCTTCGGCTTCGGCGACGGTGAGCAGCTCCCTCCCTCCCTCCCCATGGCGGCCATCTTCGACGATCTCGTGTCGCTGTCGTCCTAGCTTGTTCTCCTCGATGAACAATCGTCTTCTTGATTGCATTTGCAGCCACCACCCATGACTACAACGTGTTCAGCTTCCACCCCGACAACTCGCCGTGCCATGGCTTCGAGGAGGTCCTTGGCTGCTACCGCAAGATCGTGCCACACCTCAGGCTATCAGGACCGACGTCGTTCGCGCCCATCGTGGAGGCGGCGGTGGACATCGTGGACAGGAGCGGAGGTCAGTACCATGTGCTCGTCATAGTCGCCGACGGGCAGGTGACACGGAGCGTCGACACCGGCGACGGCGACCTGAGCCCGCAGGAGAAGAGCACGGTGGACTCCATTGTCATGGCGAGCTCCTACCCACTGTCCATCGTGCTGGTTGGGGTCGGCGATGGGCCGTGGGACGAAATGCGCAGGTTCGACGACAAGCTCCCTGCGCGCGACTTCGACAACTTCCAGGTGAAAAAAAAAAGTCACTCTCATCAGCTCGCTGCTAGCTCAGCTCTGAATTGAAGATGAACCATGCTCAGATCGATTTCAGATGCCATACACAACTCACTGAATGAATGCAAATATGTGCAGTTCGTGAACTTCACCTCCATCATGTCTCGGCCTGTCACGGCGCAGCAGAAGGAGTCGGCGTTCGCGCTCGCCGCGCTCATGGAGGTGCCCATCCAGTACAAGGCCACCATGGAGCTCGGCATCCTGGGGTAATGCACTGCACTGCACTGCACTGCAGAATGAGCTCATAGAAGAAAACCATCTTTGTGGTGCCTTGACAAGTAGTCTGAATCTAGCTTTCTGATCATATAATCTCTTTGTGGTGCCTAAACCTGAGCCTGAACGCATGCAGGCGATCCACGGGAATGCCAAGAGAGTGAACCCTGCACCGCCGCCTCTGCCGCACGCGCAGAGGCAGGCGTCGTTGAGGAGGGGAGCCAGCAATGTCGGCGCCGCCGCAGCTCCAAGAGATGATCAGGTCAGTTGAAACTAGCGTGCAATGCAGGGCTTCACTTCTCGCAGCAATGCTTATATATGTAACATGTCTGTGTGTTGATGATGCAGGTGTGCCCAATCTGCCTGACCAATACCAAGGATCTAGCATTCGGATGTGGCCATATGGTGAGGACAGATTCAGAGATTTGTATCATTTTCCATAATTAATTTATTACAAAAGCAATGCAATGCAATGCAACCTTTAGAAATCAAGGAAAAGAAAAACCTCATTTATTTATATCCTAATAATTTTCTTGTGCATTTTGTGCAACAGACCTGCAGGGAGTGTGGGGAGAGCCTCACCAGATGCCCGATTTGTCGACAGCCGATACGGTCAAAGCTGAGGCTATATTCAGGATGAAATGGTTATGCTAAAACAGAGGCCATGTGAGATAAAAAAAAACATTGCTTACTCATCGTTAAAATGTACAGAATGTCAAAACGTGTAAGAAGCAAGGAACTAACGACTCAAGATCAAGTCCTCCTCGTCTTGAATTTGCATGAACCAGCGTTTCATTTGTGACAAAAGGTTTTAGTTTTCGAGTGGTTCGATTTGTTTGGTTCTTGTCATGTTATTAGTTTGTAATAATAAGTATATGTATCCTAGAGGAAGCTCAGCAAGGTACGTATATACAAATAGGTGTGTTGTGTTGTGTTGAATGGAAAATATAAATAAAAGGAAATGTAAGGTGGACATTTGGCTGTTTTTTTTGCGATCGGGCCATCCACCCGTATCCGTGGACATTTGGCTGTAACACAAAGACATTTGGTTACTTGGTCGCTGTTCAGCTTCACCGTCACTGATTATTAGCATCTTTTTCATGATGGAATACTAAATGTGTGGCGATTCCGTTACAGCCCCAGTGTAAATGTGGCCATAACACGCGTTAAAACCAACCGTTTCTGCTGCACACGCCCTTTGTGCTGCTGCTGCTGCTTGTTCGGTTCAAATTCTTCTTCCTCCTCCTCCCTATAAATTTCATCAGACTGCAACCAATTCTTGGTCAGGTTCTATTGTTCTCTGCCCCAAAAATACATCGCCTGCTGTCCTGTTTCAACAAAACTACAGAGGAAGAAGATAGGCTTGTTGCATTCTCTGACCCAGAAGCCTGAAGAAATGGCATCATCCAACGTCACATTCATCGCCTTCTTCGTTGCCCTCGCAGCACTATCGGTGCCTCACACTGAAGGTAAATGATCTCTCATTTTGGCTGGTTTGGCAGCCAAGTTGTACTCTACTCATCATAATCGACAGATTCTTCCACAGCTTATTATAGTCACTAACCTGACACTGAAATTAAACCCCATCTTCAGCAACAGCAGCAGCAGAAACCTCACGCCATAGGAGCAAGACATGGTGCGTGGCCAAGCCGTCGACGGAGGAGGCGGCGCTGCGGGGCAACATGGAGTTCGCCTGCTCCGAGTGACTGCGCCGCCATCCAGGGCACCGGCGGCTGCGCCCAGCCTGCCGACGGCCTGCTGTCGCGGGCGTCGGTGGCCATGAACGCCTACTACCAGGCCCGGGGCAGGAACTCGTGGAACTGCTTCTTCAATGGCACTGGCCTCATCACCATCACTGACCCCAGTTAGTAGTAGTGTCTGTTTTTCATTTTAGTGTGTCGTTGCTTGTCAACTGCGTTGAGGTCTGACCTGGCTGATGATGTTCTTGCAGGTCTTGGCACCTGCAAATATGCTTGAGATGGATGCATGGGAGGCGCTGAACGATGGATCTGAATAAGATTGTAGGGGATGAACCATGTTTTCATTGTTTTTGTTTTTATATTTATGTCTATTGTGTGAGCAGGAAGCATCCTTACAGAATCAGAGCTGCTAGAATTCCGATCAACTAGCATTTATATGCCTAGAGAATTAGTATTATCATTACTGGCCTTTTATGTTCGAGTGATCTTTATAGAATTGTATTTTTTTTTTTATTTCGTGGTACAATTCTGCTCTTTCATGCGATGGGCTGGAAGGGAGGTTGGAACAGGAGTCAGGGGCTTCAAAACAAAACCATATAAGAAATCCCGAATGAAGAAAGCAGGTAGCAATAAGACTAAAGCACAATTCAGGCGTGAAATGAAACCAAATTGATACTAAAACACATTGTACCTTACAACAAAGGTTAATCCTAATCCAGCAGGTCCTTTATGAATACCATTACAGAAAAGCTAACGAGACAGGATGGGGATAATTGTTTACAGAGCTAACAAGTAGAGAACTTAACAAGACTTTACTGGCATTCATTCTCAACAGTCATCCATTCATGAGAACAAGTTCCATTCAGCAAACCTGTTATGACAGACATTGGGTTTCAGTCAACACAAACGGTGTCTCAGTGAACAAATGAAGTTATTAAGATCAACATGTGGCATATGCTCTAAAATCCATCTTATTTATGAGCTAAATTGGTTTGCAACACTTGTAACTGTTGGAACCAAATAAAATTAACATTGATAGTGCACTGTGAAGTTTTGGAAGAAATTTATATGAACTTACATTAACATAATTAATCTTGCCTCTTAAAATTTATACAGTTGTCTGTTGCTTCGTTAAACAGCACCTCAACCTGCTTCAACTCCCTTTCTGTAACACAATGAGGTGCACCAAATCAGTAAGACAGTATTTACTTTATAGCCATAAATATAATACTAAGAACTCTAAACAGTGGGGATCAGCTTACCAGCAGCTTCAAGCTGCTTCTGGAGCTCAATCCCACGACTTCATTCTCTGCCTGCAAAATTTCAAATTTTTATACAATTAAAAGCAGGAGTTTGACAGATGCCCATCCTTGAAAACTCAGTGCTTGATAAATTAGGAATCTGACTGTCAGGTATCTACCTGTAGCTCTTGGATTCTTTTCACTTGATCCTCTTCTGATGATAGTGGCAATGCCGCAACAAGTGCATCAAACTGCATAGAAGCACGTTTTGAACTAAAATTGGTTAGGCAAAGGAATAGTCTTTGTTCCAACACATCTTTTCTAGGAAACCTGACTGTCAATGTTGTGAATCACTATACCGCCCACTATATCTTTTCTGGGAAAAGATGACTGTTGTATGCATCACTCTATGGTCTGTACAACTCTCAGAATAAATAAAAATCTTATTACAATCTATAAGCAAGAGATGAATGAAGACGAACACAGTTTTAGTGGCAGATACATGGTTTTGTCATTTCTGGGCTTTACTCCTCTGAACACAGGCAAGCAACATTAAACACATTAAACAGCTAGTCCATCACTTGTTCGCAGCATCAGACTTAATACCAGGAAAACTACGAGGCAAGCTGAAAGCTTCGCCGTAACCACACACACAGAGACATTTTCGAATCCCCGGGCAGGCATTTGGTCGAGCAGGTGGCGAGTCCAAGAAGACAAGAGGGGGCAGGGCACCAACCTTCTTGGCCGCGAGGACGAGTGCGTGGCTCATAGCCTTAGGTTGCTCGGAGAGGTCAGGCGCGGGTGTCTGCACCTGCGCCGGCGGCGGCGCGGGGGGCGCGCCGGGCTGGCCCTGGCCCTGGACCTGGGGTTTGGAGGAGTCGTCGTCGGGCTTAGGGTTGGGGTTGAGCGGGTCCGGATAGCTGTTGGAGAGGCGATCCGGCGGCGCGTCCCTCTGCAGCGTGCCGAAGGTGTTGACGGCGAGCACCGCCATCTCGTCGAGCTGGTCCTGCAGCTGCGTGATGATGTCCATGGCGAATCCCACCACCTCTCTCCTCCTTCCACCACTCCGGGATCCGGCCTCCGGCAAGGCGAGGCCGGCGGCTTTATTGGACCAGGCCGATTTTATCCTGTTCTGGGCCTCCTACGCCGGCCCAGACCACATGGTGTGAGCCAGGCCCGGTGCCTTCTGCCTTTCAAGTCTTCAGCCCACCCAAAAAGCGCGATTTTTGTTTTACAAACGGGTATTAATGTATTTGTGGTAAATATTTATTTACTACGTAATAAAGAATATTAATTTGTATTTTGAATACTAACTGTAATTACGCTCGGAATCCTTATCAAATACGAGTCGTTAATCCTGCTGTTTAACTAGTCAAACACGGACTAAATCAAATCACGGACCATAAATATTGGATTAGTGCGCTCATAATCCTGCAATTTGCATTGAACTGCATCATAGAAGGAAAAAAAAACAAGAGCGCGGGAATCGGATCATCGATCGACAAGGTCCAACGACAGACATGGCTGCGAAAGTTTTGCCGCCCGGCGGCGGCGGCGCCGCCGCCCGACCGGTGCTCGAGCAGGAGGAGAAGGAGAAGGAGGAGCTGTTTGCGGTGAAGCACGCGGAGCTGGTGTCGGAGGCGCGGGACGTGGCGCGGGAGCACGGCGTGGCCGTGACCACCGTGGCGTTCGGCGCGAACGGGACCGCGGTGGCGACGCAGGCCGTCGTCTTCTTCACGCGGCGAGGAGCGGTGCGGGCCATGA
Organism: Hyparrhenia diplandra; assembly: GCA_015847255.1. Lineage (NCBI taxonomy): Eukaryota > Viridiplantae > Streptophyta > Magnoliopsida > Poales > Poaceae > Hyparrhenia > Hyparrhenia diplandra. The sequence goes on from JADLZK010011638.1 coordinate 369,849, forward strand.
TCCATCGAGCCATGGCGAGGAGGGTGGCGGCGATGGAGTCGGGGAGTTGGTCGCGCACCGGAGGGAGCTCCAGATGCTGAGGGGGCATCGTGGTCGGCGCGCTGACGGAGCCCAATACGGTGTTCCCCGACGGAAGGAGGAGAAGGACGGCGGCGAGGTGGTGGTCGTGGCCAAGGCGGCGCTGGAACAGCAGCAGGAGATGGACGGCGCGACGCCCGACTATTTGGCGCCCGGCGCCGGGTGCAACAAGATCGTCGGCGGCAGGGTGGACTAAGGCGCCTGTCCCTTAGCGGTGGTGCTGGGATCGGATTATTGGCCGTCCAAATTTTTTGTCATCAGCCTTAAGTTGGTTATTCGTCATTATTTGTTTTCTTAATTTGTTGTGTTCATTCTTTTATTCTTTTTTTCGTTAATGTGTACCGTGACTTTCATCTTCTTTGAAACGATTTGTTGGTCAAAATAATAGAGGAGGACAAAAAAAAAAAAATACGTGTCTTTTGTAATTTACAAGTATTGTTCCTAAATAATTTTCTTTTCTCCATGTCCCCGATTCTTTTTATTGCACCTCCACCTTCTCGTGCTCGACTATGATCATCCCTTCTCATTTTTAGATCGAGCGAGGTTTGCGTGGGCTTTCACAAAGTTTGAGGGGTTAGTTATCAAAGCTTTATTGTAGTTCCATTTGCATTTAATAGGTTAACACATAAACATCTTCGACGGTGTGGTGAATTTTTGAAAAGAGTAGGAGAATGTGAATTTCAAATAGATGAAAATCTCTTGGCTTTGATTTCCAAGCCTACATTAGCCATACAACTAAATGTCTATGAAACAAAAAGTTGGGAATTTGCATCGTAACTGGTTATTTCAACTAAGTTTGATTTTTTTAAAAAAAATCTGGATTATAGGAGAACTATGTTTGATTGCATTTTACATTTTAGAAAACAACGATACAAAACTCTACACTGATAATTAGGGAAAGGGCAATATAGCACTTTCTTCGCGCTGAAGAAAAAAAAAACTATACCTATAATAAAAATAAAGATTGTAATTAAGAAGAGGCTTCTCGTGTGTAGGTTGAGAAACACCAGTTGCCCTAGACCACTCATCATAACTTGAGAACACATGCATATGACCAAGCTATAGATATGGCTTGTGTGGTCACTCGAAAACTCAAGACCAGTGTGGTACTCAAGATATGCATTATATTTTATATTAGCTCACACGAAATGCCAACCCTAGAACCAAAGGTGGCAAGGTGCTAGTGTGGTACTTAAGCTTTGCTAAACAGTTTTTTTTTTAGCATAGATTTGCTAAACAGTTAGCAATGTCTATATGCAAAAATCTAATAGTCGAGCATATGTATGCCAACGGAGGATAAAATATTTAAGTGCAGTAGAGAGTACGTTGAAAGATTTTGTATGTTTTTAGTGATGATAGAAGTTTTTTTTTTTTTTTTTTGTGTGAAAGTGATGATAGAAGTTGTGTATGTTTGTTTCCACTCGCTGAAAAACAAGGTATAAATTGACAAGCCATTTTTTTTTTTTCTATAGCCCTAAAAATCCAAGATGCCAATGTATAACAATAATGATAGATGAACTTATCAACATATTTGAGCACATTTACTCCGGCCTATCACATTGTTTTCTCCCACGACAAGATGGTATCAGACAGTTTGTCAGTCACATAAAACCATCAACTATACAGGCGTACTCCCTTCGTCCAACAAAAACGCAATTGTTTGACTTTTCAAAATCTAATTTGATCATTCGTGCTACTGTTGAAGTGAGATAAAAATTTGACTGTGCAAGGTACGTGCACTATTGGCGTATTGCGCGGAGAGCCGTTCAGTGCTGACGTGGCAAACCGCTATTTCCGACTTGAACCAGGGGCTCCACTCCACGCAGTCCTGGGGAAAAATAAAGGAAAATAAAAACGAATCGCCTGTTTCCCCTCCCTTGCTGACCGCCGCCGGCCGGGACGCCGCCGCCACCACCACCACCAGGCCCCCGCAGCTGGTGAGTTCGAAACCCCACCCAAGGCTTTTCCGATTTCGCAATGCTCACGGTTCGGTTTCTCCTCGTACCCATCCGCGTGTAGCCAGCCGCCACCGGCCGCCCCTGCCCGCAGGCAATGAAGCGCTTCTTCCAGCCAGTGCCCAAGGACGGCTCCCCGTCGAAGAAGCGGCAAGCGGCCGCCGCCGAACCCGGCGCCGACCCCACCCCAGCCGGCGCCGTCTCTGGTGGGGATGGAGAGGAGGGGAGACCCGCCGAGGAGCCGCCACGCAAGTTCCTGACGTGGAACGCTAACAGCCTGCTCCTCCGGATGAAGAGCGACTGGCCCGCTTTCTCGCAGCTCGTCGCCCGCCTCGACCCCGACGTCATCTGCGTCCAGGTGAGCGATTGATCTGCTGGTTAATCTTCCCCCGACCTCCAGGGGTTTCCAATCTGCAAGGCCGGACACCCGCTCCTCGGAACCACCACATGTAGGCGGCCTGCAGGGCGGGGTCCGTATGCTGCAATGCACGCGCCCCGCAGAGGCGTACCGTGTGTCATTGCAGTGCAGGCGTTTCGTCGAGCAGGTTGTGGGCGTACGGTCTTGTGCTCCCTTTACTTAGGTAGAGAGTGTGTCATTGCAATGCAGGTGTTTCGTCGAGCAGGTTGTGTGCGTGCAGTCTTGTGCTCCCTTTATTTTGGTAGAGACTAGTGTAATGTTTATGGTCAGCAAGGGTTTTAGATTTTGTCTCTTATTACAGCTCGTGGTGACTGGTGAGTGTCATTATCCCTGCACGTGTTCTCCAGCAAAGTAAAAGCACTGGGGCATTTGGATTCTATTTTTCTAAGTTAACACTTGCTAATGTTACCTGTGTTCCAAATTATAGGTTATATTTTGGCTTTTCTAGAGACATAGTTTAGTTGGGATAGAGGGAGTACTAGATAACTAATGGTCTAATGCTGTTGTTGGTGCTTATCCATGGGCACATATGGTTGGTCTGTGCTCATCAGAATTCAGAACTTCTCCTCCTTGTGAAAAAACACACCCTACAACTTTGGTTGTGGCCATAGGTGCTGCGCTGCCCCTGGAAGCCACACTTTGCCAAAAAAAAATTATGTGCACAATCAATCTGACATATGCATCCATGAAGCACTTTTTTTTTAATCTATTTAGCTTGCTATTATTATCTTTGCAATTTATTATCTCTAATAAAATAGAAGAATCTTGTCCCTAGTTAGCTGAGGGTTTTAGATTGGTATATGGTAAACAAAAGTCCATAATACTTTTTAGTGCCTTCTCACTCAGTTGGTCACATTTTATTTTTCGTTACATGATTATTAATATTGCATAGTATCTGATAAGGATATACTGAACTTTTTTGTTAGGAAGTGCGGATGCCAGCGGCTGGTTCTAAAGGGGCACCTAAAAACCCTAGTGAACTAAAAGATGACACAAGCTCGTCACGGGATGAAAAGCAGGTTTTGTGGCATTTGCAAAGATTATTTGTACTTTCTGTTAATATGTACAGCTACTTTTGTTATGTGTTTCATCAAATTACTTGATCACCAGCTAAGCTAGAATTAATATCACGTACAGCCACGGAAAATGTGTTTTATCATCTTGATTGTTTTATTTTATTTTAGAGGATACTACATATTTGAAACTTGCACACTTTCGTGCGTCTCAGTTGCACACTGACATGGCACCACTAGCATCAGCACTTCAGCAGTCCCACAGAAATTTCTGTAGCAATACAATACTTATGTGCTCATGTGATACCATAACAACTCTTACTGTTCATGTGGGCCTCCCCAGTGTGGCTTTAATTGGAATCACGGATGATAATAGGTCGTGAAAACGCTGCAATAACTGCACTCTTGGTATTTTCAATGGACAAACATCGTGAAACCTATTCCTCCTGAGTCCATGGACAAGCATACAGAAACCGAGGACCTAATACTCCGTTACAGTTTGTCTTGCATTGCATTGCTACTCCATCTTCCAATATCCTGATCACCTTTGAGCCATGCAGTCTGGCCATCCCTCTTTATTGTTGTTATATGTGTTGATTGTGCATGTGAATGTGTTTCATTTTTTCGATCAAGAGATTCAAAACATAAGAACTTTAGTGAGCAGTGCAAGCCGAAAAGTATTCATAACTACTACAGACTTATATGTGTTCCTAATACTAGCAAGCTGCCAAGCTCCTGGATTATGATTTCTATCTCAGTGTTGTTTGTTACATTGGATTTAGTGGCTCGGCAACAAAGTTTTACATTACTTTCACACTTTGATGTCAAGCAGGTTGTTCTGCGTTCTTTGTCAACTTCACCCTTCAAAGACTACCGTGTCTGGTGGTCTCTTTCAGATTCAAAATATGCTGGGACAGCTATGTTTATAAAGAAAAAGTTTGAGCCTAAGAAGGTGTCTTTCAACTTGGATAGAACATGTATGTTTGGAGATGATTTCATGTTATCCTAGCTCTATACACAATTTTCTATTCTCTATTCTGATGTCATAGCCATTCTGTTTTGCATATTATAGTTTTATATGATTGTATTTCAAGATCTAGTTTAGTAACTGCTATGACAATCCTGTCCAAACTTATTGAGTTTTTAGCTTCGATTTTTTTGAGAAATAAAATTTTACTAGCTGAAAATCATAACAGAGCAAAACATCTTACAGATCGTGACAGCCAGCACTCATGTTTTTATGTCATGGACTAGAGGAGCATGTGGGTATGTTATGCCAGTTATGAAGTCCTAAAAGAGTTTGGTCACTTTCATAGATTGTGTTGGAATTAGGACAAAACTCAAGGCATGTCTCTGTGTACCTGTTCATCTTCTCTTGATATGTCTATGCATGTTTTTCTGTACAAAAACTAAAATCAAGGAATGAAAAGGTCAAGGCCAGAAAGATCTTTAACAAATGGGCATATTGAATTGTTGTTTGCTTTTAATAACTGAATTTCACATGTAATACAGTTCTTTCTCAGATTCCACTTCCCTACACTTTTCAGCTTCTAAGCATGAAACCGATGGGCGTGTTATAATTGCGAATTTGAATCATTCCTCTTACTAAACACCTATGCTCCAAACAATGGATGGAAGGAGGAGGAAAATTCATTTCAAAGAAGACGTAAGTGGGACAAGAGAATGCTGGAATTTGTTCAAAATGTGGACAAACCCTTAATCTGGTGTGGGGACTTGAATGTCAGGTAATCGAGAAAACAGTTTCTCCTTATTGGAAAAAGACCGTGTTATTAATAAATATACTTACCATGATGCTTCTCGTAACATATATAAATTAAACTTCATGCAACACTTTTCATAGTATTTAAATTCAACATGGAGATGAAGTATTGTCCTGGTTAATAACATAGAACCAAATAACCAATACCAAAAAAACACCTTGAGGAAAGTCTTCTTTCAAGGTTGCTTATAGTACTTGGTCAAAATATGCAATCTGCAATCTTGCAATCTAAAAAAAATATGATATATAATGCAGAGGGAAGTTTCAGTTCAGTTTTATTTGTTTGCCCAGAGAGTTCATGTTTGCTATATCAGAGTGACATTTTTCAAAGACAAACTTTTTAAGCCTTATACTTCACTTGTATTGGAATGTTCCAGTCATGAAGAAATCGACGTCAGCCATCCTGATTTCTTTAGCAGTGCTAAGCTGAATGGATACATCCCACCCAATAAAGAGGTAATATTTGTTTTATGCTGCAATTAATAGGTCACAGACAATAAAGAGCTTACAAGCATGGTTTTGGATATTTCTGTTTTCTTTCTGTCTTACCTTGGATGCCTTTGGTAGTGGCCAAGGTTGTGCATGGCAAACCTTGCTAGTAAAGGATTTGGGTCTCCCAAAATCAAGGATATGATTGCCTTTCTTCCTTGCTAGTTCTGCGAGCAAGGTTTGGTAAAGGATCCATATGAGCAAGAAGTGTTTTTTTGTCAATGAGTTTGTTTTGCATCATGCATAATCCTTTAGTTTAATACTGTATTTCAAAATTGATTTGTTCTCTTGTCTCTGCAATTCAAAGTTAGGAGCATAATGTGATATACATGTAAACTCTATAAACCACTACAATGTATTGTAGCATAAACTTAAACTCTATGTGATCATAATATGTTCTTTTGAGTGGGTCTGTGGGTGTTTGTAGTTTTATACACTTGTCTCCTTAATGCACTAATACACTTCCCTCTTCTGTTTGTTTGAGGAAAAAAAAAACAATCTACATACAATGTTATTCAACTGATGGTGGAATGACTTTGAACAGTTAGTTCATTACTGAATAGTTAGAATATGTCTTTTATTTTAATCTTTGGATTTTATTCATTCATGTGTTTGACATTTATGCATATCATGTTTCTGTAAGCATGATCTGAAAATACAATGGAATAGTAGATCATAATTGCCAAACACATGTATTTGTAGCCATCTCGTGCATCACAATAAGACAGGCAATTATCAATAATCAGGTGTCAGAAAACAACTAAGTAAACCGTAACATACTGTCTAAAATCTTTGTTGATCTGAGGTAATTTACTATTATATCCCACAATCTGATTCTGTAGGAGACTTAGAACATTTTTTATTAAGTTCAGAATTAAGTTTCGACAATGATTGACTAGACTTTCAGACTTCAAAGGACACCGTATGCTCCATCATGTGAAGTTTCACATTGACTGGATCTTTTAGTTGCACTGGTCCTCTGGTATCCTTTTGGTGGTGTGTATGCTTGGCTATTGCATTGGTACAATGAAGTCTCCTTATATTACCTGCAGGACTGTGGACAGCCAGGATTCACCCCAGCAGAGAGGCGACACTTTGGCAACATATTAATCCAGTAGGTGAAACTAATACATTTGTGTTAGAGTATGAGCAATCTAGGCCCATGAGGCTAGGCCCATGAGGCCCATGTATGCAACTATATTGCTACCCTTCTAGGGTTAGCCCTAATTGAGGAATCACAATCTCTAACATGGTATCCAAATTGTTCGGTCCTCTTCTCTTCCCGACAACCCGTAGCGCCGCCGCGCAGGAGCCTTCCCGGCGCGCCCCCGCCGCCAGCCAGCCATGGCGGCGGCGCCCTCCTCCTTCTCCCCACTATTTCTTCCGGTTCCGCCGCTCCCTACCCGGCAATCACCAGGCCCGGGCCGCCGCCTACTGCTCGCATCGGCTGCGGTCTTCTGCCGGGGCGGGCGGCGGTAGCGCCCGGCGCGCGCTTCCTCGCCTCCGGCGCCGGCCTCCGCTGGCGGTGGAGTCCCTGTACACCCGGTCGGGCCGCCGGGCGACCCCTCCCTTTCCGCCCGCTGTAGCGGCACGATGCGGTGGCCGATCTTCCGCGGGAGATCGTCGGGCGAAGGGGAGTGAGGATGAGGCGCGGATGGGGTTCTTCCGGCCTCCCAACCGCCAGTCGTCCCCCCCGGGCCGCGGCCCTCCACGAGCTTCTCCATGCTGCCAGGCGGTGGTGCGTACTTCCAACTACCTCCCTGCCGGGGTTCGGCGGTGGGGTCTCCTCGATGGTGGCTCTAATTTGAGTTCACTCACCGCCACGGCCCTATGGGATCTTGGTGTGGACTCCTTCCATGATGGCGGCCGCCGAACCGGAGCCGTGTGAGTGCGGGAGCCGGCGCCAATCCCCCCCCCGCACCACCTCCTCCGCCGTCCACCTTCACATCGCTGCGCCCGCTCTCACCAACGCCCGCGTTGCTGCCGGGCGGGTGCACGCGGGCGGGCTCGTCTACGAGGAGGCCGCCCCGCTGCGGAGCGCGGCGCGCGGGTGGGTGGACGCCGGCTGCCCGGATTGCGGCGGTGGAGCACCTTCTCGCCACCCCGGCTGCCCAGACGGCCGGGACTACCTCCTCGCCGCTTTGGCCCTCGGGCTGGGCCGTCCACCGTACGTCGTCCACCACCGTGGTCCCGGGCGCGACCGGTGACCCCGCGGTGACGACTCCACTACCCGGTCGGCGCGGGTGTGAGAACATCCGCCCTCCTCGTCCGGTCGTCCCTCGGCCGGGTCGCGAATCCACGCCGTGGCGCGTTTGGTCCTCCTCACACTTCGGGCGCTCTACGCCCTCGGCGACCGTCTGTGCGACCGGGGTGGCGTGCCACCTACCGCCGCGTGGCTACGCTGGGCCCGACATCGCCCTCTCTCGGATCGTGGGGACGATCTCCGTCGACCTCCACGGCCTCCTCGCAACCTCCGCGACGCTGGCGTGCGCCCGGGCTGGCGCGAGGGCGGTTACGGGCAACGCGAGACACGTGCTATGCGGCTCGAGGCGAGCGGGACTTGTGTCGGGGTGACCTCTCGTCGGTGAGTTACGTCGCCAAGATGAAGGCTATGGCGGACTCTCTTGGCGACCTTGGCTGGCCCGTGGAGGACCGTATCCACGGTGCTCAACGTCCTCCGCCTGACCTCGGCGACCGCCGCTCACCTCGGGAGCATCCTCACTCCCGGTCGCCCCTTCCCCACCTTCCCGCGGTCCGTGGCGACCTTGTCATGGAGGAGCTCGGCGAGGAGTTCGGCTTGTGGCGGTCTCGGCCGGCCTCCTCGTCCTCTACGGCACTCGCCGCGACTCCACCTCTGCGTCCGTCCACTCCGTCGTCTCTCCTTGGCACCCCTCCTCCGGGCCGGCGGTGGTGGGGGGCCGTGGTGGTGGTGGTGGTCGCCGTCGCCGTGGCGGCAAAGGCGGTGGTCGTGGTGGCGGAGGCGGTGGCGGTGGCCACCCTCCGGCCACGTGCCTCCTCGGGGGTGCCCTGGCCCACTCTCCGGCACGTGGTGGTCGGGCGCATCTCGATGGTGGCCCTACCGGGCGCCGGCTCCGTGGGCACGCCTCGTCCCCGGACCATGTTCGCTGGTGCTCCTCGGGGTACTCCTACACTACTCCGGTGGGCGGACCCCTCGGCGCATGCTCGGCGTCCACTTGGGCTCCTGCCGGTACCTCGCCCGGCCGGTTGGGCGGGACTGCGGCGGCCTTGGGCGCCTACCACGGCCACGGCGTCCCGACCCCCTCTGGCGGGCTGAGTGGTCGCCGACTCCGGGGCCCACGTACCACACCACTCCCGACCCCACGGGTATACTCTCGTCGGTTCGCCCTCCTTCTTCCTCCCTTCCTTCCGTCCATCATGGTCGCCAAATGGGTCGTGTCTTCCCAGTAACTTCCGTGGGTGCCGCCGGGGGCTCACGGGTCTTTTCGTCTTCGATGTTCTTGTTGCTCCTTCCATGGTTCACAACCTCCTTTCTATTAAATCGTTTTCGGTGACAATTCTTGTTACGTTGAGTTTGACTCCTGTGGTCTTCTTGTGAAGGATTTGGCTTCCCCGGCGTCCTCTGCTCGGTGTGACAAAGACGGGGCCCCTTTACACTCTTCGGTTTCGGCGTCTTCTTCCTCTTCGTCGCCCGGCCTTTTTTGTCATTTGCTTTCGCCGCCACTACCTCGTCCACTACTTGGCACCGCCGTCTCGGCCATCTGGGCGTGGCGCCTTGATGCGGCTTAGCCGTAGCTTCGGACATTCGATGTACTCGTGCTCACGATGAGCATTTGTGTCATGCGTGCCAACCGGGCCGCCATGTTCGTCTTCCTTTTTCTTCTTCCACTTCACATGCGGCTCATGTTTTTGATCTTATACATTGCGACCTACGGACATCTCCGTCATCGGTAACTCCGGCTATAAATACTATTTGGTGGTGGTTGATGATTTTTCGCATTATTCGTGGACTTTCCCTTTTGCGTGCCAAGTCGGAGGCTTTTCCCTCTCTTCACCATTTTTTCGCATGGGTGTTGACTCAATTGGCCGCACCATCAAGGCCGTCCCGGTGTGACAATGGCCGTGAGTTCGATACAGCCCCTCTCGTGCCTTCTTCCTTGAGCACGGGGTGCGGCTCCGCATGTCTTGTCCGTATACCTCCTCCCGAGCGGCAAGGCGGGCGCATGATCCGTACCACGAACGGCGTCCTGCGCACCCTTCTTCTCAGGCGTCCCTTCTGCCGCTTCCGGGCCGAGAGTCTTCACACCACCACCTACCTTCTCAACCGCCTTCCTTCCATTTGCTGCCCGGCCCCACGCCACACCATGCCCTTTTCGGCACCCCTCCTCGCTACGAGCACCTCCGTGTCTTTGGGTGTGCGTCCTACCAACACCGCTGCCGCCACTGCCCCCACAACCGGCTCCCCTTTCGACCCTGCGTGTCTTCTCGGGTACTCTCCGGACCACAAGGGTCACCGGTGTTATGACCTCACCTCTCGTCGGGTCCTCATCTCTCGCCATGTGGTGTTTGATGAGTCGATCTTTCCTTCTCCACCACCACCACCACCCCGGCTTCCCCTCGACCTCGACCTCTTTGAGATGTGTCCTGGCGACCGGTGGCCCGACCACCTTTCTTGTTTCCCTCTGAGGTCCTACTTTCAGAACCCGGCTCGCCCCGGTCGCCGCGACTCCGCACCTTGTGCGGGTCCGGTGGTCTCGCCCCTCGGCGGCCGCCAAGGGAGCCAAGGGACACGGTGTACGCTCCTCGGACCCCGCGGCGCCGGCGGGTGCACGTTGCACCGGGGGCGTTTATTGAAGCCGCCGGGCACCTACCGGTAGCCAGGGTTCGGGCGGTCCCGCCACCGCCTTGCCGGGGGTGGCCTCTCCTCGTCTGCGACTCCACGGTCACCACCGGTGGTGTCTTCTTCACCGACGACACCGACACCACCGGTGGCCTCCTCACCACCCGGCTACACCTACTCCGCGCCCGCGTCCCATTTTGCCGTCTTTGTGTCGCGGTGTACCACCCGCCAGCTTCTCCGCCGCGACCAGCGTCCGCGTCCACCCGATGGTGGCGACGCATGGCGGCGGTACTCGCGGTCCGGGCTCTTGCGGCGACGTCCGGGGGACTCGCGGTCTCCCCCTTCCCCCTCTTCCGTTGCGGCCTGTCGGACCCTCAGCGGCGCCGCGCAATGGAAGAGGAGTACGCGGCTCTCATCGCCAACCAGACTTGGGATCTGGTACCCGCCCGCCCGGCTCCAACGTCGTCACCGGCAAGTGGATCTGGACACACAAGCGGCGGGCTGATGGTACCCTGGAGCGGTACAAGGCTCGCTGGGTTCTTCGCGGGTTCACTCAGCGCCCGGGAGTTGACTATGATGAGACCTTCAGCCCGGTGGTGAAGCCGGCCACCGTCCGCACGGTGCTCTCACCAGCTCTTGCTCGCTCTCGGCCGGTGCATCAGCTGAATGTCAAGAACGCCTTCCCGCACGGGAGCCTTCGAGACAGTCTATTGCGGTCGGCCCGGGTTCGTTGACTCTTCTCGTCCTGCCATGGTCTGCCGGCTCAACAAGTCTCTTTACGGCCTCAAGCAGGCCCCTCGGGCGTGGCACTCTCGGATTGCAGCCTTCTTGGTGTCACTGGGTTTTGTGGAGGCCAAGTCAGATACGTCCCTGTTTATCTACCACCATGGAGCTGAGACTGCGTACCTGCCGCTCTATGTTGATGACATTGTCCTCACGGCTTCAGTCCTTCACTCTTTGCGCCGCATCATCGGCGCTCTTCAGAGGGAGTTTCTGTCAGGATCTAGGTGCGCTCCACCACTTTCTCGGGGTCACTGTTTGAGCCTCATCCCTTTGGACTTCTTCTTCACCAGCGGCGGTACACTCTTGATATCCTGGAGCGAGCAGGGATGACGAGCTGCAAGTCTTGCCCCACTCCAGTTGACACCCAAGGCAAGCTGTCAGAGGCGGAGGGCGATCCGGTGGCGAGACCCACAGTACCGAGTCTCGCCGGGTGCACTTCCGGTACCTTACTTTCACCAGGCCAGACATCACCTATGCCGTGCAGCAGATTTGTCTCCACATGCATGATCCCGAGAGCCCCACAGGACTGCTCTCAAGCGCCTCCTTCGCTACCTCCGCGGCACCGTTGACTACGGGTTCTTTGCTTCACCGGTCTCCACCGCACCGAGTGGTCGTCTACTGACGCGGACTGGGCCGGGTGTCCGGACACTCGGCGCTCCACCTCCGGCCACGCCCGTCTTCCTAGGTGGCAACTTGGTGTCTGGTCGTCAAGCGTCGGCCCGGTCGTCTCCGCTCAGTGCTGAGGCGGAGTACGCGCTGTTGCTAATGGTGTGGCCGGCGTCCTGGCTCCGGCAGCTCCTCGCCGAGCTCCACAGCCCCCTCGTCAAGACCACGCCGGGTCTCACTGCGACAACGTCAGCGCCGTCTACCTCTCCACCAACCCTGTGCAGCACCAGAGGACCAAGCATGTGGAGATCGATCTACACTTTGTCCGTGATCGGGTCGCCATCGGCGAAGTTCGGGTCCTCCACGTCCCGACCACCTCCCAGTTCGCCGACATCTTCACCAAGGGTCTCCCGTCCTCGACCTTCACCGAGTTTCGCTCCAGCCTCAACATCACCCGTGGCTAATTGTATACGTGTGGGGGCTCTGTGTTGTACTTCTTTTTCGTATCCGGTCGCAAACTCGTTTGTGCCGGTAGTTCGAGGCTGCGGGGGATGTTAGAGTATGAGCAATCTAGGCCCATGAGGCCCATGTATGCAACTATATTGCTACCCTTCTAGGGTTAGCCCTAATTGAGGAATCACAATCTCTAACAATTTGTACCATGGAGCACATTTTCTTCTTCTATCACTGGCTAATTATAACTAATTATACACTGGTGGTGCATTTAATATTAGTCGCCAATTCTTCCACCAAAAAAAGAGAAAAAAAAAAAAAAAAAATGTTAATAGATTTGTGAGGTTCTATCATGTTATTATCTAACTGGTCTCATAAAGCGAAAGTTTCATGTCTAATGTAGTTACGACTGTCTGTGCACCACCTGTTATGGATGTTTACCGAAGATACATAACAGTATTGGTTAGTTTCTCTTCAATAAATGACTCAGATGAGCCGTATTTTTGTATTGAAACTCAGTATACCACAGCCATCATGTTTTGGGACTTGCTGAGGCTGTCGAATTGATATAGGTTTGAGCATACTAGAATATCCAAAAGTCTGTGAATATATTTAACCAGAATAAAAAGGAAATATGCCACAAGTCTGATTTTTTTTTTTTTTTTAATGAGAAAAATATCTCTCAACAAACTATGATAGTTAATAATGGTACCATTTAAGGAGTCAAGGCCACAAAAATATTAGCTTACACTACTTGTTTGCCTGTCTTGAATCATTTTGACTTTTGATCTATAAACGGTGATGCTGCTGTATGCTGGCCTTGTTTGGAGCTAAGAAGTAAGAACAGAACTGTAAAAAGCCTTTATTTGAAGATTTCTGGATTGCCTAACAGATGGCTTTTTGGACATTTGCCAATTTCAACAAGATATATTGAGATAGGATAAGTTAGCGTCCATGAGTACCTCTGAAGATATTTGTTTACAAGAATGTTACATTACTTATGATTATATTTGAGAACTTGAAATGAGACAATGGTTTTATTAATAGAAAACCAGCTTCTCTTGAGGCAGGTCCAACTTGGGGTTGTGATACCTTATATTTGAGTTGAAAGCCTAAAATCATGGAAAACTAGTACTCGCAGCTCTCTGTGAACCTTTTTCAAGGTCCAGTTGCAGGTTTAAACACCACTGATTTAAATCAAACAACACCACATGGCATATGGTTGAAAACATGTTTTCAAGTTCATGCAAGAAATTATGAGCAACACATAAATCAAGATGCCCTTGCTTAGTTTCAGGGTGGCATTACTGTAGTGTTTGGTTTCATATTTGTTGCTATGAAGTTTTAATATCTTACAAATGAATGGCTTGTACATACAGAGGAAAGCTGGTAGATGCTTACAGGCACCTGCACAAAGAGAAGGACATAGATGGTGGCTTCTCTTGGTCCGGTAATCCAATTGGCAAGTAAGAAACATTTGGCTGTTCATTTGGTTGTTAGATATTTTTTGGATTCTCAATTTCACCAAATCATGTTCATTCTGATTTGTTTGATTTTTGTCATTTGCATGTTTGTGGAATCTTTTCTCCTTGTCTTAAATCTTAATCTACATTTTGGAAATTTCCTAAAAGTACACCTTGAAGCTGTTTATTTATGTTCACTTGTGTTTAGGCTGACTAAATCTTAAATCCTTTTTAGCCTACTTTTTGGCTAAGCAATGGGCGACTGAATGTTTAGCATACACCCTCCATTCCAAATTTAGGTCGTTTTGGCTTTTCTAGTTATACACTTTTATTATCTAGACATATATCTAGGCGCATAGCAAAAGCTATGTACCTAGAAAAACCAAAACTACCTATAATTTGGGACAAAGGGAGTACCCTTTAACTTAACACGTTTAGCAGATATGGTTCTTTCATTTAGAATTTGATTCCCTTAAGTTCTTGCAGATGTCTTGATACTAAAAATCCTATCAGTTCAGTATTTTTTTTATGTGAACCTTTAAGGCAATTTTATTATGTCGTTGACATACAGTCCTCAACATAATGTTGTTGACAGTTAAAGGATCTGAGCCAGTATTCAAGCTGCCAATACACTGCATGCATACTTAAATGCATCTTGTATCTTTTTAGTGAGATTAACTTCTCTGTATATTCCTATAGGTACCGAGGAAAGAGAATGAGAATCGACTACTTCCTTGTTTCAGAACAGTTAAAGGACAGAATAACTTCATGTGAAATGCATGGCCGTGGCATTGAATTAGATGGTATGAAGTTAAAATATTACCACCTCTATTTGCATTGTTATTTGATACTAGAAACTTTGGAGGGTCTCATTCAAAGTATTTTTGGTTTCCTTTTTTATGTACATATCATCTGTGCATGATCTGTGCACAAGCATGAAAAACTGGGCTTCCTAAATGTTTGAATTTTCTGCATGGAGTGGAACACTTAGTTTTCTCTCTCTTTTAATCTTGCTTTGCTTGGCAAAAGTACTAACTAGTATTGGTGCTAGGCTTGGGTTGATTCCACAGTTCCAAACTAGGTTTTTGGTTGGTGAGGGAGCGAGAGCGAAGTGTGACTATTATTACTTTTTAAAGACTCTTTGATTTTCTTTTTCATAACAACACGTTCATTTCAGTGTCTTTTTTAAATGCTTATTGGTTCTGAGATGCTATATGATTGCACGGTTTTTGGATAAAAGCATGTCAATCAAGAAAATTCAGTACATTTTCCATTGCACCAACATTATTTTCGACCAGATGTTTTTAAAAAGTTGTGAGTGGTTTTTATGTCAAGAATTAATTTCCCTCCATTTTTGCAGGATTTTATGGAAGTGACCATTGCCCTGTTTCTCTCGAGCTTTCGAAAGCTGTAGCAGAAGAAGCACCAGAACAGCCCAAGCCTTAGACATCCTTGTTACCCTCTTGACCTGTCACTCATCATGGTAGTTATTATTAGGGATGGTGAGGAGGTAGGCTAGTGTTGAGCTCAGCCATGGTCATTGTTGAGACATTTTTCAGTCCACTAAATCTGACTATTCCATTCCATGCCACGCCGTGCAATGCGTGCTCCAGCTGGAATTTGATTGTACGTAGTAGCTATTATGATCCAGGAGGCTACTATGATAGTACTATGGTCAGAGTTTATGCACCTAGAGTATATGTGTTTAGGGTTAGTATAGTTTAGGCTGCTAGTACTGCAGCTGCTAGTACTGCATCCGTTTAGGGCTCCTTCTTGGATGTCGAGCTGCTTCTTGCTCCGCCATCTGCGTGTGCGTGATGACGTACATGCCGAATCTATTCAATCTAGACTTGACCATGGGTCATTCAATTTCTTCTCAGAATTAAAGGTCAATTTGTTTTAGAAGTAACCTAACTCAACTGATGTGTCACTTTGTTCATAAATATTAACTCTATTTTAAATATTAACCATGGGTCAATTAGTTCGTTTGACCTTTTTGATCTTAAGTTTGACCACTCATTTTATTAAAAATTAATATTATAAAATGTTACTTTTTTTTTTTATTGTGACTTGCTTTATTAACTAAAGTTTTTCAAAAATAATTTAACTATGTTTGCATTTTTTTAATAAAACGAGTGGTTAGATTTGGAGTAAAAAAAAAGTCAAAAGATAGAGGGAGTAAAAAAAAAGTGACCCAACCGATACATTGGGTTTTTTAGCAGAAGGGTGAGCTCGGGTCGACAACGCACAGCCCAAAGGCGGAGCTATGTGCCAGCCCAAAGGCCTGACCGGCTCTTCTCCGTTCTGTTTGGTGTGTTTTTCTTTTTCTTTTTAAAATTTTAAAAATTGTTGAGCTTTTTTTCCTTCTGTATAAAAATTGTAATATTAGTGTAATAATTACGAATAATATTAATTAATTCTAATTATACCCGGATTCGTTAATCTTTTGGTTAACTACTCTGACACGGACTAGCTAATCGCGGCCTATATATACGCGCTGGGCATAATCCCTTCAATTTTCATCATAATTCTTATTATTATCGATCATAATCACGCAAGAGAGAGAAGCAAGAGAGCGGCCGCACTCAGATCATCGACAAGCGCCGACGAGAAGCATGGGTGCCGCCAGAGCCGCCGCCCCGGTGGTGACCGGGCAGCAGCAGCAGCCGGAGGAGGAGGCAGAGGCGGCGGCGCTGTTCGCGTCGAAGCACGCGGAGCTTCTGAGCGAGGCCCGGGACGTGGCGCGCGAGCACGGCGTGACCGTGCGCACCGTCGCGTTCCGCCCCGACGGCACCGCGGTGGCGCACGATCTCATCGGCGTCGGCCGGGAGGAGCGGCTGCGAGGCATGGTTGGGCGGGCGGTGGCCAGGGACGTGTCGGCGATGGGACCGCGGGAGGTGGTCGCGCACCACAGGCAGCTCCACGCGCTCAGGGGCCGTCGTGCTCCGCGAGCTTCAGGCCAAGAAGAAGATGCCGGCGGTGGCCGAGGTGACTACTAATAAGGACGACGACGCGGGGACCAAGAAGACTAAGAGGGCGCTGGAGCAGCGGGAGATGAACGGCGCCGGCGCCGGCGGTAACGCCGCCGAGAGCAACAAGGCGAGGAGGACGGGCTAGTAGAGAGCTTAGCTTGTCCATGCATTGGGTGCTCGATCCGTCGTCTAGTTCTTTGTCGTCATCACACTTTATGAGCTGATCGACGATTCATCATTACTTGTTAATTTTATTTTATTTATTGGCACATATATTTAATTTCCATTGATTCTTTGATTCATTGTTGTTAGTATTAGGGAGTACCAGGACCGTGTATGCGGTGTAATACGCTTACCCTGTCAACGAGTTGTTGGTTTTGAATGAAAAGGGGAGAATTAGCCCTTATTTTTTTAACTTCGTGTGCAATTGCTATTTCAATTTTATATGTATAAATCAATTATATAATGTTTTTCTAAAGTTTATAAATGGAAATAATAAGTTTATCGTTGCTTCATCCGATTCACTACTCCGCTGAAGTCGATCGTTTTGCAGCCATACTCAAACTCAATTATAGACATGTCTTTTTTTATATGATTCTAATATAATCAGTGAAGGAGCTGTTAGCTTGTTCATGTTTATGATTTTTATAAGTATATTTTCTGTTACCTCTATTATGTTATTTTTTAATAATACTAGTATGGCGCCCGTGCGTTGCTACGGGATAACTAACTTTGTATAAAAACACATTGATCGCATGTAACAAATCTATGAAATTAAATAATGATATTAAAGTGATATTTAATACAAGCAAGTAAGTTTTGTGAAAGTAACACCGTCACGATATCGCGGTGTCGCATACTCAAACTCTATTGAATGGAAAAAATAGAAAATACTTTATTTGGATAAGGGGCGAATGTAGCCAAGTGGATCAAGGTAGTGGATTGTGTATCCACCATGCGCGGGTTCAATTCCCGTCGTTCACCCATCGCATTATTGAAATTTCAAAAATGCAATTTTTCATAGTTTTCAGTATTTACATATAGTGACCAAGAATAAAAACTGTCACTATATTTTTCCTTTTCCTAGTTCTTCTTCCAGCGTAGGATAACCCCAAGGGGTTATGGGTTTTTTTCTACCAATGGGGGCTTTCCCTTCACCACCCCCATGGGGGTGGTCTAAGGTTCATAACTACTACTCTTACTACGGGCGTTTACCTAACCAACACTTAGATCCGGCTCTACCCAAACTTTTTTTGATTTATCCTAATATTACCCACTTTGCCCGACTGAAAGTTACATCTTTTCAGAAAAAGCGCATCAGGATAGAAGTAAGAGTAAGTATCATATACCCGTCAGGCAAGCAAGAACTCATGGAGTTAACCTGATCTGTTTGTTTGCCACCCCTTGAGCAATTGGGAGAAATTCCTTCTTCGTAAGAAAGTTGACTTGGGGAAAAAAATACAGCACAAAGATTATATATTATATAATCATAAGGTCTCTAATATCTATTTGCATGACATTACAATTCACTTACCTCTGTGGGAACAAGAAAGTACTTGAAGTGTTAAACCGATCGGTTTGTTGATTTGCTCTATGATGAACATAAAGATTCCCTTAATCTTCACATTGGCTAAAACCACAAAATTTGCTAGCTTTTTTTAACCCAATTAAAGAAGATCCTGTGACAAAAAGAAAAACATCCATACAATTCAGACATTTAGTCGAATGTGGTATCTGCATATATGTGACAGCACCAAACTTTCAGTTGCATTACTCACCTTGGCATGGCTGTAGACGACATCATCCATCTGTTCCTTGCACAGATCGATGCCGGATGGAAAATCCCTTGCAGTAGCAGAACTCAATAACCGAACAGCTCTAGGGTTCCACAATCCAAAATTAAACGTCGGATTAGGACTCACCGTGGAGATGCCAGGGGATGCCGGGATGGAGACGTCGATGTCACGCGCTCCTGACGTCTGCGATGGTGAACAGCAGCATGCGCGTGGGACTCCGGCGCATCCCCTGCCTGCGCGAGGCCCTGCCAGCGCGCGTCTGTGCGTTGACGACGGCGAATAGGGAGCAAAAGACGGCGACGGCCGCGACGTTGGGCAGCGGCGGCGGCAGCCGACCAGCCGTCTCTGATCCGCGTGGAGGGAGACGGAGTCCGCCACGAACGCCGCCATCTGCTCCCTTTGGCAGTCCCTCATCATCTGCCTCTTCCGTGAGCAAGATATCATGGTGGCCGCCCGCCTCCGTGGCCGCCTTGGCAAGCGAGCGCGCTGGCGTAGGCCTGCAGGCAGACAGGCCGCCTGCATCCGTCACCCCAACCGGGCGAGCGCTGAGGGTGGAGGGCTGTGGGCGGAGGGTGGCCGCGGACGAGGGAGGGCGATGGCGAAGTTGAAGGCGCGAGGAGAGGAGAGGAGCCGAGGAGGTGGCGACCCGGGGTCACGCCGCGAGGAGGGGGAGGAGAGGAGGCGGTGGCCTTGGGTCACGCGTGGATTGGAGTCCACGATGGAATGGCTAGATTAGTGGAGGGGATTTTTGTTTCCTTTAATTTTTTCCTTAAATTCTTCCCTTTCTTTATTGCATGATTGCATGGAGGGACTTTTTTTGTTTCCTTTAAATTCTTTCCTTTTCTTCCGTGTGTGGAGAGTGGAGGGGATTTTTGTTTCCTTTTTTTTTGGCGGACGCTGTGGGGATCGCATGGAAGGAGGCAAAAGGCGGACAAACAAAAATTGTCGCATCATTAAGCGATCTTCCTTTCGTCCTTTTATGTAGTAAGTAAAGATTACACTTCCCTTAGGAATTATTATATTTTAATTTCATAAATTGATCTCTCTTATTCTCTGTTTTGACTTCGCTTTATTTACTCGCATATTATCCTGTGTGCAAACTAAATGTGATACTATTTCCCTTTAAAATGAGAGAGACAAGATCCAATAATTTAGCAGGAGTTTAAGTTGCTGCAATGTAAATTAAGTGAAACATGAAGATAATGAAAAGAGTGGCTTACGGCGGGCTACAACAAGCTCTCACTGTTCATAGCCCTTCTGCCGTAGTGTGACCTTGCTTTTTAGTCGCAAAAACTGTTTCCCTTTTTTAGTCACACAACTCAAAGCACCAAAGATTAAAGCCGGTGATTTGTGTAGTGTTTAAGCTTGCCATGTTCTAAGGCAACTCGCCAACTAACTTGAAGCCGTGTATCGAACTCCTTTTTCCTTAAAGTAATACACGCGCAAATGCGTGATTTCAAAAAAAAAAAAAAAAAATATAATGAAAAGGCACGCTTTCACAAAAATTGTTATTGGACAATATTAGGGTCTGTTTCAATAATCCATAGCACTAAAAACTACTCCAGCAAGATCATTATTAGTTGGAGGGCAGCTAACTATAAGCAGGTTCGGAATTAATAATGAGGTGCCAATAGTTTATATGCATCTTCTAATTCATTATGCAACCACCTAAACAGCACCTGCTAAAATTTAGTAGCTATTGGCTAAATATTTTTAGTGCTAATGGATCCAAACAGACCCTTAATAGGGATGCATATTAGCGGCGTAAAACAACTAGCTTCTTTGTTAAAGGGACACAAGACTCCTCATTACATGAGCACGAAATTGAAAAAAAGCCCTGCTCCGCCTCCTAGACATCTTAAGCTACGTGGTCTCCAATGCGGCTAAACACATTTCGTGGAACAACCGTGCAATATATGCACTTAATCTGTTTTGTTCTAATATTATATCCTTTACATTCTAAATTATAAGCCACTTTAGCTTTGCTCAAATAAAGCTTATATAATTTTCATCAAGTTTATAAAATAGATATATATCTCAAAGAAATACACTATAAACATACATGCCATGTTGTATCTAATCTAGTTTGATGCTGTAAGATGTTTACATATTTTTTTCCTTACAATACTTGGTACATTTTTTTTAGAAAGTTTCCTTGTAAAACTTGGTACATGTTTTTTTTTAAAAAAATCAACTAACAACAAAAATGAGAACAACCTTATAAGTACATTTTTTAAAAAAAAAAGTTTAACTAACAACAAAAATGAAAACAACTTGTAATTTGAAACAAATGGGATAGAACAGAAGCATAATAATTGAACTCGTGTAAATTAAACTACTCCTCCTATATGATCGTATGATGTAAGGGTGTGTTTATATATTTGGACTCAAAAGATTGCCTCACACTTTTCGCTTAAATTGTGCAGTTAGGTTTTTATTTACCTATATATAATGTTTTATTTATACGTCCAAAAGATTTAATATAACGGTGTGAAGACTTTTTGGGTTCACTTTTCACCCACTAAAAAGGGCCTAAATAAAAGTCTCTCAAATTTTGTTGGTGGGCCCACTTTGGAAGGCTCCCGACGTCAGCCGTCGAGCACAGCACGCTGAATATGCGAAACCGTTAGTATTTCGCGGATTCGAACCGGAAAACAAAACAAGAGCAGGAAAAAAAATATTTTCTAATATAAAAACAAAAATCAATAACTCTCCCCACTCTGTTACCCTAACGAATCGAGCGCGCTCTCCTCTCCTCTCCTCTCCCCGTTCCCCTGCCCCAGCTGACCTCGCCGCCGCCACGCCGCCACCTCCCGCCGCCACTTCACCTTCGCCTCCGCGCAGCCACACTCCTTTCCCACCTCCCGCTACCGGGTGGCGTGGGCCGGCCGGCCGGCGGCGCCGACGCGTGCAGATCCGCCCGCCCGAAAGCACGTGTACTGATTCTTCCTTCGCTAGGCGGTAAGGAACCCTAACGGCGGCTCTTGCTTTTGCGTCAACGGATTCCTCCCGTGCACCACCACCCCTCGCGGAATCTTGTCTTTCCGTCGTTCCCAAGTTATCGCCCTCAATTTCTTGCATCCAAAGTCGAGGTTTTTGCGTTCCCCCACCGTGTGTGTCCGAGATTTGTCCCCCTAGGGTTTACGCGCGTTCGTTCCCCTCGTTTGCTAACGGCAGGGTTGCATTACTGTTGAGGGGGGTTTTGCTGCTGCTGCTGATACGAGTAATTCCCCTTTGCTCCGAGCGCGCGCGCGCTTGAGTCGCGTACCCTAGGCTGTGAGTTTCGTCGTTCCGTGCCGCCGTCCTTTGTTGTAAATCCACTGTGCTTAGGTGTTTTAGTGTGAGCGTGTTATTCATTAATCTCGCACCTATCTGTTGTTTATTTATTATTCCGTCGCATTGCACTGCGAGAAAGTATTTCTCGTTTTGGTTATCTCCCTTTTTGTTTCCCCTTTTGTCTTAGCACTCAGTCCTGTAGACTAGACTGGATCACACGCACATGATGTAATCTTGTCGGTGCCATTTATGGATATATGCCTGAATTTCGTCCCTGATTGGTTCGTTTGCCAGTTTTTCCATGTTAAGTTTGGCGTAGGTGATCAATTTCAAGTCTTTGGTGGTTTATTTATTTTTGACAAGCTCTTCTCTGTGCCTTATCTGTCAGATGGAAAGTAAGCGCTGTCAAGTCTCATGATTTCTTTTGGGAGATCCGGAGCTGTGGTGCCTGACTAACTCATCATCTCACGGACACTGCCAAGTACAATTCAGGTTGGTTTTTTATGCCACTCTTTCGTCTCTTTCTTCCTCTCAACAAGCAAATCGTGTGGTTTGTTTATTTCCCGGTTAGATTAGTAGCTTCTTGACTTGCTCCATGGGATACCCTAAAACTTTTCGTAAGCCCCTCACTTTGAACATTAAACTACTACTCTTTCGTGATAACATGTAATTGACTAGTGATTCCAGTGCACCTTTATAGTCTTGATGTGACCAGGGAATTTGTTTGGTTCTGTAGTATTTATCTGTGATTATCGTTGACTGAATGGGTCGTCTAGTATCTCACCTTAGGAAATGCGAAGAATGTGTGATTCAGTCTCTTAAGTTTGCCTGCACATTGACCTAACTGTTGTTGTGAATAATGTAAATCTTGCACGCAAAGAAACATTTCTTGTAAAATCTTACTGACTTAGCAATCCTATTTTATCACGTTAAGAGGAAACACCATTAACTATGGCCAGTGGGTACACAGTTTTTTGGGCAATTTAACCTTATATGGTTGTCATGTGCCTAAAAAGGTCACTGAGAGATGGTTGTCGTAGCGACTAAACGGAAGGAATTCATGGGAGCTGATAGAATTATCTTTCTCATATGCAGGAAGGATTTTGTAAATGACACTTTTTGGAGTTTCTGGCCTTTTGGTTTAGTCCTCAAGACTCTAGCTAGCAATTATCTAAAGAAACAAATGAAATGTTAATTGCCACCAAGTTGGCAAAATTGCCGGAAAACAGCAGTTGAGGGAGAAACTTCATTGCAATGCTAACAATACCAGTGCCCAGGTCATGACAATCAGAGCCAGTAGCAACTGAACCTTAAGTAGCCCCACCAAGTTTGGCAAAACTTCTGCAACTCAATAATTGAGGGAGAAATTTTTGATGCAACTTGTTGATGCCCAAAGCCAAATGGCCCAAGATTTCTGCAGTTGCTGCTTGAAATACTTTCTGGATAGGAAGGGCAAATTTGTAGATGTCGTGAGAGTGTAGAAAGCATGCACTGTAGTCCCTTTTTACCTGTATGATAAGATTGTATGACCTATTTGAGTTGTAACGTGATAAGTTCACAAAAAGTACTTTTTTTTTTCTTTATGTGTCTTGATTGGGGAATAATTGTAATGAGAAAAGCTGCACAAAAGAAATTTCTTTGATGTGTCTTTATCGGGCTATATACTCTGGTGAATGGAATTGAATTGTTTGTGATGATAATATTTTGTTTGCCATTTGAAAGATATCCGCGTGTCTGATAGTTCCTTTTCTGTCGAAAATGCTGTGATGCCCATTCAGCTGCCCCCTACAATGATGAAGTTAAAGAAGGTGCAACCAGTAATCCTAATTAAAGAGAAAATACAATCAGTTAAGCAACAACTAACAAAAGAAAATGCATTTCCAAAACAAATGTCTGTGTGCACATGTGTCTTTTGTGTTATTGTATGGCTGTTGTTGAATCCAAACAAATGTATTTCCTCCAACCTGTACTACCACAGTTGCTCCATTGCATAGTAGATGGTCTCCTGATTGTGCTGGCCACGGTGCTGACTTAGATACTGCACTATCATTTTGTTCCTGAATCCTTCTAGTCTTGTTTAGCAGTATGTTAATCTTGCCCAGCAGTTTCGTGATCGGAAAGTTGATCAATTTCTGGTTGATGACTTTTAGGGCGTCGTTGGATTTTTAGACACTGACTGGTTTATTTTGGCGTGAAGAATTTTGGACCCCACTGCCAAAATTTTTAAAAACAAGCATCTGCCATGTGGTAGGGAGCATGCCTGTGGAGTTGGCTAGCCACATCCTGCCAATGAGATGTTTATAGTTGATAATTTAAATTAGCTTAAAGTGTTTTCTACTTAAAAGTTACAAACTCCATTACAGTTTTGAACTTTTGATTTGATGATCTAGAATCTATGGACTTCAGAGGATAATTTTATTGGTGTAGAAGTATGCTCTTTGATTAATTGTAACTATATATCTATTGTACTTGGCTATTTCAGAGATTCAGAAGAACTTTTGCAAGGATAAGGGAGGTCTTGTACTTGGAACTACTTCACAGTCATATTTTTAGAGGTTAGCAAAAGGAGGTTGGAATGACTAGTGAAACTAGGAAACAGCGTTCCAAGTGGGACACGAAAGAAGGATCTCATGAAGTAGTTGAGATCAGTGAAGATGAGTCTCCTGATAAGACAGGTGTTCACCGTGAAGATGGCGATTTACACACAAAACCTGACACATCCACACACCATGGAGGTTCTGGACATGAGAAGGAACAGGCTGATGGGTTCAGTAAAGATATGAAGGAAAAACAACCTAAGGCATCCTCTGAAAGATCACAGCCTCTTAAAATGGCTGATGAGCGACAATAATGAGTGGAGCAAGGCAGCTGGTAACCAAGGCACAAACAGATATGCAGATGACAGAAGGCGTGGTGATGGATGGGGTACAGCTCCTAGTCGTGGTTATTCTTCTACTAGGGCGCCTTCTGATCCAGATACATGGAGGCAGCGCAGCGAAGTCCATCTCCAAGAGGGGTTGGAACAGATCACGCAGGTATGGTTGAACAGCTGATTTTATTGACTGCACAAATATTGTCACTTTTGGTTATGTGGTCCCTGCGTATAGTGTGTGTGTAACAACTCTGATGCAAATTTTTGTGTCAAATTTTTATCATGGAAGTGGAAGTATCCAATACAGACTTTACAAGTTCTCTGTAAAATAAATTAAAGCTAAGGGTCCATAAGTTTCACCACCTGTTTTAACACGCAAGCAACATAAAGTATTCCTGACACTAGGAAGTAGGAGCAAGGAATTGAAAAATGTGGTTCTTGAAAATTTATGTTCTACTTGTAAAGAATCTCTACCTCTCCTGTTCTAATCAACCTTGTTCTGAATGATGGTATTATTGGTATATTAACTTAAGACTTAAGAGTCAGTCACAACTTCTAGAATTCTACTGTTTGAAATGTCATCGAAAGACTTTGTATACTAGCAGTACCTTTTCTCTACAATGTGTGTTTCTTTCAACAGGAACAGGAGCCGTTCCAGAAGCAGAAGCAGAAACAGAAGCAGGAGCAGAAGCAGAAGTATAGGGCGAGGCAGAGGCAGGAGTAGAAGTCCATACTTTGCTGACCGTGGATCTGAGTGGAGGGTTGAGAGAGGCAGAACATTTGGAGGACCTGTTCGTCCCTGTAGGGATTTTGTGTCTGGTAGGTGCAGAAGAGGCTCAAGTTGCAGGTTCCTTCATGAAGATGGTGGGCAGAGGCCATTTGAAGATCATTATCCTGCCGACCCAAGGGAAAGGCATGGGTATCAGAGCAAGGAATTTATGGATACAAGAGAGCCGAATGATTATCTGCGGAGTAGGCAATCTCGAGATCGTTATGATGATGGGCCTTGGGAAAGATCTGAACCTCGAAGGGATTATCGGGGCCTATTTGTGCATGGTGATTCTGCTTCTCATGGTAGATGGAGAGACGAGGCTAGGGAAAGTGCCCATGATAGAGTTGGTCCTGATTCATCCTATGGGAATAGGATTGAGCACCGTAGGGTAAATAAACTCCCTTGTAAGTTTTTTGCTGAAGGTCGTTGTCGCCGTGGTGAAACTTGTCCATATCTCCATGAGGAAGCTCCCCAGAGTCAGATAGGTGTGAGTGCACCTGATGAGGCTTTAAATTACAGGAATGGGCATGCAGCAAGAGGAAACTATTCAAACTGGGGTGAACAAAATAATGCTGTGCGCGTACAACCTCTCAGATTTTATCCAGGGATGACAGGGAAAATCCTATTTCCAAGAGTATTGGCAGAAATGATTCTCGCAATGATTATGAAAACCGGCATTCAAAAGATGCTGGAAAGAGCCAGTACCAAATTATTCCTCAGGAAGATTTTGGTTCACAAGGACAAAAGAAACATGAAGTTGCTATTCCACAACAGACACAGTTATCGATTCCTGTGCAGACTGCTCATAGCATGCATAATGAGAAGGTATCTGAGATGGACAGTCAGAATGCTCCTTCAAGAACTGGAGATTTGAGCATGCAATCAGGGGTGCATAGTGCTAATATTATAGCAGAGCAAAGCCAGGGTCAAATACTTCAGAGGCATGATGCAATTCCTCATATTCCTGGGCCACCAACTATTCGGTCACCTCACAATTGCAGAATGTTACATCTTCATTCACTTCAAATAGCCACATGCAACAAAATAACTTTCCTGTACATCAAAACAGGCAAGAGCAGTTTGTTGTTCCACAGGCAGCTGCAAATAACTCATCTCAGGGCCAGCCAGTTGCTTCTCATATGGGGCATGGCCAACATGGCGGCTATGGTCTAGAGCCACAGGCATTACCAAATCTCTCCGCACATAATGGACATAATTTCAATGTTGCCAGTCAAGTTCCACCAAATATTCCAACAGCTGTGCTTGCTGGGCAGACTCAGCGACAATTGACATGCCAAGGTTGGGTCAAGACAGTGGTCCTCAAAGCATACACAACATGGAGATCCAGCCAATGTCTCCACATGTGCAAAATCAATCTTTGCAGGTGTTACCCGTTGTGCCAACTTCCAGTTCAGCTGATATTACTGGAGTTCCTGCTTCTCACAATGCTGTGAAAAGTGAAGAAGTTAGCGAAAGTAACCGCATCCTTGGCACAATACTTTGGAAATACCGCTTTTTGGCGCTGGTACAGTTGGATTACAATCAGCGCAACCTAATATGAATGCAAGCCTGATGGCCGCTTCATCTCCTGTACCACCAGCTGCCCAACCCAATCAGTGGCACTGGGCGCAGCAACAAACAGGCCTAGTCCAACCTGGTCTACCCGTTCCACCTCAACAGCAGCAGCAGCAGGCTCCACAGAGCTTCCAGACGGCAATCACCGTTGGTAGCAGTAATGGCAACTCTATGCTCTTACCTAATGCAGGTGCACCGGCTGGTCCCACTGTCACTGCTTCAGTGGTGAAGGAAACCGTGCCTCAAGAAAGCAAGAAAGCAGAGAAGAAAAATAGTGACACAGAGGCACATGAAGACGGCGATAATAAGAAGGGCAAGGACTCTAAGCAACTGAAGATGTTCAAGGTTGCACTTGCAGACTTTGTGAAGGAAGCGTTGAAGCCAACGTGGAAAGATGGCCAGATGAGCAGGGAGGTCCATAAAACCATTGTGAAGAAGGTTGTAGACAAAGTTGTAAGCACGGTGGAAAATACCCCTCCGACCAAAGAGAAGATTGACATCTACATGACCTATTCCAAGGAGAAACTAAATAAGCTTGTGCAGGTAAAGTCAGCCCCCCTCCCCCCTCCATCATCACTCTTTTGCTCTTCTGATATCTTTTCCATTGTGCGCTCTAACATCATTTTGGCTGTGTGTTGCATTGTGCGCAGGCTTATGTTGGCAAGTATGCCAAGGCGTAATTTTACGCCAATAACATTCTGATGTGCATTTTGTGCCTGACGTCGGAAGGATTTGAAGCACCGTGTGCATCCGTGCTCAGAGGTTTAGGATTTGTGAAGTAGGAGCGGGGTGTGGTGCCTGGGCGAAAGCCATCAGTCTTCGCTGTTTCAGCGTTTAGCGTGTTGTTTGGTAGACAGGTTGTGGACAATGGTGCCGTTCCAACTTCTGACTGTAACTTTTTGTAGAATGTTTTATTCCAGGATTGAACATTGTGTGGATCCATTTTTTATGAATTTAGGACTATATATATAGGAGGCATGGTACATGCATGCTGCGAGGTGTTGGTGCTCATCAATTCATCTGTCCCTGGGCTGTGGCCTCCTGTACTAAGCTGATTGTGTCGTGGCTGGTTATAGCTTCTGTTGTTGTATATAAGGCATTCGAAACAGCAGCATGTTCGCGTAATGCAGAGTATAGAGTGGGCACACATGGCAGGTTTTAATCCACTCTTTCACGGTTTAGGCCGGTACCATTTTGCTCTCCCTTTAGGCGCGTACCATTTCGCTCTTGCTCCCTCTCCGTTTAAGCGGGTGCCACTACCGTGTCCTCTCTGTTTAGGCTGGTACCATTTCGCATGTTGTTCTCTGACTAAGAGCAAGACTAAAAATACAACTGACTGCTAGATGTAGATTTTATTTTGTAACTTTTAGTTAGTTTTTCATTTTTAATACACGGTTCACTTATCTCTCTCACAAAGTTTCTTGTTCTAGTGTTTGAGTTGGCTATGAGCTTACTGTCCGCTTCTCTCTCTCACCTCAACATTTAACCAGCTTACGACCTCCTATTATATTTACTCTAATACAGTCGCTGCTAAAGGCAGATCAAAAAGTGGTTGACCTATTTGGGAATCTTATGATATATGATTAAATCTTATGATCTATTATTATTTTCAACCCCGGATGATAGTCGGCCAGACCGGTTTGACATATAAGAAAATGTCTATTTGTATATATACAAGACACTATTCTAGATGGAAACTAAGACTCAAAGATGTGTAATAATAGATAGATGATCTGATAGCAGAGGAGTAGAAATTATTCATTGGAAATATAGTTGTCATGTATGTGTGCGTGTGTAGTATCCATACATATATTGATTAGGAAAGTATAGAACCTATCGTATAGTACCATGAATGAGTATCATTATTGAACAAAAGAACCGACGACCTCTTTTTGTTCCTTTACTTAGTTTCCCAGAGCACAAAAAAAATCATAGGACCTACTCCCATCACTGCCCTAAATAGAATGAATTTTCAGTTGTCCTCTAAGGTATTAAACCATTATCATGAAAATCCTTTTCATACTATAGTATCCATATCTAATGAAACCTCAATTGATATCGTAATTATTATTTCCCCTTTCGACAAACATAATCAAGTTAGACCAGCTCGACTTATGACAAATAAAAAAAATTCATATGTTTCAGCATATGTATTTTTTTTAGAAAAGGGTGTATATGTAGTTTGATTGAATTATTGTTAGAAGTAGAAACAGGTTGCCTCTCAAATCTCAATGCTGGATCCCAGCTGTGTCAATGGGAAGAAGTGCCTACGTTGGTGATGAATGTATCTTAGTTGTTGAATGACATATTTGAGTGGCTTACTTTTTTTAATCATGCTGGAACTAAACTACCTTCTATGAAATTTATGCAAAACTAATGCATTTTCAAATGGGACAGTATCTAGTGCAAATCAACCGTGTAAGCTTTTAATCTGTGCCACATGAGGTTAGTACAAGGGGCGCATATGCATGGAGTTGGTGGGCGAGGGTATTTACAAAAGTATGATTAGAGACAAGCGGTTAAGTGTAAAATTATCAAAAGACAGAACTGTCGACTGGCGAGGATAGTGTGAAGATACAAAGAGCAAAAAGTTCATTAAACGCACATGGATTTTGTATATATCACGTGTAAAATTACCACGGTCGATCGAACTCTTTTGGGCAACTGTGCAGTACATAGCTCAACAAGCTGAGCATCAGGTGCGGCGGCGATGTTCATAAACACACATGTTTATAATTAAACGCACATGGATTTGTATATATAAGCGCACGTGTTTGCCAGGCTACGGCGCCTCCACACGCACAGGCACAGTCTGCACAAGTGCCTTTTTCGTCCCTGTCCCCATGTACTTATGGCCATTGTGTGTCGATTATACTGTAGTACAGTATGTTGGTAAACCAAAGGCACTTAGGTACTGTAGGTAGGAATATACTCTATCCGATTACACAATACTTTTGTAATTTTTTGGCTTATATATATAAATTGTGTTTGACCTTACTCGCCTTATTCAACTTTTTTTAATAAATATTACCACTTTTGTTATGACTTATTACATCACTAAAGATATTGTAATGACGTTTTGTTTGTTTTATAATTTACATAAAAAATTTAAATAAAGACATGCTAGTCAAAACACAGATTTATATGAATCAAAAAATTGGGTAAAGCATTGTGGAGCGGAGGGGAGTAAAACCTGACTGCGAAGCCAAAAAGGTGATGCAGATGAAACACGAGAGGGTGCTGATCGAAATCACACGCAAAAAAAAGAGGGTGCTGATCCATGCTGAAACGTGGCTTATTTCACCTGCTGACTGACTATTTACAGCCTGATTGTGATTGTGATTGTGATTGACATGTAGCAGCGTAGGCTCAACGGCGTTGCGAGCGCGTGTATCTTATCTTTGCATCACCAACCCAAACAGCATGGGATCTGATTTGGGTGCCGTGGAAGAACCGCAGGTAGAAACTTGAAACCAACCCTGCAGACTGCAGCAGCTGCCAGGAAAACTGAAAAGGACCCGTGGTCATCTTCACCCTGAGGATCCATCCCAAACGCATGGAGAACGGACGACCACCGCCGGCGTCGACCTCACCGTCCCGATCGCATGGAGAACGGAGGACCCATGAGACGGACGACCGACTACCACCGGCGTCGAGCTCACCGTCCGCCGACGCGCGGGCGGCGCATGGCGTTCCACGTCGGACGGTCGACGTGTCCGGCGCGCACGAACGTTCCGGATAAAACCCCGTCCCCAAAATGCCCCTGGAATGCTGGACCCGGCACAAACCCAGCTCGAGAGCGAGCGCCTGGCCTCTCACGCTGTCCCCACACTCCCTCCTCCTTCTCGATCCGGTGGGCCCGGCTTGATCCATCGACCCCACCATCCCCTCCCATCCCTACACCCAGTCCACTACCACCACCTCCCACAACCCAACCCAGGAACATCCCCGGTCCATGCACCGGGTCCACACCATCCAACAGACCCACCAACCCCCTTCGTCAAATCCCATCTCCACCAGTTTATATACCCACACCCCACACCCCCACACCACCACCCCACACCGACCCGCACGCACCCTATCCCCCCCACCTCCCCTCGATTTGTTCCGATGGCCACCACCGCCGCCGCCGCCATTCGCAGCCCTACCCGCGCCGCAGCAGGAGGGGACCCGCCGTGCCGACGCGTCCTCGCGCGGTGCTGCGTGTGGCGTCGTACGCCGCTTCGGCCTCCGCGTCCTCCTCGGCCCGCCCGCGAAGTGGTGGCCGCGGCCGCAATGCAGCCGGCGAAGGCGGTGGCAGCGGAGGCCCCGGTGGAGGTGGGGAACGGTGCCGCGGTGGCGGGGATGCAGAGGCCTGATTCTATGGGGAGGTTTGGCAAGTTTGGAGGAAGTATGTGCCTGAGACGCTCATGCACGCGCTTACTGAGCTCGAGAACGCATTCCATGCGCTGGCTACCGATGAGGAGTTCCAGGTAAAGACGATGCTGCCGCTGCCCTATCCTCTGTCTCGGAGTCCGATGGACGGACGGACGGACTCCTGGGTTATTTACTCGTTTTAGCGGGGATTTGGATTGGATTGCTAATTATCTTATGGGCTGGGATGGACAGATTGTCTTATGGATGGGGTTGTTTGATTTCTCGATTCATTCCATTCTTGTGTTCCCTTTCGATGATGCAAGACCGTGTAGGTGGTGCTTGCCGTACAAAACTACTCTGTTTCACTGTTTTTGGTCCCGGATAGGGAGAGCTATCTGAGAGGATTTGGCAAGAAAAGTGCATCTTTTCATCTGATGATTCCAATAAAAAAAACATAGAATTTACCCCTATTAATACTAAATTATTATCAAAATGCTGCGATCCTTGAATCACGTGGAATTATGATCGATCCAAATGCTTTCATATGAATTATGATCAACAATTCAACATGCTTCGATACATGAATCACAAGGAATTATTGTCATTTTACACACTTATTACACTTGTTCTTGGTATTTAAGAGTTACAACTGACCCTCCCCTCTCATTCTTTCCACAGAAAGAACTTGACGGTATTCTCAAGGACTATGTTGGACGTGAGAGCCCCCTCTACTTTGCGGGCGCCTGACAGAGCACTACAAGCGGCTGATGGCACAGGCCCGCTCATCTACCTCAAGAGGAGGACCTTAACCACACCGGTGCCCACAAGATCAACAATGCCGTGGCTCAGGCCTTGCTCGCCAAGCGACTTGGCAAGCAGCGCATCATTGCTGAGACGGGGGCTGGTCAGCACGGTGTCGCCACTGCAACTGTGTGCGCCCGTTTTGGGCTGCAGTGCATCATATACATGGGTGCGCAGGATATGGAGAGGCAGGCACTCAATGTTTTCCGGATGAGGCTTCTTGGTGCAGAGGTATGGTGGAAACATCTAATCTTTTCTTAGATTGAGTTTTTACCTTCAAATTGTTTTTGGCACTAGTACTTGTTCAGACAAAGCATTCAGTATGAGTACCTGAGCAGCATGGAATTTGTTAGATATTTGAATGTTTTTCTTATCATATCTTGCTTTCTTTTTGCTGAAACAGGTAAGGGCAGTACATTCTGGGACAGCAACCCTGAAGGATGCAACCTCAGAGGCTATCCGTGATTGGGTCACTAACGTGGAGACTACACACTATATCTTGGGCTCTGTTGCTGGTCCGCACCCATACCCAATGATGGTGAGGGAGTTCCATAAGGTTATTGGCAAGGAGACCCGGAGGCAGGCCATGGATAAGTGGGGTGGCAAGCCGGATGTGTTGGTTGCTTGCGTCGGTGGTGGATCAAATGCTATGGGCTTATTCCATGAGTTTGTTGAGGATCAAGATGTGAGGCTGATTGGAGTGGAGGCAGCTGGTCATGGTGTAGACACTGACAAGCATGCAGCAACTTTGACAAAGGGCGAAGTTGGAGTTCTCCATGGATCTATGAGCTACTTGCTGCAGGATGATGATGGACAAGTTATTGAACCCCACTCCATCAGTGCTGGGTAAGTTTTCTTTGTGTTCATATTCACAAGACTATATTTGTTAATTGTTATCAGCCTTGTGGGCTAATTGTCCCTTTTTTGAACCATAGGCTGGATTACCCTGGTGTTGGACCTGAGCACAGTTTCTTAAAGGACATTGGACGTGCTGAATATGACAGTGTGACTGATCAGGAGGCACTGGATGGTATGTGTCTTGCTCTTTCCGTCTTCTGTATTGGTTGAACTAATTTCTGAAAAATTGATTTCTAATGCATCTACAAAATGCTGTTAGCATTGATATCAGTTTGACATCAGTATCAGTTACTAACTTTTCTAAATAACACATTGACATTCTGTTTTTTCTTGATGTGAAAGGGTCAGTAATATGTGTGTCCACATCCCAACTGTGTATATCAGAAACAACTGCATTGTTTGGTCATTTGTGCCTGAAATTGTTTTTAAACATGTGAAAAATATGTCAAACATGCTGAATCAGCAGGATGTTATCTTTAAATGACTAAATGTTATATATTCAGTTGATGTTGCTGTTCAGGATATTGCAACGACAATAATATACTCCTAGCCTTCCAAATGTTTAAGATACGCCTTATTCTTGAGCTGATGCTGACATGTGATTTTTAAATAACCAAACGCAATGTTGAAGTCTTCAACACTCTTATGCTCAGATGTGACACTAGATACATTGTTAACTGCTCAGCATCTGTAAGGCCCATAGGATTCTTTTTCGTGAACACTTGAGAAACTGTCTCAACAGCTGATTCCGTAGTGTATTCACTCTGGTTATGCCCCAAATGCTATGTTGAACATCTAATAACATGGCTACTCACATGCAGCTTTCAAGCGTGTCTCTCGTCTGGAGGGCATCATCCCTGCCCTGGAGACCTCCCACGCACTCGCCTACCTCGAGAAGCTCTGCCCGACCCTGCCAGACGGCGTGAGGGTGGTGGTGAACTGCAGTGGACGAGGAGATAAGGATGTGCACACCGCCAGCAAGTACCTGGACGTCTAAAACACAACAGAGGAGGCTGAATGGGAGGTTTTCCATTTCAAGTTTTGAAGGGTTCAGCAGTAATTTAGCGCTGTTCTTGGATAAAAGTACAAATAACCTGGAAGCTTTGTGTTGTTGTAGCAGCCGGTAGGGCCCTTTTTTTTTTTTTGTTGTTGTTGTCGTCCTGTATCTGAATGGTTTTGGAGTGCATAATGATCAATAAACAAATAAATACCAAGCTTTTTCTTCCTTGTTAAACTCTGCTGCTGTGCATTTCCCCGGGTCTGGACAAGTCTTGCGGGCATCATGAATTTGCCTGGGAATAGTTCATTTCTTGCTCCTGTCCTGCATGATACTGGGATAATTCATGCGTCCCGACCTCTGTTTAATGACTATGTGTGTGTGATTATTAACTTGTGATGGTTGACAAGATGTGTCTTTGTGATGCTGTCTCTGGTCGACCTGTTGCTGGGCAATCTACAGCACAAACAAGATTAATTTTTTTTATTCGCTTGACTTAGAACCCTCCAAGATATATAACAAAATGCTTTGGGCTAAAGGATAGAAGTTTTTTAGTGCCTCCTGTCCTTAGTGCATGGATTGCACATGCCATAACTAATTGGACTTTGTTTACTGACCAGTTGACGCACCTTACTGACAGCAATTTGCTCCAAAAAAAAACTAACTGACAGCAATTTGATCTCGACATCTTTCAGTGCCTGATCCCTCAAGCTGTCTGAAACCATTTCACCATCCTCGTACGAAAACGTGATGTGGAGTAGTCAAAAGTCATGCTGCCCTGCAAATGCAATTGTTTAGCTGGCTGTCAATGTCCAACCACACAGATGATGGATGCTCTCATCGGGCTTGTTTATGGAACCAGTCTAAAAACTTGTCTAGGCCAAAAGAAAAGACACGGAGTAGATCCCTTCCTAGTTGCTCGGATCGAACGAAAGCAACGTCGAGACGACGGAAATGGAACAAGTCGAGTTTTGCTGCTTCGGCGCCGTGTGCTTCGTGTGCTCGTTTTCTATTGTGTGTATTTTATTACCCAGAAACTGGGACTTCTGTCATTCCCGTCATATGGTTTCTTCACAAACCTATACTACCTCTAAAAGCGTTGGAAAAAAAAAAAATAAAAAATAAAATTCACAGCAATTATATAAAAAAAAAAGGTAGAAAAAGTTCATTTCCACATAAAAAACACAGGAAACAAGAAAATTGTTAGCTCCTAAGAGGGCCTATCATTGATTTCACAAAATTATTATCTTTTGTCATGGAGGAAATGAGTCTAGCTCAACAGATTGGGTAAGAGGTGTGGTTATGCACCCAACTGCCCAGGTCCAAGTTTGTGAATTAGGGTATCTATTTCTCTTAGGCCAAATTTAGATGCATATTTCTCTTCTTAACGATTAGCGAAAAAACACCAATTTTCTCTTCTTAATGAAAAATCACCTAGTTTCCTAGGTTGTTTTTTTTTTGTCATCGACATGCTGCCATTTCATAAGTTTTCTCATTTTTACGCATTACACAATACAAAAACACATAGCTACATATGCATATTATGGCGTGGATAATAAAGTGGGAGAGAGTAGTTACTAGCGATGAACAAATAGTCTATCCATTTCATGTATTCCAAGAATCTGAGAAAGGAGCATGTTGGCCCATTAGAACTAGAAGGTACTCCGTATAAAATAGTCATTTCTTTTATCTCGATCTCCACATCTCTTTTTCTCAGATTAACCCTACGTACCTATCACCATTGTCACATGCAAACTTAACTCTTTGAGCACATTTGAAAGGTTGAGCTCATAAATCTTGGGATTAGCACACTTACCACAAATGTCTTACTATTGACGAACACATCGCATATCAC
The DNA here is from genome assembly GCA_015847255.1 of Hyparrhenia diplandra. Taxonomy (NCBI): domain Eukaryota; kingdom Viridiplantae; phylum Streptophyta; class Magnoliopsida; order Poales; family Poaceae; genus Hyparrhenia; species Hyparrhenia diplandra. Next base: position 405,836 of record JADLZK010011638.1, read on the forward strand.
TGAAAGAATAGCACCATCAAATTCGCACCATCAAATTCTAGAATAAATTTAGAGAAACGTAAACATCTATGTGAAGTCAAGAACTTGAAAATCTGAGTGAACATGTTCCACCAAACAAGAACCTAACCAACATAGGTAAGTTGAATTTACCGGATTTTTCGCCACTTGTGTGATGACTATACTATACTCATGTTCCTGCTTCCTATTTAAGATTAGGGAGTAGGGAAGCAATGTGTTTCTATGGAGGTAGGGGCATTTTGGTCATTTTTATGTTCGAGAAGAAACAAAAATGAAGATATAGAAAAGGTGGAATGGCAACAAATCGAGATGTCCATGACCAATTTGGCAAATTTTAGAAAACCAATCTTATGCGGCAAGTTTGTGAAGCCACACGATTATGAGTGGGAAATATCCAAATTTCTCCAAATTTCTCGTGTAATCTTACTGGGTGCCATGCAGCAACCAACAAATAGAGAAGCATACCAAGCAAAGATGATCAAACATGGTACACGTATCCACAAAGGGTTGAAAACATATGTTAAGTGTGTTGTTGGGTGATTGCTCAGCACAACACTTTATTGATGATGATATGGTTTATAAAAGCGGCCATTCAACATGGCGTTACAAAGGATGTCGGGGGGTATTTATAGGCACCCCCGACTTCGTATTGATACAAAAATCCCAGGAGCTTTGAAATGAATTTCTACAATCTATTTTTCCTGACGAAGTCATAATCTTTGTCTTCGCGGTGCTTTCCATTGTCCTCGTAGTCACTCTGTGATTTTCGACGAAGTTATTGTAAATATCTTCGCTCAAAACCTGATCCTAGGTTTCTTTCGCTTCCAACTTTGTTGTTTCTTCGCGAAATCAAACCTCGCGAAGTCACCTTCAGTATTCGTCTTTGCTTCTTTCCCGTAGTTAGTCCGAATATCCTGCAATCTTCAAAGTTTGGGACGAAACTTTCAACGGAAATCAAAATTAGAACCCAACATGTGTCAACCTTAATATGTTCCAATCAATATCCAAGGCTGCGTTTGGAAGTAGGCATTGGAGCCTCGAGAATCGGCATTGGCATTGATGGTCTCCAATACCGGCTGTTTGGACGTCCTTAGAATTCGAATTGGAATCACGAAGGAATACCGCGCGGCATTCACTTGATTTGTCCGCCCACTCTAGCAATTCCGAGCCCCGCACCTCCGTATTGTGATGCATTCGCAGATTCGCGTCGTCCCCCTTCGTCTCTTCCCGTGCGGCCATGCCGCTCGCCCTCTCACCTCTGGAGCCCATCTCCCTCCGCGCCGGCCCTCCGGCACCCTCCGTCGGTCCCTCGAGCTCCCTCCGCCGCCACCCCTTGAGCTCCCTCCGCCCGGTGAGGTATGGGCAGCGCTGAGGCTGACCCGCTCGCAAGACATCCGGTGGGATCACGCGGCGGCGCGCAGCTGTGCGTGCGGAAGCGAGGCGACGCGGTAGCTCGGAGGCCGACCCCCGCCCGTCGTAGTCCCCTGGAGAAATCCGGCTGCCCTGTCGAGGTTGTTTGAGCAGTGAGCACACAAGGAAGGACACGCGTGAGGCAGCCCATCCTCTCTCTCACAGCTAGTTGAACCATGCCCGAGGTGTAAGATGCGGGAGAAGATGAGGTCAATTCTCAATTTGGAGCGTACACATCCAAACATGAATTGGTATTGGCCATTTCATTCAATTCCATGAGCAATTTAATCTGCATCCAAACACTGGCATTGGTATTGCAGACCATTTCAATGGCCTACAACTTTGGTATTCTAGGCCAATTCAATTCCAACACCCCAATACCAACATCCAAACGGACCCTTGCAGTCAACTGTAGGTTCCAGGGGTTCTGTGAGCCTGAGAGATTAATGGCTTCACAGGCGAATTTTTTGTGATGGCAGACCTGTCGGCCTGGTGGCCATGGCATGAGGTCACGAGGATGCGGTTGGCTATGGGTGGGTGTCTGATGTTCTTTCTGATGTGGAACATCAGGTAGAAGCCCATGGATTGATTTGGGAAAAAAAAGGTTGAGTTATTTGGAGCCATTTCGAGCAACGGCCCACAAAATCTTGGGCCTCCAGAACACTTGAGTGGGTTGAACATATAGAAGAACAAATTACTTCAAAAGTAATCATGTTCAAAAAGAATTTAATTCTAGATTGGGAGCAAGTTAAAACTTTTTTTTGAATTCGACCACTTCTATAGAAAATAACACAAACATTTATATTGCCATAGTTACTATAAAAATATATCCTATGATGTATCTAATGATATTCGTTCAACCACAAGGTGGTTAGAATTTTGCAGAAAAGCTTATCAGATTTAGGACTCCATTTTCTTGAGCTAGGGAGCGTATCAGTTTGAATTGGAGGGAAAACGAAAACCATACCGCTCGAGGTAGTTGACAGTGGAAGAACAGGTGAGCACCATCTTCAACTGCTCCGCAGGTGGCACAATGATCATCAATATGATTGGAGAACGCTGGACAGAGCACGTCGGATGAGCCTCTATGTAAGTGTGTTGATAACTTGATAAGAGGTGGGAGCTGTTTGATTTTCCATGCTCGGTTGAGGATTTGATTGGCCTGGGGAGAATGGTTGACTCATTAAGAAGTGAGAATTGTATATTTTAAAACAGAGGGAGTAATTGAAGTTTGGCCCCTTCATTCCTACTTATAAGTCGTTTTGACTTTTTAGTACATTAATTTTGCTATATATCTAGATATAACCTATGTCTAGATGTATAGCAAAATCTATGAAAAAAAAAAGTTAAAGTGAGTTATAATTTGGAATGGAGGGAGTAACTTTATCTTATTTATTTATTTATTTATTTATGTACTTGAATTACATTTAAGATTCCTGTTAGTGTTAGAGCTTTGCTTTGCTATGCAGGTAGTTCGAGGTGCGGGCGGTGCATATGAATCCCAATCTTGAACCAGGTTCAGATCCTAGAAAAAAAATTCAGCTAGTTTTTTCCTATGGTTGAACGAATCAATTTACCAGAACAAGCACTTTGGGACTGTGTCCAGACAACACTGACCAACGACATGAGGCCAAAAACTAAGAGCAACGATTTCACACAAAATCTCTGTATTAAGTATTTGTTTGGACGTACGAGCTCATCCGCGTCTTGTTCTTAAGGCAGTCCTCTTATAGCACAACAATTTACAAAAAAAAAATGTTGAACGGCATAAAACAGAAGGAATGAATATTTGATTGGGGAAAAATATCAATTAATTAACCGGTTTAAACTTTTCCAATCTCCATAGACAACCTCATGCTCGCTCCATGGACGGAGAGAAGAAAACACTCCAGGTACAGACACATTACAATGGAGGAAAATCCAATAACACGCTATATATGCATATGCATGATCTAGCTTCTAGCTGATGGATGAGCTAGCTTCTACTACAACCCGTCCCTGGACTGACGAGAGAGTGGCAAGTCAATGGGACGACAGAGGAAGAGAGTCAATACCCGAACCAACCCCCTTGCAAGGTGTTGCTCCCCCTCGCTACTAGTTGTGAATCAGAGGGCAACACTTTGCAAGGAGAGTACGCGGTGCGTTCTTGACTCCCCGCATTGCCAGATCCTCCCAAATTTCGATTTGATTTGATGCTACCTGCTCTTCATCCCTCCACAGTTTCAGTCTCCTGCATGCATACACAGGGAGCAAAATAGATAAAATGTTTTGAATTGATGTATGTTCAATCATTCATGCGAGCAACAAGAATCGGTGCTAACCACTGGGGACGGTCACTGGGGGACGGCGCCCCCGCCGGCGGCTTTGTCGGCTGCGACAGCAGCCTTGATGCGCTCAACGGTGCAGGCGATGAGGCTGTTGACGGTGGCGACGGAGCCCAAGGACAGCTTGGCGGTGGGCACTGAGTCCACCAGGATCTGGAACGCCACTGTGAGAAGCGAACCACCATCGCCACCACCACCGCTTGCACCAGGCTCGTCGGGGAGGACGGCAAACCCTGGCGGCGCACCACCACCTGCACCATACCCGTCAGGAAGGATGGCGAAACCTGATGGTAGAAGCGCCACATAGTCTGGGTCCCCGCCATTGAGCACCACGTTCATGGCCACCACGTCCACTGGCGCGTAGATCACATAGGAACCCGTCGCATCCGTGCAGCACTCCTGCAGGATCAGCATGTTGCTCTGGTTCGAGTTGGCGTTCTGCAGATTGACATGGCCATGGCATCAGTGCATCATCTATCAGTTCAAATGATCAGGCAAAAGAATAAATACTAGCCCGCTGCAGCCTGCAGGTGATAGTCATAGAGATCGACATACATTGACGCGGAGGAGTGAGACCGCGTTGCCGTGGTCACGGCCATTGGCAATGTGAGCCATCTCCTGCACGTCTCCGCCATTGGAGAGAATGTCCCACTCGCTGCGGGTGGCGTCGTCCCGGAGGAAGCTGAAGACACGTGCCGGGGGCACAGGAAGCCAGAAGGAGGTGGCAGCGTTCAGGATGATGCCGGGCGGGCGGCCAGGGTCATCCACGCTCTTGCGCGTCATCACACGCACATCCTCAGCGCCGCTGCCTGACAGCGTAGTCCACTGGTGCGTCGTCGATGCAGTGACGCCACCACAGAAGCTGGCAACCATCCGCTCTGCCAGCCGGAGCATGCTCCGGCGTCCCTCCGCTGATGTCACCACACCTACAGCATCTCCACCATCTGCAGGCCCTGCCGGGACACCACTGGCCATGGCACTGGCAAGGCGCTCACATTGCCGCTCCAGCGCCGCTGCCCACCGCCTTGCACCGAACGCCAGCCCAGAGCATACCAGCGGACGGTACAGGTCGTGCACCATCATGTCGTCCGCCTCCACGTGCTCCACCCATGTCACCCTGGAGTAGCCGTTTGGCATCTCCTGGATCAGACAGCCTGAGGGGCGGCGGCGACCACGCACGCCGGCCTGTTCGCTGGCACGCAGGCCCTCAACGGACACGTCCACCACCGCCCAGCTGCCGTCTGTGTGCTGCTTGCAGTAGCGCAAGAACTGGCTCTCCCGTGTCGGCACCAGCGGCGATGGCATTTGGAACTCCGCCGTCATCTGTACCAACAAATTAGCAACAACAAAATTTGTATTTGACCAAATCAAGATGAAGCGAACTTCAAGATCAGACCAGCTGCAGCGCGCCATTGTAGTTGCCGGCAACGCCCGTCGAGAGCACCTCGAGGGTTCCAGCCCGTGACACAATGCTTGAGAACAGCGTCGACCACTGGTTCTGCACCAAGATGGAAATAAATGGGTAATACATAGGTGGATGGATATATGTCTCAGATAATGTAAAGTGAAGTAACAGAGAGTGTTGATTAACAAATATAATAGTTACTGAATTAGTTGGTTACCACGTCCATGAGCATCTCAATGAGGTTGACGTGGTTCATGATAACCACGACGGTCTCCCGCGATGCTTCTGATCGAAGCCCCGGCAACTTGGGACCAACACCCCTGGGGAACCCGCGGGCATACTCTTCCTCATTGAGAGTTTCAGTGGTAGCACCATCTATGACATGGCCAGGGATCCAGAGCGGCTCACCGAGCTGGGCCATCCGCACCAGCTCCTCCATTGCGGCCACGGCGAGCTCGACCACCAACCCCTTGTCAAACCCAGCAGCGGTGCCATGATGGTGAAGGCCACCAAACATGTCTGTTCCACCAGGCAGGAGGTGGTGGGAAGAAAGTGGTGGCGGCGGTTGGTACGGCACCATTGAGGCTGAGGAGATATTGGCAAGCAGGCTACCTGCGGGCTTGCCAACGTACTTGGCAGCGATGGTGGAGATGCGGTCGACTTCCTCCAGGAGGCGCGCGTTCTCAACGCGAAGGTGGTGCTCATCGAAGGACATCTCGCCAATGACAGCTGTGGCTGGGCCACCGCAGTTTGGGCACGAGGCATTGGCGAGTGCGTCTTTGTATCGAGCGTTCTCAGCACGCAGCTTCTCGTTCTCTGCGCGCAACTGCATGTTCTCATGCCGCTCCTGCTGGGTCTGCAACCATCCATGATATTCCATTAGCACATAGCAACACAGCACACCGCGAATGCAAGCAGGTGATGATACTTGGTGATGATGTCAGTATTACCTTCATCTGGGTACGCTTGTTCTGGAACCAGAATTTCACCTGGCACTACAGGAATCCTGCACTTTGCCGAGTGCTCGTCGCTTTCGGTAAAGCCCCCTTTGCACTTTCGGCAAAGGCTTTGCGAGTGCCGCACTCGCAAAGCGCTTTTTCGGCAAAGACTTTTCGGCAAAGCATTCTTTGCGAGTGCCAAAGCTATCGGGCACTCGGCAAAGGCTTTTGCGAAAGTGCGTAAAACACTTCGGCAAAGAAAAACACTTTCGGCAAAGATAAAAGTCGAAAAAAACCAAAAAAATAGCAAAAAATATTTTTATTTTTTTTTTGGAGAGGCCACCACCGACCAGCTACCACTTGCCCTCAACCATGGTCTTTTTCCAAGTTTTTTCTACACTTTTTCACACTGCGGCGGAGTGGGATTCGAACCCACAACCTCTCCCTCGCGTGTCTCTTTGCCTTACCACTACACTACACTTGTCACTTGTGTCTAGATTCGTATTAGCTCCTCATATATTATACTAAATCGGAAATTGAATTTTTCAAACGACCTCGGATGCAAAAACTTTCTAAATAAAAATTGTAGATCTTGAAGAGTTGTGAAACTTTGTAGTTGACAACTTTTTAATTTAAAATCGTTTAGGTCCTCAAAAACTGGTTTGAAAACAGGATTTGCCGAGTGCCAAAAAAGGCACTTTCGGCAAAAGAGCCTCTTTTGCCGAAAGTAAAAAAAGACACTCGGCAAAAAGCCTCTTTTACCGAAAGTGTAAAAAAAAACACTTCGGCAAACAAGGTTTTTCAAACCAATTTTTGAGGCCCCAAACGAGCTTAAATAAAAAGTTGTCAACTTCTACAAAGTTTCATAACTTTTGAGATCTACATTTTTCATTTTGGAAGTTTTTCCATCCGAGGTCATTTGAAAAATTCGAATTTTAAATTTGAGAGCGCTTTAGACCTAGTTTTGCATGATAAGATGAATTGAAATCAAAAAGTTTTTGTACTATAAAGATTCATATCTTTTGGAGACTTACAAAGTTTACTTTGGTCATTTATTTATTTGACAAAATGTTAGTAACATTGTTAAGTAAATCTTATTAATCTCTCTTCTAGTTGTAGGAAACTATGAAAGGATATGAAAGAGATGTAAGTTTTGTGAACAACGTTATTGATGCTTTGTCAAATGAAGAAAATGACCAAAATAAACTTTGTAGAGCTTGAGAAGTTATGAAACTTTGTAGTTGAAAAACTTTTTTATTTAACTTTCGTTTAGGACCTCAAAACTGATTTGAAAACATGCTTTGCCGAGTGCAAAAAAGACACTCGGCAAAGAGCCTCTTTGCCGAGTGCCTTTTTTTGGCACTCGGCAAAGAAGTCTTTGCCGAAGTTTTTTTATTTGACACTTTCGGCAAAGAAGATCTTTGCCGAGTGTTTTTCTTTGCCGAGTTTTTTATTTGGCACTTTCGGTAAATAGGCTCTTTGCCGAGTGCCCGACGTTTTGCACTTTCGGTAAATATTTTTGCACTCGGCAAAGCGGATTCCTGTAGTGTGGAGGCTCAGTCCCAGCTCCCGGCTCAACTCTTTTCTCTGCTTGTCATCAGGGTGTGGGAACTCCTTGAAGAACCTGCATATCATCCATTCATTTGCCACAATCATGTCTATACCTTAGAAAACCACACCAATCACTAGATAATGGATTGGACTTACGCTTCGAGCTCCTGGATCTGGTGCTGGGTGTGGCGGTGGTAACGCTTCTTGCGGGCTGGCTGCAGGCTGAGATCCTCCTGCAGCTCCTCACCACCGGAGCCTGACCCGGCACCTCCCTCCATGTTGTCGCTGCCAGACTTGCTCTCCATCAGCAGCTCGTCATTGCGTGGGCCGCGTGCCTCGCTCTCACTTGTGGCTGCCTGCAGTGGGTGCTGCTGCTGCTGCATCGTCATAGCAAGCTGATGGTGTCCATCCATCATGTTCTGCATGACAGATTGCAATATGTCAGTTGTTGATCTCAAGCATATATGATTGATCAAGATAACAGAGAGAATAGGAAAAATGAAGAACGGACATTTCTGTGCTTGGTCCTTTTCACTGATTGACATCGACTATCTTTTTTGGACTGTGATTTACAACACAAAATAAAACTCATGGAACTTATATATAGTTCTGATCAGGCAAAGTATGCAAAGCAACAAGTACTGCAGTACATTTGCAACATTAAGGACTCTTGTACTGTTACCTTAGGTAGAAATAAAAACTGAGTGCATTTACGTACTTGTTGGTGTAAATTAAACCAACCATGTGTGAAAGGTCGTCTAAGATTTTAAGACGACAGCATCTGTACTGACTTGTAAGACTGTAGGACGTTTGGGTACAACTTGGGGAGCAATAAATTCAAGCAAGTACCGATTAAGCTAGTTGGCGAAAAGGATTGGGGAGCTTAAACCAAATCAGGAGATCAAGAACACAACACACTTGCTTGCTGGAGAAATAAAGGATACATACATGACCGGGCTTCTTGAAAACTCTACATATACACAGCTTTTCTAGTGCACTGCGGCAGAAGATAATATATGCAGCAGAAAGTGCTTCTTCATGGCTTCATTCATCACACCAACCATACTATTTCTCAACTCTCAGTCTCAGGTGCTGAGTGATGATTAGTACTGATGAGAGCATGCAATGCAGCAGCAGATTTTAATCCTGAAGATACGATCGAGTCTCCTTTTGGCATTTATTTATCTCCTACTTAAATGCCTTATTTTCCGGAAATAAATTGATGGTGATTTCGTCGATCATATCGTGTAATGGGAATTTATTTCCTTTGAAGGATGACAAGATATAGTATACTATGACGACTACCATCAGTGTAGTCGTACTATATATCTAGCAGATGAAGAGATGAAATGGTAGGTTTATGAGATTTGTTACAATGAAAAGCACAGATTATATTCATGGAAATGGAAAGGAAAACCCAGCCACGATTCATTAACAATACACAGACAACGAAGCAAGAAAAAAAAAACTGTCCTGGAGAAATCAAGCTGACAAGAACACATACAGGCAGCTAGCGAATAATCACTACTGAATGATCTGTTCGTATATACACGGCCCCGAATTGAAGATGAAGTACAGTACAGACAAGCAAGAGGTGCAGAGATAGAGAGAGGTACCTGGCCGAAAGAGGCGGCGTAGCTGGTGAGGCCGCCGATCATGGCCGCCGCCGTCGGCATGTTCCGGCCGGGGATCATCAGGCCCCCAGGCATAGCTGGGGATGGAGGAGCTAATCTCCTCTCCCTGGCCTTAGACAAAACCCTAGTGCCTCACCATGCACGCTCCTTCCTCCCCGAGCATAGATCTACGCCTCTGCAAAAGCAAACCATCAGCAATCGGCCGGCCGGTCGGCCAGGAGCTCCCTCCGATCCGATCTTCGTATACACGCGCGAGTGGGAGGATAAAACAGCTCTGTGGGGAGTCCGGCCAGTCGGCTCCAGTGATCATGAGACGATCGAGGACGACGTCGGAAGAGCTAGCTTGTAGCTGGCGTGTAGATGTGGAGGAGGAGAAGGGAGGGAGATGGAAAGGGACGGCGGCGGCGGCGATGGAGACGGTGGATTGGAGGAGTGGGGAGGGGAAGGGGAAGGGTGGAGGGTGCGCGTATTGAATGCCGGAGTAAATGTGGGAGAGTAGCGAGAGGGTGCAATGGCATTCAATGTCGTCGCCGTGGAGTTATTGCATGACACACAGCACACAGAGCGGCACAGCCCACACACACACTCTCTCTCTCTCATCTCACAGCAGCTTGAGAGAGAAAATCTGGACGTGGAGAGAGAGAGAGAGGAGTGGTGTGGATGGGTACACCGTACACGTATATCACGTACGTACGGAGTACAGTGGTGGTATACGTGTAGTGAGCAACCATACCAAAGTAACCAAACCGTGCATACATCCATTTGTATGTATCTCATGTTAGAGTCACAGTACAATTAATGTTTTCGATCAGTCACAATAAAACAACATTAATCGACTTATTAGCTGTAGAAACTATCGGCCACACAATCGGGAAAGTTGTATAATGAATAGGTATAGATAGATAGTAAAAACAAGAGTAAATTACACTGTAGGTACCTAAACTATTTAGTGTACACAGAAGTATAATAAATAAGTATAGTTCGAGTACCTAGGCGTTTGTTTTTAGTTAGAGTACCCAGAAATTATGTAAGTATACTTCCAATACCCGAAGTTACGTTTTTTTTTAGTTGAAATACCCATATGTGAAACACCAAATAGTTTAGGTATCTACAGTATAATTTACTCTAAAAACAATGTAATAATTTATTTTTAAAATCTCAGCAACAGTTTTACTAAGTTAACTTATTTTAGAAGGAAAACTAAAGAGAGAAATATGAAACAAGAAAACCCCACCTACCTCAGGATGAGGAAAGAAAAAAAAAAAAAGACAAAAAAACACTATTGCTATTGGGGTGCCTCAAGCAGCCACCGCCCACGAGTTGCAACTTTCTAAAAAACCGTTACCACCTGAAACCCAAAACCCTTAGACTTTGCACTGTTAAGTTGGCACATCTTGTCAAAAACTATCTTGTATTGTTGTGTATCTTTCAACGTCAGTTGCAAGGGTTGCATGGTTGAATGTGGAAAGATTTGTCGCTTGTGCTCTTCCAAATGTTCCACCAGAAGTAATCCATCAAATTCTTGTCGCTTCTCTTCCTCGGTTGTTGGCCTTGCCTTTTTGCAACATTTGTAAATTGACTCCGAGAGGTCATGAGTTAGAAGTTGATGAAGATCAAACCACGTTAGAATGGTTGTCTAGACTTGTTTGGTGAAAGAGCAATGAAAGATCAATCTTTACAAAGATGTTTAGGGGTTTCTAGTTGTGATGCACACAAATTGCAGATTAGGTCATTAGGCCATCCACGTTAAAATTTTCGGGTGCATCAACGTCCGGTGAAAGACCTACATGTTTGTTCTGCTTTTGCTCTTCAAATTGTATAGAAATTTAATTTGGTGTTGCTACCACTAAGTTATACCACATATGCACATCGAGTTGAGTAATTTCCATATTCAATGCCACCAGATACCATCATCCCGGTCCACATTTCATTTTACCTTTTGCAACACCCACCTTAGATTCAAATTATTTCTTCCCTTGACAATGTAAGTGGGCAGACAGGTGGAAAACACTAGCCCCTACATCGATCTCATCATTCAAGGCGCACCAAGCTCAAATGACGTACCACCAATGGGCTAGACCTCTTCTCCACAACATCTTCCGTGCACCTAATGCTGCTACTACTCTTGACAACTTCTTTTTAGTTCTTCCATTCATCCTCACACGACAAAGCCATTAACACATAGTGTACTCATTCCTTCCCATAGTCAAATTGACCGCTCAATCTTAGTGGTCACCCAAATTTCTCATGACTGTGGTTCACCAAAACATCAAAGCTAGGAGGTATACTAAAGAATTGAACTTGTTCATGCATGCTTTCAAACTCCCCATTTCATTTAACTTTGCCACCATGAAACATTCTAAACTATCCATCTATAAATTGAAGCAACACATCAACACTAACAACAACTACACATTTTTCCAAAACAAATTGTGTCCAATCCCTAGTACAACAAAGGAAAAACATCTAGCCTATCCAAATCCTTCATTTAACAACTACTTAGGTCCATGCAACCCGTAGTTTACTCCCAATCCACGGGCTAAGTATGTCCTAAGTCTAATGTACACATCAAAGGCTAACAACAAACACAAACAAACATCGACAACATCCAAATTTTGGTAACCCTATCATGGCAACACTAAGCCAATAAATAAAGAAATGGAGTGGGAGAAGGTGTACTGCCTGCCGGTGAATGGAGGTCCACGGAGCAGGGGCGGGGATGCCAACTGCGCCCTTCACTCCCGGGCGCTAGACGTGGTGATGCTCAACTCGTTTGGCGGTGGGGAGACGACAACAACTTGCGCCACCACGGGTAGACGGGAGGTGGTAGAGGCGGCGGCGGGCGAGGAGGCGCCTCTTCGCGAGGGTAACAATTGAGGAAGGTGGAGAGAGAGAGAGAGAGAAAACAAAGTGGGCTGGGCCGTCAACCCTAAGTCATCGGGCGACAGCGTTGTCATGCCGAGTCGGTCGTGTGATGTAGTGGGCCCCAACATGCGCCACAAAGGATCGGTCAGCGGTCCACACGATGACGTTAGACCTTGTCACACCAGCCATGTTGACACGACCAAAGGGGCTATATTTGCTTAATCTTACTTGAAAGGTTTTAACTGGTTATTATTAAAATATTGATTAGAGAAGAATAAAAAATAAGGAGTTGCTACTGGTTTCTCGGCTATAGCAAGAGGGCATCTACGGGCTATCTCTCTCAACCCCATTCCCCTATCCTCCTATTTCCTCTCCCTCCTTCCCTCTCTTTTATTTACCAACTACTTCGCCGTGACCGACCGACGATTGGAGGGAGGCTAGATCCACGTGGAGGGTAGCCGGATCTCCGCTTTGCCGTACCGAATTTGTCTAGCTTCACTTGTGGGGGTGGTTGTGCGGTCTAGTCTCCTTTTATGTCTCTCACCCAATTTGCATGCTCCAACATTTTTCTTGGTGCATTTCCCTCTTTATTCGATAGGTCTTTGTGGTGGCTATGTCACTGTGGGTGTTTTCGTCTTGGGCACCGACTTCGGTATCACCTCTTAATGGTGGGATTATCGGTGGTGTCTTCCTATGGTTGTGTGTATGACGGGACGCCGTGGTACACATGGTAGCGTCTAGTGTTGGAGGTGGCACCCATGTGTCATCACCGGTGTCTTTCCTCAAGAGTCCATGACAATTCAAAATACCTCGACTTTTTCGAGCAGTGCGAGTCAAATAGCATGACACATGCTTCCTTGGAATGGGCCCCGGTGGGGACTGTGTGAAGGTGTTGTTGTTTGAGGTCAAGGAAAAAGCCCAAATGGCAGCCTCCGAGGATGTCATATCCTCCTTGGAGGTGCCCTCTTCCTAACTCTTCTCCTACTTTGCTAGAATTGCAGGTGAAAACCTTTACATGGTGGGCTAGTGTTTTCAACACCTTTGGGGTCATTTCCTTCTTAAAGGAGTTGCTAGAATTTTCTTGCTCCGTTGTTGCACCCTTGTCATACGACGTTGTTGTGGCACTTTTTTTTTCTCTTCTCGGTGTATAGTTTGGATCAACACGACGAGTTTGTTAGTTGTTCTTGAGGTAGGTTGGTAGAAATAATTGTTTTGCTAATTTGTTCTTTAGTAGAGGTGTTCAGAGTTGCTTTAGTTGTTAGCTAAATTTTAGTGCGGTTGAGTTGCTAGTTGGGTTGCTTCGACCAAGTTGGTTTAGAGTTGAGCTGAGTAGTGGTGAAGATCTTAGTTGTTGGGTCGGTCAACAAGGTTGTGCACAATGAGTGAAGTATTGTCCTAGTTGTGCGGGTTTGGGCCCGATCACCACTAAAAACTGAGCCTACAATTTCTTTTTAATATTCCACATCTAATAAAAAAAATTTGGTAAAGCTTTTGCCATCCTTTTGAGAAAAATGTAAATGGGAAGGCATCATTGATCCAAGTGCTATTGATCAAGGCTTTGTTTGTTGTGATGCTCTTGCTTCGTGATTTGCCAAATAGGAGTCGTGCGATGTTTCATTTGGCGCTGATGTGTTTACTCAATTGCATTTCCAGATTTCCAGAAGGGGTCGTGTCTCTTTCCAACCAGACATGTTGTTTGAGCTATTTTATTGAGCGAGGCAGCTCTTGAAACTTCAAAGCATGTTTCCTAAAAAAAAATAGAAACAGAAACGGTACTAAATACAGGAAAAAATGTACTTCGTTACAAAAGTTTGCTAAAACTGTGTAATATTAATCTAAAAGAACTGTGAAATATCTTTAATATAAAAGTTTTGTGAGCAAGGTGCAGTGGCATTGATCATGTTGTGTCATGCAGCACGATGCTGGTGACTGACGCTCTGCAGCCCAGTTCTGAAATACTGCAGCGTCAGTACTCCATCACCATCAGGAGTTCAGAGTGCAGGAACGGTCAGCTCTGGTTTTGACATAGATTGGCCCGACTTTTTCGCTGAAGCCCAATAGGATGGCCCGTCTAGCCCAAAGCACAAGAGGAAAGCTAAAATATATATATTTATTTATGGACATTTTTACTCAAAAAAATTATGGACAATTATATTCAATATGACAGCAAAATAGATTTTTACAAGTCGTTCTGAATCTTACTATTGCTAACTAAATAGATATTCCTTTTCGTGCATCCCAGTTAGTTTTGACAAGAAACATTAGATACAGGATAAATACTAGTAGAAATTGTAGTTACAAACAACAAAAACATCATACTACCATTTATCTATTTAGTGATCTCTAATCATCATTGACAACAATTTTTGGATCTATGTTATTTCCAAAAAAAAAAAAATCCTCCACCGTACCATTATGAGAAATAATATAAAATATCCCCATATATAACTCGAACAATTTTACACACCTCTACCACTTTGAAAAATAACGTGAAGTAAAACCTATTTTTTAACTAGTTGGATTCCCAGCGTTCTTTGCGGGTATAGATAAATTTTATTTAATTGCATAGAGAAAGCATTAGTAGGGTGCAGCAAGCAAAGTATAATTTAATTTTTATATAGATTGGGCAGCCCAAGCATCTTGGCTACAATTAAATTCTGAAACTATGACCATTGAAATCACAATTTACATCATGGGGAGTCAGCTTACATATAGGTTATTAACATCCAACATGTACTTCGTTGTTAGGGTTGACAACAAATTTTAGTGGCTCCTAACTACAGAAATGAGACTTGGAGCATCAATGATGTCACCACCGATAATAAGACCGATGAAGCATATCATGGCATTACAAAATAGTAGATAGATAAAAGAACCCCTTTAGTGATCCTTTATGCCCACACAGTAGCGAACGATGAAACAGATAGTATAGCAGGTGTGTAAAAAGAATTAAGTTCATTAAGCAATAAAGGTGAAAAGAATTAATAAATAATTAAGAGACCCATCGCTTATCTGATCTTGCTCGACGCTCAGCTGCAGGCTAATGATGGTGTGCTCCATCGGTTGCTCTTTGCTGGTGTGTGCATGGCAGGAGGCTGGTATGGACCGCTCTCGGTTGCTCAGTTGCAGGCATTTTTGCATCACTTGCACCAACCAAATATGTTGTCTGTCAGTGAAAAAAGAAAGAAATACAGAAGTTTGTGTCCTATTTTTACACCTTGTTGACACCCAAAAATGGCATAGGCTAAACCACCGCGAAAACTCCAGACTTAGCCATATTTTGGAGGTCCAAGTCACCGCGAAATTTCCGGACTTAGCCAAATTCTCGAGGAGGATCGAAAAAGGCTTTTACGGAATGTGACCGGACTCACCGGGCGGCGTCGGTCCAGCGTCCGTCCTAGCGTCCGGTCTTGCTGCGCGGCCGCGATCGGTTTGCAGACCTTTCGTTCAACCGATCGGGACGCTGGCACCGGGCGTCCGGTGATTCCCCCGCGGCGTCCGGTCGGTCCGGCGGCGTTCAGGCCTGCACCGGACTCGACCACCGGAAGCACACATGCGCCCGGTCTTGGCGTCCGTGCCGTGGTCCGTGAGTTTTGCGCAGCGAATCGATCTGCAGGGCTTCTTGGATGTTGCACCGGACTCGACCACGGGCGCCCGGTGCATGCCCGATCGGCGCCCGGTGCTCCCCGCGCGCCCCGTGTCCGTCACGAGATCCGAACCGATTTGTTTCCAATCGTGTTTAGGTCGGTTTTGAGGCTTGGAAACGCCCAAGGATGGTTTCCTAAAAGGATAAGACCACCCTCCCCTATATAATGAAGGGGTTCATGGCCGATTTGATCCCATCTACATCCAATCGTCATATTACAACATATCTCTCAACTTTTTAATCTCTTCCAACCCCCAAATTCTTTGTTCGACGACGAACTCCGCGTTCTCCGCCGGCGTTCTAGGCGCATCCGCTGCTCCTAGGACAACCCTTGCAGTGCGGCGTCTCCCGCCGGGTCTTCCGGAGGTGCGTTCGAAGGTCTTCCGGCCGCCACCGAGCTCTCGTTGCCCTTACCGAACCCTAGATCGGTTTGGGTGATCACGCTGCGGTGCTCGCTGCTACTAGGTTGTTTAGCAACCTTCATTGGGTGTCCAAGGCCCTCTTGGTGTGTTGGTGCGAGAAGCCCTAACTTTTGCGTCAACACACCGATGATCACTACCTCGATCGGCGATTATATTAGCGACTAAAATCGAGTAATGATAATTGATCACTCGGTCGATTAGCTAGTCTCTGGGACGGCGGGTGGGGCGGCAATCACATTACATGACAATTTTCTGCGGAGGCGGCGATGCGAGGTTAGGATCGAGCCCGGCCCGGGTCCACGGGCGCCCGCCGCTGGCGTCGAAGACCAGCGGCGGCGATGGCGGCGACCCGAGCAGCGGCAGCGCTCCTCCTCGTTCTTCGAGGAGGGAACCGCAGCAGCGCGGCGCCGGGTCACGAACATCTTGTACGTCGTCCCGCCGCCGCCCGCGGATGACGATGGCAACACCAGCTGAGGTCCGGCGGCGGGGGTGGCACCGTGACCGCCATGTTCACCGCGGGTCGCGGCGACGATTACTCCTGCATCGACAACGGCAGGGGAGGAGCGGAGCACTGGGGCGATGACTTCATACCACGACGCCCACTCACGCTCCCGCCGCCGATGGGCTCCGCCTCCACCGCCGCAGCCTTGGGGCTCCGACTCGAGGTGGCTGGCTGGCTGCTAGGGTAGTTGGTGGTGGCGGCAGCGACGGAGACTCTGGCGGGCGGCGGGCGCCCCCGCGGCCTCCTCGGAGTGTCAAAGGTTCCCAGCCCATACGCGCGCCTTCCTTCCCCACGCACCGGTCACGGATCTCCGCCGCATACCGCCCCACACGATCGCTTCCGCGACGTCATGGAGCCTCGTCGTTGTTGCTCCGCCACCGGCGCTGGAACACCCCTTTGCGTACCGCTTCCGACGGCGATGGACGACGATCTCTCGCTTGGGCGCCATGGATGGATGGACCCACGATGATCCAACGGTGTATGTCGCCGATCTACGCTTGGGCGCCATGGATGGATGGACCCACGATGATCCAATCTGGTGCGTGTCGCCTCGCGTAGTACTCGTCGCTTGCTATATAAACATGTGCTTGTTTGTTACCCTTCTCTTATGGAGCTCGGATGGATGGATGGGAGTCACGATGACCCTTCGTGTGTCCTCATTCGCACACACATGGAATTGAATGCGTGCTTTCGGTGGATATCATCGATTACCGCCGCTGGCCGCCTCTTCGTGTACAAAGCCGAAAAAATGAAACGGCAAAGCGAGTTGATGGGATTTGAGGGGTGGGGCTGTGCGGTGCCGCTGGTAAGATAGCTGAAGAGGCAGCCGGTAATTAAACTTTTTTTCTCTCTTCGAGCATGATGATGGTTGTTGGCTTCCTGAGCAACAAATGAATGGGGCTTAGTGGGTACGGAGGAGTTACCAGTGACGTGGACCAATGAGAAGCTTGAGAATTGCTAATTTAGCCCCCTAGTGGAAGATATGCTTATTGGAGTTTTAGATTACTTGCACACATTATAATTAGAGGTCTCTTTTGGGCCCCACATATATAAGACATGCTTGTAATAAGTACTCTCTCCATCCCAAATTATAAACCATCCTAACTTTCTTATATTGAGTCAGACCTTTGACGACATGTTCCCAGCTTGCAGGGCGAAGACCGGTAGAGCAGCTCGTTGCCGGGGCATGGTGCCAAAGGCCCGTGTGTAGTTTAGGTTGATCCCAATGGATCCCTTAGTTGTTATGGCTAAAATGTAGTTCGAGGCACTGGTCGGGCCTAGATACGGCCTCTCTTGTATTTTAAAACTTCTTTTCTTCTTAATACAAAGATACACAATGCTCTTGTGTATTCGTGAAAAAAAAACTTTCTTATATCAAGTCAAAGCGTACAGCTGGGTCTAAGTTTTGGCTGTCCCTTAATAATTAGAATCAGTTTTTGCACTGCAGCAAACAGCAAGTGCTGACAGACTAGTAATTAAGGAGCGAGCTTATCCAACTCCTTGAAATGATTGGCTTGGTCATAGGAGCATAGGACAAGGCCATTGATACACGCATGGCTGCACATGCACGCATGCATGCACACGCGTGATCTGATGTGACGCAGCAGGTGCAGAGGAAGGCCCGGCTACCAGCGTCCGTGCTGACTGATGATCATGATCGATGAGTGTGGTTTGTTCTGTTCACGCTTGTATTTGGACGCCCTTGACTGATGATCATGATGAGTCATCCATGAGGAGGAGGTGGAAGGAGGACGACGCCGCTGCTGACGCTGCTGTTGTGCGTCGTTCTCAGACGTCAATGGCCATCCCGTCGTGTCCCCGGGCCGATTCAGCTCACAAACTGAAGGCCCGCCCGGCCGGCCCTTCTCCGTTCTTTAATTAACTTGCTGGCTGGCCTCCCTGCCCGCCTAGGGCGAGACATGGCACGCCACGTCTAGCTTTGTTGCGCATGCGTGTACGTGTACCTTTCAGTTTCAGATGATGGTTGTTGACGGCACGCCTTTTTGTTTTTAATATTTCTCTCTGCTGATTATCTACCTATAGCGCTACTACAGTAGTAGGTAGCAGAGGTACATTGTCCTCTGATTGATTGGTTTTCTGGTAAACGTTGTGACCTGGCAACTAATTAATTTGCATGCTTGATAGATGTTAACTTATCTTATTGTGCCCGTGTGTCGTTGTGTGAAATGTGATTTATATAAATGATATATGTGTTGGGGACAGACAGACACGCGTCGCTCCTCTGATATATAATGATAATGATTATATAGAAAAGGAAGGGAGGAGTAATCGAACTCAGATGGCCAAGATTAATCTGTGCCACTCGATTGCGAATTCTTCTTTTATTTTGATTGAATTGTTGCAGCTTGCAGCTAGGCAGAAAGAATAACTGTGGTTGTTGTCCATGATTATTGGATAGCCGGCCATATAGTCCACGTACGTACGTAGGGCTCTAGGGCACCATCGATGATTCCATGGATAACAAAAAGAGTTCATTTATGATCAATCGTAGCTTCGAGAGCTTATATGTATATATATGCTCTGCCATCCCCAACCATGCATGCATTGTGCATGATTAAATGAAGTTGGATATGCATGTTCTTGAGAACAAAAGAAAACAGAGGGCTAAATTGTAGCAATCCATAAAAAGACAGCAAATAATTTTCATTCTGTTGATACACATAATTAACTTTTGTACACTAAACATATCCTATATAGTATCATTATTCACTTGTCAAAACTTGCAAAAAATGGAGGATTGGGCCGGCCAGAGGGGGCGGGCGAGGGGCCGAGGGGGAGCCACCGCCGCCCCCACCTCTCCCTCGCTCCACATCATCGTCGAATTAGATTAAGATTAGGACTTTGGTGTGAAGGAGATATTTTCAATCTATAAAGGAAGTCTCCTATTAGGAAAAGAATAAGAGTTTGCTTATTGCGAACACATGGTTGATTTATCTCAAATGTGTTTAGTTTTGATGTAGTGATTGTCAACACTCAACATTCTTTCTCTATTTTCTTTTTATCTTTTCGCCGGCTATGGTTCACCGGCACACGGAGTGTGTCAAGACGATCTCTTGGTTCGTGTTGTTGTGCGGGTGTGGAGCTCGGAGATGGTAGCCGACGGAGAGGTGAAGGTGCCAAGGAGGACGCGGGCCGACGGACCGTGGAGGTGAAGGACGGACGGGAGGCTTGGACCGAGGGGACCGGGTGCCGGGCGGCTAGCCATGGTGGTCGACATCCGGGACATCGACGGATGCAAGAGGACGTGGGAGGACCGTGTCGATCGGGTCAAGACGGCAGCGTGCAGGCAGAGCGGGAGCTCGGATGACTTGGCGACTTCGGGCGGTCAAGACGGGCGGTGACACGTGTCGAGGAGGTTTGGTGGTTTGCCCTCAAAACCATCGGCGCTGGTTTCGTGGTTTGGGCCTCAAAACCACGGGCGGGTTTTCGTGGTTTGCGCCTCAAAACCACGGGCGGGTTTGGTGGTTTGTGCCTCAAAACCACAGCGCTGGTTTTCGGGTTTGCGCCTCAAAACCCGGTGTTCCGGCGGACGGAAGGACAAAGACGCGGGCGGCATCGGGAGATTGCGTGGAGGCAAGGCTACCGTGAGGAAGGCGCGGTGGTCGCCGGATCGAAGATTACCCGTAGTCGACGGAAATAGCCTTAGGGTTACAAAATCGACTCATGTATCCTAGGGGTAGTTTAGGCAGAGGGAATAGGGGCTATTTAGCGTAGGCATACCCCTTCATCCTTCCTTGCCTCTCATTTTACGGTTTCTAGTCTAGGTTCTCGACACGGTGGTGTGAGAGGTCCACCGATTTGTATCGAATTTGCCGAGCAAGGGCTAGCTCGAGTAGTAGCCCGTCACATGGTGACGTTTGGGTTGATTCGATCGGTGTTCTTTGTTGATCTTGTGCTTTGTGATTTTTGTTCATCACTTGTTCTTCCCGAGTTCATCCTCTCCCCTCTATTCTCTTCGCGATTTCTTCGTTTTGGCACCGTTTGATCTCGTTTTTTCTTGCGTTGATTCGTGCTAGGGACGTGAGAGGATCATTTCCACCGAAGGGTTTGAGCTAATTCCTCACGAGCACGTAGATCGGGCGAGTTTTGGATCAAGGTGACCTTTTTGGGTGTGTTCTTCGTGTGATCCGCGATTTCTCTCGATTCACTCCATCAATCTCAAAATTTCCATGGGGAAATGGTCACCCACATGCCTAGATGCTATGGCTCGATTC
Organism: Hyparrhenia diplandra; assembly: GCA_015847255.1. Taxonomy (NCBI): domain Eukaryota; kingdom Viridiplantae; phylum Streptophyta; class Magnoliopsida; order Poales; family Poaceae; genus Hyparrhenia; species Hyparrhenia diplandra. The sequence continues at coordinate 426,786 of JADLZK010011638.1, forward strand.
TTGTGACCCGAGGTTGCGATTTGAGTGAGTTTGGATCGATTTTGGGGTGAGTCGCCGCCCCTGGGCTGCTGCTGTGGCGTCGGGTTGACGGACGCACGACGATCGACGCGACGCGTCGTGTTGACCGGATTTCCGGTCTGTTCGTCGCTTGGCCGGGTGACCGGACGACCGACCGGACGACGACCAGGTTGACCGACGGTCCGGTCGGCGCCCGCGAGGTTCCGCAAGGGCGTTCGGACCGGACGCCTCGACCGGACGCTTGACCGGACTTCGCCCGGTGAGTCCGGTCGGTGAGTCCGGGCCACTGCGCAGGTCGTTTTCTTCTCGTCTCTTGCGTGTTTGTTTCGCTCGGTTTCCGGTTGATCCGGCCGTGAGTCTAGAGCAAACTCTAGCTCATCCACCTTGCATCCAAGGTCGCGGATCATACCGTGTGGTGTGTGCTTTTTGCCCGAGGGGTCGTGGAGAGCTACAAGTCATCTAATTCGAAAGAATATAATTGAGGCTCCCATTCACCCCCCCTCCGTCGCCGTTTCGGTCCTTCAATTGGTATCGAAAGCAGGTTAAGGATCATATCCACCTTAACCGGTTCTTGATCCTTGTAAGGCGACATGGAGAGGTTTGGTCACTTTGGTGGCAAGCCTCCGGAGTTCGATGGCACCAACTATCCCTATTGGAAGATTAAGATGCAAGCGCATCTCATGGGGATAGATTGAGAGTGTGGGAGATCGTTGAGGATGAGAACTACCAAGTGCTTGCCGCCGAGTGGGTGAGGATCAAATAGCCCAACACAATGCCAACAACCGAGCGAGGAGTGTCTTGTTCTCGAGCCTCAAGGAGAGCGAGTTTGAGAGGGTAGCCACTTGTGAGACCGCTAGAGAGGTGTGGAAGACTCGAGAGCTACCATGAGGGAACCCCACAAGTCAAGGCCGCCTCTACGAAACCTACAAGAGAGAGTACAATAACCTCATCCGGCTTGATGGCGAGACCATCGATTCTCTCTTTGCTAGGTTTCGCACGATCTCGCAACAAGCTTCGCGGCGAACAAGCCTTCGGAGAGGTTGGACGAGCACGAGAAGGCGATGCGGCTCCATGCACGCCCGGATCGGAAGGTATGGGATGTGAAGGTGTCCGCATCATGGAGTTCCCCGCCAACTACGACACCCTCACACCCGACGAGCTCTACAAAGAAGCTCAAGTCTTCCGAGATCGAGGCGCAGATCCAGCGGTCGAAGGACCCTTCGCGCCAAACGTTGCACTCGCCTCTGGTAAGGGCGGTTCCAGTTCTTCGCTAACCCTTCACGCATTTCTTTCGCCTTGTCTTCCTTGGTGTCCGTGGGATGAGGAGCAGATGGAGAGCCTTGGGGATGATGAGCTTGCACTAGTCATCACCCCGATTCTCGCGGTTCCACAACAACCGCATGAACCGCCGGGCGTGGCGGTGCTTCCAAGGGCGGATGCTTCGAAAAGCGGAGATCCGGACCACTTCGCTGTCGCCCGCCCCAAGAAGAGCAAGGACAAGTACTCCGCGAAAAGTACTACTCCAGCAAGTACGACGCCGACAAGCGCAAGGACAAGCGCGAGTACACCTCCGGCAAGCACAAGTCCAAGAAGGGATTCGACAAGGAGGCGATCAAGAAGAAGTACCTCAAAGCGTGCCAAGGAGCACAAGCACGCCTTCCTTGCCTCCCTCCTCACCCCGACAACGACTCCTGGACGGGCAATCTTCTTCGCGATGAGGAGTCCGAGCGCAAGGTTGAGGACAAGTGAATGGACTTTGCTTCTTCACCGACTCCAAGCCCGGGGCTTCGCACCATGGCCCTCGATGGAGGGGTGACCGACAACGCCAAGCCACACGGCAACGACTCCTCTTCCTCCGAGGTACCTCCTACAATCGAATCTCTCTCCGATGAGGTTGAATCTTTGGGCGGCGCGCTTTGTGTGTCAAGAGAAGTTGCTTAAGCGTGCCGCTAGGGAGAGAAAGGAGTACAAGGAGAAGTGGGAGATGGCTGTGACGGAGATAGAGCCGCTTAGGAAGCTCGGCCAATGTCTCCGATGAGACGGAGTGTGATGCTTGCTTATTTGTGCATATGTCTAGTATCATGTCTTTGCAGTCAAGTATTCGCCTTGCTAGATGAGCACGTTGATTTGAAGTCTAGGCCGACGTTGAGTGCGTGCAAGTCTTGTCCTCGACTTGCGATCCGAGTTGGCGAGAAGGCTGCCAAGCTTGCCGTACTTGAGAAGGCCAACAGGTAGCACCGCGGCTGGGATGTGCTAAGTGTGAAGCTTTGGAGTTGGAGCTCATGTCTTGTAGGCATGACAAGGGGGAGAGTCGAAGAGGAGATCAAGTATCTTCGCCTGCCTTGAGTTGGGTGTCTTGTGGAGAGCCGCAGTTTGGCATGATGATGAGTCGGGTTCAAGAGGGGGACCGACACATCGGGTTTAGGCTTTGCTATAGGTGGGATGGGAGAAGTCATTTATGGCAAGGTTGGTCAAGGCGTGGTTTGAGCTCGAGTGAGAAACCAACCAACACTCCCAAATTGACCAAGATCACTCCACCGAGCCTACCAAGCCTATTGTGCAAAATGGCATTCTCCAAGAGCCCACCAAGACTCCACCTCCCAAACAAGTGTGGCTTCCCAAACCGAACCACCTCAAGAACCCACTTGACACTTTGCCCGTGATCCCTCGAGGAAACCCTTCCTAAAGCCAAGACCACAACAAGAGTGAACCATCCACCCAAGAGAGTGAACCAACCACCACCCAAGAGAGAGGTGAGGTATCACCGTGAGTATTGCCGAGAGAGATGGTCACTTGGTTGAGTTTTGCTTCGGGAGGAAGAGGGATGTTAGGCGTAGAGTGGAGTTTGAGAACCGTGACATGTACCACCCACCACTTGGCTTGTATGAGAGGGGTGTGTGTCGGTTCGTAGGCGCTTTGCTAGGCCTGAAGGTAGGAGGTCTCGAGAGGTTTGGGCCACGGTTTGTGAGACCGTTTGGCGGTCGAAGCTCCGCGAAAGTGAATGTAGATCCTCGCTTTGGGAGTTTTGAGGTTGAGAAGAGGAGAGCACCACGCTTTGTTGTGCGTGGTAAGCGCTTGAGAAGATGGGGCGTGGGATGTTTGTTTTGCCTAATGCATTTTGGGGCAAGATGGTCAACACCGGTACTCTTCCAAGTTTACTAACCCGGTGTTGTTGTGCCATATGCTCATCCCATGTTTTATCGTTGATACAGCCGGAAATTTGGAGGACATGTGGCTCATTGACTCATTTGTTCTCGACACATGACCGGAAACTCCAAATGGTTCTCCACCTCACCCCCATGAAGACAAAAGAGTACATCATTTTCGGGACAAAGAACAAAGGGAAGATTCTATCTCGAGGGTCCATAAGGATCAATGACCACTTTGTGCTCAAGGATGTGGCGCTTCGTCTCCAACCTCGCACTTCAACCTACTGGCGTCTCCCGGCTCATGGCGGATGGGTATGAGGTACGCTTTAAGGTTGGATGCTCTCGAAGTTTTGGACTCTCGCGATGATCTTATTTTGCCGGATCGTGCCATTTGGGCAAGTCTTTCGTGCTGATTTTTCTCGTGGCTTTGGCACTTCTTGTTGCTTGTTGGCCGGGTCCTCCTCGATTTGTGGAAATGGCATAGGAGACTTGGACACTGAGCTTTGACCTTCTCACGAGGTTAAGTTCCATGGGTCTAATCCGAGGATTGCCTAAACTCAAAATTGAGAAGGATTTGGTTTGCCATCCCCTCGCCGCCACGGGAAGATGGTATCCCGCTTCCCACCACCCGCCAGCAGATTATGACCTCGAGACCGGAGAGATCCTTCACATGGACACCGTTGGTCCATCTCGGGTGAGGTCGGTGGGTGGGAAGTGGTATTGTCTAGTGATCGTTGACGATTTTTCGAGATACTCTTGGGTCTTTTTCATGGAGGGCAAGGATGAGGCTTTCGGTTTTGCTTTCGTGATTTGATTTTGAGGCGAGAACTGAGTTGATGTGATACACCATTCGAGCGATTCGCAAAGGGACAATGGCACGAGAATTTAAGAACTCTCGCCGAGTCTCTTTTTGCGCTAACCTTGGTGTCGAGCACAGTTTTCTAGCCCTTATGTTCCGCAGCCAGAACGGGATTGTTGAGCGGAAGAATCGGACGCTTGTGGAGATGGCGAGGACCATGCTTGATGAACACAAGACGCCGAGGAAGTATTGGGCGGAGGCAATTAACACGGCGTGCCATGTCTCCAACCGCATTTTCCTCCTCCGTGCTTTCACCAAGAAGACATCTTATGAGTTGCGGTTTGGGAGATCGCCCAAGGTGAGTCACTTCCGTGTGTTTGGATGCGTGTGCTTCATTCTTAAGCAAGGTAACCTTGACAAATTCGAAGTCTCGACTGTTGATGGTATCTTTCTTGGTTATGCCTTGCACTCACACGCCCTACGGGGTTCTCAACCTTGAGACTAACCGCGTTGTAGAGACGTGTGAGGTAACCTTCGATGAAACCGCACCTTGTTCTTCTTACGTGTTTGAGTGTGCGTGAAAGGAAGAGATGGAGCGAGCATCTTTGTGGAGGAGGAGCAGGAAGATGTTGGCTGGGGTGATCCCGGCGACTCCACCGCTTGCCCGGTCGACCTCGCGGCGGCGGCGACGGCCACGGACCAGACCTTTCTACCACTACTTCACGGGGTCGGGTGGGAGCAGCCTCCTCAAGGCGAGGCGGCCGCACTTGAGGAGGTTCCCGATCCGGTCGAGGGGAGGCGACATCTACGCGCCTGGCGCCTCAAGACATTCAGCGTCGTCACCCCCAGGAGACCATGATTGGAGGGCTTGATCAAAGGGTAACTTCGTTCCAAATCTTATGCCATGTGTCATTTTTGCTCATTCCCGCATTTGTTTCCACTCTTGAGCCCAAAGATGTTAACACCGCATTATCGGATTCGGATCGGGTCAATGCCATGCATGAGGAGTTGCGTAACTTTGAGTTTTAAAACCAAGTCCGGGGTCTTAGTGCCACCTCCCGGCTCAGTGTCATCCCATAGGAACCAAGTGGGTGTTTAAGAACAAAAGTAGTGAGGATGGGGTGGTTGTGAGAAACAAAGCCGCATTAGTTGCCCGGGGGTTTTGTCGAAAAGAGGGTATAGACTATGAGGAAACCTTCGCCTCAGAGTAGCCCGCATAGAAGCCATTAGGATTTTGCTTGCCTTTGCAGCCTCGAAGGGCTTTAAGCTCTTCGGATGGATGTCAAGAGTGCGTTCCTAAATGGGTTCATAGAGGAGGAGGTGTATGTGAGGCAACCCAGGGGGTTTGAGCATCCTAAACACCCGCACTACGTGTACAAGTTGTACAAGGCTTTGTGCGGCCTCAAACAAGCCCCCCGAGCATGGTATGAGAGACCGAAAGCTTTCCTATTAGCTAAGGGTTTTGTGATGGGGACCGTAGACAAGACCTTGTTTTCGCTTAGGAAGGGCAATGACATACTCCTAGTCCAAATATATGTGGATGATATCATCTTTGGTGGCTCTTCACATGCTATGGTATCGAAGTTTTGCGTAGATTATGAGCAGGGAGTTCGAGATGAGCATGATGGGCGAAGTTGACCTACTTCCTTGGACTTCAAATCAAGCAAACCAAGGATGGGATCTTTCGCACACCGGGGCAAGTACACGAAGGACATGATCCGCAAGTTTCGCATGGGTGAGGCCAAGCCTCTTTTCGACGCCCATGTCGACGCACGACGGCCCCGGCGAAGACAAGGATGGAGAAGCTGTGGACCAAAGGGAGTACGAAGCATGATCGCTCGCCTGCCTTACCCGACGGCGACGCCCCCCGACATCGTTTTCTTTGTGTGCCTCTCGCAAGACGGTTTGATCTTCGCCGCGCACCTCTCACTATCAAAGCGGTGAAGAGGATCTTCAGGTACTTGCGGTTTACCCACGACTTTGGCCTATGGTATTTTCGGCTTCTTCCACTCTCTCCCCTGGTTGGCTATTCCGATTCTCGATTATCTTTGGTGATCGTATGCATAGAAAGTCCACTTCGGTACTTGTCGGTTTCTTGGTACTTCTCTTGTGTCTTGGTCGTCTCTAAAGCGATGCGGTGTCGCCTCGGTCATTTGAAGCAGTAGTATGTTGCTGCCGCCGCTTGTTGTTCCCAAATTGTTGTGGATGGTTGCCACTTTGAGAGACTTTGGTTTGAGCTTTTCACGTGTACCCTTGTTGTGTGATAGCATGGGAGCTGTGAGTGTAGCCAAGAACCCGCCCCCGCATTCCCGCACCAAACACATAGAGGTGAGGTACCACTTTTTCGAGAGATCACCAGGGGAGAAAGGGGATATAGATGTTCAAGCATGTGTACACGTAGAAAAGATTGCGGACATTTTCACCAAGCCATTAGATCAAGTCCGTTTTGCCCCCAGCTTCGAGGAGAGTTGGGCGTGTGCTATCCCTTTTGAGGGGTAGCTCTGTAGTTGATGTACAGATTGTAGTGCTAGGTTGCTTTACTTTGTGCATCATCTTGTATCATATTGCATTCATCATGTACACTTTTGCATCTTGAGCTTCTTGGTTATATTGATCACAATGAGACTATGCTCGTTTAGTGTAACATTTACTTGTTGGTGCTTATAGCTTGTGCTCCTTCTGTTCAATTGGTATATGTTATGAGCAAAGCTGTTTTTCATGTGAACTTGCTTAACAACGATGAATCTTGCAAAATGTTCACCATTGAGATAGTTCCTAGCATGTTTAAGTTGTTGAGATCCTTTTGTGCTTATCATGTATGCTAAGGTGACTATGTCTCATTCATCGAAGTTATACACTTGCTTAGATGACCACATGCTTTCATATGCTAGAATCTGAAATCTAAGTTAAGTGTATGGAAAAGATCGAGATGGGTCCATACCGTCCCACATCCAAGTCTTGGGATCGCTTCTCATTGCACTTGAGTTGAACCTGAGCTTGGTAGTGTTTGACCTGCACCATTGTCTTAAGCTTCCGATTGCTCACATGCATAGGCTTGACATGGTTGATTAGTAAGGCGACGGTTGTGGATAACCACTCGCACTCATGTCTTTGGACCAATGCTTGTATCCGCTAAATCTCTGATAATCTTAAAATGTTGTTGGCAAGTGTTGGTTCTTTCTTTGGCATGATGGATAAACTTTGCTTGGGGTAGTCCTCTTGATATACATGTGTAGCACTTGGTAGATTTCCAGCTTACTTATGCTATGTGCTATTCTTTGTGGTGGACACCTTTTCTGAAATGCTTAAAACTGAATCAAAATGCTTTCAAGTTATATCTCATATCTTTTGATCAGTTTGAGCACCGTGTTAAGCACTTGATTTTGTTGCCATGACACTACCTAGAGCATCTTCTCATTTGGATGACTATAAACTTGGAGCTCACTCATTGCACTTTGCATGCATTTTCATAGCTTGATTAGTGCATGTGCCAACAAGGGGGAGAAAGATACAAAGACAAATGGAATTGTGAATTGGTATCTTGAATTGGTATCTTCGGTGGATCGCACTAGTCAAGGGGGAGTAACTCGGGGGAGTATCTCTTTACCACTTTGAGCTAGATGTGTTGAGCCTTTGCCTCTGCCTTGAGGGTCTAGCTTGTGTGTGAAAGAAATTGGTAGAGATTGGTTTGGAGCTGTGCTAGTGGTGTTGAGCCCGTTTCTACCTCTTCTTGAGGACTAGCCGCCTGTTTAGCTTGGTTGTGTCGAGCCTTTTGCCCATGTCTTTGGGAACCAAGTTTTTGCTCCATGTTTGCTATCCGGTTAGGTTGTCTTAGCTTGCCCGGATGTGCTTTCTTCTATCTTATTCGTCTTTGTGTTGAATGTTGACAATGCACTCATCAAGGGGGAGATTGCGAACACATGGTTGATTTATCTCAAATGTGTTTAGTTTTGATGTAGTGATTGTCAACACTCAACATTCTTTCTCTATTTTCTTTTATCTTTTCTCGCTTCGGCTATGGTTCACCAAGCACACGTGGAGTGTGTGAAGACGTATCTCTTGGTTCGTGTTGTGCGGGTGTGGAGCTCGGAGATGGTAGCCGACGGAGAGGTGAAGGTGCCAAGGAGGACGCGGCCGGGCCGACGGACCGTGGAGGTGAAGGACGGACGTGAGGCTTGGACCGAGGGACCGGGTGCCGGGCGGCTAGCCATGGTGGTCGGACATCCGGGACATCGACGGATGCAAGAGGACGTGGGAGGACCGTGGTCGATCGGGTCAAGACGGGCGAAGCGCGGCAGCAGAGCGGGGAGCTCGGATGACTTGGCGACTTCGGGCGGTCAAGACGGCGGTGACACGTGTCGAGGAGGTTTGGTGGTTTGCCCTCAAAACCATCGGCGCTGGTTTCGTGGTTTGGGCCTCAAAACCCACGGGCGGGTTTCGTGGTTTGCGCCTCAAAACCACGGGCGGGTTTGGTGGTTTGTGCCTCAAAACCACAGCGCTGGTTTCGCGGGTTTGCGCCTCAAAACCCGGCGTTCCGGCGGACGGAAGGACAAAGCACGTGGCGGCATCGGGGAGATTGCGTGGAGGCAAGGCTACCGGTGAGGAAGGCGCGGTGGTCGTCGGATCGAAGATTACCCGTAGTCGACGGAAATAGCCTTAGGGTTACAAAATCGACTCATGTATCCTAGGGGTAGTTTAGGCGAGGAGGGAATAGGGGCTATTTAGCGAGAGGCATACCCCTTCATCCTTCCTTGCCTCTCATTTTTACGATTTCTAGTCTAGGGTTCTCAGACGGTGGTGTGAGAGGTCCACCGATTTGTATCGAATTTGCCTTTGAGCAAGGGCTAGCTCGAGTAGCCCGTCACATGGTGACGTTTGGGTTGATTCGATCGGTGTTCTTTGTTGATCTTGTCTGTGTGATTTTTGTTCATCACTTGTTCTTCCCGAGTTCATCCTCTCCCCTCTATTCTCTTCGCGATTTCTTCGTTTTGGCACCGTTTGATCTCGTTTTTCTTGCGTTGATTCGTGCTAGGGCGTGAGAGGATCATTTCCACGAAGGGTTTGAGCTAATTCCTCACGAGCACGTAGATCGGGCGAGTTTTGGATCAAGGTGACCTTTTGGGTGTGTTCTTCGTGTGATCCGCGATTTCTCTCGATTCACTCCATCAATCTCAAAATTTCCAAGGGGAAATGGTCACCCACATGCCTAGATGCTATGGCTCGATTCTTGTGACCTGAGGTTGCGATTTGAGTGAGTTTGGATCGATTTTGGGGTGAGTCGCCGCCGCCGGGGGCTGCTGTTCGCGGCGCGTCGGGTTGACCGGACGCATTTGGCCGGGACGCGACGTCGTGCTGACCGGACGCCTCGGTGCTGTTCGAGCGCCGTCGGGGTGACCGGACGCGACCGGCCGACGCGACGACCAGGTTGACCGGACGGTCCGGTCGAAGGCCAAGCGAGAGGTCTGCAAAGGGCGTTCCGACCGGACGCTTTCGACGGGACGCTGGACGGACTTCGCCCGGTGAGTCCGGTCGCTGAGTCCGGTCACTCTGCAGAGGCTGTTTTCTTCGTCTCTTTGGCGTGTTTGTTTTCGGTTTCGGTTTAGGTTGATCCATTTGTGAGTCTAGAGCAAACTCTAGCTCATCCACCTTGCATCCAAGGTCGTGATCATACCGTGTGGTGTGTGCTTTTTGCTCAGGGGTCGTGAGAGCTACAAGTCATCTAATTGAAAAAGAATTTAATTGAGGCTCCCATTCACCCCCTCACGGTCGCCGTTTAGGTCCTTCACTTATAAAACGTATTCGGAAATATAAGGAAACCTTTGGAGATTGCTTGAGATACAAGTCCCATAGGAGGGCTATATAAACAAGGGAGGCGTAATCTTTTAGGGACAAGCAAATAAAGAAAATAATTCCCGCTCTTCGCCTTTGCCCCGCTTGCCGCCGCCCTCCCCCGCGACCAGCGCTGTAGCGCCCCGGGGCAGCAGCCCCCCGCCGCAGCACCACCGTCCCACAGCACGCGCCCGCCGCCCCGAGCAGCGGGATGGCGGCTAGTATCCGGAGACCGGGCGATTCACACCACCGATGGCTTCGATGGCACCGGCTTCTCCATGGCCCTCAAGCAACTCCTTGGCGAGAACTTCATCAAGATCAGCGGCCGCCGACAAGATTGAAGAACGCCTTCATCGCATGGAGCACGCGTCTACGCCAATGCCAAGATCAATCGCCACCGCTCGCTCCACATCGGCGCCCGAGGATAGCCAGGGCCGTGGCGCGCCGCGGCGTGGCGGCGGGCGCTCGGGCGCCACCATGGCGCCACCGCCGTCCCGTTGATGCCATCGGCGGCGACATCGACCTCGTCATCCCTAGCGGCGTCGATCGAGGTCAACACCCTACCATCACCGACATCACCATGGGCGACATCACCGACTCCTTCACCTGCTACTGCCGAGGCACGGAGGCGGCGCGCTGGCGCCACCCCATGGCGTCACCTGCCTGTTACACCTCGACCCCTTGAGATCAAGATCCGTTTGGAGGCTCCGGCGTGCGACTTCGGTGATGACCCGACCTCCGGGCGAGCATGATGGGGATGTTCTTCGAGCTTCAAATGAGATCGACCTAGAGTTTCATGCGATGTACGCTGCCTTCCATCTAACAGGCAATGCGAGCTGCGGTTCAACCCGTCATCAAGGAGGAGACCGTTGGTTGAGTGGGACATCTTCACGCCGCTACCGAGGCGCAATTTGGGGCCACCCATGACCAGCGACACCACGGGCGATCTAGCACCGCCCAAGCAAGACGACAATGACTACATCGACGCCTTCGAGTACGCTACGCCGCTGGACCTTCCGAGCCCGCTACACCGCGTCCACGTCTTCATCGTGAGCCGCGTTCGGGAGGGCGGCGGCGACACGATCGACGGCGGGCCAGTGGAGGGGCGCTGGGCGAAATTTCTGCCGCCTTGGGGCCGTGCGTGGGGAGGGCGGTGGCGGCGCATGGGGGGCAGGAGCAAGAGCGAGGAATTATTTTCTTTATTTGGTTGTCCCTAAAAGATTACATCTCCCTTGTTTATATAGCCCTCCTATGGGACTTGTATCTCAAGCAATATCTAAAGGTTTCCTTATATTTCGAATACATTTTACAAGCAAACTCTTATTCTTTTTCTAATAGGAGACTTCCTTATAGATTTGAAATATCTCCTTCACACCAAAAGTCTTAATCTTAATCTAATTCGACAATGACGTGGAGCGAGGGGAGAGGTGGGGGCGGCGGCAGCTCCCCTCCTGGCCGGCGTGCCCGCCCCTAGGGGCCGGCCGGGCCGGCTGGACCGCCTCCCCCGGGCGGCCTAATCCTGTCTTGTGTGACAGTTCGTTTATTTATACATTAAATAAATTTGTTTCCACTGATAAATAAAAGAATTTTTTTCAGCCACTTGTGATCTCTCCGACACAAATTACTGTTTAACCCCTTTTCTCCAACACACAAGTCACACCACGCCATTCAATACCGCTGGCTTCGTGTATATATAAAGAGACAGCAACACTTCACCCCCTCAAGGCCTCGACGACCCACCCTGCACCTTCATTCTTCTCTTCTTCCCCATGGCGACGAACTCAGGCGAGGACCTCTCTTCCACGGCCAGCCACTCCTTCTCCATCACCGAAGGCACAGCCGCCGCCTCTGAGGAGAGCGGCTGGACGTCCTACATCGACTACTTCATGGAGACTCAGCGACACAAGGAGGAGGTGAGCCGTGCCGCTGGTGATCCCTCCACTGACGATGCTGGAGCTAGACGACGACGATGTAGTTCTACATCGGAGTGCAGTAGTGACAGTACTGGTGTAGGAGCCTCCACATGGCTGCCGACGACGCTCCTCGAGCCGTCGGCAGTGGTGTCGAGAAGGTTGAGCCTCAGGGAGAAGGTCCTGTATGATGAGTCCTTGGAGGATACTGCCACGTCTCCTATCAGTAGCCCTAAGGTTAGAGCTTAATTCTTTTCGCGATCGTAAGCAGTTTTCCTTGGAGCTAATTACAAGCTTATTAGCGTACGTTTTACCCTACAGATTTTTGTGTGCGTGTGTGTGTATATTTTGCACATGTAAAATTTGGCTACTTTTTGGTTTGGGAGATTTAATTTAATTGGCTGGTGGAAGATATATAAATTTTTATTGCTTGGTTTTCAGTTGATTGAGTTGATCAGGGATTCAGATGCCACACACCACCAGAAGAAACTAAATTCCTGTGATGAGATTTCGCCTTCTAAGGTGACCCCAACCGATATTCTGAACCTTTTTTCTTTTGCATTAGTCTGATCAGAGATATCTGTTATGTCTGTGCCTGGTAATCAAATACTACTTATTAACTTAATTGCAGCATATATAGTCTTTATTTTGGAGGTTTCAGACTGCAGTGTTCACACTGAGTTTGATAGAATAGAGACTCATCATTTGTTTATTTAACGAGATTGATCATTAGCTTTTATATATATAGTTTGACCTTCAGTTCACACATAAGCTAGAGAACAACCTGTTTCAAAAATAATCACACTGATGTAGATTCTCCTGAACTGACAGGGGAAGAGTACAGGCGGCGCTGTAAATAATGGGGCAAACACAACAATGGAGACACGGCTGTCAAGGAAGATAGTGCATCATATGACAACAATGAGCTAGCTGATGAGGAAGAAAGGCCTCTGCTTGGTCCATATGTCGTCTGCTTTTACACGTTTAGGTATAGCTGATGCCAACAAATTCTTTGGTTGCTAGCTGATTGCATATATAAGTTAGCACCAACACCCTATATATACACATGCAAACATGTACATGTATCCTATAGCATATATGAGAAAAGGTAGAGAGTCTTGTGAAGGAGTAGGGGCTGTAGTAGGTACATTTCTTTTGTGAAGATTAGCTATGCCGTTTCCTGTTTATGAAAAGGGTATGAGAAGGTACAAACTGTAGGTTTGATGTTAGGTGAGACATCACAACAATGCTATGTTAGATATGGGGTCTATTCCATCTTGTGAAGATTAGTTATGGCTGTTCATGTTCGAGCTAGTTGTTGATCTATCCTGTTCCATCCTCATTTTAGTTTCAGGATGAATTCATGACCACGATATACAATTGAAAGTGCATAACACGAAAACGACATGGTATCAGGATATGTTTTAAATGGAAATGGCTTGATTGCATGAAAACGAAAGGCGTCCAAAATCCATGTATACATAGAAGCAGTGCACGCATGGGGGCACGCGCATTTGTCGGGAAAAACATTTCCCCATCATTTTCAGGTGAAGGTGGACCTCGATGTCAAAATCAAGCAAATTAAAATCGAGACATAGAAGTTGAAGACAAATTTTGTATATAAAGGTGTAGGTTGAAAAGGTAAAAAAGAAAACTTAGTGAGATTTGACGCAATTCAGTCCCTTGTGGATCTTTTAGTTAAAAAATTGTTTCCCATATGATTGAGTGCCTGTTGAAATACAGAGTGAATTGCCCATATTTGACTTGAATTGGTTGGTACAAGCAACTTTAGTATATGGTATCAAGGCTAGAGGAGGAGTGTTGAAATATAAAGTGAGTTGCCCCCTACATTCCCTATTGGTTTAAGTTTTTTTTAGTTCAATTGATCAGTGCATACAACTCAATACTACAAAAATGTTTAGAGGTGATACTTAAAAGTAACAGTGCTTAGCAAAAAGTTCAATTTGTTGCTGGAGTACCGACTACAAATTCATTCTTATGATAAAGCTATATGCCAAACAAATTCATTAAGTGGGTGTGTTGGACGATGGATTGTTGTAAAGTTCTAGGATTTTGTAAAGTTCAAACTACTTATAGGATTCAATTAAAATTTGACCGGCAGGAGCTAAACACAAAATTTTCCCCATCTAAAAAAAACATATCTAGAAGGTTGAACTGAGTTAAATCAAAGGTAGCAGGTAACAAACAAATCGCTGAAAAATTCTTAGTCAAAACGAGGACTAATCCTTCTTTAATTTGTTCAGTTTCTTAACTTAGCGAGGTTATAATGAGAAACACACTGGATGCTATAACTGCAGGGGTTTTTTTTTTCTCTCTCTAGCTAATTCATTGACTTGCAAAAAATTATGTTTTACCCATAACGAATTGTGGATTGGGACTCCTCCCTGCTTAATTAATTAGGTTGACTCCAACATATATATAAGAACGAAATATGCTGAAAGTACAGGGTTTAGCTTGAACAAGAGTATGAAATAAATTTTTTTGATTGGAAGTGATATTACAAATGACCACAAAAAATGTCTGCTGCGCTGATAACATGAATTAACGAAAGTGATTTCAGAATGTATTTGCATTAACAAGATTCATAGAGTAGCCTTTCTTTCCTACGGGACTTGCTTGGGCTATAGCCATGTGCCGCAACAGGTAGGCAGTTGAGAATAAGGTCGGTACTGTGTCAATTGGTCCTTTTTTTTTCAGACTTCTTTTCCTATAGAAAAAAAGCACATTTCCTATTGGGCATTGAATTCCATTCTTGACTTGAATCTACCGGCAAACGCAGCCTGACTACACTATATTTTCTTCAACTCTGCCAAACTTCATTCACTTTTTTTAAGATAATGGATGAGTCAACAAACATCCGGCCTCTACATCCTTGGATGTGCACTTATATAAACAAAACATGATTTCAAATTACAAAGGTACAAGGGTGTTCAGTTAATGAAGACGGGCCCGCCTGCGCAGCGCCGCCAATCTGGCCCCATGCGTCACGCCGCCACCGTATCTAGCACCACACGCTGACGTTGTGGCCATGAGTCCATGACCGCCGCCTCATGTAGCCCGTTGGAGAGAACCCTCCGCGAGCTCTGGTGTTGGTGGAGCCACAATGACTAGACCATTTGACCCAATTCACTTTTGGAGGCGGACCTCTTAGCCTCCATAATTCGATTTTAGTATATGGTCAATTTTGACTGCCTCCTTAAATCCGTTTAGGAGGCGGACAATTTTGATCGTCTGCATAAATAAAATGTCCGCTTCTATAAATCTATTTTGTGAGATAGACAATTGTAATAGTCAGTAAAAAAAATGATCGCATCCAAAAATCCTCACATATTTTAGAGATGGTTGCATTTTGTGACTGTGTGCGTTAAGTGTAAGGTATCTAACAATGTTCATTTGATTTTGTAAACAACATCATTTGTTTCTAGAAACTTATTGATCAAACTAATTACATTATAGAACAACTCAAAATGACTAATTTCGTGATGGTGGGCGTATGGTCCTCAGCAGCCAGGGAACTCTGTTAGACATTCTTGGGAAACTCTAACTTTATTTTATTTTATTTCTTTAAAAATCCATAATGGAGACTTGGGGGGAGGGTGGGAGAGGGAAAGAGAGAGAGAGAGAGAGAAGAGACTTGTACATATATAATACTATCCATTTTTTCTACTAGCTTTTTAAGAATCAAGACAAACTAACAAATACAAATTTGAAACATAATGAAGATGGGCACTTTCTGGCATTTCCTGGATATTAAGAGCCTACCGTTAATTAAAGCTATACATAATTATTCACCTCTTCTACATATAAATTTTCTGGCAACCCTACCACCACATTCCTATCTTCTCTATAAGCTCTCTCTCATTGGCTCATCAAGAGACTGCCACCTCCATCGTCTCCTCTTCTCCCTGTTCATCGCTTCCACAATTATCAACCATCACAAAAACATTCATTTGTCCTATCGACCTTTCCCTTTACCTGACTACTAAAACCTATAGAAAATCCCATTGTCAACCCTGATGGAGTGCCATCGTGAGAAACAACAATCTCATGGCAAAAAAGGCAGTGAACATGGTGGCAGGATGCATGATTTTGATGGCAATAAAAATGTGGCAGGTGGAAAAAGTCAAGAGTCTAGTAATAAGGAACATGAGTCCAATAGAAAGAATCACGAATCACGTAGAAAGAGGTAAAGGCATACTCCTAGAAAATCTTGGATCCAAAATCATATTTCAATCCATTTTCAGTCCTTTTTTTGTGTGTTTTGCTTGTTGTTGTAAAGAATTTCTAGGACACCTTTTTTTACTGTTCCCTCTACCAAATACTCTATCATGCATCACAAGCCGGTGGCGGATTTTCAACTAGGGTCACTTGGGGGCACGACCCTAGGCGTGGGCTGGAATTTTCTATACTATAGCAACTTAGCTACTATATCTTGCCGCCCAGGTCCAGTTATCATGAGTTGGCCCATCTACGGTCCTAGGTGTTGGCCTGGCCCAACTCCGCAGCACTAATAACCTCTACATGCTACATCGACAAACTAAAGTCATCTGTGTCTACTCCATAGTGACATCCAAACTTATCGGTCACAATAAGTTAAACCACCATTGAGTATCAGGCTTGCCCTAAATGGTAAGAAAAGTTGAAAAAACAAGTTACGGGTTTTAATTGGTACAAGAAGTGCTATGATGAAAGATCTCTAGCTAAATCCTTAAACTTCTTTCTTTCCTCTTTGCTGAGATATGGAAGTTTTAAAGATTTTTAAAACAAATATAAAGGGTCATGATGTCAATAGGTGACTTGTATTTTGCGAACAAGCTAATCATTTTTTTAACGGTTGGGACATAGATCCAACGGTCTAAATAATGCCCCTTTAACCTAAACCCTAATCTATTTCCCCCTTCTGCTCTCTCTCTCTCTCTCTCTCTCTCCTTGTGCCGCCGCCGCCGCTTGTCTGGACCCTATATATATTGCTCACCCTCGATGCGTGCTGCCTCACATTGTCTCGCAGGAGTGCCTCGCCCTCTTCACCCTCTTTACCTTGATAGCGCCCTTGTTAGTTTCTATGTCGTCAATGACTGAGTCGAGCTCCCCTGACCGCCACACCCCGTTCGTTTGTTAGCCCGTCTTATCAACCATGTTGTCTCGTTTGTCTCTCACGACAAAACAACATGAAATGGCGTCTAATCCGCGGAAACCATCAGCGGAACAACCCATCCGGTTCCGCTGCTGCATCCACCGGCCCTCAACAGGCTCCGACCACTTGGGCGAGGTAATGTCACTATTGCCTATTGTCCGGAGGTGATTTTCTCCATCCCTTGGGAAGGGTAAATACCTAATCCTAACTCCCAGTCTCGTATCTAATCTCGATTTTTTTTACTCTAGTGTACTATAAGGAGCAAATCTGAAGAATTAAATATGAAAAAATGGCTAAAGCCTAAAGACCTGTTTGGGAATTGGAGCACGGGCATTTTGTGGTTCCTATGGTCTTTTAAAAAATTACTGATTCGCGTAAAATTTCATCAAAATTCTCGTCTTTCGAACAGACACTGAATTCTTTTGCCCGAACCCCAAACCCACAAAACCCTCGTGGTGGCGCCGCCCGGTTGCCTCTCCGGCCGCCGCGACACTAGTAACGGTCTACACCAGACAGGCTGCAGAATTCAATTCCAGCAAATTCCAGCTTTTGTTCCAGCTTAGATTTGAGATTCGATTTGAAGTCTGAAAGCCCCTTCCAATTTGTTGGTTCTCTATTCGTTCAATCCCTAAACTCCACAGTGCGGCGCCGCCCCACCCACGCCGGAAGAGGTTGCCGCGTGAGGTCACCGTCCCCGTTGCTGCCGCCTCTAACCCGAAGCCCAGGCCGCCGCCGCCGGTGCATAACAAGGAGAGTCAGGCGGAGGGGAAGCAGCAGAGGAGGGGAGAAGTACCGGTCGGAGCCGGAAATCTTGCCGCTGCCGCCGGCCATGGCGAAGCTGGGCCCGGGTCAGGGGCTCGGGTGCGAGGCGGCGGAGGGGTCGCTCGTGCCCAGCCGGAAGCGGGAGTACAAGCCCTGCGGCAAGCACACTGAGGGAAGCGCCCGCTCTATGCCATCGGGTTCAACTTCATGGACGCGCGCTACTACGACGTCTTCGCCACCGTCGGCGGCAACCGCGTAAGCCATCGATTGCTCTCTCCTGTCGTCCTTTTTTTTGTTTCTTCCTGAGGTTTGGGAAGTTCTTGATGATGAATGGCATGGGAAAGTTGCGATTTTTGGTGATTTTAGTGGTCGGTTTTAGGAAGCGGAGTTCTTTTGTTTCAAATTCGATCTAAAGCTTAGACATTTGGTTATTTTTTATTGGGGATTTTAGGTCGGGATTTTAGGTCTGTAATATTCTGAGTATTTAGATTTGTTTTGCCGAAACATGGAGTTTCCTAGTTCATTTGATGAAAGTATAGTGAGATGTGGGGAATCTATAGTGCCGATGTTACTTTGATTAAGGGTAAGATATAATCTTTTAATTACCCGTGTAATGAAGCCATACTGCTTTCCCCTGCTTGTGTTGAGAAGTCGCTTATCTTGCCTCTTGATCTTGCAGGTGACAACTTACCGCTGCCTTGAGAATGGTAGTTTTGCTCTTCTACAAGCTTACATTGACGAGGATGTAAGAAAGACAATGCCCACTGCTTTTTCTTGATGATTTTAAGTTTGATAGTGTGCTTTCTCTAATGCTCGTGACACCTGTTTACCTCAGAAGGATGAGTCATTCTACACTCTAAGCTGGGCTCGTGACCATGTTGATGGCTCACCACTGCTGGTGGCAGCAGGAAGCAATGGGATCATTCGTGTCATCAATTGTGCTACAGAGAAGTTAGCTAAGGTAAGGTGCCCTTAAATTTGTATGTGTTCCTATGGCAAACTTGAATGAAGCTTTATTTGCATAAATCAATAGTTCAGTAGTTGTTTAGTTGGCAAATACCACTTCATCTATAGTATCTGATCCAGAAGGACATTTGAATTTGCTTTAGTTAAGGAATGGTGCTTGCTATGCATTAATACCATTCGCAAACTGTACCTATTGCCTACAGGATTTTCTGGATTTTCAATACGTCAATATGTCTGTTATAGACTTATAGTCAAGACTCATCAACCTAGTATATTAGTATCTATTTTTTGTTATACGTATTGTCAGGAGATTGGGCATGCTAATAAATACTATCCCTATACCATTTATTAGGACGTGCACTGTGTGTCTTATTTGGTAATTCTGTTTATGGGATTCTGCAGAGCTTTGTTGGCCATGGTGACTCAATAAATGAGATAAGAACTCAGCCGTTGAAGCCCTCGCTCATCATTTCTGCAAGCAAGGTTATGCAGTAATCTTTTCTTAGGTTCAATATACCTTTTTCTTTTAATATAATCGTTTGAGTTTTGACACCATTTCATATGACATTATCGAATAGGATGAATCTGTTAGGCTATGGAATGTCCATACAGGGATCTGTATCTTGATATTTGCTGGAGCTGGAGGTCATCGCAATGAAGTGTTGAGTGTTGTAAGTAGTGCCTGCCTATTATGACATTGTTTTAGAACATTGCTTGCTTAAAGTTCCTTGATTATACCACTCTTTCAGCTTCTGATGCTACCATTTGTTATTGAGCGTTACATGAGGGATAAAATAAGACTCCTAATTACTGCTACTGCTTTTGTACTTCAATTACATTAGTCATAAAGGCACTGATGAATACATTGTTTTGTCTTAAGGACTTCCACCCTAGTGATATTGAGCGTTTTGCAAGTTGTGGCATGGACAACACTGTGAAAATCTGGTCAATGAAAGGTTAGAAAGCTACTTCAAAGTTGCTTCATGTTTGCATTTGCATGTTGCATGTCATTGAGTTTGCCAATGTTGTCGCAGAATTTTGGCTATATGTTGACAAATCATATTCATGGACTGACCTTCCATCAAAGTTTCCAACAAAATATGTCCAATTTCGGTATGTTAAACATTCATGATTATCTTATATCCATTCTCTTGCAAACCCCTGTTGGGGTTTAGTCCTCAAGCCATCAGACTGACCTGTTACTTTTGTATCAGGTCTTGGTTGCTGCAGTACACTCTAACTATGTTGATTGTACAAGATGGCTTGGTGACTTCATCCTATCAAAGGTGAATGATTCGATAAAATGGATACAAATTTCTGTAGCACAGTTGTCACTCTTTTGTTGGTTTGACATGCCACTGTCTGGTTCATCTATTGCTGTACTGTGCAAGTGTTCAGTTTTTCAATTTGTTTTTCTCAGTGCCTAATGAGGGATCTGATCTGTGAAAAAAATTATTTGCAGAGTGTTGACAATGAAATTGTGCTTTGGGAACCAAAGACAAAAGAACAGAGTCCTGGGGAGGTAATTCAGTTTAACTTTCCCAGAATTGTATATTATAATGCCATATACTTACCTACAGTTGTAAATTATTTCCAGTGATGTCTTAAATATATTCCACTGAAGTAATATGATTTTCTGTTGCCTCATAGGGAAGCATTGATATTCTTCAGAAGTACCCTGTCCCAGAATGTGACATCTGGTTCATCAAATTTTCATGTGATTTTCATTTCAATCAGTTGGCAATAGGTAATATCTCTCATCAGGATTGTTTCTGACACAGAAGTTTTATTTAAGATTTTTTTCTTTTGAAAATTTCGCACACCACAGGTTGCTTTGATGTTTTTGAATGGCAATCTGTTAACACATATATATGACTTTTTCCCCATAGAAATATTTGCTGATTAGATATCTGCAAATAAATTCAGATCTGTTTGATTATATTTAGAGATACAGGAAAAATTGACTGCTCTAATAACCATCCACTACTTCAAACAGGCAATCGTGAAGGAAAAATATTCGTGTGGGAAGTACAGTCCAGCCCTCCTGTCCTAATTGCTCGGTAATTTTTATTGCAAGATTTCAGTTATTCTTGTCTTCCACATGTATTGTTGCTGAATTAGTAACTCTTATGCTTCTGGATGCGGATGCTTCTTCATTTTCAGGCTGTATAATCAGCAATGCAAATCGCCAATAAGGCAAACTGCAGTGTCCTTTGATGGAAGGTACCTCACTCTAATGCTACATTTGGTGTACTGCCTATTCTAGCATTTGCTTTCTTTTGTTCTGCTTGAGAAATTCTCAAATGCATGTCATGCGCTTAGGTATTTTCTTTTTCTGTTTTTGTGGTGGATTGATAAAATTTGACGATGTCTTCCTTATCTAGCACAATCCTTGGAGCTGGCGAAGATGGCACCATCTGGCGATGGGATGAGGTGGATCATTCGAGCTCAAAGAACTGAAGCATGTGTTGCTGCTCTGCCACCAGTGGTAGTTCCTGGACTGATGGTTATGCTCGGTTGGGGTTGTGATGGTTTTAATCCCTTGGTGGAAGGTGCAACCTGGTGGTTTTTGGTGTTAACTGAATGTTGAATGTTAGCTCTGTTATGCTTCAAATGTTGTAAGATGGGATGCTTGTGCTGGTACTTTGCTCCGTGGACAAGTGAACTTAATTTGTTGCAACTTTGGGAATCGTTGTCATCTATTTGTTTTCAATTCTAGAAGAAGAGCAAATTTCAGTATACCTGTCTTTTTGCATTACAAGAAAACTAAGTTTGAGGCATGTTCTCTTCTTTTTATATATATAAAAAAACTGGATTTGTACTTCATCGATGCATTCCTTGTCCATAGCTTCACTTTTGAAGTCTTGATAGCTGGGCCTGGCGTTACCATGGCCACTAGTGGAAGTCATGTGAAATGCTATTTGTGGCTAGATGCACATAAAAACCACCTAAAGTTACCCATTGTCACACGTAAATTTTCGAATTGTGACCCTGAACTTAAACTTCGCCATGAAAGAGACTTGACCTAAACTAGGACTTTACTCCCTCCGGTCCAATTTATAATTTATTTGACTTTTTTTAACTACAAGTTTGACCATTCATCTTATTCAAAAAAAATTTGTGTAAACATAGTCAAATTTAAGTTATTCTTAAGAATCTTTTGTTAATAAAGCATGCCATAACAAAAGAAGTGATATTTACATAAATTTTTTTTGAATAAGGCAGTGATCAAACTTGGGGTTAAAAAAGTTAAACGAGTATTTAGCAAGCTGCACAAAAGCATCCTCACTGTTAGGCTTGATTCTATATACTAGCTAATAGTTAGCTCCTAAAAGTTTGTTGAAGTCCCATATAGCAAACTAGCTGTTAAAAATTAGGTGAGGTCTTATTTGGATCCTCAGCTAATAAATAAGATAATAATATCTTATCTATCACCTAGCTAACAATTACTAGCTATTAACTTGTTTCCCAGTTAACACAACCGATTAATATCTTACTTATCACCCATGAAAAAAAAATAGCGCTATAAGCGCCAAATAAGCGCGCTAATAAGCGCCGCTATTGTGTTTTGACCAACCTCCCGCTAAATTCTATAGCCGCGATTTTTTTTCATGGCTTATCACCCATCAAACAGTTACTAGTTATTAGCTGGTTTCTCAACAATTACTAGTTATTAGTTGGTTTCTTCTAGCTAACACATAATCTCTTACCTACCACCCTGCTAGCAATTACCAGTTATTAGCTGGTTTCTTCCAGCTAACACAACCGAATAATCTATTACCTACCACCCAGCTAACAATTATTAGTTATTAGCTAGTTTCGTACAGTAATCTCTTACCACCGAGCTACAGCTAATAACTACTAGTTAGTTTTTCCCCATCAAGCTAATTATTATTTCTCCCAGCTAAAACAGCTAATAGTTAGCCAGTGATCCAAACGGCTCCCATTCTGGCCGCTTTGGGAGCGTGTCAGCTCATGCTTCCATGGCTTGCATCGATCTTTTCTACGGCTACAAGTCGCAGCATTCCCATGGAAACGGTAGTAACCATTCAATTTGAGCATCAAATTCAGCATCGATCATTCAGCAGCTACAGCCATTCAGTAACTAATTCAATTTGATGCTCGTCTACTAGAATAGAAAGAGACTCAAATTTATCCATCCTAGTTGTAGTGGAACGACCGATCACTAATAGAGTTCTAGAGAGCCATCTTTTTAACGTTACATGGCCCGTGGAATTTGTACTCAGAGGGCTTCTTCTGCAGTTATGCTCATTAGCTGAACCAAAGAGATGCTGAAGTTTCATTTCTTGAGAAATTTGTGTAGGCATAAATTTATTTTTCAAGTATATAACGGTGATGTTTCATCGCAAAAAAATAAGAATGAAAATAAACTAAATGATCTACCCCACTAAATAAAATTTGGTAGAAATATCCATGGGCTGTGGTATCTAAACCAAGTCTAACTTTAGTTTGAAAATTATGTGTAAAACGTATTTAAACCACAACTATATTTTAAATATTTTCAAAATATTTTTTAAAAAAAAATAAGAATCAAAAGGTTCAAAAAACAAGTTTTTTTCTATTTCAAAAGGGCTTAACAATGATTTTTTTTTAAAAAAAGCTAATATAATATACGGTGTTTTTAAGATGGAGTTCAAAAGTTCTGTGAACTTTTTTTTTGTGGCAACAAAAGTTCTACAAACTATGTTTGTAAATTTATGAATATTTCAAAAAACCCAAGCTTAAATCAATTTCAAAAACTAACAAATATTTATATCAGTTTTGGGCCAAAACCTAGTCCAAATCTCAGCCCAACTACTACCTTTTATTTTTTTCTTTCCAGATTTCGCCCGCCTTATCCTTTATTCCAAGCCGAATCCATCTACTCAACCTTTGAAAGGTCCCTTGTGGTTTTGGTAATTGAGTGTCAACATTAGGTGAACTAATATGTGTGATTGAGATAATACACGGGAGATCGGTTCACGTGTGGTGACGCAATGAAGGAGCTTTATTGCATATGAAACATGACATGGAGTCATGTGACCAAGGTGGTGAAGATCAAGACAAGGCTTGACTTGATGGACCGGTTGCAAGTGTGAAGGGCAAGTCGAGGCGGTGAAGGATGATGGACGCGAGGCGGTGAAGCTTAGGCAAGACTTGGCGGCCGACGGACCGACGCAACGGTGAAGAGCAAGTGAGGTCAAGATCGATGGACCCACGAAGGTCATGTGATGATATGAAGTGGATCATATCATTTGGTGATCGTGTTGGTGCATGTATTGCATCGGCTTGGAGATGGAGCGGAATGGAAATGCGCAAGGCAAAGGTATAACCTATAGGGCATTTCATTTTCGCCGGTCATTGGTGCTTAGAGAAGTTTATGACCGGATTTAGGATAGATGGCCGTACTATCAAGAGGGGCAAACTTGTTTGCATATCGGTCATCTAGTGCCACTTGAGCGATCTAACTTTTGCGATGTGTTAGGATCGAGTGGTGTGGTAAGAGCAAGAGAAAATCCTTTGAAAATGATTGTGAAAATGCTAACACACATGCACATGGTGATGTACACTTGGTGGTGTTGGCACATTTGCAAAAGGACAAGTTGTTTCGGTGTTTCTCGGACACTTGGACTGCTCTTAGAGTGGAATACTGCTTTGATCCATTGTGAGTTGGATCAAGTAACCATGTGGGTTGTGTAGCCCTCTGAGTAAGCTTTCCATAGAGTCCAAGATCATCGAAAACGAAGTTCGGATGAAGGAGATATCGCCGTTTTACCGAAAGCGGTGGTCTGGCCGGATGCGGTGGCCGGACCCGCGACCGGAAGCATGCGGGGATCGACCGGACGCACCGTGTGTGGTTCGGTCAAAGAAACAGAGAGCATGTTTTTCGTGGTTGTTCTCGGGAGTGACCGGACGCATGCACCGGACTCGTGACCGGGACGCATGTTTGCTCGACCGGACGCATGCGAGGAGGTTCTAAATTTGGCGTGTTGGGTTTGTCGGCCAGACGGACTCATCGGCCGGACTCATGCATGAGTCCGTCGGGGTCGGCCCCGGCCGCCCGCAGAATTGCATGTTCCTCCCCAACGGCTCTATTTTGGCTTGTGGCTATAAATAGATGGGGTGGCCGGCCATGGCGGGTGCTTAGCACCTTGGGGACTTTGTGTCCATGCTTGAGAGTGCTTGAGAGCCCTCCCACTCACTTGTGATTGATAGAGTTCATCCAAATCAAAGTGAGGAGTGATTCTAGTGCATTCGCGTTGAGAGATCGCATTCATGGCACTAGGTGATCGTGTTGCAAGCCGTGTGCTTGTTTCTCTTGGAGGTTGCCACCTCCTATAGACGGCTTGGTGGCAAGAGACTTCGTGAAGCACGCAAGGAAGCTTGTGCGGTGCTCCGGAAGGAGGATTTGTGAGAGGTTCGTGCTCACCTCGCGGGGATCGCGAAGAGCGACACTACTAGAGCGTGTCGGTGAGTACCTCCCTTGTGCGTGTGGTGTCTTGCGGTGCCTTGAGAGGCTCACTTGAGAGTGGTGTCTTGCGGTGCCTTATGGGCGTGCCTTGAGGGGCAAGTGATCGGAGAATCACAATCGAAGATCCATCTAGGTGAAACACCAAAGGAACCACCCAAGGTGTTGGTCGACACAACGAGGAGTAGGGGGAAGTTGGCAAGCTTCCGATACCTCGTAAAAAAATCACCGGTGTCAACTTGTCTACTCTTCTCGATTGGTTTGCATTCTCCAAATCACAAGCTTTGTATTTACTTTCATATTTACCTTGTGCTTGTGCTTGTGGGGTAGCTCTTGCAATTACTAGCTTGTGTAGCTTGTTAGTTTCTTTGCTTAGTTTGTGTAGCTAAGTATTTTGAGCCTTTGGGTTAGGCGTGTGTCGCCTTGTCCTTAGTGCATCTAGTGAGCTTAGGTTGGCTTTGTGCTTTTGCTCATTAGAATTGCGTAGGAGCTCACCCTTGTTTGAAGTACTAGTGCATAGGTTTGTGTGACCTTGCAATAGAAACGGTTAGGAGTTCAAGCTAGGCTTATCACCTCATTTGCTTTGTGTAGGATCTTTTGTGAGGTGATTTAGAGTCATAGCTAGAGGGGTGAAGTCTTGGCTAAACGAATAGTTTCAATTCCACATTATATTTGTTTAGCCGGCGCAATTAGTTTTAGAAAGAACTATTCACCCCCCTCTAGTCCCCATCTTGACCCTTCAGCCTTCTTTACTGGGCTGCTACCTCCCTACAGGTGGTGCCCACAACTCACTCCCTACCACCATACGCTCCAAATGTCACTCCAGTCTCCACCTACCATGTCCGCCTACCGAATCCATCTACTCAGCCTTCTTTACTGTGCTGCTACCTCCCTACAGGTGGTGCCCACAACTCATTCCCTACCTCCATACGGCTTGAGTCACGTGGTGAGCTTGTCAACCCAGCCAATGGTTACAACCAATCGGCGTATGTAGGCCATGTCAGCAGTCAGGTCAAACGACAAGTCATCCGTCTTTTACAATCTTTAGCCCCTACACCAGTAGAAAATGGAGGGTGTTTTTCAGCAACATGGCAGACAATGGCTCCGGAAGGCGAGACATAACATGATACTAAGGAACTTTTGATAGGGTCCGACTCTAAAACGTTCGAGTGCCGGTTTTATGGCCCTCTTTGCTTGAACTTACAGCCATGGTACAATGTTTTTATCGACAACCAAACAACATCAACCTACTTATTCATCAATCACCTACTTATCCATCAATCGAACAACTCATTTGTATTAAATTTGTGAGGAATTGTGAGGAGCCACATTTTTGTTGTTGCGGCTCGTCTAATAAATGGCTTCAACTCCTCCCGTGGGTTGTCTTAAGCTTGTGGACTTGCGGCTCCTCTAATAAATGGCTTCAACTCCTCCCAACTTGTCTTAAGCTTGTGGACTTGAGAACATTTGTGAACTACGTAAAACACAAATTCACCAAAGCTTGTGGAATTCATTAGATTAATCCCCTATACCTATGTCTAGTATTGGAATTAAGTATAAATGTAGGATATGTTGACGATTTATAATTGACATTAACTATCGTCAACAACTATTAGGATTGTCTCTTATATAATATCCTTTGCCTAGAGTCTTTGTGTTTGTTGAATTTGTAACAGGCTATCCATTCCCTCTATCCATCCATATATCCTTTTAGCAGCTTACTATTATTAGTTGATGGATACAACAATGGTACAAAATTGAATTTATACCTTCACTAACATGAAAATTGCAATACAAATTGCATTTGTACCTTTGGGGTTTTATAACAACTAACAATTTGAATGCACTTTGTACCACTAGAATTTAGGGATAACCAAGGTATTTATTAGAATAGTATCAATAATTTGTATTTAAAATCAATGACATATATAGATTTTTTCTTTGTTGATTTGGGAACCTATGGTACATAAGGCTATTTCTACACACATTTGTGCACTTTAGAATTATGCACAAAAACCTTTATTGAAAAGTGAGTGTTCACTTATAAACGTAAGTAAGGTGCCGGTGGTAATGAACATAAATAGAGATATGATGTCACTTGGCTTGAATGACTAATACTCCATTCACATGGCCATTGCTAAGTTGCATGGAAATTAATACAAACAAATGTTAAGATAGACTTCAAATCAACTTTGACATCAATTTCACTATTTACTTTTGGTTATGGTTTGATTTTGTCTTAGTCCCCAATTATGAAAGTTTCATGGACTCATCATTGACAACTACTTTTGATTCATGTTAGTTGGCTACATTCTTCTTAGGGAGCTTACCATCTATTCAACTTTGAACTACTTTTTATCAACACTTTGCATTCAACATAATAAGTTCATGGGGATTCACCACCAAAAATACCTTAAATGACAACTTTTCCACCATTGTATTCCAATTACAATGGGCTCGCCATTGAGTTAAACCATGGCTAAGCCAACTAAATTTCATCAAAATCCTAGCCTTCATTGATTACATCGGTTTCAATGGCCAGCTAGTCATTGACCACAACTTCGAATACCTTAGCCACATGCAAAGCTCCATTCATAAAACCTCAAGAGGGGGTTGAGGAGGCTACATTGGGCAATAAATCCATCCATATGAGACAAGTGTTCCTAGTTGCTCATAAGGATGGACTTGAATAGATTATGGTAACTTATACTTTGAAAAACAACTTTGACTATGAAGAACCACACTCTAGGAGAGGAAGCGTTGAGCAACCGGATCCAAAGTGAAGCTTCGAGCAACCAAGCCAAGGCATGGAATTGAAAACCCAAAGAAGAAGCTAAGAAGCTTCCAAAATGATTGAAGCACCATAATGAAGCTAAGAGAGAAGCCTTCAACCTTCTCCAATCTCCACCAAGAACCCTTGGATAGATGGTATGAAATTTTTTCCTACCATGAAAACCTATGTCACCTAGTATAACAGAGAACGAGGCCTATTATATGTTGGATATGTATAGTTAGAACCTAAGTTGTGCTTGCTCTTTTATCCATTCCCTTTTCCACTAGGTTTTGGGATTAAGTTTTTTAGATTGGCATATACGCTACCATGGTGTAGAGGTGTTTTTTTAACCATAATAATTCTGAGTTTTACTTCTCTTTCAATGTTGTAGATACTAGGTCATTTCATGCCAACCAAAACCTAGCAATTGACGTCATGTGGATTAGGGAAAAGGCCCAGCCCATCTAGGATCCAAGGGCATCCTTGTCATTTTTATCACTATCAAGGATTAGGGAATAAATAACCCCCTTCTATATAAAGGGCTTTCTTCTTTGTTTCCCCTCTTCTTATTAGGTTAGATACCAAAAGTGCAGCCGCCGCCACCACAGACCACTTGGCACAAGCCGCCGCTGCCACCTCTGCCTCAACTGGTGCTATCACCCGTGGTTCTTCGTTCTACCACGCTTGTTGCGTTGCTAGTCTGCGAGCCTTCGGATATCTCTCAACATCTGGTATCGGTAAGCCCATAAGAACTAACCCTAGATCCCCATCTTTAATTTCCATATTTAGTGATTTTGTTCACTACTACACAAAAGATTTTCCGTGGCGTTTTTCTGGATTAATCATGGCGGTTGGCAACCACTATAGAGAAAAGTCAATGTTTAGTCAACGGATTAACCGTGGCGGTTTTTAGGTCTAAAGAAACCACCAAGGTTAATCTAGAAAAAACAAAAACAGAGAAAGCGTAGAATCAGCCCCTCCTGGACTGGGCCATGCTGCCCTTATACGCTACCCACCGGGCAAACACGTCGGTGCTGCTCGGAGCCACCAGATCCATGCCGCCCCTCCCTGGAGCCACCGGATCCATGCCACACCGGCCTGGAGCCATCGGATCGACGCTGCCACCACTTAGATCAGGCAGATCCACGCCGCCCTGCCTATAGTAGCCAGATTCATGTCGCCCCGCCTGTAGCAGCTGGATCCACACTGCCACGGGACTGGAGCCGCCGGATCAACGTCGTCAACACCTGGAGAAGACTGATCCACATTGCAACCGCCTGGTCGCTTGGACGCATGGCCTCCCTACTATCTGGGCGCGCGGCCCCTCTCCTAGGGAGGCAGAGGATGGGGCTAGAGGTGGAGGAGAGGCAGAGGAAGGGGCACCATGGGCGAGAGAGCAGTCACGAGGGAAGAGAGAAGTCGCGTGTGCGAGAGAGAGAATTCACGTGCACGAGAGAGAAGTATGCTGCGCTAACGGAAAAGTGAGGGGAGAGAGTGACGTGAACGTGAAACCTTAGGTGGAGTATTTATATTTGAGTACGTATCCGGCCTTAGTCTGGGCCATTAGGGACCCGGTCTTTTAACCGTGGCTGCCTTTTATAAAAACCACCATGGTTAATAGGGCTATTTTCCATGGTGGGCTCTTTTATAAAAACCGTCACAGTTAATCGACTTTGCATGACGGTTTTATAAGTGTCATGGTTAATTAAAAAACCATCATGATTAATAGCGGTATTAATCGTGGCGGTTGGCACCAAAAACTGCCACAGTTAAGATTTGTCAAACGCCATGTGATATATTTTGTGTAGTAGTGGTTGGCGAGCAAATATGAATGAAATTAAATCATTTTGCTACTAAGAAACTTTTTCCTCTATAAACGCATTCCTATCCCTATGCAATCCCGCATGCAAAACCTTTACTACCATAGTGTGGTTAGCTTCCCCAAGCCATGAAGCTTCCACCATGATAGTATTAGTAATGCACTTCCACAAAAGGGTTCATATTTAATTTCAGTTTTAGAATTTTCCTTTTGGTGAGCGTTGAGCTTGATTTGAAGTATGAGATAACCCCCGCCTTCCATGTTATTTCTAATTTTGATAATACTCTATTCAATACCGATGCTCTTCCTTAAATCCCTACACTTTGCAGTATGGCGCCTTCCAAAGCACGCCGA
Source organism: Hyparrhenia diplandra (assembly GCA_015847255.1). Taxonomy (NCBI): domain Eukaryota; kingdom Viridiplantae; phylum Streptophyta; class Magnoliopsida; order Poales; family Poaceae; genus Hyparrhenia; species Hyparrhenia diplandra. The sequence goes on from JADLZK010011638.1 coordinate 456,789, forward strand.
AAGAGGTCACTTCGTGAGATCACTACCACCGTCTCCACTGGGCCCATTGCAAACTCGCAACAAATCGTTGCAAACTCGCAACCTGCCAGCTCGTCATTGACGAAGGAGGAGCAGCAGAAGGAGGAGAAGCAAAGTGCCCATCAGAACCAACGATCCCACCATTACCATCGGTCATGGTGAATCTAGTCCCACAGCAAGGGTTGGGGTGTGAAGTGGTGGAAGGGCTGCTAGTGCCTAGCCGAAACCGGGAGTACAAGCCCAACGGAAAGTATATTGTGGGAAATGGCCCGATCTATGACATCGCATTCAACTTCTCGAGGCGTGCGCTACTATGACGTCTTTGCTATCGCCGGCGGCAATAGTGTAAGCGAGCCGACGTCTCCCTACCTCTCATTTGGTGCCCTTTTATCTTCATGAGGTTCGGGGAGTTGTTTATGATGAATGGCAAATGGAAGGTATGCCTTTGGTGGTGTCTTGGTGTTGGCTTGGAATTGGAGAGGGATTTGAGTATGGGTAATGTGTAGATTTTTTATAGGGAAACTTAATATTTTTTCCATTTCCTTGTTTGACAGCACGGGTAATGGTTGGGTAATAAAAGGGAAAATAACTAAAAAAATCATTTCTCAGACAGAGCATATGCTTTAAATAGGGATATTTTAGTCATTTTACAAACCCTATTTATGTCCCACTCATTTTATAAACCCTGGTGGGATAGAATGTGATGATTCAACTATTTCATATCTCTACCCTAACAACATTGTTTTCGATACCCTTTTTTTTATAAAAAATAATTGAGATAAACCTATATATTATTTCACTTTCTTTTCTAATATAACACATTCGTAATTCCACATTTTGGTGAGGCTGGTAGGTGTTTTGGGGAATGGAATGTTATTGTTTTAGATTTGATTGAAAGCTAGGAACTTCGGCTGCAAATTTGAGGCACATTATCTTTAATATATTGTGATGATCTATCTTCATGAAAAATGAATTTGTTGTGTATTTTGATTCATTTGATGAAGAGCCTTTATAAAATTTAATCTGTAAATTCCCTTATGATGAAACAATATAATTCTACTTTCACCTACTCATCTAGAGGAGTTGCTTACCTTGCTTTTTTTTCTTTTTGATCTGAAACAAGAGGGGTTTGACCCCTACTGTCCTCACCTTGCTTCTTTATCTTGCAGGTGACAAGTTACAGGTGCCTTGAGAATGGTAGTTTTAATCTTCTACAAGCTTATGTTGATGAGGATGTGAGAAAGACAATGCCTGATGCCTGTGGTTGTTAATGTTTATTTGACAACATGCTTTATCTAATGCTCGTGATGCCTATTTATCTCAGAAGAATGAGTCATTCTATACTCTAAGCTGGACCACCAATGAAGTTGATGGCTCACCACTGTTGGTGGCTGCAGGAAGCAGCCGGATCATTCGGGTCATCAATTTTGCTACCAAGAAGTTAGCTAAGGTTTACTAGGCTTGAGTTAATCTATTCTTGTATTGAAGGTTCATCTTGATATATCAATATTTCATCAGTAGCTTATTTGAAATAATATTTATCTATGCTCTCTGTCCTGATATTTAATTTCCATTTATGACATTCTCCAGAGCTTAATTGGCCATGGTTATGCAATAAACGAGATAAAGACTCATGTGTCGAAGCCTTCGCTCATCATTTCTGCCAGCAGGGTTAGCAGATAACTTGTTGGGTGTAGATTTTTTTTTTGTTTTGACACTGTTTAATATGACATTATTCTATAGGATGAATCTGTTAGGCTATGGAATGTCCATACAGGGATATGCATCTTGATCTTTGCAGGAATTGGAGGCCATCACAATGACGTGTTGAGTGTTGTAAGTATAAATTGCATCTTGTCTGGACATGATTTTAAATATTACTTGCCCTGAAGATGACACTCATTGAGATTCTGATGTTAAGCAGGCCAAATTTCAATTTATAATATCAGGGATAAAATAAGACCCTACAATAACTGCTACTTTTTTCTACTTCCATTACATTAGGGCTGATCAAAACACATTATTTTGTCTGAAGGATTTCCACCCTTATGAGATCGATCTTTTTTGCAAGTTGTGGCATGGACAATACTGTGAAAATTTGGTCAATTAAAGGTTTAGAAATTACTTCAAAGTAGCTTGATGTTTACATTTAGTGTTGTATATTGCATATCACTGACAGACTTTTTGCCAATGCTGTCACAGAATTTTGGGTATATGTTGAAAAATCATATTCATGGACCGACCATCCATCAAAGTTTCCAACAAGAAAGATCCGGTTTCCTGTATGTTAAGCATCTATAATCACTTGAGGTCCTTTCTTTTTGCAAACCATTGTTGGTGCTTAGTTCTCATACCATTCAAACCTACCTGTTTCTTTCCTTTCAGGTCTTGAGTGCTAAAGTGCACTCTCACTTTGTTGATTGTACAAGATGGCTTGGTGAATTCATCCTTTCAAAGGTGCCTCATTTGTTAAATGGATACATATTTTTATAGTAATAACGTTGTTCTTTTGCTGGTTTGGTACACCAAACATTATTGACTTCTAGTTTGCAACCTATTTCCTTACTCGGTGCTAGTATTGGTTCCTGCATAGGGAATAAGGATCTGATATGTGATAACGTGGATTTGCAGAGTGTTGAGAATGAAATTTTGCTTTGGGAACCAAAACGAGATAAGGATAGGCCTGGGGAGGTGACATGCTTTAACTTCTCCCAAATTGTGTACTTATTTTAGTATCATACTTACCTACAGTTGTCTGGTGATGTTTTCAGTTTCTGAACACTAACTCACATACTAAGTTTATACCTCTGAATCAATGTAATTTTCATACAATTTTCTCTTTCTTCATATAGGGAAGCGTTGATGTTCTTCAGAAGTACCCTGTGCCACATTGTACATTATGGTTTATGAAATTTTCATGTGATTTTCACTTCAACCAGTTGGCAGTAGGTAATACCTTCTGTAAGGACCGTGTTCTGACACTAAATCTTTATGTAAGATTAGTTTTACTTTGTAAATTTCAAACCACAAGTTATCAAGGATATTAGTTTGTTAGCATAATGTTCATACTTGTAGAAAACTATTTTTCATAGATTTTTTTTTTTCCTGCAGACCAATACTTTTTTTGCAGAGAACATGTTTTTAGTAGCCCGCTATTTTTTTTTTTTCACAGGGCCTACTTCTATGACATTGCTAATTATTCCACTATTGTAGCTTAGGACGCTATAGCCCCGCTAAACACTGCTCTGTGGCTTACATGTAAGATATTTTTAGTTCACTAATCTTGACGGAGGCAAATATTCATTCCTTACTCTAGATGACTATATATAAAATATGTTTCTATGCAGTGTTCTTTACTTAAAAATGATGAAATAAACAGTTGAATAACTATCTATTGATGATTCGTTAAATTTTGAATGGATACGAGTGTCGATTGTAGCCGGAGTGTGTTGATTAATTAATAAATGTTAAGTAAAGGATCTAGAAACATGTTGTTTATGTCTTTGAGTGTTTTTTGTTCATGGAATTTTCTTAGTTATATGTTTTTGTGCATATTTAATTAATAATTTTTATGTTACTATAGGAAGAAATGAAATAGCTTCCACTATATCCTTGTATAGCTTTTTATTTTATAGCTCCTAAAGAAAACTGCACTTATCCCGCTATTTAAAGCATCGGTGCAAAATAAGTTCAATGTATGTTTGGTTAAATTTGAAGGAACAATTTTCTTCTAAAGTAAGATATATTTTGAATAATAATCGCTGCTTCAATCAAACAGGCAACGATAAAGGTGAGATCTATGTTTGGGAAGTACAGTCCAGCCCGCCTGTCTTAATCAATCGGTAATATTTTACTGCAACAGTTTCTGTTGTTCTTCTCCTCCTCTTGCATCATCAACCCTGCATAACTAGCACTTGTGGATGCAAACTAACACTTGATCATTTTCAGGTTGACTAATCCGGAATGCAAATCGCCAATAAGGCAAACTGCTGTATCCGTCGATGGAAGGTACTACCTCACTCTAAAGTAAGATATATTTCCTTTTTCTGTTTTTGCAATGGATTGATAGCAGTGTGTATTTGGTCTTGTCCAGCACTATCCTTGCAGCTGGAGATGATGGCACCATCTGGCGATGGGACGAAGTGGGTCCTTCAAGCTCCAAGACTAAAGCAACTGAAGCTGCTGCGGCCGGTGCCAATGCCAATGCCAATGCCTGAGGATTATACTGTGATGGTTTTAGCCTTATTATCGTCGGTTGTTGCAGAGTCTGAGTGGTTGAACTGAACGTTAAATGTTAGGATGCTGGTTCTGTTATGCGTCGTAACTTGTGTGATGATGCTAGTTGTGTTAAACTGTTAATCTGCACCGTGGAGTTGTGGACGAGATAAATAAATAACTTGATGATGTGGAGTTGGGCCCATCAATCGCGGCCCAATGAGACACCCAGTTGCTAGGCCCATTATTAATTCCATCACCTCACAGCTCGGGATGGCAACGGGAATTCCCCATCGGGGATCGGCTCCCCATCCCCATCCCCACGAACAAAATTCTCCCCACGGAGATCCCCATTTATGCTCGCGGGGAGGATTTTCTCCCCATCCCCATTCCCCTGGGATAAATCCCCATCGGGGATCCCCATCCCGCTTAATGTTGACAATATACATTATTTTATACTATATAAGTGATAAGATATCATATTATATGTGACATGATATCACGTTATATAGTTTCATATTTTCACCATATATACATAATATGAACTTATGTTCACATATTTATTATTTATTCTCGTATAATTATATCATCATTCACATGTTATATTATCATATCAAAGCATGTAGCTTGTATACTAGCTTTTATCGGATCCCCGCGGGGAACGGGGATGGGGATGACTCCCATCCCCATCCCCATTTACCCATCGGGGATGAAATTCTCCCGTTAACATCCCCATGGGGATAGATTTCTTCCCATCACCATCCCCTAATAGGGGAATTCCCCACGGGAATCGGGGATCGGGTCCCCGTTGCCATCACGACTCACAGCTCACAGGCAGCTCACGCCTCACGCCACTCCTAAAAAAATCTTAGAGCCCTTTGCGGCGGCCGGGCGGCGGACGGGGCGAGACGGCCATCCTTGGCAGTAGAGATTAGCTAGCGGGCTGAGGTAACTTCCTTGTCCATGGCCCTGCGATTCCATTGTATCTATCGCTTGTTTGTTTGTTTGGGATGTTTTATGGCTCACCGACGAATGCATTTTTTTTGTAAGATAGATAATGAGGAAAAAAATCACAAATGCATCTCTTAATTATCTATTATCTATATATAATTCCGCCGCCAGCCACATGCAAGTTCTTGTCCTTCAAGTTGGGTTGGAACCAAAGACACAAGAAACCAATGCCCATTAACCTGTTGGTTTCTCTGTTTTTGGTGTACATTCAGTTTCCGTATCCCTGTAACCGAGGAAACCAAAGCATGACAACCCATTGCCTATGCCGGCCAATATACTCCATGTAACATCTCTTATAATTATATAGTTCCGCGCCCAACCTCATGCAAGCTGCTAAGTTCGCTCTTCGTTATTCGCTTTGATTTTTTTTATTCATACATTTTGCTACGTACCTAGACTCATTATTATATTTAGATACGTACAAAAACGGATGTTCCAAAAGGTCAGAGCGACTTATAATTTGGAACGGAGGGAGTAGAATCAAAGACAAAAGAGAAGCGAACAAACCAACGCCATTTAATTTGTCGGTTTCTCTGTTTTTCCTACCATCTTTAGTGTTCATGAAATCGGAGCATGACTACCAATTGCTCAGGCCGGCAGATGCCCACTAGTTATTAAGTTTCCAGCGCCACTCCACTCCACTCCACGTCCATGATCATTGTCCAAGTCCAAGACACTTGCAATTTCCTCCCCTCCTGCTTGATCTCTTTCTCTGAATTCCACCCACTGAAATCTTTGCCACCAGCAAAGTGAATCCTAAGCTAATCGACCACCGCCACCACAGGTCACCATACATACCATGTGTGAACAATCGACATAAGGCTTCTTGAGCAGCTCCCGTCACAGCTGCCAGGAACCTAGAGCTGCCGAAGGGCCATCAACATGAGGCTGCCACCCGAAGAGCGTGACAATGGATACCGCGAAAGACATCTGGTCAGTCGGCATGGGCAGTCCAAGCGCCGACGGAGCTGCAGCGCGAGCAGGACAGCCTCCAGACCAAGCTGCTGTATGCTCGCTCGCTCATCAGTCGCAGCGAGTGGGGCATGTCCAAGAGCATGGTTCTGGACGCCCTTTTCGTGAAGCTCAAGAATGCCACCTATGATGCCGAGGACCTTCTCCGCGAGCACGAAGACATGTCGCTCCGGCAAAGCTTGATGATGCCTGCCGGAGCAGGGCAGGTCAGTTCATATCATCAGTTCTGTACAACTCTGTAATTTTGGGGCTTCACATTCCAAGGGTAAGGGACACCCAAGACAAGCTCGACATGGTTATGGCTCTGGTCGAGAAAGGGTGTTGACACCCGAAAATGGCATAGACTAAACCACCGCAAAATTCCAGACTTAGCCATATTTTGGAGGTCCAGGTCACCGCAAATTTCCAGACTTAGCCAAATTCTCGAGGAGGATCGAAAACGGCTTTCTGGAAGGTGACCGGACTCACTGACCGGACTCACTGGCGCGTCCGGTCCAGCGTCCGGTCAGCGCGTCCGGTGGGGTCGCGCCTGCAGACCTCTCGCCAGACGCGGTGACCGGAGCGCCCGGTGACCCCGTGCGTCCCGGTCAGGCTGGCGTTGGCCTGCACGGACTCGACCACCGGAAGCACCCATGCGTCCGGTCCTGCGTCCGGTGCCAGGGTCCGGTGAGTTTTGCGCAGCGAATCGATCTGCAGGGCTTACTGGAATGTGCACCGGACTCGACCACCGGAGCGTCCGGTGCTACTGTAGCAGCGTCCGGTCAGCCCGATTTCGGGCTGATCCGAATCGTATCCAAATCGGTTTGTTTCCAAACTTGTTTGGTGCGATTTTTTGGTGATTGGAACCGTCCTAGGCGGCCTTCCTAAAAGGATAAGACCACCCTCCCCTATATAATGAAGGGGTTCATGGCCGATTTGATCCCATCTACATCCAATCGTCATATACAACATATCTCTCAACTTTTTATCTCTTCCAAACCCTAAACTTGCTGTTCGACGACGAACTCCGCGTTCTCCGCCGGCGTTCTAGGCGCATCCGCTGCTCCTAGGACAACCCTTGGTGCGCGTCTCCCGACGGGTCTTCCCGGAGGTGCGTTCGAAGGTCTTCCAGCCGTCACCGAGCTCTACGTTGCCCTTACCGAACCCTAGATCGGTTTGGGTGATCACGCTGCGGTGCTCGCTGCTACTAGGTTGTTTAGCAACCTTCGTGGGCGTCCAAGGCCCTCTCGGTGTGTTGGTGCGAAGCCCTAACTTTGCGTCAACAAAGGGCTATCTTCTATGGGTCTGGATCGTGTCGAGTCTGTGCAGTTGATGCCAACAACAACTGAAATCATCACCGCTTCTCAAGTGTATGGTCGTGACACAGAATGGGATCAACTGATGGAGATGCTGGGTGTGACTGCAACCATTGACCGTGAGGACGAAATTAACCTGGTGCTGACACAATTAGGCATGCCACTCACTATTGGATGTACATCTGAAGGGTCTAGAGGAAAGAATAAAGCAGCACAAGGCTGTGGGAAATCAGCCAAGAGACTTAGAGGCAGCAGTAGCAGCAGTGTCCATCTTGCTGAGACTACCAACTCCGCTAGCGAAGTTTCTGTCTTGCCGATCTTTGGCATCGGCGGGATGGGGAAGACCACCCTGGTTCAGCTCATCTACAACAATGAAAGGGTGAAAGCTCACTATTCCGCTCGGATATGGGTCTGTGTCTCGGACCTCTTTGACACTGAAAGGATGACAAAGGAGATTGTTAGGACCATCTGTGATCTAAACTTTGACTTATCCTGTGGTTTAACTGATCTTCAAAAAGAACTGAAGAAGCAGCTGAAGAGCAAAAAGTTCCTTTTGGTGTTAGATGATGTTTGGCAGATTACCCAACATCAATGGGAGTCCTTCTATGCATATTTGAGGGAAGGACTTGAAGGCAGCATGATCTTAGTGACTACAAGACATGAAAACATTGCTCACCTTGTTGCAACCAGCAACTGTAAGCCTGTCCAACTCAAAGGATTGCCCGCCGACACATTTTGGGAATTCTTCAAGAAATGTGCATTTGGTAAAGATAGCACAGAGTCATATCCTCGCTTGCAAGAGATTGGTCGCAGAATTTCCTCTAAGCTGTGTGGTACTCCATTGGCTGCCAAAACTCTTGGACGCTTGTTAAATTGTAATCTGACCGAGGAACACTGTGATGCAATTGATAACAGCGAATTATGGCAGCAAGAACAACAAGATGGTGACATATTACCTGCCCTTCGGCTGAGCTACTTGTATCTTCCACCTGAACTTAGGAGATGCTTTGCATTTTGCAGCGTGTTTCCAAAAGATTATAGCTTTGAAAAGCATGACATCGTTGATATTTGGGTAGCAGAGGGCTTTGTTGCACCTCAGGGGAACATGCATCTTCAAGACATTGGGATCAGATACTTGGATGAACTGAGAGGTAGATGTCTTTTCCAAGCTGATCCAAAGTTCCATAATCATGACAGATATGTAATGCATGATTTGATCCATGATACTGCACAACACGTTTCTATGAATGAATGCCTGTTGATGACAGATACGAATTACTCAGGGAGACATGAGTTTCGCCATATGTCAGTCGAGGTGGACGCCAAGTCTTTGAGCACAATGAAAAACATTCAGCATTTGAACAAATTGCGTTCACTTAGGTTTGTTAAAGGATTGGATGCTGAGATTGTCTGGATGAGTCAGCTCTCTAACATCCTATTTTTGAGCCTAAGAGGTTGCAAGCTGGTGAAGTTACCTGAAAAAGTATGTGAGTTGAGTAGCCTCCGTTATCTTGATATATCCCATAGCAGTGTATTAGAACTGCCAGCAAAATTCTGGTGTCTTTATAGCCTACAGGTTGTTGATGCAAGTTATACCTATATTAAAAAGATTAATGGCGATGTAACAAAGCTAATCAATTTGCGTAAATTGGGACTGCCAGAGACGGCTTCCATGACCTTATCAGGGATACCTGGCATAGGAACTCTGACAAGCCTTCGGTACTTGAGCTGTTTTACAGTAGGGAATCAAAATGGGGGAATTGCTGAGTTAAAGGCCATGAATCAGCTCAGAGGAACACTAGATATCAGATCTATTGAGGCTGTGAAGAGCAAGGAAGAGGCGGCTGAGGCTAGGCTCGTTGACAAGAAATACCTCAAGGAAGATCTAAACTGGCACGTTGATGATCCCACAAGTTGCAAGCTAACACCCAGTGAAGATGATGTGATGGAGGGCTTGTGCCCATCTGAAAGAATTCAACACCTTAGAGTCAATGGCTTTCGGGGTAGCAGGTTACCAAGTTCGTTAAGTCCAGAAGACCTACAAAATCTAAGAAGCCTGGAGCTTACTTCTTGCCATTCCTTCAGAACTTTATCAATACCTTACTTCAGTGATGGGACACAAGGTGATTCAACGGGTCAGCGTGCAAGCAGCAGTACCATCAATTGCAGCAGAGGCATTTCATCGCTTGCCTTTGCACATCTCACTTGCATAGCATTTTCAGATGCTATGGGCTGAAAAATCTTGACCAGTTTTTGTCTCCCAAGAAAATGCCATTCATAGAGTCCATAATCCTTGAGAACTGCCGCAATCTAGAATCAATACCGGCTGACAGGTTTGTGGAATTTGTTCACCTCCGAGACCTGAAACTAGGTTGCTGTACCAGTTTGATGTGCCAACAGTCAATGGTTTTGCCCCTCTCACTCCAACGACTCTGTGTTTGGCGTTGTGGTCACCTTGACCGATCATTCCCGTCCTGCCTAGAGAATCTCACTTCTCTCACTGTTCTGTGCTTGACTGGATGTGACAACGTCGAATCGATCCTGTTGGACTCGATCCCCTGCAGAAACACGCTCAAATTCCTGCTTCTAGAAAACTGCCCGAAATTGTCATCCATTGGTGGATCAGGCATCCCTTCATCCATAAAGTACGTCAAAGTGGATGGATGTGCTAAGCTAACAGAAGTATTGCAGCCCTCTACAATTGATGCACTGTCGATGGAAGAGGCGGATGAAATAAGAAAGTTTGAAGCTTACAACAGCATCTATATTGAGAAGCTGAACCCGTAGCACGAGGAAGAAATGCAAGAGCTCTTTAAGGTCAAGGAACGACAAGTCCGGACGAGGAGATGCGGCGCAAGAAGCGCATAGACGGCTGCCCGCAGCAACGCCTTAGTTGTCTAGTGTCTCAGTAGTAGCTTTCGATTTCAATCTGCATGGGGGGAACGGAAACTTTGTAACACATTATGTCCCTCTAGTGCGCCGGGGGCGTGATATGTCGTTGTAACTTTCAAACTTTTCGATCTTAACTGCAAAGATGTTCAAATCTTTTGCGTATTTGAGAAAACAATAATACTGCTGTAATAACTAGAAAAAGTAGAAACACTTGTGTGTACAGATAAATGTAGACATAATGCTCACTCTAATATTTCTTTGTGTAGTTTTTTTTTTTTGATGAAACTGGAGGGGCAAAAAGGTCCTACAGGGATTTTATTGAATTATTAAAAAGAGAGAGAAAAAAAGTACAGCAGACTAAATATGGGTTCCGATTAGGCTGATTTGTTCAGTTGGATCAAATAAGCCGATTTTTCTGTATAATCAATGACACTATAATCATTCCGTGTTAATTTTTTGCTTGTTTCTCCACCTCATTGTTATACACCTAATGAGAAGCCATTGTTTGCTTCTGTCCTGTGATGTAGATTGAATTTGGAGCACTGCACCAGTTATAACCGGAAGCTATATACAGTATGCTAAAACATAAGCTGCCCATCCATATATATAAATTCCTGCTTCTAGAAAAGCTCAAACTGGTGGATTATTAGTAGTAGAGGTACTGCGATGACTAGCCTTATCGTCGGTTGTTCCAGAGTCTGAGTGGTTAGTTAACTGAACGTTAAATGTTAGGATGCTGGTTCTGTTACTGTGAATGTTGTAACTTGTGATGACGCTCGTTGTGTTAAACTGTTATTATTATAATCTGCACCGTGGAGTTGTGGACGAGATAATGTTCTTGCGACATTGGAATCCATATCATCAAGTTATCATCTGTTTGTTCAAGATGTGTCCTTAAGCCCATACGCGTTCCAATAAATCATAAAGGTCAATTGTATGTGTTTCCTAATGGGCTTTAATATTTACGCCCATAAGTGGAAGGTGTGGCGTCAACTAATATTGCTTAGATTAGTTGGTTGCATTACTTATACTGGAACCTGCCCACCGGGTTTAAGTCCTCGAGTTCCAAGATTTAATTTAATTTAATGGCATTATGCTTTTGTTAGTGACAGGTGAAGTCAGGAGGTTCTGTATAACGTGGCCTTCATTGTCGGCTCCTTTGACTAGTTGTACTCACCAAGGTCGTTGTTAACACTCAAGCTCCTCCACCTCCATCAGTTACAGCGACACAATGTCAGCGCAGCTGGCACTGTTCCTCCTCGTAAGGTTACAATTTTCTAACTTGTGTTGTATGTTGTTAAAAAAACTTGTGTTGTATATATGGTCTACTGTATTATTCCAATACTATTTACTGTCGTATATGCTAGTTTATGAGAAATATCATGATTTATTTAAACAATAATACTGGAATCGTGACTTTGTTTCCTCTGGAATTATCTTTATTTGGAATATATATGACCCTACAAATATATGCCTAATTTTCCATCAGCCTGCCTGGGCCTAGCTGCCTCATTTTTTGCTGCCGATTTTGGGTGTGATATCTAATAATCCAAATGAAAACATCATTGGAGTAAAAATGAGGAGACTATCCCATATACAAGTATAGAACATGCTGTTTTATTTGTAAAAGGAGAAGGAGAAAACAAAGCAAATTTCAGGAAACCTGGGTAGCGTTAGAAAACTAAACTGTAGGTATGTTTGGTCACATTTGCTCTCTGTGGGCCCAGTAATTCCCAACTGGATTTGTACCTCAACCCCACGTTCCTTGGTTCCTAACCGATGCTCTTGATAGTTGGACCTCCACTTACAAAGGCCACTACTATTTAATGCTGAATGATACAGACAACAACTAAGTTTTGTGAAATAATGTTGCCGGCTAAATGCATTGCCGGTATGTGTCCGCGTCTTACTTTTTGCTCGTTGCTTGGCCGGTACAACAGTTCCGTCACACATTTCTCATGAAGAGCAAAAAAAAAAAAAAAAAAAAAAAAAAAAACTTCGACCCACGGGGACTAAGACTAGCCCCGGGCATTTTTGTTTAAGAAGAAGACCTTCTCACGCAGGTCGAGAAAACCCACCGAACCTCTGCCCCATCCTGACACAAGGGCACCGTTACGATCCAGGTGAGAACCGGGCCGGGACCCTGTGCTTTGGCCATGGGACAGGCGAGGAGGTTTTTTTAACCACAGTCGAAAAATTCTGAAAATTTGCTCCCCACGGAGTCGAACCCAGGACTTGTGGAGTGGCTCAGAGTGGCTCTAACCATTGGGCTAGAGGCTCTTTGGCTCTCATGAAGAGCAAGACTTGACTGAAACTAATTAGCACTCACTCGTCACACATTACAGGTCTATATATACGTGCCTCTCAGCTGGAACAACCTCGTCAGCTCGGACTTGCATCTTTGTAATAGCCCAGCATGGCTTCCATCGGCAGGGCTTTTCTAGTCTGTCTTGCTCTTGCTCAGCTCCACACAGTAGTACTGCTCTCTAGCGCCCACCATGCTCAAGGTGGTAACCTCACTGATCACCTCCCCGTTCCGTTTCTTTGCCATCCAGACCAAGCAAAGGCGCTCCTCCTGCTGAAGAAGTCATTCTCCTTTGGTTATTCCGCCACCACGCTTTCGTCATGGCGAGAGGACACCGACTGCTGTCTCTGGGAAGGCGTTCGATGCGACGCCTCATCTGGAAATATCACCACCCTTGACCTCGGCAATCTTGGATTGTCTAGTTATGGTTATGGGTTAGGCCATTCAACCTTCAGCCTCAGTGGAATCCAAAGCCTGACTTCGCTAACTCACCTAAACCTTTCCTATTCAAGATTCACTGGCCAAATACCTATCGTCATTGGTAAACTTGTGAACCTTCTCTCCTTGGATCTCTCAACCCCCGCTGAAGATCGAGGTGATGGTGGCATTGATAGACCTCTGTGTGAACCCAATTTGGATACCCTAGTGGCAAACCTCAGCAATCTAAGAGAGCTGTACCTCGACGGAGTGGATTTGTCTGGCAGTGGAGAAGGTTGGTGCACATCTCTTGCTACATATGTTCCTCATCTTGAGATACTCAGCATGGCCGATTGTGCCCTGACTGGTCCTATTTGTAAATCACTCTCCAGACTCACTTCTCTCGCTGTTCTCAACCTCCAAGAGAACTATGGTATAACTGCTGGTCCATTTCCAGACTTCTTGTTGGATTTCCTTAACCTAACTATGCTCCAACTTTCTGATGTCAACCTCGAGGGGCGGTTCCCATCCAAACCCTTTCAATCAAAAAATCTAAGGGTTCTTAATTTGTCCGGGAATCAGAATCTCTCTGGGCACCTGCCAAACTTTTCTAATGCAAGTTCTCTGAAGAGTTTGATGCTAGATGGGACCAACTTTTTTCCTGCCAATCCAACGTCTTCCAGCAACTTGAAGTCGTTGAAGGTGTTAGTGCTTGATGGGAATTTAGTTTCAGTGGATTTCCTGTCATCATTTGGTGCACTTGAGTCTTTATGCCGGTTAGAGTTGGATCTCACGGTCAAGTCTGTCAGTGAGTTAGGATCAATTTTCTCATGGATTGGACAACACAAGAACCTAGTGAGTCTGGCACTCTATGGAGGTAACTTCTCTGGGATTACGCCTACCTTATTTAGCAACTTGAAGAACTTGAGAAGGTTAGAAATGGTTTATTGCAATCTCCCTCCGCTAGTACTTGAGGCAGTTGGAAACCTCATCAGCTTACGAACACTTGAAATGGATATCTGCATGACATATGGACGTTCCCTGCCATCTTCTATCGGCAACCTCACAAATTTGAGACACATGTATATGTATGGTTGTTGGTTTTCAGGGCCAATGCCAGCTGCGATTGGCAAGCTCACAAATTTGAAAAGCATTTATATGTCTGATTGTGGGTTTTCAGGGCCAATGCCAGCTGCAATTGGCATGCTAATAAATTTAAGACATATGGAGATAAGTTTTTGTGAGTTTTCAGGCCCAATGCCCGCAGCAATTGGCAACCTCACAAATTTAAGATACATGGATATATCTGATAGTGGGTTTTCTTCAGGGCCAATGCCAGCTGCAATTGGCAAGCTCACAAATTTGAGATACATGTATATAATATCTCGTAGTGGAGTTTTTTCAGGGCCAGTGCTGGCTGCAATTGGCAACCTCACTAACTTGAAAGCATTGGTTATTGAAGGTCAGATAACTGGGTCATCGATACCTTATGCAATCGGGCAGCTCAGTGAATTGGCATGGTTATATCTTGTGGGTTGCAATTTTTCTGGAAGCATACCAAGTTCAATAGCTAATTTGACTCAGCTAGCAGCGCTGGATCTTTTTCTAATTCTCTCAGTGGTAACAATACTGTCTCTCGCATCATTTTCTTATTGCACTAGGCTTGTGTTTACTTGTTAAACATTTTTAGAGTGCCTCACTTACTGTTTTGGAAGGATACAGATACGACAGTTCTTTTAAAAGATGACCCGATACACGGATAGTTTTACTATTTAAAATGGTTTTTGTTGTGGTAACCCAAATCACTGTGAGCCCTTTATTTAGTTAGAGCGGATGGTTAAAACCATCTTTTACTTTCTAAGAGGTAATAGGTGAAATAAATATTTAATTAATTTTTTAATTTAGGAAATAGTAGGAGAAATAAGGAAAGTTTTGGAAATAAAGATATTTTTTAGATCCAATTAATGCATACGAGATCTGTCGAATGTGTTGTTTTATTTTCGCAAAAAAAAAAAAAAGAATGTGTTATTTTAGGAACTTTGGATACAATAGCTATTATATATAAGTGCCTATCTTTTATGCAAGTATTCCTACTGTACGAACGTGCGAAGAGCGTGTCCAGCATTTAGTTGTTGATATTATTCATGTATTTTTTAATCGAGTATATAATTTCAAAACAGATTATATATAGAAAGACTAACTGTATCATCAGTATGTGAATAGACTAAAGTATATATATTTACTATATATTCGGTCCATTTTTTGTACATTCAGTGTATATGTTACATGTATGCATAAGAAAAAATAAAAACAAAACAAAATCTCAGTGTATGCACGTTGAGCTCAAAAAGGAAGGAGTCGTCCTGACTAAAAGAAAGGCGCCTTACTGGATTCTCTAACGTAACGTGAGGATCTGATGAAGTTTTAAAATAAAAGGATAATAACACATATTAAAATTTTAAATTGATGACAATAAAAACTTTGCAATCTAATTAACTACTTAAGTTCTATTACTACAACATCCTCAACTCTCAAATTCTCAAATATAGTACTCTCAAATTTAGGAAATTAATAAAGGTTATCTTTTCGAGATATCCCGTTTATCGGTTGGGCCCCAGCCTGAACTCTCAATTTCTCCAATATTACTATTTTTTTGTCAAAGATAAAACATTTTAGTTCTTGGAAAGCAAGAAGAATAATTATTTTGGGACTAAGGGAGTAATAATACACTACTGTACTATTGTATTTTGTTAGTTGCTAGTAGGGCCTAGTTCAGAATTTAGCACAGGATTCCCATTTATGCCGTCACGTGACAGCCCTGGCGTCGCTGTAGAGGTTGAGGTCGACGAGAGGTAGAGGCGGAAGTCTAATCTAATTTGGACATTCATGGATTTTAATAAATGAATTAGAAATTCAAATTTTGATGGAGGACCATCTCTTCCTTTTTTTTTTTTTAACTAGAGGTTATCTATTGGACATCCATGGATATCCAACTTCGAGAGGGCATATATATAGCAGCGGAAGAGAGGGGATGAAGGTTCGTCGGAACAGGCAGCTCACTATACCACAACCTATCTATAGCGTGCTACGGATGGTCGCTATAAGTGGGTATAGCGACATATAGATGGTCGCTATAAACATACAGCGACCAATTTGGTTGGTCATTTGTAAGTGGCGTCACTATAAGTTATAGCGACTGACCGTTCGATGGTACATAAAATATATAGCGCCCGACCGTTCGACGATGCATGGAATATATAGCGACCAATGGTTTGACCATATATATATAGCGCTGCGGTGGTGAGCAGCGAGGCAGGATGCAAAGCACGATCAGTCTGCAACTCGATCGTGATACCACAAATCGACACGCAGCTAGGCATTGATGTGACGGACATATAGCCTACATGGAAGCATATAAAATCATTACATGTGCACGAGTGGGTTATATCGACACTTTTATATTTATTAATTAAATTTATTAAAAAAAGTCAATGTAAGCATGTTATGCCATAATTTTCTGAATTCACATTCCGTAGAGACACTTTCTAATTCAACTTTTCTATTTTATTTCCTTGCAGGGGAGATTCCACCGTTAATCTTCAATCTTCCTAAATTAACTGATTTGGATTTGTCTCAGAACCAGCTTTCTCACCCTATACATGGAGGCTTTGACCAGGAGGCAATAATAACGTCAAACCTGGATTCGGTGCAGGTGGGAAACAATGCATTGTCAGGTATTATTCACAACACCTTCTTCCAACTAACAGGTTTGATGAATCGAACAACATGCACTACTTGAGAAAGGATTTGTAGGAACGAGCGCTTTTATTTTTACGGGCTGCTCCATCAACAGCAGCCCCTGGTGTAGCTGCCCTTACAAATCGATTTGTAGGGGGTGGTTCTTGTTGCAAGCCACCCATGTGAAAGGTGTCTATTTGTAGAGGTGGCTCTATATTGACAAAAAAATATACAATTCTTGTTTCGGTCGTTTTTTATATGACAAAGTGAAAGTAACATTGTTCACAAACCTTACATATCTCTCTTGTAGTTTTATAAACTACAGGAGATATGTATAAGATTTATGAACAATGTTAGAACCATTATGTCAGATGAACAAATGACCAAACAACCAAAATAAACTTTGTAGATTATGCATGAGAAGTTATAGAATTTTGTAGTTTGCAACTTTTTGATTTGATATCATCTTGTCATGCAAAACTATGTTTGAATTTTTAAATTTTAAAATTCATCTTTTTCAAACAACATCGGATGGAAAAACAACCAAAATCAAAATTATAGATTTCAAAAAATTTATGAAACTTTATAGTTGACAACTTTTTAATTTGAAATCATCTTGTCGTGCAAAACTATGTTTGAGAATTTCTCAAATTTGAAATTCAAATATGGTAAACGATCTTGGGACGGAGAAACTCGTAAACGACCTCAGATGGAGAAACTTCCTAAATGAAAGTTGTAGATCAAAAAGTTACAAAACTTTGTAATTGATATTTTTTATTTGAATTCATTTAGGGCCTTAAACAATTAGTTTACACTCGATTTATTATAATATATCAGAAACCAAAATAGCTTATAGACACAAGTGAGTGTGAGATGTAGTGGTACAGGAGGCTCCACACAAGGGAGAGGTCATGGGTTCGGGGAGGCAGCCCGCTGCGGCGTCAAAAGGCTCCATTGCAGCAACTTCCCCTCCTCTCTCATTCTCTTCTCTTCTAGAGTTTTGTCTTCTAGGTGACTTCCATGGCCGGCGGCGTGGTAGAAGTCCAGCGATGCAACGGATCCATGTCCTCCAGGAGCGGATGCGGCACCACCCGCCCTGGATCCGGCAACGACGGGGCCGACGGCGTATATGCGGCACGTCGCGCGCGCGGAGCATCGGGCATCCTCTCTCATCCCCGCCAGCAGAGCAGCTGGTGGCATGGAGGACCTCCGCAGGAGTGTGCGTGCAAGCGCAGTAGCAACATCGACGCTGGAGGAGTAGGTGGGGGTGGGGGCACAAGGTTAGATAGGGCTGACGAGGATGAAGGTGTCCGGGGTGAGAGGTCCTTGCATGTTGTTGACTTGACGACGACGCGTGCAACAGATCGGAGGGATCAGCCATGCGCCCTACTAGGGCGCTGCCCCTAGTGGAGATTGATCTCCTCGGAGGTGGCGTGATGGTGGCAACGGAAGCCTAGGTTAGGTTATAGGAATGTAACAATCTGATACCATGTAAGAAAGATATGATGCGTATAATGCGTGGTTGTTTTGCATCCTACTTAGGGTGCTACCCTCGGCGGAGATCGATCTCCCTGGGGGTGTCACGATGGCGGCAGCAGAAGCCTAGGTTAGGTTTGTATACACCAACCAATTCAACACAAAAGCTTAAGTTGATGGGGAGAGGTGGACAATTGACTTATATTCCAACACTCCCCCTCACGTGGAGGCTTCATTAGGCCTTAAACGTTAAATAGGAGCGAGTACAAATTATTTTGTTTAATTGCACTAACCAGGATTCGAACTCGAGACTTCTAGCTTTGTTACATATTGAGTCAACTCAAAAGCTTAAGCAGATGGAAAAGGGTGGGCAATTCACATATATTCCAACATGAATCAATTTATGGATGATTTGATGTTGGATATGAATCAATTTGTGGATGATTTGATGTTGAATCCACCCGGTTGCTTCGCCTGTGATGTATGATTTTTTTTCTTGGATGAACGTGCTGCCTAGCGAGCTTGCTAGCTGGATTCCTATTTTTAATGCCTATCAGTGTCGGGTGAAGTACGGGCAGTGGTAACAAAAAGTGTCGATTAACTTCGCGGTTCAAATTCCGGCACTTTTATGGCCTTTGGAACTGCTTGTTTTGTGGTAGTGATGGTTTTTTTGTGTCCACACGAGTCACTTTTTGAATCTAATAGTTGGTTTGTACAATATGAAATTCTCCAAGCCAACATGCTTGGAGCAGTGTCCAGGATGAAGACTTCCCTCTTGAGGATGATTGTCTTGATCCCAACAACTTTGAATTTCATGGCTATAGGTCAGGGTTCACTACAGCCCCCACCTCTGAAGATCATCCACCTATTCCCCCAATCTAGAAGCCGTTAGTTAACTTAGGGGACAAGATTTGCAACCAGACAATGGCTTTCCTCCTAAAGTTAACTTAGGGGTTATTGAAGATATCATTCAAGATTTGCCCGATTTTGAAGTTAACCTATTACTTTTTGTTGGAGGACAACACTGATGATTCCGAGGAAGAAAGGCAACGGGCTCCTAGTACGGGAAAATTTAGTTGAAACTGAGTGATTTCCCACGATCGAACCTTCCTCAATTCCACGTTGGGGGTGGAAATACAACTTGAGGATATTATGGCCTTTGCTAATCCTATGGCTGTAAATGTCTAGCCTCTGTCGACGATTCCGAGAATCAGTGGCGGATCCAGGTTTTACTCGTGACTAGGGCCTCCAAGAAACCAAATATGTTGTATGATCTGTTACATACCTTGGGATTCAGAGAGTATGAGCTCTCCTGAAGAGGAGATCGAATATATGTAGAGAGGACAAAGCCTCATGGACCACTCAAGTCCTATTGACCAGGCCATATAGGCCAAATATAGCATTCATATACTTAACACCCCCCTTCAAACTCAAGGCGGAATCGGAGGATTGGAAGCATTGAGTTTGATTAAGTGAAGCCAATGTTGCTCTCGAGTTTGTGGTTTAGTGAAGAAGTCAGCCAATTGCAACTCGATGGCACATCTTGAGAGCAATAGTTTTTTCTGATTACAGTGAGACCGAGTAAAGAAAGCATCTACACCGGATATGCTTCGTAAGTTCATGCTTTCTGGGATCATGAGCAATCTGTATGGCCCCAGTGTTATCACATAGAAGAGGTGTGGCAGCAACACAAGAGATCCCAAAATCAGCCAACAACCATCGAAGCCATATAATTTCTGCAGTAGTAGTGGCAAGAGCACGAAGCTCGGCTTCTGCACTAGAGCGGGAGACAGCAACCTGTTTCTTGGACTTCCAGGCAATTGGGGAAGAGCCAAGAAGAATACAGTATCCTGTTATGGACTGACGATCTGTGGGGTCACTCGCCCAAGTGGAGTCTGAGTAAGCATGAAGTTGAAGCGGACTATCACGCGCATAGAATAAACTTTGAGATGATGTCCCCCGTAAGTAGCGTAGAACGTGAAGTAAATGTCCAAAATGAACAGAAGTTGGGGCACAAACATATTGACTCAAAATATGGACTGCATGTGCAATATCAGGTGACGGTGAGGTAAACAAGGCTACCCACAATATGTTGATATCGAGAGGGATCCTTAAGAGGTACTCCATCAGTGGGACGAAGCTTCAAGTGAAGATCCATGGGTGTGGCAGCAGTTCGATTATCAGTGATGCCTGAACGAGCAATAAGATCATGTATGTACTTAGACTGAGAAATATAGTATCCCTCACTAGATTGCTTGACCTCAATGCCTAAGAAATAATTAAGAGGACCCAAATCGGACATCTGAAATTCAGCACTGAGTTGTTGCTTCACATGGGAAATGTGATTGGCATCATCACCCGTAATCAACATATCATCAACATAGAGAAGAAGTAATGTACGGCCACGTGGTGACAAATGAATAAATAATGCCGGATCATGATCGCTAGGTGAAAAGCCAGCAGCCCGAATGACAGACACAAACCGCTCATGCCAAGCACGAGGGGCCTGTTTAAGACCATATAAAGCCCGACGAAGACGACAAACATATCTGGAGGAGCAAAGAACACCAGGGGGTGGTTGCATATAAACTTCTTCAGCCAAATCACCATTAAGAAAGGCATTCTTGACATCCATTTGAGATATAGGCCATGAAGAAGAAGAAGCCCACAAAAAGTAATGTACGAACTGTCGTCATATGTAACAGGTGCAAATGTCTCCTCATAATCCAGACCTTGGGTTTGCTTTGAAAACCTCTAGCAACAAGGCGAGCTTTATATCTCTCTATAGAGCCATCTGACTTGGTCTTGATTTTAAATACCCACTTAGATGTAATAGGTTTCATGTGTGATGGTAATGGAACAATATCCCAAGTACCTTGACGATCAAGGGCTGCAAGTTCCTCAGACATAGCTAGCTGCCATTCTGGAATACGAGAAGCCTCCTGATAAGTGGATGGCTCATCGACAATGGCATTGACCTGGGAAAAGCCATACTTTTCTGGAGGATGAATAGAACCACGATCTCGAAGATTATATCGTGAACCAACCTGTAACTCATCAGAAACAATAGATGACTCATCAACAGTATTATTATTAGAATCATCAACAACAGGCTCATCAGGACTGGCCGAGGTGGTAGAATGAGGAGGTGGCGTGGTGGGGTGTTGAGTACGGCGATTGAAAACACGTGTAATAGGTGGTTTAGAAAAAGAGTGAGGTGGTGGAGCTGGAGTTGTTGTAGGAGGTAAAGGAGGCATGATGGAAATAGAAGGTGAAGACGTGGAGACATCATCACCAGATGGAGGAGGAAAACACAAAAAGGAGGTGGACTCTGTGGGAGAATAAGAGGACTTGGTGGATGGGTTATAAAAGAAAGGATGATCCTCAACAAAATTAACATCGCGAGAGATACGTATACGGCGGGAAGAAGGGTCATAGCATCGATAACCCTTATGCTCCGGACTGTATCCTAGAAAAACACACTCCACAGATTGTGCTGTCAATTTAGTCCACTCACGAGGGGCAAGCAAAACATAGCAAGTGCATCCAAAAACACGAAGGTGATCATAGCTAGGAGGAGTGCCATAAAGTACTTCAGGGGCATTGGTTAGACAACTTGGATGAGGGTTGCCTATTGATGAGATAGACGGCCGTGGAAACAGCTTCCCCCAAAAATGAGAAGGAACAAAAGATGAAATCGGAAAGGGCGCGTCTTTGTCTCTATGAGATGGCGATGTTTATGTTTCAAGAACACCATTTTGAGCATGAGCACCTGGACAAGAGAGTTGTGCAAGGGTGCCCTCAGAGGACAAAAAATGACGAAAAGCAACAGATAAATATTCACCCCCAGAGTCGGAGCGAAGAATTTTAATAGGGGTAGAAAATTGTGTGTGGACCATTCGGACAAAAGACTGATAAAAAGAACACAACTGCGAACGATGTTTCATGAAATAAATCCATGTATAGCGAGAAAAATCATCAATAAAAATGACATAATATTTGTGGCCACCTTTTTGTAGCAAAAAGGTGCAGGACCCCATACATCAGAATGAATAAGATCAAATGGTCTAGCAGACTTCGTAAACACTAGAGGAATAAGGAAGTTGTATGTGTTTGCCAAGTTTACATCCCTTACAATGAAAACTAGACTCAATAGTTGCACGACCTAGACAACCTTTAATTATCATGAAAGACAACCGAGACCCACAAAGATGACCAAGACGATGATGCCACTTGGCAAATGAGGCTGAAGATGATGCAACGGATGAGGCGTGAGCTGACTCAACCGATGAAGGAAGACGTAGGGTGTCTAGAACGTAGGATTTGGAAGAAGAACTTTTATGGCGATGGCCGGTCCCAATCACTTTCCCGCTGCGACGGTCCTGAATAAAACAAGATGCGTCATCAAAACCAACAAAACAATTTTGGTCGGTAATTTGACCAACTGACAGCAGATTCATAGACAACTGAGGTACAAAAGAAACATTGGGTACACAAAAATGATTATTGGAAAGTGAACCCAGATGAGTGATATGACAAGAAGTACCATCTCTTTGTGCGAATAGAAGTGCCATCGGTGACACGCTTGCGAGGTAACCAACTAGGACCGATCGGATGTCACATGAAAGGATGCTCGAATCAAGCACCCGGGACGAAGGAGCACCGACGGTCGAGGAAGCAAAGAATGTAAAACAGTTCAGTAGATCCTGAACCTCGAGAAGTGGAAGTAATACCACGACCACGGCGGCCACGACGACGAGCACGAAATTCAGCCAGCTTCTGCGGATGCTTAGCAAAACAAGTGTGCGAAGTATGATTAGTCCCGCCACAATGCTTGCATGGCTCTTTAAATGCACCGGTCCTCCGGGAAGCTGCCAACACACTATGAGGATGAGGCATAGGAGAAGACAAGGCCTGAAGTCGTGTCTCTTCAGCAAGCGATTCAGACAATGCCTTTGCCATGGTCAAGGTAGAGGAAGTGTGAAGCAACCTTGTACGAATAGAATCAAACTCGCCCCTAACTCCCATGACAAATCTATAAGTGAGAAACTGCTCAATGAATGAAAGTGCTATACAATCCTGACCTCTTTGTACCTTTGGGGTACCATGGATACTAAAGAACCCATTAAACGATCAAATGCGGAATAATACTCATCAATGGACATATCTCTGTTCAAGAACATGAAGTTCTTTGCATTAGCGTATGTTGGAGAGCACCACTTTCCTGAACATAACGGTCCTTCAAATATGACCACATAGGTTTAGCTTGCTTAAACTTGCGCAGACTCATGATCATGGATTGTTTAACACTATTAACCATAGCGGCCATGACTTTCCCATCATTAATTCCCCAAGTTTTGACAAAGGCGGCATTACTATTATCGGACTTAAGAGTTGGTGGATCATCAGTCAAATGAAAATAAAGACCATGACCCCTCAATGCCATTTCAACAGTAAAGGCCCATTCTAAATAGTTCGACCATCCAATTTGATGTTAATGATAATGGCCGAGTCTTTGAGACCGAGACTTCAGACATGATGGACTCGAAGAATAGCGAAAAAAGGGAAGTGGCAGGGATATCACCACACGTGAAGAAGTCACGAACTGAAGGTCCACGTGAAACCCGATCGTGGATCCGCGCGTGAAGAGTTCCGTCCGCGCGTGAAGAGGCGCGCCTGAAGGAGTTCTGCCCGCGTGTGAAGGAGCCTTCGGCGGCGTGCGAAGGAGTCGATCCGCGTGAAGCCCGCGTGGAGGAGTCGTCGCGTGAAATCCGCGCGTGAAGGAGTCGTCGCGCGTGCGAAGGAATCCCGCGCGTGAAGGAGTCGCCGCGCGTGAATCCCGTCCGCACGTGAAAGCCGCCCAGCGTGAAGGAGTAGTCCCGTCCGCAGACTTCTTGGCGATGACGATCCGGTCGCGCGAGTCGCGACGAGAGCTGATGCGCGCGGCGATGGGCCGCACGAAGAGGACGGGCTGTGTGCGGCGACGGGCCGCACAAAGACGGAGATGCCGCGCGGCGACGGGCCACACGAAGAGAAGGTGCCGGCGCAGAACGACGAGCTGCGCCAAGCGAGAGGAAACACGCGACAAAAGATCGCTGAACAGAGGAGGATTTCCAAGGCAGTAGAAATTGGATCGTGGGTGAATTAGATGAGGCTAATCCTAACCCTAGTCCATGGCTTTGGTACCATGTTACATACCTTGGGATTCAGAGAGTATGCTGAAGAGGAGATCGAATATATGTAGAGAGGACAAAGCCTCATGGACCACTCAAGTCCTATTGACCAGGCCATATAGGCCAAATATAGCATTCATATACTTAACATGATCGACATGATAAAATGAAGATAGATACCTAGTGCCTTGTGTCTACTGAGGTGGTCCCTTTGCATTTTCCATGTCCTCGTCATGCTCTGGATGTAAAAAAGATGAAAATATAATAAGTGCAAAGTCATGGTCCTCTTCCTTATGAATAACATATAGATGAGTACATCCACGAATCCATCATACAACTGAACATCAATTAATTTAAAAAGTAAAATGAAATCTAAACACATACATACCACTATCTCATAACTAAAGAGGACCGGAGGGAGCGAGCAGAGTAGCAGACCGAGCGAGCACCAAAGAGGAGCAACCGAGCGGGCGCTAACGGCTGCCAGCTCGACACGAAAAACTAACCCAGTGGGCCGTGCCTGGGTCGTCTCGGCTAGGCACGAAGCCTATGGAGGCACAGCCCGTAGGGCATGGCATGCCTAGTTGGCCTGGTTCCCATCGGGCCGTGCCGGCCCGTTGCCGTGCCGTGCTAGCCTGATGGCCATATATAGCAGAGGCAGGGGCAGGGGTAGGGGCGGACCTGGGCAGGCTGCGCGGCATTCGCGGCGGCTGCGGCGGTGGTGGTGTAGCCTGGCTGGCTAGCCAACGTGGGCGCCGACGCATCCTAGGTATTCGGCAACGAACTGCGCGGAGCCGTAGATGGAGGTAGTGGCTCGCTCTCGGTCGCTTACGGAGGAATGGGCCTCATTTGTGGTTTTATTGTTCTAATAACTATATGGGCTATAGAGTGTTAGTGGTCCAACGATTAGGGCCTGGGCCGCAGATCGGCCCCAGTTGAGAATCTTAATGCTTTAGACAATGAGCATTTGGGTTTTGTTGATCCCGCTCAAAAAAAAAAAAATTTGGGTTTTGTTGATCTGTTCCCAGTGCTGGATCCAGTTTTCCAAGAGATGTCTTTCTCGACAACATGACCTTTGTGACTGGATATTCACATATGCGGGTCTGCCTCTATAAATAGAGTGACATGTCTCCAAAAATAATTTTTGTAGTAGTGTGAATTCAATTTCTTCAGAATAAGAGTCTCTGGAAACTTTATTTCTAACTTATATGTTTTATATATTGCATTACAGGATGGATTCCATCATTTATTTTCAATCTTCCCTTGTTACGTGTTCTGGATCTTTCTTTCAACCGGTTTTCTGGCTCTATACAAGTCTTTAGCGAGGCATCTTCACGGCTGGAGATTATGGAGTTGAGCAACAACGCATTGTCAGGTTTATTTCTTCCCAAGGCCTTCTTTCAACTAACAACTAATGGATATTAGCTGGAAAACCTTGATTGTTTCCCGGCATCAACCTTACCCATTTTGGTGATTAAGTTAATTCACTTATTTAAAAAGAAAAAAAGAAAATGGTCAATTTATGCATGTGAATTGTTATGAACAAACTATATAAGACCGCATTTTGAATTTACATTTCCTAGAAGAGACACTTCCTAACTTAAGTTTTACATTGTCCTTGAAGGGGAGATTCCACCAGCCATTTTCAACCTTCCTGTATTAAATGCACTGGATCTTTCCTACAACCAGCTATCTGGCTCTATACAAGGCTTTGACAAGGCAATAACTTCACAGCTGGGGACCGTAGTGCCGTTGGTAAACAATACATTGTCAGGTTTTACTCCCTAACCCCTTCTTCGAACAAACAAGTTCGGTATATATAGACATATGATCAAACAACTCATTCTAAATTAGGCGGTGAATTATGTGTTAATTACTCAAAATTGGTGGAGTGATTTTTCATTCATCATAGTAGTACTAATTGTGAGGATAAATCAACCTATTCTCCAATCCACAAAAAAAAAAAAAAGTGACGGGTGATAAGATGATGCACTAACTTATTCCCCAAACCAAATACCCTATAAAATGAATTATATCTCACATCCTGCAATATATCTCGATATCCAACATTTTTTGGCTGCTCGTGGATGGGTTGCATCGCATGCATAGGTTATGGTGGTGATTGTGCACATGTGGTGATGCTCTGGTGTGGGCTCTGCCTTCCTACATGTCGTTGCCCGTTTCAGAAAAGACAAGCTAAAACAAACATCCCAACTATTTTTTAAGCAAACAGGAGGGGGGCCTGAGTGACAGTTAAGCCTAGTGCGCGGCATCATGGCCAACCATTGATCAACTGTCTTGTAATTTGTACCACGCGGCCTTCGTGACCCCGGTGTCGCTCTCCATATAGGGTGACACGGGGGTGACTCCACCCGCCACCAACTCCGCCGCTGCCGGGCGAGCTCCCAGGCCGCCGCCCACGGCTCCTTGGCTAGCGGCGGCGGGGGGCCAGCTGTGCCGCCCAAAAAGCCCTCCACAACCACTTTCCCCTTACTCTCTCCCTCCCTTCCCTCCTCTCCCCCCCCTTCACCGACTGGCGAGTACATGGCGGCGACGGCCGGTTGCGGGCTCATTGCGTTAGATTCGGTCCCCCTAGGACCGGATCCGTCACCCTCCACCCCGGATGCAGCGCGCGGCGACCTTCATGCGACCTTCACCGACACGCGTCGTTCACCTACTCGTGCCGGCTTCGCCGGCGGCGGTAGCTTCCACTAGTAGAGAAGCTCACATCGATGACAAAATGCTTTCATCAGAAGATGCCAAATTCATCATTGAAAACCTTCGATGACAAATTGGTAGGGTCCAGATTGACGTGGAAGGCACGTGGTCGTAGAAGCTGCGCCCAAGTATGGTGGGACACCAATTCTATCCAGAGAACCAAGCTGGTCGGTGAAAGGTCCTAATGGCTAGGGGGTGAATAGCCTATTAAAAATTCTTGCAACAACACTAAGCAAACCGATTAGTAAATAAGACGGCATAGCAATTTAGCAATGCTTCGAGCTAGCTATGCAAGCCTCCTAGCAATTCTAGCAATTCTATAATCTCTAATCACACTCAAGGGCTAGGTTGCTAAGATACTCCTAGGTGAACAAAATACACTAACTAATTCTACCACTAGGAGCTAACAAGGCTAAGCAAACTAAACACACTACAAGCTACACAAGATAACTAGAGAAGGTAAAGCAAGTGAGCTCGAATACAATACCACCGTTGTCGAGTAGAGGTTGTGCCCAATCACCGTGTACAAGAAATCTCCAACGAGCAAGAACAAATTACACGATGATTTTTCACCGAGGTTCACGTGCTTGCCGGCACGCTAGTCCCGTTGTGGCGACACACTCACTTGACGGTTGCTAAGCTTAATGGCCGGTGCCAAATCCCCCGGTGGGAGCTCAAGCACACCGATCACAAGAGAGGGTCAAACAAGCCACGAGCAATCCACTAGTGCTCCTTTTCGCGAATCTCCGCGGGGTAAGGAACGACCCCTCACAAACCACGGTGTGGCCTCGAACAAGCTCCAATCGAGCTCAACACCGCCTCTTGCTCCAAGCCGCTAGGGAATCAAGCAAATTCCCAAGAGAAACGAAATCCCGCGGCTTCTCCAAGGATGAAGTGCCTCTAGAATGCAATCAACAATGCAATGCACTTCTATCACTCTCAATCTCACCAAAGATTCGAAGTTTGGATGAAGAGATGAGTGGAGAGGAGTCTCACAAGCTCACAAGAGTGTTAGAGTGTTCAAATGTGCAAGAGAGAACTCATGTACCCGGCCAACCAAGTATATATAGCCCTCACCAAAGAATAGAGCCGTTGTGCTTTGAAATGGGCATTCTGCGCATCGACCGGACGCACTGACCGGACTCACCAGTGAGTCCGGTCGAGAGTCCGGTCGCACCAAATCAAGCGTCTGGTCACAACCGACAAGCATCCTGGCCCCACAGCTGACACGGTTCAACATGCTTCCGGTCACAGGGTCCGGTCGACACCGGAAGCATCCGGTCCGTGCGTCCGGTCGGCCTCTGTAAGGTCCTAGATGGCTAGAGGGGGGGGGGGTGAATAGCCTATAAAAATTTTCTACAAACTCAACTAAACAAACCGATTAGTATAAAACACGGCGTAAAGCGGTTTGCACTAGCTCTAGTGGTCAAGCAAGCCTTCTAGTGACAAGACTAAATATTTCTATGATCTCTAGTCCACACAAAGTCTATGTCACTACTCTAGCTAATGAGCAATCCTAATAAGGTCCTTATGCTAGCAAGAACAACTACACAAGGCAAGTGCTAGCTCTCTACTCAAAGTAAACTAGGAAAGTAATGCAAGAGAGCGAGCTAGATGTACCGCAGTGTAGAGGATGTCGACCAATCACCGGGAACAAGAATAATCAATCACTTTCGATGGTGATGATCCAAACACGAAGACAATGAACAATTCGATTTGTTCACCCGGAGTTCGCTTGTACACCGACAAGTTACTCTCCGGTTGTGCCGACCAACACAAGGATGGTGTTTGAGCTAGGCGGTGCCCTTGCTAGCCTCAACACACCACTCAACAAGTGTGGTACCCAAGACACGAGCAATGTATTCCTTGCACTTTGTCTTCCGACGAGGAGTGCGTAATCCTCTCACAAATCAACCGGAGGTGGCCAAGAACAATCACCTTCTCCCCGCCAACACCTCCACCCCTTCACCAAGCCGGCTAGGAGCGGTGCCTCCAAGAGAAACGGAAATTCACCGTCTCACAACGATCCCCAAGTGCCTCTAGATGCAAGAACTCGATGCAATGCACTTGGATCACTCTTGTCTCAAGAATGAAGCTCAAATCAAGAATGAGAGGAGGGAGGCTTGCTTGCTTGCTCAAAGATGTTAGGAATGATTCAAATGACCAAGAGAGAGCAAGAGGCAGCCAAAGGGGTATAAATACCCCTCACCACGAAATGTGGCCGTTGGGAGGAAAGCCACGCTTTCTGCGGCCTGACCGGACGCACTGACCGGACTCACCAGTGAGTCCAGTCGGTGGGTCCGGTCACAACCGACAACCCAACCTGACCCGCTGGCCCCCTGCCTCCGTGCGTCCGGTCCCGCATCCGATCGATGCGTCCGGTCAGCACCGGAAGCTTCCGGTCGGTGGGTCCGGTCACCCGTCGACCACCGAGCCAGGAAACACCCTCTCTGCCGGAGTCCGGTCACTTTCTTCGTGCTTCCGGCCACCGCGTCCGGTCGCCCCTCGGCTGCGAAAATCCGTCGTTTGTCGCCGTTCCTTCGACCTTGCTCCAAACCGACTTCCGTCACTTGTTTTTCTTGTTGCCAACACGTCGAAGAACACCTCGACACCATGTGTTAGCATTTTTGAAACCATTTTCGACAAGTGCGGAGTTAGCTCTTTAGGTTAGAATGCATGCATATGAATCTTGAACCTAAAGGCACGTGAGGATCGATATGTACGAAAGTTTTTCCCTCTTTATAGTACGGCTTATCGATCCTATAACCACCCACACCCTCTATGGTGTCTTGGGTGTGAAAACAAAAACCCTATGGTTATACCTTTACCTTGGGGACAATTGATCTCGAAACTCCACCGAGTTGCATGCTTGATCATCTTTTGGATCACCTCGATCCATCCTCCATGATCACAATGCACCAACTCCGGCACGACCAATCTCAATCTAGTCAAACACTTAGCATCGAGAGATTAGTCCTTAGGTGTCACTAATTAGCCAAAACCAAACAAGAGATCTTCAATCTCCCCCCTTTTTGGTAATTGGTGACAACCCGCATAAAGGTTTCATGATTAATGTTTTTGAACATACAACGGTTGTCCAAGCATTTTGCTTACAATCATAGGATTGGACAATCATCATAGTTCGGTTTTGGTAGCATGAGCTCCCCCTACATGTATGCCACGAGTTTGGAACGAAGCATTGCATACATGTATAAATATTGAAATCTAGGGTGAGCTATGTTACCAAAATGATGCTTAGGGTGAAAGAAATGGACCTTTGAAGCGTGATACCAATCGGAGTTGCGCCATTTTCACCATACAAGCATCAAGGTAACTAGATTTTCATCAAAACTCAAAGTACCACGTGAGATCACATTATAAGCAAGGTACTTGAATTAAGAGTGAATTTAGAAAATCTAGCTAGCTCCTATGCATGCTAGTTATTCAACCACTTGAAAAGCATCTTACTAAACTAGCATACACCACACAAGCATGTATATAGAATTTAAATACATGTGCAATGAGCAAGTCATATGTTAGTGCACAATCAAATGCAATAAATTGTCTATGAGCTTGCTCCCCCTACTTGTGTGAACCATTTGTAAACTCATGAACCACATGAGAGGTTTTCAAAAAACATGTGAAATTTTTAATTTTCCAAAAACCTTTCATGCACTAATCTCTCCCCCTTTGTCGACAATTTCCACAAAAGGTATGACCATGTTGTGTTATGGAAGAGAGAATAGTGCTCAAATTTGGTCAAATTTGGATCACTTGTCATACATATATTTCGGTTTGAACCAAAGACAAGCTTCTTCACACCTCATGACAAGGGTTATCTTGCCTATGTTGAAGCATATGTGTGAAAAGATAGCCAAATTCAACACTTGAGATTGCAAGCCCATAAACATGTCATATGTCATCACTAGATCAAACAAGCATAAGTAGCAATAGTGATGGCATACATACATTGAAATCCTTTTATTTTCCATGAATGCTTCCTAAGGCACAAGTTATATGTCTATATGTTCTAACAAGTGCTTAGATATTATGAATGTCATGCCAAACAATTTCACCTTTGCTTTGCTTGATGAAGAGGCATGTCATAGATGTGGGGTGCATTCAACTCATGTTGGAGAAGTCAAGGATGTTCAACTCATTTCTTAGCTTGCAAAACCTCTTCTCATCTAGTGGCTTTGTAAAGATATCGGCTAGTTGATCTTCAGTGCCAATAGGTTGGATAGCAATGTCACCCTTTTGTTGATGATCTCTTATGAAGTGATGCCTTATGTCAATGTGCTTGGTTCTTATATGTTGGACCGGGTTTTGAGTCATCTTGCAAGAACTCTCATTGTCACAATACAAAGGCACATGATGGAAATCAAATCCATAATCCTTCAATGTTGATCTCATCCATAGCAATTGTGCACAACAACTACCGGCACTAATGTATTCGGCCTCGGCGGTTGAAAGTGTCACACCGGTTTGCTTCTTTGATGACCATGATACTAGAGATCTTCCAAGGAATTGACAAGTGCCACTTGTGCTTCTTCTATCAACCTTGCATCCCCCATAGTCGAGTCCGAATATCCAATAACCTCAAAGTTTGACCCCTTGGGATACCATAGCCCAACATTTTGAGTGTGCTTCAAGTACCTCAATATCCTCTTTGATGCGGTGAGATGACTCTCTCTAGGTGAGGATTGAAACCTTGCACACTTGCCAACACTAAACATCACATCAGGCCTAGAAGCGGTCACATAGAGTAAGCTTCCAATCAATGACCTATAGTACCTTTGATCAACCATATTGCCACTTTCATCATTGTCCAATGATCCATTGGTACCCATTGGTGTATTGATGCCCTTTGCATCTTGCATGCCAAACTTCTTGATCATGTCTCTAATGTACTTTTCTTGACTAATGAAGGTGCCATTCTTCATTTGCTTGATTTGAAGACCAAGGAAGTATGTGAGCTCTCCAAGCATAGACATTTCAAACTCTTTTGCCATCATCTTGGCAAACTCTTCACAATACTCTTGATTTGTTGATCCAAAGATGATATCATCAACATATATTTGCATGACAAACAAATCATTGCCAATCTTCTTGGTGAATAGAGTAGTGTCAACTTTGCCCATCTTGAAGCCTTTCTTGAGTAAGAAGTCTCTCAACCTCTCATACCACGCTCTAGGTGCTTGCTTCAACCCATACAATGCCTTGTTCAACTTGTACACATGGTTGGGATGATGGTAATCTTCAAAACCGGGTGGTTGCTCAACATACACTAGCTCATTGATGAAGCCATTGAGAAAAGCACTCTTGACATCCATTTGATAGAGCTTGATGTTGTGTGCACATGCATAGGCCAATAGAATTCTAATTGCCTCTAATCTTGCAAGGAGCATATGTTTCACCAAAGTCAAGACCCTCTACTTGAGTGTAACCTTGTGCAACTAGTCTTGCTTTGTTTCTCACAACAATGCCATCTTCATCTTGCTTGTTCTTGAAAACCCATTTGGTTCCAATGACATTGTAATCCTTCGGTCTCTCTACTAATTCCCAAACCTTGTTTCTATCAAAGTTGTTGAGCTCTTCTTGCATTGCAATGACCCATTCTTCATCCTTCAAAGCATCATCAACCTTTTGGGATCTTCTTATGACACAAATGCAAAGTGTTCACAAAAAGCCGCTAGCCTTCCTCTAGTTTGCACTCCACTTGCAATGTCACCAACAATTTGATCAATTGGGTGATCTCTAGCTATGCTTGAGCTTTGGAGTATTGGAACTTGATTGCTGGAGTTTGGTTGATCATTAGTTGTTGCTTGAGATGATGTACTAGCTTGTTGTTGATCTTGAGGTTGAGCACCACTAGCTTGAGTGATTTGCACTTCATCTTTGTCATCATCAACTTGAGTTGGCCTAATATCACCAATGTCCATGCCCCTCATGGCATTTACCAATTGAGTTCCACTAACATCATTGAGGTTCTCATCTTCACCTTGAGACCCATTTGTTTCATCAAATTCAACATCATGGACTTCTTCCAATACACCACTTGAGTTGTTCCACACTCTATATGCCTTGCTTGTGGTGGAATATCCAAGTAGGAATCCCTCATCACACCTCTTGTCAAACTTGCCAAGTCTTGCACCCTTCTTCAATATGTAGCATTTACATCCAAACACTCTAAAGTATGTAATGGTTGGCTTTCTTCCATTCAATAGCTCATAAGGTGTCTTGTTCATCATGGGATGGCAATACAATCTATTGATGTAGTGGCATGCGGTGTTGATTGCCTCGGCCCAAAATGATTGACTCACATTGTACTCACTAAGCATTGATCTTGCCATCTCAATGAGAGTCCTATTCTTCCTTTCAACTAGGCCATTGGATTGTGGTGTGTATTTGGCCGAAAGTTGATGCATAATCCCATAGTCATCACATAGCTCATCAACTCTTGTGTTCTTGAACTCACTACCATTGTCACTTCTCACTTTCTTGATTATGATGTCAAACTCATTGTGCACCCTCTTGAGAAATGTCTTGAATAATGAATACACATCACTCTTGTCATTGAGAAAGAACACCCAAGTGAATCTTTTATAATCATCCACAATCACAAATCCATATTTGTTTCCACCAATGCTTGTGTATGCGGTTGGGCCAAACAAATCAATATGGATCAAGTTAAATGCCTTGCAAGTACTCATGAAGCTCTTCTTTGGATGAGTATTGGCAACTTGCTTACCCGGCTTGACATGCACTACATAGCTTGTCCTTGTCAAAGTGAACATCCTCCAAGCCTCTTGCGTCCGGTCGCCCTCACGAGCTCCGAAAATCCATCGTTCGTCGCCGTTCCTTCGCCCTTGCTCCAAACCGACTTCCGTCACTTGTTTCTTGTTGCCAACACGTCGAAGAACACCTCGACACCATGTGTTAGCATTTTCGAAACCATTTTCGACAAGTGCGGAGTTAGCTCTTTAGGTTAGAATGCATGCATATGAATCTTGAACCTAAAGGCATGTGAGGATCGATATGTACGAAAGTTTTCCCCTCTTTATAGTACGGCTTATCGATCCTATAACCACCCACACCCTCTATGGTGTCTTGGGTGTGAAAACAAAAACCCTATGGTGGTACCTTTGCCTTGGGGACAACTGATCTCTAAAACTCCACCGAGTTGCATGCTTGATCATCTTTTCGATCACCTCGATCCATCCACCATGATCACAATGCACCAACTCCGGCACGACCAATCTCCAATCTAGTCAAACACTTAGCATCGAGAGATTAGTCCTTAGGTGTCACTAATTAGCCAAAACCAAACAAGAGATCTTCAGCCTCGTGCCCGAAGGCCGAAAACATGCTCTGCGCGGACGCACCCACCGGAGCGTCCGGTCGAAAAACGTGCGTCCGGTCGCGCTTCTGTCGGTGCGTCCGGTCACCTTTTCCAGCGTGATCTTCGTTTTGTTGTCACCCTTTGCTTCAACCTTGCTTTCGCCTCTTGCCATGAGTTGCCAACACGTCGAAGATGATCACATTATCACTTATGTTAGCATGTCGAACGATTAGGCAAGAACGAAGTTAGTGCTCTCATGTCCTAAATGCAATATGCAAGTCAATTGGACCTAGAAGCACTTCACCAAAGGATTGTCGCGGCATCCCCTCTTGATAGTCGGCTATCTAACCTATAATGTGATCACGCGCTCTATCGTGTCTTGGTCACCGAAAGAAAAACCCTATCAAGAATACCTTTGCCTTAATCTCCGGGTTCCTTTCAAGCCGTCCATCGAGCTTGACGATCCATCATGTCCATCATCATCGTCCATGTTCATGATCATCATGCTCCACTTCATCCATGTAATCCTATCTCTTAAGTCACACTTAGAGCAAAGGATTAGCATAACAAGTGTGTCATCAATTTCCAAAACCAAACATGAGATTTTAGTCGGGCCCACAATGACGTGAGTGCCATGTGGCAGTGGGACCACTACATCGTTGGACCATGGTGGTGGAGTCCATGTCATCACGTGGACTTGCGATGCCACATTGTTATGTGGTTCTATCTAGTGGGACAGTGGTGGTGGGGACAGCGATGGTGGGGCCCTGGTTGACGTGGAACGCCACGTGGGAGCGGGACCAGTTATACCTGAGCATTTTTCTGGCCGGGTCGGGTTCGGGCTGGGCTGAAAAAAACCCAGTTATTGCGGGCCAAAAGAAAATCCTGCCCATGACGTCCCACTGGGCAAGTCGGGCCTAGCTTTTTACACTACAGAACAGCTAAAAATGTATTTCGGGCCGAGTTCGGGCCAAGAAAAATTTTACCGGGCTTCAAAATCTTTGCCCAGGCCCTATCCAGTAAGGTTCGTGGGCGGGCCAAAACTCGTCGGGCTCGGGACGGGCCTGCGGGCTGGGCTAGTTTTGCTCAGGTATAGGACCAGTACAATGTGGGACCACTATAGTGGGGTCCTCGTCGATGCTGGTGGGACCGTGGAGGTAGGGTCCACGTTGACTGGAATGCTGCGTGGCTTACAACGTGGGACCACTGTGGTAGGGTCCACATCACCACGTCGATAGTAGTGGGACCATGGTACCAACATGTGGGACCCAGGGTCAGACCCACGCATGTGGGACCCATATTGGTGTTGAAGCATGGAGATTATTGTTTTGTGACAATGAGTATGTTGTTTTGTGACGAAAGTTTACATTCATCATTGGTTCCCCTACAGGATAGAGGTAGAATGATTATCTATGACGAATAGGTTTATTGTTTTGTGATGCTCTATGGCTTTTCGTCATTATTTTTAGTGGCTTGGCCGTCACTCATGATGTGACGAAGTTACAAAATTCGTCCTTGAAAACTTCTGATTTGCATGACGAAATTTCAAATCGTCATAAGGAAATCATCATAGAAGATCATATTTCTACTAGTGACCCGGCTGGCCCGGGTGCTCCCTTTGTCGGATCCGTGGTAGTTGTCCTACCGGGACTTCACGGAGGCCATGGTGGCCTCGCCTCTCTTTCCGCATATGAGCATAATCGATGGCAACTCGGGCCCGAGGCGCCGAGAACGGCGTTGAGGTGGTCCGTGGGTTACGGCGTGTCGCCGCCACGACAGCCAAGCTACCGGGCTCGCGACGGGACCATTCCCGGAGTCAGGGGCGCCGGGGTCTCGGCGACGGCTCTCTACGTGGGGCTGGCTCCACACCCTACGGCCACTCGACCGTCGCCACGTTCCCGTCCTCGGCCACGTTGGTGCTCTAGCGGTCCGGCGTGGGGCGGCATGACCGCTCACGTGGGCGAGACGGTGGCGGTTAGTTGATCCACCCAGGCCGCCGCAGCCGGCCATACGACAACTGGGCCTAGGGTTGGCATCTTCGTTGCCTCGTGCGGGGTGCTCAACCTGGTCCGCCAAGGGTGAAAACCCCACAAGGATTTGCCTTGGCAGACGAAGGTGGCGCGTCTGCGCCATCACCTTCTTGGATGCATTGTCATTTCAGTTTGCCGTTGTTGGTTGCTGGAGCAAGCTTGGGGATGAAAGTCCCTTCGAAGTTGGCATTCGTGGATGTCCTCTCCTTGAAGGCTTCGACCGCGCTTGTTCTCACCGCACCGTCTGCCAGGGTCGGTCCTCTCTCGTGTGTGGTCTACTTGTGCTTCGTTTTCTCTTCGCACCGGTCTATGGAGTTGCCGCTCCAGTCGCTTGGTCGCTTGGTTGTTCACAGAGACTACCTAGTCGCTGTTGATTATAGCCGCAGTCGCACGGATCACAACATCTACCTAGTCGCTATTGATTATGCCACTGCAATTGCTCGGCTCACAACGACTACTTGGGTGTTGTTGGAGTGCAGATGGTCGCTCGGGTGATCACAGCGGCTACCTGGTCGCTGATGTCTCCGTTATCTCACTCGGCTCATAGTGGCTACCTTGTCATTTGTTGGAGTTGCCGACGGTCGATTACGGTGTCGCGGTGGCTACCGGTATTTGTTGTCACGGTTATCTTTGTTCTTAGATCTTACGGCGGGCAACCTTTGTGTTGTATTCTTTTATGTAGGTCTAGTCGGTTAGGGCCATGGTGTTGGGTCCTCTCCCACCCCCCTTGTGTACTCTTGCTGATCATTTTGTTTCTTTGGGTGTTTGTGTCTTGGGAGTCCGCCAGCAATCCTTGGATTACTTGTTGAGCCCTTTGTATTTGTGCTCTAGCCTTTCTTTCGGCCTTTCCTGCTTAATGAAAATAGGTAAAAGACCGGATCTCAACTGGCTGATATCCTCACCAAATCGTTGGGCAAGACCAAGTTCCATGAGATGTGGGAGAGAATCAGGCTACAGCTGATCACCTCCAGTGCTCGACACAAGGCTTAGGGGGAGGATGACAGTTAAGCCTGGTGCTCGGCAGCACTTGTATCTTACTTTCCCTGCAAGTTTACTTTCCTTAGCTTCCAAGCCTTGTAATAGGTTATGCCCAACATCCACTTCAGTGGTAGTAGAATATGTTGTAGCAAGTGGAAAGTAGAAGATGCCCTCTGTCTATAAAGCAGGGGGCAAACCTCTTGTACTGAACAAGCTTTTCATTTCCTTTCAATCCAAGCGGATAAGGGCCAAGCTACCCTTTGGGTTTTCCTTCCAATCTGAATCTGAGATCCTTAGTGATTTATTGACCTGAAAGAAGTTAAGAACAGACATACAAGTGAAAGACAGAGAGGCGGGGGAGGGAGGGAAAAATGAAGGAAATAAGGAGAGAAAGAAGAGCTGGAGGTAGAGAACTCTGCCGTTAGAACTCACCGAACAATGCTTATCCATTCTTGAAGTCTTTGGTAGAAGGTTACTTTGGTGCGGTAAGACAATGCACCCAATTCATGGAAGAAGATAAGCCTGCAACACTGGATCGAGGACGCGTGCTCCTTGAATATCTTGTTGTTTGGCTTTAAAAAAAAGCTGAAATAGTTAACTTACGAGAAAATGAACTAAAACCTGAAAGCATGCTGAGAGTAGCTTTTCTAGATTTTGGTGTGCTGAGAAGCTAAAAATTAGAGAAATCAAAAGAAAAAAAAATCAGCAGTAAGTGGGCTTTAAGAGGATGTGTGTTGCTTAGGCGCCAATTGTTGCACGCTCAATTAGCGAGTAATCAGCTAGGTTAATAAACCCCCATGCAGCCTAGGCTGTGGGGGGCGCCTCGCGCATGTAAACTTCGGTTGTTTTTTGCTTACTCCTCTTATTATTGATCAAAAGCCGGCTTGCGGATCTTAAAAACAGCAGTCAAAGCCAAAAGCTAGAAAACTAGCTTTTAAGCCGAAATCTGTAGCTCAAACAAACAGACCTAAGTTGGGCTCATGATAATAACAAATAGGCGCCACCATTTTATGAATTCATTTTTTTTAGAAGAAGGGACACTTTTCTGACTTATATTATCTATTTTCTTTATAGGGGAGATTTGGGCCAGCTATATGGGAGACTTGGATCTTTCATCTAATAACATCAGTGGTGATGTACCAAATTGGATCTGGGAGAGATGGAGCAGTAGCCTTGTATATTTGAATCTTTCACATAACATGCTCACCGGCATTCAAAATGCTTTGGATGTTCTCCCTTCTACTACACTGGATATGCTTGATCTTAGTTTCAATAGACTTTCAGGGCAGATCCCTATGCCAAACTCTTCAGCCTCGTTCTTGGATTATTCTAACAACAGATTCTCTTCAGTTCTTCCGAACTGGGCTTCTTATCTTGGGTACACTCTGTATCTTAGCATGTCCAAAAACGAAATAAATGGATATGTACCTCTCTTGATTTGCAATTCCAGTCTTCAGTTGCTTGATCTATCATATAACAGATTTAGTGGCCCGGTTCCGTCTTGTCTTATAGAAAAGGGCATTTTAGTGGTATTAAATTTGAGGGAGAATGACTTTAAAGGGATGTTGCCCTCCAATATAACAATCGGATGTGCTTTAGAGACAATAGATTTACATGGGAATAAGATTGAAGGCCATCTACCAAGGGCACTTTCTAACTGTAGAGACTTGGAGGTTCTTGACTTTGGAGGCAATCGAATAGTTGACACCTTTCCTTATTGGTTGAGGGATCTTCCCAAGCTCTCTGTGATGGTCTTGAGATCAAACCAACTCCATGGTGCCATAGGCGATATTGCTTAGGATAATGAATCCAAGTCATGCTTCGAGCTTGCAAATTATTGATCTTGCCTCTAACAATTTCTCAGGTCATTTGAGGCTACAATGGTTGAAACAGTTAAAGTCAATGATGGGGGAAGCTGAATAATACAGGAGAAATCATATTTGCTCGAAACATCTCAGGCTACTCGAACTTGTATCAAGATTCTATCGAGATCACCTACAAGGGACATTATGTGACATTCGAAAGGATATTGACTACCCTAACAGCAATTGACCTCTCAAATAATCGATTGGAGGGTGATATTCTCGAATCATTTGGAGAACTTGTATCACTGCGTGTATTGAATTTGTCACACAATGCCTTCACGGGAAAAATTCCAGCAAAACTTGGCAGCATGACTGATTTGGAGTCACTAGACCTCTCCTGCAACCAACTCTCAGGGGAGATCCCGCAACAGCTGACCAACCTCACCTTTCTTGACGTACTGAACTTGTCAAACAACCACTTGGCAGGGAAGATTCCACAATCGCACCAGTTCTCTACATTTGACAGCACTTCATTTGGAGGGAATGCAGGACTATGCGGACCGCCGCTGTCGGAATTGCCATGTGGTGCTTCACCACACACTCCAAGCGCTCAACTCGTGGGCAGGTCGTCGCCTCACCATAACCATATTGATGTGATTCTGTTTCTCTTCATCGGGCTCGGCTTTGGTGTCGGATTTGCAGCTGCTATTGTGGTGAAATGGAATCGTGCCGGTCGATGGTTCATTGCAACTGCAAGAGCTTTGCACAGTCGATCACCGTGAAACCTGTACTAGCCTGGCAAGACGAAAACAGAGCAGTATATATTGTGATAGTAGTACATGTTGCCTGTTATTAATAATGCTCCATATGGTGTAATAGATTGTTGGTACTTTTATCCGAAAACTATTGAGAGACCATGGTTTGATATACATGTAAGCCTATGCCACCACTGTTCACGGTCCGACAACAAGCAAGGCTGAGGACAACGCTACACAGGAAGCCATGGAGTGTGAGGTTTGACCCATTCGCGCACAAGACCTAACACACGTGTATCCGGTCCAGATTGGCGCAAGTAGGTGAGTATGTACATAAGAGAGGAGAGGGTGAATTTTGGGAGGGCATAAAA
Organism: Hyparrhenia diplandra; assembly: GCA_015847255.1. Taxonomy (NCBI): domain Eukaryota; kingdom Viridiplantae; phylum Streptophyta; class Magnoliopsida; order Poales; family Poaceae; genus Hyparrhenia; species Hyparrhenia diplandra. The sequence continues at coordinate 497,300 of JADLZK010011638.1, forward strand.
ATTGTAAACTGAATTTTCAAACTTGTTTGAATCTGTTCTCACCAATTCTCGTTTTGCTCGTCTTCCAACTCGTTCCCCAAGGCTCCTTGCTGCTAATGGCCTAGTAAAGTGCAAACAGAAATCTATATGTTACAGATTTTTTATGAAATTGTAAAGCCAAACAGAGCAGTGCTTCATCTTCAGAGTAGAAGCAGGACAACGGGTCTTTTTTTTTTCTGAAGAATCTGGAGGGGCCTGGAGAATATGTTTCCTGCTGCATTCTGATCTGCTCAGTCGGTGGACGAATTGATCGGCCCGTCGTGCTCATCGCGGCCCAATAAGACACAGCTGCGGCCCATTAATTCCGTCACTTCACAGCTCACAGGCTGACGGGCAGCTCACGCCACGCCCCACTCCAAAACCTACAGAGAGTCGCCCTTGCGGCCGGCGGGAGGAAGGAAAGCGGCAGGCGGCGGACGGGACGGGATGAGACGAGGAGGCCGTCCGCGGGCTGAGGTAGCTTCCTTGTCCATGGCTTTGCGATTCTATTTCTATCGTTTAGTATTTGTTTGCTTTGGAAGTTTCTCAGCTCGCTGATTAGTTAATATATATATATATATATACAGTACTCCCTCCATCCCCAAATTGTAAGTGATCTCAAGAATATTAGAAAGTCCAAGTATTTAAGTTTGATCAAATTTATGTGATAAGATCATAACATTTAGAATTCAACTAAGTATATTGGATTGTTAGTTATATTTTTATATACCTATTAGATGTCGCAAATCTTTGTAAGCCTTTATAATTTTGGTCAAACTTATCTCAACTTGAAACGTTTTGACTCTCAAGATTCTTATAATGTGTTAGCGGATGGATTGGGGAAGAAGGGAAGAGCCAGAGGTAGGAGAAGCAAAAAGTAACACGACGACGAACTACGATGAATATTAAGAACGAATTCGAATTTGGTTACAATTGGCATAGCCATTCCTCTCTCCAGGAGGTTGCTTAAGTACTCGGCGCTCACGCCAGCTAACTCCATTCTAAGCCCAGAGCAGACCCGGATACAAAGGTATTGGGCTTCTTCACGCGAGTGGGCCGGGCCTCATCTCCAGGCGGCTCCTCTGTTGTCGGTTCGGTAGCAGTAGTTGCAGCCCCGTTCCTGACATTCGCCCTCCCTTGAGAGCCGGCATGCCCCCATGCCGGAGCGTGAGGAAATTGGCGACGAAGCTCATCGGCATTCTCCCAGGTTGCAAGAGTCGCGGGCATATGAGACCATTCCACAAGCACTTGCTCGACCGAATGAGTACCCTTGGTATAACGATGATCCGAGAAGACGAACTGGGAACCTGTAACTCAGTCAGTGATGAAGGAGGAACAGGGGTAACAGGTTCAGTACCGTGGGAGCCCTTCAATTGCGAGACATGGAAGACATCATGAATAGTGGATGATCTTTGGAAGCTCCAATCGATAGGCGTGAGGACCAATTTTCTCGAGGATACGATAGGGCCCAAAAACTTGAAGGATAGCTTGTTCTTTGGAACGTAGAGAGAAGACTGCACATAAGGCTGTAACTTGAGGAAGACCCAGTCACCAACTTGAAATTCGCGCTCAGAACGATGCTTATCAGCCTGTTTCTTCATGCGCTGTTGTGCTCTGAGCAAATGCTGACGCACCAAATCATGCATCAAGGCTCTCTCATGCAACCAGGTATCAATATCGTGAATCGAAGGTTCAGTGAATCAAGGATAGGCCAAACTGTCGAGCTTCTCTTCCATACATCACTGAATGGGGTGCGACCAATAGCTGAGTGGAATGTTGTGTTATACCAAAACTTCGACCAAGGGACAGCCAATCGACTCCATCGAGAAGGACAAATACGACAAAGCAACGAAGATAAGTTTCGAGACACTGATTTAACCTCTACGATTGGCCATCGACTGTGGATGGTAAGCGATTGCTCAATCTGAGTTCCACTCAAAGCATATTTGAACAATGATTTCGAAATGGTGGTGAATATCTTGTCCCCGTCGGAGACTATAGCCTTGGGAAACCCATGCAATTTGTAAATGTTATCAAGGAATAATTTGGCCACAGTTCTTGCATTAAATGGATGCTTCAAGGCTAAGAAATGACAGTACTTGGAGAATTTATCAATGATAACCAAGATAGCATTATAAGAACTGGACTGAGGTAATCCTTCAACAAAGTCCATGGTGATGACAGACTGATAGAGTCAGAACTGGCAAAGTCAGAAGAGACACGGATACCTGGCTCTATCAGGTTTAGCTTGCTGACAAATAGCACAGTTTTGGACCCACTGCAGAATGTCATGTTTCATCTTAGGCCAATAAAACAACTGTTTGATTCTGTACAGTGTAGCAGGTGCACCTGAATGCCCTCCTAAAGCACTAGAATGAAGTGCTGCAAACACCTTCAGACGCATACTTGGAGTATTGCCCAGCCAAACCTTGTTCTTATATCTGATAACATCATCCACCAAGGTAAAGTGATGGTTAGGGCAATTACCAACTGCCGGTTGGCATAGAAGAGCGGCGGCCGAGGATCGGAAGCGTAGGATTGCACAATCTCGGACAACGGTCGGGAGTGATAAGCGAGACGACCCATTAACGCCAGCTTACGGTTTCTGGACAAAGCATCAGCAGCTCCATTGTCCACTCCTTTCTTGTAGATCATCTTGTAATTGAGTCCGGAAGTTTAGTAAAGACTTTCTGCTGCCAATGAGTATGGAGCCTTTGTTCATTGATGTGAATCAAGCTTTTCTGATCTGTATGAATGATCAACTGGCCCTGGAGGAAATAAGGTCTCCATTGATCCTTTGCAACAAGGATTGCTAAATATTCCTTCTCATATGTTGACAGTCCCGATTCTTAGGGCCAAGTGCCTTGCTGATATAGGCCAAGGGGTGACCATTTTGCAACAGTACGGCACCAATACCTATAGCTGATGCATCAGTCTCAATGTGGAAGGGTAATGAGAAGTCAGGCAGTGCTAAGCATGGGGCAGAAGACAAAGCATGCTTTAACTGATTGAATGCAGCAGTGTGCTTAGCAGTCCATAGGAATGGCACATCCTTGCGAGAGAAGTTTAGTCAAAGGTTTAGCAATGACTCCAAAATGTTTAACAAACTTCCTATAGTAACCAGCAAGACCCAAAAACCCTCTGACATCTTTAACAGTCTTGGGCTGAGGCCAATCTTGGACATCTTGGATCTTTTTAGGATCAGTAGAAACCCCTTGAGCACTAATGGCATGACCTAAGTATGTAATTGATTCTTGTGCAAACTTACACTTGCTAAGCTTCAAATGCCAATGATCCTGTTGTAACCACAGAAAAACCTGATGCAGGTGTTGAACATGTTCCTCATAAGATTGACTGTACACCAAAATGTCATCAAAGAAGACAATAACAAATTTTCTCAACCCAGGAGCAAGAGTACAATTCATGGCTCCACTGAAATGTTTCTGGTGCACCTGTCGGACCAAATGCCATCACATTGAATTCATAATGCCCCAAATGAGTTTGAAATGCAGTTTTAAACTCTTCACCGAGTGCCATCAAAATCTGATGAAAAGCAGCTCTAAGATCAAGAGTGGAAAACCACTTTGCATGTGCCAATTCATCCATTAATTGATCAAATATAGGAACTGGAAACTTGGACTTCAATGTGATGGAGTTCAGCTGCCTATAATCAACACAAAACCGATAACCTCCATCTTTCTTGGGTACCAAGAGCACTGGTGATGAGAATGCACTAGCACTGGGTTTAATGATACCTTGCTTGAGCATCTCTGACACCTGTTTTTCCAATTCATCTTTCAATTTTGGTGGATACCTATAGGGTCTGACTGCTACAGGTCTGGCCTCAGGGACTAGTGGAATAGTATGGTTGCAAGCTCTATGTGGAGGGAGGCCCTCAGGAGGATCAAACAAATGCTGAAACTCACTGATTAATGACTGAATATCATGTGGTAATCCGGATCTGGTGAATCAACGGCTGTATTATCATCGATAACAAAGCAAATTTGCGGCGGTAATGAATCACAACCACGAGAATATAGACCTTGCAACGGGATAGGGGTATCATGATTTGGAATTTCAACCATTTTGTTTCCAAAGTGAATGAGCATAGGGACTGTAAGACTCCAACCAATCCATACCCAAAATAATGTCAAAATGGACCAAGGGCAGTATCTTCAAATCAGCAGTAAAAGTATGCACATCAATGTCCCAAGTAGCATGAGACAAAATACCAGGACTAGAGAGTAATCCACCTCCAGCTATACTGATTGTACCAGACTGCTTAATGATAGATTTCGAGCTCAACTGCTTAACAATACCAGTACTGACAAAAGAAGAAGTACTGCCAGAATCAATGAGGATTGTGATAGGCAAACCTTGTATTGTACCAATGAACTGGATTGTTCTTGGAGCAGGAGCACCAGAAATTGCAGTTTGAGAGATTGCCAAACAAACATAATCTTCTGGAGGGTCTTCTTCAGGCTCCACCACTTCAACTTCGATGCGGTCCCAAAGGTCCTGGGCAAAGCATGCAAAATTTCAGGTGCACATTTGTGTTCACGATTCCACTTGGCTCCACACTTGTAACAGAGTCCCATGGTCCTCCTGTACTGCTTCAATGCTGACATCTTGGAATCAGTTTCAGATGAAGGAGGAACAGGCTTGGCAACTGCTTGTACTTGCTTGGGTGGATAGTTTGGTTGAGCTTTGTTGTATTGCTTGTTGTACGAAGTATGAGCCATCGGCTTGTCTCCCAATGCCTCCTCTGAACCAATGCAAGAGTACTTGTGATGCTCAGTGTTTTTGGGGGCGTTGAACAAGCAAAATTGCACGAATCTCATACTTAAGGCCATCAATGAAACGTGTAACAAAATAGATAGGATCCACAGCCACCGAATAAGAAGTAAGTTCATCGACTAAAGCGGTGAATTCAGCAACATATTACGTCGCGAAGAGGTTTGCGATGTGGTAGAGTTTTTGCGAAGCAAGAGTTCGCGGCCGGGTCACGATCAAAGCGTTCACTGATCAGATCACAGAAGTGTTCCCACGACATGGATTCAGTCTGAGACTCGATGGACTGAAACCAACATGCAGCCGCACCCTCAAAGTGCATCTCGGCCACACAAATCCACATCTCACGCTCAGTCCCATACATCCTAAAATATTTCTCACTACGTTTTACATAACGTGCGGGATTGGTGCCATCAAACGATGGAAGGCGAACCTTAGGAAGATGACCCAAACGAGCGAGACGGGGGCTGGTTGATTGGTGGTGGTTGATGGCGAAAAAGGCATGTGGGTTAGGTTGAGGTGGTGGTGGCGGTGGTGGTGGTGGAAATCTCGGTGGTGGTGGAAACGGTGGTGGCGGTGGTGGAAATGGCGGTGGCGGTGGTGGCGGCGGAAATGGGTTGGAACTAGACGGACCATGAACGGTAGTATACACAGATCCATATAGCGGCGCAGTGGACGTACCATTGGCCGGGGTTGGACCGGTGCCCATGGATGGACCCGATCCAACGTCCCGTGTAGTCATGACGACGCCGTGCCCCATGGGCCTGTCGAGGGTGAATCCGGCGGATGGGCGCGCGGTCCCCGACATCGGTGAGGTGTAGATGCCCGCTGGTGCGACGATGAGTCGAACACCTGGCGGTAAATGCAGCTTGGACACCTTACGGGCCGCGGAGCTTGAGGTCGTCGACGGCACCTTGGTGAATATTAAGAACGAATTGAATTTGGTTACAATTGGCATAGCCATTCCTCTCTCACGGAGGTTGCTTAAGTACTCGGCGCTCACGCCCGGCTAACTCCATTCTAAGCCCCAGAGCGGACCGGATACAAAGGTATTGGGCTTCTTCACGCGAGTGGGCGGGCCTCATCTCCAGGCGGCTCCTCTCATTTGTCGGTTCGGTAGCAGTAGTTGCAGCCCCGTTCCTGACATAATGATTCACAGTTTGGAATGGAGGGGGAATAATATAATTCCGCCGTCCAGCCTGATGCAATGCAAGATCGATCCTTCATGTTCGGTGGAACCAAAGACATAGCTTGTCTGTTTCTCTGTTCTTTGGTGTTCACTCCCCTTGTGTCGATGAATGCAAAGCATGTATGACAACCGATTGCCCAGGCGGCCATACCCACTAGTATATCAATGGACAGGGGGGCGAGGCGGCGGCGTCCATGGCGATAGCGAGCGGGCAGCTTTTCCGATGAATGCATCTCTTAGTTATAGATAATTCTTCCTTCCAGCCTCATGCAATCTGCTTCAAGTTCCTTCTTCGTTGGAACAGAGATAGAAGGAAACCAGCGCTGAGCTTGTCAGTTTCTCTATTTTTTCCCTGCTATCATCTTCGGTGTCCACTCTTCCCTTTCATCTATGAAACCGAAGCATGACAATCGATTGCCCAAGCCGGCTGTGCTATGCCCAGTTGCCCACTAGTATTAAACATCCTGTGCCACTCCACTCTGCGTCCACAATCGGTGTCCAAGTCTAAGACACTTAATTTCTAACCCCCTCACGCACGGTCTCTCTTTTTACGTATCCCAACCACTTTGAAATCCTTGCCACCGGCAAGGTGATAATGAATCTTGCTAAAAGCATCTGGGCGTCGGCATGGGCATACTCCAAGCACCCAGCGAGCTGCGGCCTTGAGCCGAACAACCTGACACCCAAAAATGGCGTAGGCTAAGTCATGGTAAAATCCGGTCGAAGGGCTCTACGGAATGCGATCAGGACTCAGCGGCCGACGCACGAGCCGCGTCGGTCCAGCGTCCGGTCACCGCGTCCGGGTCGCGGCCGCAGACCTCCTCGCGGCACGCGATGGCCGGGAGGGTCCCGGTCTTGACCGGCGTCCGGTCGAGCGTCCGGTCGGCGGGGCTCGCACGAAGTCGGTTTGAGACCTCTAGAACCGGCCGGGACGCTGGACACCGGTCGCGTCCGGTCCCCTGCCCCCAGCGTCCGGTCGGCCCGATCTCGGGCTGATCCGAATCGTATCCAACTTCGGTTTGTTTCCAAACTTGTTTGGTGCGATTTTTGTGATTGGAAACGTCCTAGGACACCTTCCTAAAAGGATAAGACCATCCTCCCTATATAATGAAGGGGTTCATGGCCGATTTGATCCCATCTATATCCAATCGACACAAACAAATCAATCTACTACTCTTTACCCTATTTTCTCTCTTCAACCTTCTACATGCTGTTCATCGCTTGATCCGGCGACCAAGGATGGCGTCCTAGGCTTGCCGGCCAACCTAGGGCAACCCGGCGGCGTCCTTGCCCACCGCAGGGGGTCCCTCGAGGCGAGAGCTTCGGCGGCTTCTTTGCTAGTTTGCTCGGAAACTAGCCGTTCTTCGTCACGTAAGCGCGATTGTTATCCTTTCTTTGGTTTGCTTGTAAACTCGCCGCTCTTCACCGCGAAAGTGTGTTGATTATCCTGCTGTAATTTCTGGTCCATCGTGACCTTCGAGTGTGTTAGTGCGAACCTAATTTGTGTCAACATACTTTTTGGCGACTCGGCGGGGAACGATTGCCGGCTCTACTTTGCGGCCGAATCTCTCTACCCTAGCCATAATCTTAATTGATGTACTAATTATTTGGTGTGATCGCCATTGCATCTAGCCTCGAGCGGTTGCAAATTTGTTCTTCTAGTGCAAATCCGACGGCGAATCTGGTCCCTCAAGACCGATTGTGTTTGTCGTGATTACAAGCTTGCGGGTAAGCGTCAAATCGGCTTCAGCTCATCCAAATTGCTAAAACCGTATATTGCCTTCGGTTGCTACTAGCTGCTGTGTTGTGCATCGGATTATTATATTCTACATATATACACAAGCATACCGTTAGCTCATCACGTGGAGTTTGGAAGCTACCGAACGCTTGCATCGAGGGAGAAGAAAATAAATCTACACTTTGTTTGCTACCCCGAGGGTGGAGTGCTATCGGTGGAGATCAGAGTTGCACTTCTCGCTGCCCCACGTGAATTAAAATATATTCGAACACACATGGAGTACCGAGGTGATCCGTCGCATATCTTGGTTCGGTTATCGAGGTACAACCTGCAAATTCATATGATAATTATGATAATTATTTTGTAAGTGATATAAATTCTCATGTTGATACTGCTAGTTATGATAATGCTAGATATGTTGCATCGGCTAATAATTTTAGTGACTATTATAATCAAGAGCCAATGATTGCTACAAATTCATCGATTTTAATGCTACTAGCAGTATGCAACATGTAAATCCATATATTCATCGGTCGTAAGCTCACAACATGTGGTTCCGCCACAAGACCGGCCGATGAATGAGAGAATTGGCTGTAATGATGGTAATTATTTTGCCAATTACTCTCAAAATTCACCAACTTATGCCAATGTTTATTCTCATAATTCGACTTCTTATGTTACTCCTAACTTAAGCCGAATTAATAAAAATTCAGCAAGGCATGTTAATGATTATGCTCGCAATTCGGCTTTGTATGTTACTCCTAACCATAGCCGAATTAGTGAAATTTCAGCAAGGCATTCAAGTGCTAAATCTTATAATTCGGCTTCATCTATGCTAGCCGAATGCAAGAAAAGATTTAGCACATGCTAAAATCCACACTGGTTCTTTTGATTGGAAGGTACCCACTTATCATAGACCGTATCCATGGTATTTTGATGAAGTACAAGCTCCGATGGATGGAGGGTTTGATTTTCATAAATTTGGTGGTGAAGGTAGTACATCTATTTGTAGAACACATTAATGTATATCTTTTCACGGTTGGGCTACTATGATAATATGGACTATGTGAAGGTACGATATTTTCCTTTATCCTTAATTGGTATTGCTTTTGCATGGTATACATCGTTGCGAAAATACTATTGAATTATGGTCGATTTAGAGAAGCAATTACGTAAATATTTTGAAAAGATCAATAAAAGAAGGCCGATCACAATTGGGTCATTGGCCGAAAGTGGATTACTAACAAATCCTCAAAAATCAAGTCTTGCTTCTGAGAAAAGCATGAAAAGCATCGAGAAACATGCTATACTTGACTTTTCGGGGAGCTAAAGGGGTTGTGCGCTTATCTAGTGATTATTATATTATTAATGGAGATGAAACCCCAACAAGCACAAAGGAAGGGCTGCTCACCTACTCACGGCCAACTAAGCCGATTTCCAAATCGGCTATTAAACTGCCACTACGGCTTGCCCACGGTCGGCTAAACCGACTCTTCGTCGGCCCGGCCGACTATTCCTACCACATACCTTGAATCGGCTAGGTCGGTTGTCCAATCGGCCAAGGCGATTCCGTTGTTGCTGCGGTGTTCGGGGCGGTGGGCGGCGTCGGTCGGCTAAAAGCTGGCTTCTTCGGTTCCGCGACTGCCGATGTGTCTTTGGATGATTCGGCTTTTTGATGTTGATCGTTCCTTGGAGGTGAAAAACCACATTATTCAAGTCAAGGATGTTCATCTCTCGACATGATCAACAAGGTAGAAAACACAAATATTTTGCTTAAATTCCAATCGGTCATACTATTTCAATTTCTGCGGCTATTAGAGATATCATTGGAAGTAGGAGACCGATTGGTAATAGCAATTTATTTGTTTATGATAAAATAAATTCAGATTCTATCGGCCAATGCATTATGTCGTATGGCAAGGCCGATAATTCTAATTTGTCAAAGCTCTGACCCTCAAAGGACAAGCTGTAAAATTTTGTGGCGAATGGATTGATGATAAATCGATCCTTTTCGTTTGCCTAGCTTTGAAGCCGACTCCACAAAAGAATCGGCTTGATAAAATAAAATATAGCTTTGACTTTACTTTTTGTGATCAGGTCTTTGATATCTTGTTGAAGAATAATTTTATTAGAATCATTGATCACAATGTTTTGCCATCAAATAAAAATTTAGAACAGCTTACATATTGCAAGTGGCATAATTCTTATGATCATAATACATGTGATTGCAATTTGTTTTCGTCGGGTGATCAATCGGCCATTGATAAAGGCCGTTTGAGATTTTACGAAGCTCAACAAATGGACCCGATTGGACACAATCGGTCTTGATGGCAAACAGGTTTCAAATCGGCTTGCATTAGCCGATTCACTCAAAACTCAAAGTCCCATTCATAGCAGAGGTCAACCACTAGTGTCATCGTCCGTAAAGGATTACTAGAGTCAATTCTAAAAGTTGGCCAAAATAATTTTTAGAATTAGTGGGACAGAAAAAAATCAGCAAGACCGATTGCTCAAATCGGTCAAGCTATTCATAAGCAAAAAGTGCAGCACACACATAAAGGTGGAGTATTGGTTCCTCGCTCATTAATGTGTCAAGATCTTCACCAAAGAAGAGCGTGTGCTAGCGAAATTCTGTCGGCAGCACTACTTACCTCGTAGCCGATTGAGCCAAAGCCAATCTTGCTTCGATAAGAAAGAGCTAACTAAGTCGGCTAGGCCAACTACCTTACTTGAGATGGCTAAGCCGACCCCAGGCAACCAAGGCTGGCTAAGGTTGTTGCCATTGAGCATGAATGCGGCATTGGCGACTTCGAGTCGGCTAAGTCGATTCCTATTGTTGTAGATTTTTCCACGGCGCGCGAGAAAGTTTCGCCACTACTATGGTGGGCGTCGGGACACAAGAAGAGCCTGAGGAGGAAATTAGTATTTGGAGAGAGCACACAAACTCTTTTCAAAAGTATTGCTAACGGTGAGATCATCGGCAGCGAGAACTTTGGTTGCTACATCTTTTCGTCACTAAGGTACAAGATTGCATCGGCCTACATGTTGTCTTCAATTGGAAGGCCGATGATAATGTTTCAAAGTTAAAGCTTTTCCCAATGCTTAATGTGAAGTATACATATATGTGGATTGCTTTACTTATTTTAAATTCAATTCATACTTGGTCCCGAATGAGATATAAATTTTGCAATTACTTGGGTTTCATGATTCGGGGCTAAGATTGGAGAATATTGCTCATGCCGATGTTTGTTCTACATTTGATTACGGCATGAAAGATGATTGTAAAGGTGCGGCCGAATGGATTAGTGTTAAAGATAATATTTTTCGCTTGCCAAGCATTGAAGCCGATTCTACAAGAAAATCGGTTTACAAATTTAATGCTCACCTTTGGTTCTATACATTTGTGATCATGTCTTTAACATGTTGCTAAAAAGTAAATTTATTGGGCATATTGATCACAATGCTTTGCCATCAATCTGAGAACTTAGAAGAGCTTATATATTGCAAGTTATGTAATTCATTTGATCATAATACTCATAGTTGCAATGTATTTCATCATGAGATCCAATCGGACATTGATAATGACCGATTGAGGTTTTTTGAAGCTCAACAAGTGGACCGATTAGATTCAATCGGGCCTGATGGCAAACAGGTTTTGAATCGGCTTGCACTACTAGCCGATTCACTTGAAGATCAAGGCTCTAACGCTCAAGAGAGAGATGGAAGACCCTCAAGTGAAGACAGAATTGTTGTCCATAAAATTAAAATTGAAGATGTTTCAAAGGATAGCAATATTGCTCGATGTTGGAGAACAACTGGGGGGCAAATAAAATCTCTCCATCTCCACCAAAAGCCGATTGATTCCATTGAGCAAGGGGAATCGGCTGGAGGTCATTTGTTGCAGCATGTTCATCAAAAGAAGGATGCTCATAAAGCTAATGGAGGCAAGGAGCATGACAAAGAAAAAAGGCAATAGGGAGACCGAAGCTTAGCTTCGAGGAGCTCTTAGCCAAATATACAAAGATAGGGGAAGCGAATCGATTGAAGAAAGCCCAAACATCAAAGTTGCCTCCAAAACATAAACCTCAAAAACAACATTGGCAAAGGAAGGTTTATGTTCCGTCATATTCGGGCCACAACATGTGGAGTATGCAGCTCGAAAAGCTTGAAAGAGTCATTATCTTACAAAAGACCGATTTGATCATAATCGGTCGGAGTTGTGCCAAAAGGGAAGGTGGTAAAACAAGTTTACCGCGTGAAGTATGATGGGCGTAAAAGAACAATTCAGATTTAAATGTTACCATTGAAAAGCCGATTACATTGTTGAAAAATCTGGCTATTGATGGTAAACAAGTTGAAAATTCAGCCATTTATATTGTAGGTACTAAATCTGAACAAAAGAAGATAAAGGTACCTAAGAACAAGAAAGAATTGTCACTATCCACAATGAAGACAAAACCGACATGCTTAATCGGTTTACCAAAGTGGCGAGGAAAAAAAATTGCGAAGCTTCGGTCTTGAGAAGCTAAAAAAAGAAAGGGGCCTAGCATGGGTTCAAAAGAAGCATTGAAGTTAAAAGGGATGATGATCGGGGCAAGTGGTGCATCACAAACAACTAATAGAAGGAAAAGATGCGAGGACACAATTGCCAAGTTGGAGGTTTGCACTAAATCATGAGAATCATTGGTCATGGCATCATCCATTTTCTCTGCTGTGCATATGTGGAATTCACCTCAAGGTATGCATGGTTATCCCTCATATTCTTATGTTGATCCTTGGTATGGGTCTTTATATTATGGAGGGATGTCGAATTATCACGCTTATCAATGATCAAGAGCGAAATATTTTATTTCGGTCATGCATATTCTTGTGTGTGAATTCATATGGCCGATACTTTATTATCGCCCTCGGCATGCAATATAGCCGATGAATGTTTAGAACCATCGTGCTATATGAAAGGCCCCTAGGAAATTTTATTTCGATGACTTAAGGCCGGGGGCAAGAAGAAGATCACTTGCATGTAAAATATATGCAAAGAGCAAACTTGCTTGCTCAAGAGGCATCGGCTTTGAGGTAAAAGAAAATATTTTCATTTACAACATTTTTGCCGATGCATGAAAATTTGCTTGTTTTTGATTCTAGTAAGAATTCGGTTCAACCAAAATTAATTGGACAAACCGATGTTACTAATGATTTGGGACAGCAATGTAAAGTTCTTTTAAATCGGTCTATCTCTTTTTTGGACAATGGTAGCACCGATTTAGAAGATTGGAGAACTCCTCTCTTGTCTTTTTTGCGGGGATCCTAGTACTAAAGTTGACAAGAATATTCGGTACGCTTGCTTTCAAGTACGCATTGCACAATGGTGAGCTTTATAGGAGGACTGCCGAAGACTTGTTGCTAAAGTGTCTAGGGGGGCTGATCAAGCACAGTGACAATGGGAGAAGTTCATGAAGTCATTTGTGGTACGCATCAATCGGCTCGAAGATGAAGTGGTTGTTGAGGCGGGCTGATTTCTCTTGGCCTACTATGATGGCCGATTGCTTTTCGTTACTACAAAGGTTTTGAAGAGTGTCGGGTTTGAGAATATTCAGCTCGTGCGGCTGCTATGCTTCATCCTATAATCAAACCGTGGCCTTTCCGTGGTTGGGGCTTGAACTTCATCGGTCGATTCATCCTCCATCTTGAAGAGGCATAAGTTCATCTTGGTTGCTACCGACTACTTCACTAAATGGTCGGAAGCGGTTCCATTGAAGAACATGACGCACAAGGAGGTAATTGAGTTCATTCTGAGCATATTATTCATAGATTCGGCATTCCTCAAACATTAACTACGGATCAAGGGGCGTCATTTATGGCTAAAGAAGTGAAGGATTTTTGCGAATCATATAAGATTAAGATGCTCAATTCATCTCCATATTATGCTCAAGCCAATAGTCAAGCGAGAGTCAACTAACAAAACTTTGATCAAGCTTATTAAGAAGAAAATAATAGAACATCAAGAAGGTGGCATGAGGTCTTGTCGGAAGCTTTGTGGGCTCATCGCATATCAAGGCATGGTGCAACTAAAGTCACTCCTTATGAGTTGGTGTATGGCCAAGAGTCGGTGTTACCCGTTGAGGTAAATTTGGATGCATATAGATTTGCTAAACAAAATGACTTATCTCCTACTATGTATCATGATTTGATGATGGACAACATCGGCGAGGTAACCGAGCAAGAGGGTACAAGCTCTAAAGGAGATTGAGAAAGACAAAGCCCGTGTTGCAAGAGCCTACAACAAGAAAGTCAAGAGCAAATCGTTCCAAATCGGTGACTTAGTTTGGCAAACTATATTACCGATAGGGTCGAGGAGCAATCAATTTGGCAAGTGGTCACCCAATTGGAAAGGTCCTTTCAAGGTGATCAAAGTGATATTTGGGAACTCCTATGTGCTTGAGTCAACAAGTGATGGAAAACGTCAAGATAAAGGCGATTAACGGGAGATATTTGAAAAAGTATTTCCTAGTGTTTGGCAAGAGGCCTAGTGCTCTCCAAATAATGGCGATGCATGCATCGCTCTTAGAATAAAATGGCGATACATAGTATCGCCCTTAGTCCTTGGACAACCGATACGATGGGTATTCGTGTTGTTTAGTTTTTTCTTTATTTTTTGTTTTCAGGTTAGGTGCACTTCTCACGAAAACAGGGGGGCATGTGTTGACACCCAAAAATGGCGTGGGCTAAGTCATGGTAAAAATCCAGTCGAAGGGCTCTACGGAATGCGACCGGACTCAGCGGACGGACGCCGGTGGGCGTCGGTCACCGCGTCGGTCGGTCGCGGCTGAGACCTCTACGCGGAGCGCGGTGGCCGGAGGGTCCGGTCACTTGACGGCGTCGGTCGGCGTCCGGTCGGCCCGGGCTCGCGCGGTCGGTTTCAGACCTCTAGAACCGGCCGGTTATTTGGACACCGGTGCGTCGGTCAGCGCTGCCCGTCCGGTCGGCCCGATCTCGGGCTGATCGAATCGTATCCAACTTCGGTTTGTTTCCAAACTTGTTTGGTGCGATTTTTGGTGATTGGAAACGTCCTAGGACACCTTCCTAAAAGGATAAGACCATCCTCCCTATATAATGAAGGGGTTCATGGCCGATTTGATCCCATCTATATCAATCGACACAAACAAATCAATCTACTACTCTTTACCCTATTTTCTCTCTTCAACCTTCTACATGCTGTTCATCGCTTGATCCGACGACCAAGGATGGCGTCCTAGGCTTGCCGGCCAACCTAGGGCAACCCGGCGACGTCCTTGCCACGGCGGGGGTCCCTCCCGGGCGCGAGGCGGCTTCTTTGCTAGTTTGCTCGGAAACTAGCGTTCTTAAATCACGTAAAGCGCGATTGTTATCCTTTGCTGGTTTGCTTGTAAACTCGCCGCTCTTCACCGCGAAAGTGTGTTGATTATCCTGCTGTAATTTCTGGTCCATCGTGACCTTCGAGTGTGTTGGTGCGAACCCTAATTTGTGTCAACAACAACCTTGACACCAAGCTGCAGTCTGCTCGCTCGCTCATCAGTGACAGTGAGTGGAGCATGTTCAAGAGAATGGAGCTGGACACCCTTGCCATGAAGCTCAAGTACGCCGCCTATGATGCCGAGGACCTTCTCCGCGAACACCAAGACAGGGAGCTGCAGCAGAAGCTTGAGGACGCGGGTAGGAGCAGGGCAGGTCAGATCATATCATCTGTTAAGAACAACACTATAATTTTTGCCATTAGAATTCAGAAGATAAGGGACGCCCAAGACAAGCTCGACAGGGTTATGGCTCTGGTTGAGAAAGAGCTATCTTCTATGGGTATTGATCGTGTTGGGTCTGTGCAGCTCATGCCAACGACCACTGAAATCATCACAGCTCCTCAAGTGTATGGCCGTGACACTGAACGGGATCAAGTGATGGAGATGCTGGGTGTGACTGCAACCATTGACCGTGAGGACGAAATTAACCAGGTGGTCACACAGCTGATCATACAATCAGGGTCTAAGGGAAAGAGTGCAGAAGGCCTATGCGTTGATGCATCTACCCCCAAATCAGCCAAGCGACATAAAGGTGACTGCAGCAGCAGCAGTGGCGTACTTGCTGAGACTACAAACTTCACTGAAAATGTTTCTGTCTTGCCAATTTTCGGCATCGGAGGGATGGGGAAGACCACCTTGGCTCAGCTCATCTACAATGATGGAAGGGTGACAGCCCACTTTACTGTGAGGATATGGGTATGCGTTTCAGACCTCTTTGACATTGAAAGGATGACAAAAGAGATTGTCGAGACCATCTCTCCAAACTTTGACTTGTCACGGCGTTTAAGTGTTCTTCAAGGTCAACTGATGGAGGAGCTGAAGAGCCAAAAATATATTTTGGTGTTGGATGATATTTGGCAGATTACTCAACACCAATGGGATTCTTTTTCTGCACCTTTGAGGAATGGTCTTGAAGGCAGCATGATCCTAGTGACTACAAGGCATGGAAACATTGCCGGGCTTGTCGCCACCAGCAATTGTAACCCTGTACTACTCGAAGGGTTGCCTGAAGATATATTTTGGGAATTCTTCATGAAATGTGCATTTGGTAAAAGTGCCCAGACTCATATCCCCACTTGCAAGAGATTGGTCGGAGCATTTCCTCTAAGTTGTGTGGCACTCCTTTGGCTGCCAAAACAATAGGACGCTTGTTAAATAGTAATCTGACTGAGCAACATTGGATGACCATCAAAGATAGTGAATTATGGGATCAAGAACAAAAGGAGGGTGACATATTACCAGCTCTACGATTGAGCTACTTGTATCTCCCAACTGAACTTAGGAGATGCTTTGCATTTTGTTCCATATTTCCAAAAGATTATAGCTTCAGAAGACAAGAGATTGTTGACATTTGGGTGGCAGAGGGCTTTGTTGCACCACTAGCGAGCATGTGTATTGAAGACGTGGGGATTAAGTATCTGGATATATTGAGAGAAAGGTGCCTTTTCCAAGCTGATCCAATGTTCCCTTATGAGGATAGATATGTAATGCATGACTTGATACATGATACTGCACAGTATGTTTCTATGAACGAATGCTTGTCGATGAAAGATTTCAGCAAGGTAAAACATAAATTTCGACATATGTCAGTTGAGATGGATGTTCAGTCCTTGAGCACATTGACAATCATTCCACATTTGAATAAGCTGCGCTCAGTTAGGTTTGGTACTAAATTGGACGCTCAGGTCAGCTGGTTCAGTCAGCTCTCTAACATCCGGTTTTTGAGCCTAAGAGGTTGCAAGTTGGAAAGTCTGCCCCAAAGCATATGTGAATTGAATAGCATTCGTTACCTTGATATATCTGACAGTCATGTTAGTGAACTGCCAGAGAAGTTCTGGTGCCTTTACAACCTCCAAGTTATTGATGCAAGGTCTTCCAAACTCAAAACAATTCATCAGGATGTCACTAAGCTAACCAACTTGCGCCAACTAGCACTGCCAGAGAAAGCCTCTCTTGCCTTATCAAAGGTACGCATGCTGGGAAATCTCTCTTGCCTTCGGAACTTGAGCTATTTTACCGTTGCAAAACGGAAAGCAGCAATTGGTGAGTTGAAGGGCATGAACCAGCTCAGAGGAACACTACAAATCAGATCTATTCATACTGTGAAGATCAAGGAAGAGGCTGTTGCAGCTAGGCTCATTGACAAGAAATATCTCAAGGCATTAGAATTAAACTGGCGAAATAATCCGAGCAGTTGCAAGCTGAGCCCCAGTGAAAATGATGTGGCCGATGGCTTGTGCCCTAATGAGACAATTGAACGCCTCGAAGTTCATGGTTTTGGGGGTGATAGGTTACCAAGTTGGTTGAATCAATAGACCTACAAAAGTTAAGGAATCTTAGGCTTTCGAGTTGTCCTTTCTTTGAAACTTTATCATTACCCTACTTTACTGGTGGTACACAAGGTGGTTCAATGGGTCAGCATGCAAGCAGCAGTACTCAGTATAGGAATGGTATTTCATCCATTGCCTTCACGCACCTTACTTCTATTAATATTGTCAGTTGCAAGGGGCTGAAAAATATTGACCAGTTCTTATCCCCAACGAGCCTGCCATCCGTTGAGACCATACAAATTGAGCTATGTGGCAATCTAGAATCAATAACTGCTGATAGTTTTGTGGGGTTTGTTCACCTCCGAAACCTGAAAATAGCAGGTTGTCGGAATTTGGTATGTCCACAGACACAGGACATGGTTTTCCCCACTCACTCCAACAGCTCGTTATATGGAATTGTGGTCAGCTCGACAAATTATTTCCATCCTGCCTAGAGAATCTCACCTCTCTCACTGTCCTGAACTTGGCAGTATGTGAAAACGTTGAGTCGATCCCGCTGGACTCAATCCCCTGCAGAAACAAGCTAAAATTCCTGCATCTGGAGAGCTGCCCCAAGCTGTCATCCATTGGCGGATCAGGCATCGTCCCTTCATCCATAAAGTATGTCAAAATATACAAATGCGATAAGCTAACCCAAGTATCACAACCTTACAAAAAGAATGCAATGTCCACCAAAGAGTTTTATAAAATAGAATATTTCACCTTCCACTAGGGTGGGCTGAACTGATTGTATACCTTTTTTTTTCCCCTGGTGCCTCATTTGTGGCGCGTCGTGTAAACTTTGGTTTCTCTCTGCTTAATATAAAAGATGTGCAAACCTTTTTGCGTATTCGAGGAAAAAAAATAGAATATTTCTTTGGTTTGTAACTAGAAAAGTAGAAAGGATTTGTGCGGACAAATAAATGTAGATTGTGCTTGTTCTACTATTCTTGTATCGGTTGTGCTTGCTGTAGCTGCAGCTTGAAGCCGCTGAGTTACTGTAGCAGCAGGAAATAGCTATTTCAGCAGCCTCAGGGCTTAGCAATCCCAAGATTCGGCTGTGTGATGGGCAACAAGAGCGCGCTGATTCCTCTCTGCAGCTGGCTCGGCGCTGGAATGGATGATTTTGTTGTTTGGTTGCACAAGTGGCGTCACTCGTCGTAAAGTGGTCGTCGTAATAAAGAGGCTGCTAAGAAAAACCAGAAAGTAACAGCATAGCTTTCGGTATACTAGGGAGACTATGAGCATTCATAATTTCATATACAACACGTCTAACCTCTTAGGGTGCCATTAAGACATGTTGTACTAAACTTTTTCTCTACTTTAATTAAAAAAACTTTTGCATGGCCGAGAAAAAGAAAATCAGAGAGTTATTCAATTCGGGAGAGCCCCTTCTTCCTTTATATTCACCTCTTCCTATTTGTGTACTTGTACTTCTACTTTTTATTCTTTTAACTACTTAAAAATGCCCGTGCGTTCTTCTGGGTATATACCATTATTATATAGTCACCTGGACGATTTGTGACTCAGATTTATTTCATGATCGTGTGCTCTAATCCAATTCATCTTGGATCAAACTTCATGTCTGTCTAGAAAGGAGCATCTTGTTAATTCTCTCATGCGATTCGCTGATGCTGCATGTAACATGAAGTCATGAACAATGCCAGATGCTACTCTAGAACGTCATCGAATAGGTCGTCCGTCCTGACCAACACGTTTTACCCAGCCCTCATCACAAACTGCCCTGCCTTGGCATCCGTGGTCCTGTAAAATACTTACCGTTAATCTCTTGTTTACGCTTTTCGTAAGCACCTAGCATTTTTGATCGGCTTATGAGGCGTCTCAATGGTGATCAAATAGCTAGCTGCGGAGGAGGAATTCTATTGGCTATGAGCAGCAATTTACAAATAGCTAGCTAGATGAGGTATAAAAATAATAAAAAAGTAACACGTTCATTGGCTATCTAGGAGAGAGAGACCAAATAGCTAGCGACTCCTAAATAGCTAGCGACTAATAAATATCTAATCTAGCTCAATCTCCTAGAAACATCTCTCTCACATAACTCTCAACTATAGTGTTTATTTTTTTTTTCTTATTGATATGTCTCATCTAGCTAGCTATTTGTAAATTGTCATTGATAGCCAATAGGATTCCTCTAGCTAGCGATTTGGTAACCATTGGAGACGCCCCGAGGGCTGTGGGCTTGGCCTGCTGTGCTACGGCTTGGCCTGCTGTGCTACCCATGCACCAATATGTGGACTCGCCTCATATCTCTCTCTCTCTATTTATTTCACGTGAATTGTGCCCACAGAAGAAGAGACAGGTGAAACCAATGACCATCAGATCTCGCAGCCTGACATGGCCAAAAGTGCTCGTTGCTCCTCTTTTTGGATGCCCTTGGTGCCATGCCCTGCTTTTCACGTGGCTGCGGACAGAGAGAGAGGAAAACAACAGAGAAGAGGAAAGGAGAGAACGAGCAGAGGGAGAAGGCATAGCAGAGGCCGCCGATGTCGTTCCCAGGCGCGGCTGGCCGGAGCTCCAGCGCGAGCTTGCCGGGGCGCAGTACGTTGCCGATTTTTTATAGAGGTGGCAGCGGCGGTGACGCGCAGTCCACGCGGTGCGCGCTGCATGTTGCGCAGACTGGGCCGCTCTGGCTTCCTGCCGAGTCCCGAGCCATGCGAGAGAGGGCAGTGGCTACACGTGCGTGTACAGGATTAGGAAACAGAGCATGTACTGCTAGGGTACTGCATGACTTCATTAGCCGTGGCCGAGATGGAAATAGATACGGGAAGAGGGAGGGAGGCTGGACGAAAAGAGGTGGACGACGGAAATTTCTTCGCTTTATTAGTAGGTATAGATATAGATATATTATTACGAGTGTGCGCCCCTCCTGTTTAACGTTAAAAAAAATTCAGGAGAGCTATTAATCTATTATTATTTGGATCGTTTTCAATCTAATCCATTAAGTAGTTTTTAAGGAGCAGTGGAGTGCATTAAGTAGTTTTTTTAACATATATGAGTCAGGTTAGTTATTGATAGTGTTTGTCGCTATATTTCAACTATATGTGTTAGACAACTTTTTATTAAAACAAACTTGAGTCGGTAGAGTTGGTGTGCCGGCGTGCCGCTGAGTTTTCTCTGCGCACTTAGGTTATTGCTTTGTTATTTCTATACCCAGTGGCTAATGGGCCGAGCCCCGGCACCCCACAACAACAACAACAACAACATAGCCTTTAGTCCCAAGCTAGTTGGGGTAGGCTAGAGATAAAACCCATATGAAACAGTACAAAAGAACGTAAAAAGGCACAACACAAAAGGATAAAGATAGGGTAGATAGAAAAGGAAACAAAGTCATGGTTCGAGACGCGTTGATAGCTAGCCTCCGCGGCGCTCCTGTCCAAAAGCTAAATCCTTGGAGATATTTCACTCCTTAAGGTCTCTCTTAACCGCCTCGTCCCAAGTCAGTCTAGGTCGACCTCTGCCTCTCTTTACATTATCTACCCGCTCTAGAACTCCACTACGCACGGCGCCTCGGGGAGGCCTCCGTTGAACATGTCCAAACCATCTCAACCGATGTTAATCAATTTCTCCTCGATAGGAGCCACCCCGACCCTATCCGAATATCTTCATTTCGAACTCTATCCCTTCTAGTATGCCCCAAGAAAAACCAAGCGCAACATACGCCCCGGCACCCCAACCTTCCTAAATCCTACACCTCTATAATTTTATTTTTCACTTTTCCTATGTTTCATTCAGGCGATTGTGTTTCATTCAGGCGACACTGTGCCGCACGGTGGAGTCCGGCAATACCGTCTTTTATCATAAACAGGACCAGACAAATTCCTGGCTGTTACACTCAAATCTGATGGCTAAAATCTGCCCAGCCGACTAACGCGTGGCAATCCACTTACACATAGAGGTAACTCACAAACCAATTGTGCTCACTGCATGTCATCATTACCTAGCTTATCACAAGCAACAAGGAGAAGCAGATAGAAGGGGCAGGTGTCTAGTTGCTTGGGAAGAGGTGAAAAAACCCAAAGAATAGGGAGGCCTGGGCATTATAGACTTGGAAAGTCAGAATAATGCCTTGCTTCTTAAATATCTTGACAAATTTTACAATAAAGCAGACATCCCCTGGGTCACTCTTACTTGGAACACATTGTACTCAAATGAGGAGAAACCACCACATGCTAGAACCCCATCTGGGTCATTCTGGTGGAAGGACATAATGAAGCTTGTTGGGAAATATCATGAAATGGCTAAATGCAGTCCTAACAGAGGCAACACTATCCAAATTTGGGCAGATCTATGGATAGATCAACCTCTAAAGGATAGGTATCCCCAACTCTTCTCCTTTTAGCTTAGAAAACCAAAGTGTTCAATCAGATTCTATTTAAATCAGAGTCTTGAGCGGTTGTTTAGCCCTACCCTTTCCTTGATAGCCAATGATCAACTACAAGAGCTCAATCATATGCTGGAAACCAGAAATTTTGATGAAAACACAAATGATTCTTGGCATTATGTATGGGGGAATAACAGGTATAACAGTAAGAGAGCTTACAAGGTTATGATTGGATCTGAACCAACATCACCTCTATACAAGTGGGTATGGGGAGCAAGCAACCTTGGTAATCAAAAAAATTTCTTTTGGTTGCTTATCAGAGACAGACTCAACACTAGAAACATGCTAAAAAGAAAAAAAACATGGTTCTACCTAGCTATGATTGTGTGCTATGCAATCAACATCTTGAAGAATCTTATTTCCATCTGTTCTTCAGCTGTAGCTTCAGTAGAATCTGTTGGGAATCACTGAACATCTCATGGGACAGCAGCTTGAGCCCTGTGAATATGTTCCTCAAAGCAAGACAAGATTTCCATAACATCATCTTCAGAGAGATTGTGATTTGTGCATGTTGGTCAATCTGGAAAACAAGAAACAAGATCATCTTTGATAATGGCAGGAATGAATTCAATGAATGGAGAAGAACTTTCATTGAAGAATTTGGCTTGGTGTGCATCAAAGCCAAAGGTGCCAAAAAAGCAAGATTAGAGATATGGAGAGATAGCTATGTTTAATTACTTCCCGCTCTTTTTGTTGGGCCTAGAAGCCTTGTAATTTATTTCCTGTAATCATTCTTTCATTTAATTAAAAAAAAAAGAGAGGTCGGGGGCTCCCCGACCGATTCGGTCAAAAAAAAACAAGCAACAAAAACAAGCAACAAGGGCGCGGGAGCGCACCTGCCTGTTTGTAGTAGGTGCCTAATGAAGAATTTCAGGTGTGCCGGGGGACCATGGTTTGCAGATTTGGTCTCTGGTTAGGCTGTTTTGTTTGTTTCCAGTTGGATCAAATAAGCCGATTTTGCCTAATGAAGAATTCTTTCTTTGTTTCAACGCCCCCTTCTTGAGAAGCCATTGTCTGCCTCTGTCCTGTGATGGAGACTGAATTTGTTATTTGGAGCATTACACCAGTTTTAATAGGAAGTTATACAGTACGCTGAAACATAAGCTGTTGGATGCTGGTCCATATAGCACAACTGTTTATTAGTAGTTATGTGTGAACATTAAGAGGTCACACACAGTTCGATACTTGTATATTAGTCACAGATCTATACAGAATTTATAGGTTAATAGTAGGAAGTTTTGTTAGAAATAGAAGGTGGACAATGCAACCTGGCTTCACTGCATTATTGGACATATATATTGTATCATAAACCCATCCGAGTTATATATATGTTTCTCCACTGTGTTGTGAAGTTTATGTTTGTATCCATTATCGTTGAGATGGCAATATATAAGTCTCAACAATTGTTTTGCCATGTGTGTGCATTGTTATTGTCTTCTTGGATACATACAACCGTAACATTTCCTGCAGCACTGTTTTTTACTTTTTAGTGATTGTGATGATGGTACCATTTGCCCATGTCTTGAAGTGGAATAGTGGATTGTCCCAGCGCCATAATTTGAAGCAAGCTCAAGTGCTCAACCGGCCTGAAGTCTCACAAAGTCCACAAGCAATCCCCTGGTTGGGCTTAGTCACTGAAAGAGTTAGGCCCAACGGCCCAACTCCCCGTGCTGCGTTCTGTCAACACTCACGAGCCCATGAATCCACCGTCACCATCCCCGACTCCCAGCTCCCAGCGGCGGTCGGGATTCCGGCGACGAACACCGCACAGCCGCCGCCGCCCCCTCTCGGCACTCGCGGCATCCTACTCCTCCCTGTGCACACCACGCTCGATCATCACTCTCTGAGCTGTGAGTTGTCCTGAGGCGCAGGTTGTAGGTTAATCGAGAACTAGCACGGCGCGGCGGAGATTAGGAGCATCCCGGGATGGGGAGAAAAGGTGCGGATCGATTTCAGACTTCCAACCTTACATTCTGCTTCTATAGAGCTAGTATCCGTCGTTGTTCCAGCTCCCTGCTCTACTCTACTAGTGCACGTGCACTGCATTTTTTTTGTTTTTGATTCGTCTCTCTGATTCCTGAAGCACGGACAATTAAATCTTGTAACTTCTATTAAATAGTCAGCGCAATTTTTTGCGAGTAAGGCCTTGAGCCTGCTGTTGATGCTGATCGATTGGCCAACTTATAATTAGTAATGTGTATTTCTTTTAGCAGGTTTCTCCTTCTGGGCTTATGCAGCTGAGTAATGTATGGTATGTGACTATGCCATTTCGAAATAACCCATCGTTGATGATTCTGTATGCTTTTTTTTCTAGGCTCTCATTATACTTCTCGTTTGTTTGACAGCTGGTAGTGCCCTATGAGGTACCATCTGTCTCAAAATAAGTGATCTTTTAGCTATGAATCTAGACAAGCATCATCTTGTTTAGATTCATAGCTAAAGGTTACTTAATTTTGTTTAGATTACATGCACAACGGTTCGTGGCTGCACTTCGTCATCTTTTATTGTCTGTTCTTGAAGTGTAATTGTTCGTGAATCCTGCAAAATAGCGTTCTATTCTGCCAACTGCTGCCCGATATTTTTGCTAGTCCTACTCATTTGCCGAAAAGTCCCTTTCGAAGAACTGGCTACTAGTTGGAATCTTTTGAGCGTCCAATGACCACCTTAGTTTTTGTAGACTGAGCATGATGGATTTGTAGTTTTGTACTTGGGAAAAGCAAGATGTTGATGTGAGTGGCTGAGAAGCCCGCAGATTCAGTGACGCTTGAGCCATTGCCCTGCATTGGCCTGACGTGCAAGCAGACAGGCCGCCACACAGAGCTTATCTTCTTCCTCCGTTTAACTGTATACACATTTTTTTCTGAAAGGACGACGAAGTATTCCAAGCATCTACTACACGTTGTTACTACAGCCTGATATCTCTCTCCGCCGCGTGCCGACGCTCGTCGGGATCACCCAGCCGGCGGTGAGGCGAAGCTAAGCTAGTCAGTGGCCACCACCACTGGCGAGATTTCTGGAGGGTAGTTTCCCTTCACGGTTCACTGGCCACCTCCTGAATCTGCCGGATCAGAGGGCCGGAGAGACGTCCACAGGTCGGATCGATCACTCCAGATCCGATAATCACCAACGTCCAGCTTCAAGCTGCTGCCTTCGATTGAGTTCCGAGAGGCAAGAGGAGCATCACAAGCAGAGCTCCACCAAAGCTAAAAGCAGGAAGGAGCCGGCTGCTGCCCGAGGAGCTAAACCATGAACATGGATACCGTGCAAGGCATCTTGTCAGTCGGCAAGGGCATGGTCCAAGCGCCGACGGAGCTGCAGCGCGAGCTGGATGTCCTCCAGACCAAGCTGCTGTATGCTCACTTGCTCATCAATCGTAGCGAGTGGGGCATGTTCAAGACCAAGGAGCTACACGACCTTCTCATGAAGCTCAAGTATGCCACTTATGATGCCGAGGACCTTCTCCGTGAACACGAAGGCAGGGCGCTCAGGCAAAAGATTGAGGACGCTGGCCGGAACAGGGTCTGGGGAGGTCAGTTCCTATCATTCTTTATGAACAACGCAGCGAATTTGGTGCTTAGCATTCATCAAAGGATAAGGGAAACCCAAGAGAAGCTCGACCAGGTAATGGCCCTGGTTGAGAAGGAGCTATGTTCCATGGGTCTTGATCGTGTTGAGCCTGTGCAGTTCATGCCAACAACAAATGAAATCATCACGGCTTCTCAAGTGTATGGCCGTGACACTGAACGGGATCAACTGATGGAGATGCTAGGTGTGACTGCGACCATTGACCGTGAGGATGAACTTAACCAGGTGATCACACAATTAGGTATGCCACTCACTATGAGCAGTACAACTGCAGGGTCTAAAGGAAAGAGCAAAGCAGCAAGAGGACGTGCTGCCCTCAAATCCACACACAAATCAGCCAAGAGACTTAAAGGCAACAGAGGCAGTAGCACCCGACTTGCAGAGACTACTACCAGCTCCTCCACTAACCAAGTTTCTGTCCTGCCGATATTTGGCATTGGCGGGATGGGGAAGACCACCCTGGCTCAGCTCATTTACAACAATGAAAGGGTGAAAGCTCACTTTATTGAGAGGATATGGGTCTGTGTTTCAGACCTCTTTGACATTGAAAGGATGACAAAGGAGATTGTCAAGAGACTCAAGACCATCTCTGATCCAAACTTTGATTTATCATGTGGTTTGACTGATCTTCAAGCAGAACTGAAGGAGCAGCTTAAGAGCCAAAAGTTTCTTCTTGTGTTAGATGATATTTGGCAGATCACACCACTGCAATGGGAGTCCTTCTATGCGTGTTTGAGGGATGGACTTGAAGGCAGCATGATCTTAGTGACTACAAGGCATGAAAACATTGCTCAGCTTGTCGCAACCTGCAACTGCAAGCCTGTCGAACTCACAGGATTGCCTGAAGATACATTTTGGGAATTCTTCAAGAAATGTGCGTTTGGTAGAGAGCGCCCGGAGTCATATCCCCGCTTGCAAGAGATTGGTCGAAAAATTTCCTCTAAGCTTTGTGGTACTCCTTTGGCTGCCAAAACTCTTGGACGGTTGTTGAATAGTCATCTGACCGAGGAACATTGGAATTCCATCAATGACAGTGAATTATGGGAGCACAAACAACAAGACGATGAGATATTGCCTGCCCTTCGACTGAGCTACTTGTATCTTCCATCTGAACTTAGGAGATGCTTTGCATTTTGCTGTATGTTTCCAAAAGATTATAGCTTTGAAAAGCATGAGATAGTTGCTATTTGGGTGGCACAAGGCTTTGTTGCACCACAGGGGAACATGCATCTTGAAGACATAGGGGTCAGATACTTGGATGAATTGACAGGCAGATGTCTTTTACAAATTGATCCACGTCTAAAGTTCCCTGGTGAAAATAGATATGTTATGCATGATTTGATCCATGATACTGCACAACATGTTTCTATGCATGAATGCTTCTTGATGACAGATTTGAGCTATTCAGGGAAGCATGAGTTTCGCCATATGTCGGTTGAGGTGGATGGTAAATCTTTGAGCACAATGAAAAATATTCAACATTTGAATAAACTACGTTCACTTAGGTTTGGTATTAAACTGGATGCTGAGATAAACTGGTTCAGTCAGCTCTCGAACATCCGGTTTCTGAGCCTAAGACATTGCAAGCTAGAGAAGCTACCTGGAAGCATATGTGAGTTAAGCAGCCTTCGTTATCTTGATATATCTTACAGTGCTATAAAAGAACTGCCAGTGAAGTTCTGCAACCTTTACAACATTCAAGTTGTTGATGCAAGTTATTCAAGTATGGAAAAATTCATAAGGATGTAACAAAGTTAATCAACTTTGCGTCAACTAGCACTCCCAGACAAAGCCTCTATTTCCTTATCAGAGCTGCCTGGACTACGAAATCTATATTGTCTTCGAAACTTGAGGCATTTTACAGTTGGAAATCAGAAAGGGGCAATTGGTGAGTTGGAGGGCATGAATCAGCTCAGAGGAACACTATGTATCAAATCTATTCATAATGTGGAGAGCAGGGAAGATGCTGCTGAGGCTAGGCTTGTTGACAAGAAATACCTCAATGAATTAGAGCTAAACTGGCGACAGTCTACCGCAACTCAGAAGCCGAGCCCTGGTGATAATGAAGTGGCCGACGGCTTGCGCCCTAATGAGAGAATTGAATGCCTTAAAGTCCACGGTTTTCGGGGTAATAGGCTACCAAGTTCAAAATTTAAGAAGGTTGGAGCTTTCCAGTTGCCATTGCTTGGGACAAACTTTATCAATCCCCACTTTAATGATGGTACACAAGGTGATTCAACTGGTCAGCATCATGCAAGCAGCAGTACCCATTGCAGCGATGACATTTCTTCCCTTGCCTTCAAACACCTCACTTCTATAAGAATTGTGAGCTGCAAGGGGCTGAAAAATCTTGACCAATTCTTGTCCCCGAAGTGCCTGCCATCCGTCGAGTCTATATCTCTTTTATACTGTGAGGATCTAGAATCAATACCTGCAAATTTTGTGGGATTTGTTCACCTCCGAGACCTGAAACTAAGTTGCTGTGGCAGTTTGATGTGCACACAGTCACAGGAAACGGTTTTTCCACACTCACTCCAAAGGCTATATATTGATTCTTGTGGTGAGCTGGACAGTTCTTTTCCATCCTGTCTTGAGAAGCTCGCCTCTCTCACTGTCCTGTACTTGAAGGATTGTGACTACGTCGAGTCGATCCCGTTGGACTTGATCCCCTGCAGAAGCACGCTGAAATACCTGCGGCTGGAAAAATGCGGGAAGTTATCATCTATTGGTGAATCAGACGTCCCTTCATCCATAAAGTATGTTAAGGTATCCGACTGTGCTCACCTAACCCAACCACCTCGGATCTACGGAAAGCGTCAACTGTCGACCGAAGAGGCGGAGGAAATCAGAGGGTTTCTTTTGAAAAGTAGAAAGCTTTTCTGCAGACAGATATAAATGTAGACACGTATGCTCTCTTTTGTATTTTCATGTTGATAGTTTAATTACCTAGTTAATGATACTATTTGTGCTTTGATTTCTTATCCTCTCTATTTATTAATCTCTAATAGCATCATGTATAATTAAGTCTTAGTTTTTTCTACAATATTTTTTCTACAATTATGTCGGTCAGTCTCAGTGAAGACTTTCATCGCGTTGTTTCTAAAACCTTCGTGTCATATACAATGAAATGAAACTTTGATAAAAACACTCTCAATGCGAAGTTTTCCAGAGTTTCATATTGATTTAACAGTAGGACTCAAGCCTATGAAACTCATCATTCTCCCTCTTCATTAAAACATTGTCATGCCATTAAAAATGCATACTCCCTCGGGGATGGTATTAGAAGTCGTTTAGGGACACGACACAGTCTTCAAAACACAACTTTGATCTCTTATTATCATAAAAATATTTATGGAGATGTGATATATGTATACTTTTATCAAAGTATTTTTTAAGACAAATTTACTCATAATTTTTACATATATAAACTCAACAACTTAAAAGTTATTGATGATTTATATTCCGATGTTTGACCCAGACCTTGTCCGAAACGACTTCTAATACCAAACCGGAGGGAGTATGTAGCAAGCTATTAAGTGCAAATAAACTGAACATCTAGTTTGTCCTCCAAATATGGGATACCTTTCTAATAATTAAACTATAATTAGTGAGTTGTACGTTTTCGTTCACCGGCGGCCGAACACGCGGCACTTTCGTGTCCTCTCCCGTCCGGGCAATGATCTAAAATTAGCTATAGGCTCTTATTATATCGACGATCAGGTATAGCCGCTAATATAAATGACCAAACCTTCTGTGTTGGCAATGCATACAACAAAAGTGACGGAACACCACTGCTTCCTTGCATTTGCTCGTCGCTGGGTCTCAGTCTATATAAGAGAGGAGGGAGCTGATCGATGAATGAAATGAAGTAGGGAATTAAACTCAATAGCGATATATGGATCGATCGAGTGGATCAATGGCGACCCTGCCACTACTCTTGTCGTCCGGACTCCACGGTCACTGTGCTACTGTCGTCTGTGCCAAGAGGCTTTCTATCCTTGCCGGCAGTTCATGATCATGCCAGCAGAGCATGATCGACGCCCAGCTGGCCCAATGCAAGCCCGAGCAGCAGAGGATGGCAAGCCTCTTGGCACGGATGGCAGCAGCACCCCTGACCATAGAGTCCGACGACTTCATTATTAATGGCGTTGTGTTCAAGTAGGGGTGGGCATTCTGTTGTCTTGTCTTTTCGGTTCTTCGGTTATCGAAACATTTGGTTCTAGAAAATGGGAATCGTTTGATTCCAAGAAAATTTAGGAACCGAGCATTCCGGTTTCGGATTGGTTTCAGTTGTAACTGTGCTAAGTGGCGAAGCTAGAGCTAAAACGGAGGGGGGTGCGACCATAAGGAAGAGATAAAATATATTTACCCAAAAAGAGAAGTCCAATAATATTTGTTTAACTTGGTGTAGCACAAACTAAATAATGTCAACACGATGATTTATTCTTCAATATCATGTCTTCGAAGATTGAGCAACCTATAAGAAGAGAATAAATGATTTGTTACACAAATATTTTAGGAAGAAAGAATGATCAAATGAAAAAAAAACATATATCACATTAAATTACCTTTTTAATCTTCATCAAATCTACGATGTTTCATTTGCATAAAGCGATGAACCACAGCCTCATTGGTGACTTTCATCATCTCATCTTTCTCCACATAGCAAATAAGACAATTGCTCATAAATTGATCACCAATGCGATTGCGCAAATATGTTTTAACAATCTTCATGGCTGAGAAACACCTCTCAACTGTAGAAAGTAGTGACGGGTAACACAAGTACAAGCTTCAACAATCGATAAACCATTGGATAACGATCATGTTTCCTAGTCTCCACCATTCTTTTAGAAAGCTCAACAATAGTTTGTAGGTTAGAGAACCTATCATCACTTCTCACATCAGATATGTAGAGGCCAAGTTCATGGCTAAGGTCCCTCAATTGCCCAGAATCAAAATCATGTGGATACAATTTTGCTAGGCTCATCAAATTTTCTATATTGAAATCATGAAATGAGTCCCTTGGACTAAAAGCAGCTGAACAAACAAGCAATTGAGAGCTTGTCTCATTGAAGCGGCTGTCAAGCTCTTGAACTAACCAATCAATGACATCATTAAAACAATCAACTTGATAGTAATGCTTGGTTGTAATTCCAGATTTATGTCTGCGCTTCTTGGGATCTATGTATTCATCTTCCATTTCTAATTTGCAAATGTCATTCTTGTCACAAAATTCCTGCACATCATCCAATAATTTTCCCCACTTTCCAGTTCTAAGATCATCCAATTGGCTTCTTGTTGCTTTCACACATTTAATAGCATTCAATATATCTTGATCTTTTAGTTTGCAATGCTAGTGACAAGCTATTAGTGATCCCTAATATAGTCAACATGAGATGCAAATAGAAAACAAAATCAAAAGACTGGAAGTATTGGAGAAGGTTTGATGCTTGATCTCTAAGTTTCCATCCTTTTTTTTATCCTTTTCCACAATTTCTAGCACCTTCACTATTGCAGGAAACATGTCAACCAAACTTTTCAGAGACTTATAGTGGGAATTCCAACGAGTATCATCGGGTCTTTGAAGACTTTGCTCTTGATTCAACCCCTGTCCCCGTTTGAAGTTGCCCACATCCTAATGCTTTACTCATTTTGCTTTTCTTAATGCTTTACCTATTGCTTTTCTTAATGCTTGATTTTGCTCTGCTGCAAAATTACGAAATTCCCGAAGTTCCCTTTATTCAAAGACTCCTTGGACTCATCGTGGCCTCTAAAAAAGGCAATCCTTGCTTGGCCAATATTCTAGCAACATCAATAGACCCATTCAACCGAAAGTAATATAGTCCCTCTTACCAGAATCACTCGCAACATTATAAGCAACATCAATGTGTTGTTTTGTTTCCAGCAGATCATCACACTTTTTCATTGCTACATAGTGTGCGCCATTGACATCACCAACATGGTCTCTAAGCCTTTGCTTTCTATGGAAACCTTGCCAACCATTCTTAACAAATGCTTCATATCCATCATCCTTCTTCTCTCTGAACAAGAAACAATAAAAACAATATGCTTTATTTGTGGTCTCACTGTATTCAAGCCACCCTTTATATTCATCAAACCATTCTGGAATAAACCTCCTTGGACCTCCTCCAATGTCTATCATAGGAAAGTGAGCTGTGCGAGGCTGACAAGGACCATTCTCCAAATACTTTCTTCTCACCTTCTCTCTATGATTAGGATGATAATCACTAATTTGTTTCCGTAATCCTGGATCAAACTTAATCTCCTCTTCCCAGTTGATATCATCAGGACATGAGCTCTTGCCATCGTTGCCACTATTTGGCTCTGGCTCTTTTCTTTTGAAAAAACGATGCAAGGATGCCATCAATTAAATTGAAACAGCCAAGGATGCCAGCACTACAGTATGAAAAACAACAACAAATTAGAGCTACAGTATGAAAACAACAACAAATTAGAGCCTCCTAATTTTGTAATTTGTATCTAAATTCTAATAAAATAGATCAATGGAGAATGACAGAATGGATTCATGGAATACAAAAAAGGAATGAAGATCGACATCCAAAGGAAAAATAAATACAAGAAAGAAAAAAAAAAAGAGAAATATAATGAAGGAACGTACTGTAAAGACTCCAACCTGGATTAGAATTTGGAAGTAACGCCGTATACGTCGAACTTGATCGTTGATCCCTTGGAGTCTGCAGATCAAATCAGAAGATCAGCGGTCGGCGCGCGGACAATCGGCGGTCGGCGTGCGGACGATCGGCGATTCCGCGGTCGGCGCCGGCGGCTGTTGGTCCTTCGTCGCGCTGCAATAGAAAACTCCGGAAGACAGGGCGTCGAGCCGGGCGAGCGGTAGGGCAAACGAAACGATGCAAGACCTGAGCAAACGAAACGACGCATGTATGATGTATGTACGGGACTATACCAGGCTGGAGTACGCAAGAGCTTGGCTACTGCACAGTCTGTATGTGTAAAATTTGGGCTGCAAGGCTTTGGGCTGGGAGCCTGGAAGAGACTTTGCCGTGCGGGGCTGCCTGGCCGGGGGTGCAGCCTGCTGGGCTTAGGGGGTGCGTACACGGCAAAATTGAGATGCTAAGCGCTAATTTTTTTTACGAGGGGTGCGGCCGCACCCACGGCAAGTAACGAAGCTTCGCCCTGCTAATCGGAATTTTTAGCAGAGGTTAAGACAAAAAAAAATATATATATGCAGGTGAAGTTTGGGCCTAGCGAAAGTGAGTCCTATTTGGATTTTCGCTAGGCCCAACGAGGGATTGCAGACTTTTGTCGTGGGTCGTGGCCCAACAACATCCGTGCTGTCTAGGTTCGCCAGCCCATCGGTAACTCCGATGACCAGAGGGTTGGACCTCGCTTGTGATCTGTTGATTTCTTCTTTTTCAGGCTTGCCTCGGACTGTGAGAGCGTTGTCAAGAGCCTCAAGGGTCCGGGCATGGGTCTGTATGGGCAAATTGTGAAGGAGATCAGAGCTAGATCGAGGGAATTTGCTTCAGTAGATTTTGTCCATGAAAAAAGAAGCACAAACATGGATGCTCATTCAATAGCTAGGGGTCTGATTCTTTTCGGACTTAGGCGGACATATGTTTGGTTTTTGACGCCACCGGTTGGCATTTGTAATCATGTACACCATAATTCTTGAATAAAGAATAGATGGTTCTCAAAAAAAAAAAAAAAAGTCGCGGGGGCAGCCGCAGCCGCCACTCCGGCATTCTCTTGGCGTGGCCGGCCGGCCGGAAACTCCCCAGCCGGCAGCCGCTCGTGGTGGGAAGGCGGTGGCGGTGAAGTCAGCTCGATGGTGGGGATGCCACCGCTACGAAAAATCTAATCTAGAGCTACCGCGGCGGGAACATTGCGAGCATTCAGAGGTAAGTAACCTCGAGCATTTTCGTCAGGGTTTCATGTCGTCATCTGCGGCGGACTTCTTGCCGTTCCACATCCCTGCAGTAGCTTTCATGCTGTTATCTGCGGATTTTATCCCAATTTCCAACTAGATTTGTCCTTCAATTCCACATCCCTGACTCCCTCGGCGAGAACGCATAGCTGCTTGCTTGACTTGGAAGTCTTGCTACTTACCAAGTTTATTGTAGCAGTGGAGTGGTACCAACCATTAGCAATTCGAATGTAAGGTTAGTAGAGATTCATGTGTCGCAATTGCCTACAGCCCACGGTGCACGTAACTATTGATAGCCTAGCTCCATCTTAACTAGCAGTCTAGCTGTATCGAGTCAATCGCAATATTGTGCTACATCAAATAAATTGCGGTTCCTCTGCATCTAGAGTCTAGAGTGCTAAAACACTGTAAGGATCAATCCCAATATTAGATTGATGCTTTTTGCAAGAGCAAAGACAAAGAAATTTCATATTGGGTCCAAGAACTTAATTCATGGACCAAGACTTCCTTCACAGGAACGACTTGGAACATACATGCCACATAGCAATCTGTGTCACACATTACAGACTACCATTATATATGTCTCTGTGCCTACTTTGGAACCTCTCAGCTCGAGCTGGCAATATGGCTTCCATCGGCTGGGCACTACTGCTCTTTCTTGCACAGCTCCACACACTGCTCTCCACCTCTAGCGCACAGTGTGGCGAGAGTGGTAACCTCTGTGCCTTTTTTGTGTCATCTTGACCAAGCAAAGGCGCTCCTCCAGCTGAAGAAATCCTTCTTCTTTGGTAGATCACCCACCAAGCTTCCATCATGGCAGCATGGTACTGACTGCTGTCTTTGGGAGGGTGTTGGCTGTGATGCTGCCTCTGGTAATGTCACGGTCCTCGACCTCAACAATTATGGCCTGTCCAGTTACGGCTTGGACTCTTCAATCTTCAGCCTCACATCCCTTCGGCGACTCGACCTTAGCATGAATGATTTCAGTGCAGGACGTTTTGCTAGCAGAAGATTACCTGTTTGGTCAGACAATATCCCTGCTAATGGATTCGAAAGGTTCACTTCGCTAACCCACCTAAACCTTTCTGAATCGGCGTTGTACGGCCGGATACCTCTTGGAATCAGTAAACTCATGAACCTTATCTCCTTGGATCTTTCCAATTCTTTTTATTATGACTGTAGTAGACTGGATTTAAACCCTTTGGCCACTTGTAACGAAATGTGGGAACCCAGTTTTGATACCCTAGTGGAAAACCTTAGCAATCTAAGAGAGCTCTACCTCGATGGTGTGTATTTGCCTCTTAGTGTACAAGAGCTGGGCACATCTCTTGCTACATCTGTTCCTCGTCTTCAAGTACTTAGTTTATCTAATTGTGGCCTTAGTGGGCATATTCATATGTCACTCTCGAAACTCCAATCTCTTACTGTGATCAACTTCGGAGGAAACAATGACATAGCTGCCGGTCCATTTCCAGAATTCTTCATGGATTTTGTATTTAACTGTGCTTCAACTATCTGATATAAATCTTGAGGGCCGATTCCCCTCCATAACCTTTCAATCCAAAAGTCTAAGGGTCCTTGATTTGTCCAGGAACCAGAAACTCTCAGGGCACGTGCCAAACTTTTCTAATGCAAAGTGTCTAGAAACTTTGAGACTAGATTGGACCAACTTTTCATCTCTTGAGCCAACGTCTTCTAGCAGTTTCAAGTCACTGAAGGAGTTAAGTCTTGATGGTAATTTGATTTCTGTTGGTTTTCTCTCTTCACTAGGTAGGCTTGGGTCTCTATGCCAGCTCGAGCTAGTTTTGAAGCCAGTAAGTGAGTTAAGACCTATTTTCTCATGGATTGCAGACCACAAGAACTTGACGAGTTTGACGCTTGTTGGATGCAATTTCTCTATGACAACACCTTCCTCAGTAAGCAACTTCAGGACTTTGAGACACTTAAATGTGGTTGACTGCAACATTCCCAGGTCAATACTTTCTGCAATCGGCAACCTCATGGATTTGCAAACACTGAAAATTGATACATGCACCATTTATGGTTTGTTATCATCTTCTTTTTGGCAACCTCAAAAATTTGAGAAACATCTATATCAATTGGTGTGATTCTGGGCCAATGACCTCTGCAATAGGCAACCTCACAAATTTGAGGGAAATGTATATCAATGCTGGTGGGTTTTCAGGGCCAATGCCGGCTGCAATTGGCAGACTCACAAATCTAAGGAACATGCAGATTTGGGGTGCTGATTTCTCGGGGACAATGCCATCTGCAATTGGCAACCTCACTAACTTGAAAACCCTACAAATCCACAATGCATATATTGGGACAATACCTTATACAATCGGGCAGCTGAAAGCATTGACATGGTTAGATGTTGCAGGTTGCAAGTTTTCTGGGAGCATACCAAGTTCAATTGCTAATTTGACCCAATTAACAAAATTGGATCTTTCATATAATTCTCTCAGTGGTAAGAGCACTATTGTCACTTCTTTTTATCGGACGCTTATTAGACTGGTGTTCCCTAAAGTTTCTTTTCTTTTTACATACCCATTTCAAGTCACTAGTTATTATGCATGTGAAATTCACATCAATCAAGTCAAAAAGTACAGAGTAGGATGTATATCTATTGCAAATTATTAGATTTTGTTCAATAGGGAACTGAGCATAGCTCAGTTGGTGAGCTCTCCCGGTTGGGAGGCCACCGGTCATGGGTTCAGTCCTCTCGGACGCATGATTTCCCACAAAAATCCCCTCGCCCGTCCCCGTGTGCCAAAGCATGGTGTGAAGCCTGACCCTTCTCACGGGTATGTGGGCTCCCATGTCGGGGCGGGGGGAAAAGGGGGGTTTTCCAGGATCTGGTGAGAAGATCTTCTTCTTAATGAAATACGGGTGGGGACATCGTCCCCTCAGGTCCTGGGTTTAGATTTTGTTCAATATTATTCTGTCATGAACTCATGACACATGAGGAGAATGGCAATGCTAGGCTTTGCCAACTGGGGATGGAAACTGTTATTTTTAATTGAAAGTTTATTAATCAAGAGAGTTGCCGCTTTCATACTGAATGTTTTCTATTCACTTTGCAGGGGAAATCCCAACATCGGTTTATACTCTTCCTGTATTGCATGATTTGGATCTTTCTGGTAACCAGCTTTCTGGATCTATACAAGAGTTTGACAAGATTCCTTCACAGCTGATGTCTTTGTACTTGAGCGAAAATAATTTGTCAGGTCCTATTCCCAAGACTATCTTTCAGCTAACAAGCTTGGTATATCTAGATGTTAGCTCAAACAACTTGATAGGTTCGGTGGATCTTAGCTCATTTTGGAGATTAAGAAATTTAGTTGTTTTGCATCTTTCCAACAATAAATTGCATGTCATGGATGAAAAGGGTAATAAACCTTTATCTAAATATCTGACTGGGCCTACAGAATTTGGTCTGGCGTCTTGCAATATTACCTGGTTTCCGAGATCTTTGATGCATATTAGGCTGATATCTTATTTGGATCTTTCATCTAATAAAATCAGTGGAGCTGTACCACCGCAAGTATGGGAGACATGGAGTAGCAGCCTTTGGTATTTAAATATTTCGCATAACATGATCACAAATATTCAAGCTGCTTCAGGTGTTTTTTTCCTTTTACCAGTGAATTTGACACTCTTGATCTTAGCTCTAATAGAATTCGGGGGCAGATCCCTATGATAAAATTATCAGCAACTTACTTGGATTATTCAAACAATAGTTTCTCCTCTGTTCTTTCAAACTTCGGTTCGTTTCTTAGGTACACTAGTTATCTCAGCATGTCCAAAAATATTTTGCATGGCCATATATCTTGTTCAATTTGCAATTCCACACTGGAAGAACTTGACCTATCATATAACAACTTTAGTGGCCCAATTCCATCTTGTTTGTTAGAGAGTGCTAAATTAGTGGTTCTA
Source organism: Hyparrhenia diplandra (assembly GCA_015847255.1). Taxonomy (NCBI): domain Eukaryota; kingdom Viridiplantae; phylum Streptophyta; class Magnoliopsida; order Poales; family Poaceae; genus Hyparrhenia; species Hyparrhenia diplandra. Next base: position 534,751 of record JADLZK010011638.1, read on the forward strand.
AAATTGAGGCACAATGGCTTTGAAGGGACGGGACTGGGGAGGGGTAAAAAGGTAAAAGTGCGAGAGAGGCGATTTTGAGGCGACCTCATGGCGCCGCCGCCCGCCGCCGCCACCATCCGCCGTCTCTCGCCATGCCTACGCGTGTGTCTGAGCGGTGCTGCAGTGGTGCGCGCGGACCGTCCTCAACCCGGTGCGATCACCCCTTCCTCCCGGCCGCTCCGCCTCTCCCTCCCTCCCTTCTCCCCCCCTCCCCTCTCCCGGATCTAGATCTGCCGCGGATCGGAGCCCCTTCGCCGCCGGACACCATGGACGGCAGCCCGACGTCCCAACCGAGATCCCGGGCCGATCAGGCCGAGGAAGAAGAGGCCTACCATTCCGCCATGCGCTTTGGCCGGGCGGAGCAGATGGGCTTCACGCGGCGGTGCCATCGGCAGGCGCTCAACTGCGGCGTACCTTTTACGGAATCGTCCCGCCACCTCCGGCTTCATCCCCGACGGCGACTATCCCGATCGCGCCTCCGCCACCTCCTCGGGCCGCGTTGTTCCCGCGACCGACGGGCCTGAGGACGGCCATCGCTCCGACTGGGAGGAGTCGACTCCGGACGGGCGGCGACCCTCCCCACTCCCTCCGCCGCCCACAGGAAGGGGAAAGCCGTCATCTTTCCCGACAAGGGGCCTTCCGACAAGCCCGTGGCCAAGACCAAAGCCAAAGCCAAGAAGCACCGCAAGCGGAAGAACTTCACCGCCATGGCAGCCGCCCCGGCAGCCTATGCGCCCGTGCCGGGGCACGCCAGCCCGGCCTCCGAGCCGCGCCTCGCGCCCGCCCGTGATTGAGCGGCTTCGCCCCGCCATCACCCAGTGGGGCCGGGCTCGCCTCGCGCCCCACCTCGCTGGCGTCAACATGGCGCACGGACCGCGATGGCTTCTTCGAGGTCAAGAGCGGGAAGTGCGGGCGTTCGCGCTCGCCACCCAAATCACGCCAGAGCGCCCCGGCGAGCTTGTGGGCTTGTGCTTCAATTGCTCGCGAGGGCCACATCAAAGCCAAGTGCACCTACCCGAAGCCGCCTCTCTCGTCACCGCAGGGACACCAAGCGGCGCGTGCCCGTAACCCACGGAGGTTGCGGGGAACAAGCGGCCGCCGGGCTGGTCACCATGACCCGCCCGCGAGGTCCGACAAGCGCCACTCCCGCCTCGGTTCCCACCACCGCTCCGGTTCCCAATGAGTTGGGCCGTTGGGCCTAACTCTTTCACTGACTAAGCCCAACCAGGGGATTGCTTGTGGGCTTTGTGGAGGGCACATCCTACTTCAGGCCGGTTGAGCACTGAGCTCACTGGAGACTGAAGACAACAGCACATCAAGCAAAACAACCGAGAGCGTTTCATCAAAAAAAAAAAAAAAAAAAAAAAAAAAAAAAAACAACCGAGAGCACATCAATCAAAAAGCAAATTTGCACCTTCCCAAACCGTGAGTAGAACTCCAAATAACATATGAAGTATTAAACCATGAGCTACAGCTAAGGCATGCTAGATAAAAGTAATTAAATTAAAATTTAGGCTTGAGATGCATTGTCAGCTAGCTGGACGCTAAAAACTAAAATATAGAATAACCTTACTCCTGAAAAGTTGAAAAGACCAAGCTGCAACTCCTGTACTACTAGGAGGCAGGAACAGGACACAAGATGCACTTACCAAACAAGCTAAAGTAAATAAACTAATCAAACAACGAATGGCTAGTGATGACTTGAATAGTTCATTTACTATTGCTTGAAAATGACACGGCCCAAAAAGAGATGGGATTTAAGTCGCAAAAAAAAAAAAAAAAAAAAAAAAAGAGATGGGATTTATCCCAAGCTGCTGCCATTGCCGTGTGTTAACTATGAAGCAGACATGAAGTAGCTACTAATAATCAGGTGCAAGATTCATGACAATCAGACAAATGAAGCAACCACCGATGTGAGCAATGATTAATTAACAATAACCATTGAATCATGGAATGCTACTCTGAAATTCTATACCCTGAACAATGAATAGCTCCAATTGTGCAAGTGAATAAAAGCAGCAGCATTCTACCTGATGATGAAGTGCAGCTGCTAAAAATGACACAACGCTGAGCAGCATTTGCAACAACTTGCCCAGCAGCATTTGCAGAGAGCACAACCCAAGATGAAGCATCAAGCTGATAAGAGGAGGAGTTTTAGACAGTTTAAAGTTGGAGATAAAGTCTTTGTCACGTTACATCCCTATGTCCAAACTTCTCTGGCTGCTCGTTCTTCAAACCAACGGTCCTTTCGATACTTCGGGCCATACCAGATTTTGAATCAAGTCAATGATGTGGCATATGAATTGCTGTTACCTGAAGGCTCTAAGATCCACCCCTGTCTTCCACGTCTCGCAATTGAAGCAAGTTGTCTCTGTTGATACACTGGTAAGCACTGACTTACATGACCCTGGCATGCATTTGCAAGTACCTCAGCAGGTTCTGGATCGCCGTCTACATCTTCGAGGTGATGCTCCTGTACCACAAGTGCTTATCAAGTGGTCAAATCTTCCTCCTGCTTTGTCCACTTGGGAAGATGAAGAAGCCCTGAAGCAGGAGTTCTGCGAGCGCACCGCTTGGGGCAAGCCTTGTCTCGTCGGGGGGGGGGGATCTCACCATCGTGCACTGATCTGCTGATGAAGAAGGAGGAATCGATCCGTAAGATGGTGCCGGGCAGTGGGCGACCCAGAAGCAAAAGAGGAGCCGGAGGCCCAACACGCGTAATTATCGCCCAGATCGGGTGTGAAGACATGAAGGCCCAAGAAGCATTCGCATTTCATTCCTAGGCCCATGAAACGGGCGAGAGTGCTAACGTCTCTCTGTATATGTGCCTTGGAGTCGAAGGGGAGAAGGTGAACTTGATCACCACACTTGAACCGAGCTTTGTTGGCCAGCGGCGGCGTGTTTCTCGGCGGTGGTCGCAGATTCATTGACTTATCGAGTATCTGCGTTCTAGCTACCTTGATTATCTAGGACGGTTACACAAAACCAAAGTGTTGGACGCCGGTGGAGCTCACTAGAGCCCGACACCGCAGCACAGGAAATGAAGGACCAAAACCAAGGTGTTGGACGATGGTAGAGCTCACTGGAGCCCAATACCGCAAAATCAGGGCAAGAAAGTAGCGCTCTATGGATGGAACAGACAGGGTCACCCATGGCCCCAGTCGGCGGATAATTGTGTATCACCACAGAAGCCAACAATAACAAGCCAGAACGCTCTCAAATCGACGAATCAAAATTCTCCAAAAATAGCTCCGAAAATCACAGAAATCCCTCAATGAACCCACGAGATGAAGACGAGGGAGAGGGAAAACGACGAAATCAACATCCTGCAGACCCCTACCCTAACCCAATCCAGGAGACACACAAACCCGAAATCACCAAAATCAAATGAAAACTCAACGAATCCTAAACGAACACACCTTCGGCCTCGCTCCGAGTCGAAGACGACACAGATCCACTAGAGGAGACGCCACTTCCACCGATAGATGTGCTAGAAACACACCGGAAGGGGAGAGGGAGGCGGTCGCCGACAACCAGGAGCGAGCGACTTTTTTTCTCGAAAGTAAGATGAGGAGCCAGTGACCGGGAGGAAGGAGAAATGAAAGAGTGAGAGAGCGACTACTCCGGTTCGCCTGAAAGTGGAGCTGGGGCGCGTTCACGCCAAACTCGGTCCGATAATGGTTGGTATCCAACCGGACTTGAAACAACAACGAAACCAAAAACAATAGATAACGGGTTTGAAATGCAGCACAAATCAACAAGACCATCGGACAGAGGAGCATGTCGCCAGGGAGAGAAGAAAAACCCAAACGACAGAGGCATAGATAGGAAGGTGTTAAAATATTTATTAAAAATATTGAAATATAAAAATTTGCCCCAATGCCCACGAAGAAGCATGGAGGTGCTAATGTGTCGCTGCCCTCGCCATTGCCACCCGACGAGGGCAACAACGAGTCCACACTCCACAGCCCACAGCAAAACACACGGCAGCGCCACTGCCCAAGCTCCAAGACCTTGCCGAGGCTGGCCACCGCTTAGCTCAGCGGGACCCGCGCCACTCCTCGGGGCTCACAGGAAGAAGAAGGTGACGGGATTTCCACCTGTACTTGGCGTGGGAAGGAGAAAGGAGCCGAGAGACGAATTCACGTCGTTAGCTCAAACCGTGACAGAATGCTAGTTTCAGCTAAAACAGAGTGACCTTTCAATGGTATTTCACGTGTTCGACATCTTTTAGTAGTATTTTACAAATCTGGTGATCTTTTGGTGTAATGAAACTAATTTTCCCAAGAATCGTTTGCCTTTGGTTATCCACATGCAGAGCAAAAGATCTTATTACTTCTCAAGAACTGAAGTATGGCTAGGACAATTTGTGTAATCTTGTTCATTTTTTGTGTAACCATCTTTTGTTTCTTAATCTCTGTACGGAACTTCTAACACCTAGCTTTTCGGCCAGTTGGGCCGGATCAAATTCGCGACACCGGGGCATTACACAAGTATTGTTCACCCCCTGTGTCCTGTTCACATCAACAACTTTTTTTCTTGAACGGAACAGGGTCTCCCCTTTATTTAATTGAATAAAAGAATGTTTGTGTACATTTGGTTACAGAGCAACAAGGCTCAAAAAAGAGAACAAAAGCAAAAAAAAAAAAAAAAACTTACAAATAATTGTCTCTCCAGGCAATGAGCAATTGACCTCTATTTGTTTTGGCCTTGACACAGACCAAACCAAGTTCTTCCTTGAACATGATTTTCCGCAAGGCGAGGCTTCATTGGCCATGGTCAAGATGATACTGTTTCTCATTCTCCAGATGATCCAGCAAGCTGTAACAAGTATTTCTCTTAAGATGACATTACCAAATCCAGTTCTTGCTTCCATGATCATGTCCATAGGATCAACATTCAGATTCCAGGCAATGGGAATGGAATCCCAGCATCCAGTACTGAAAGGGCACTGAAAGAAGAGGTGAAACAGGGTTTATTCTATATTTTGATCACAGAGAACACAGCTATAGTCATCAAGATGCATATTTTTCCTCCTCAACATGTTCCTAGTGTTTAACTAGTCTCTCAGCAGTAACCAGAAAAAAAGAATTTGTGGTTTCCAAGATTACTGGATCCCCACATCCATTTAAAAAGGGGTAAGGTTGGGTTGCTCTCTTTCAGAATAGTGTAAACTTTTCTTACTACTGTATTTGGGCGACCCCCATTTGTATGACCATGTATCATTAAGGCTCTCATCCCAGTTACCATTTTCGGTTACATGAAGCACACCTTCTAGCTGAGTTGTAGGTATCTGGGGCAGGGGCATAGGACTAAAAGATCCTGTCCATTTCGTTGTTCAAAAAAAAAAATCTGATTGATTGAGCTTTTAGGCTTCCTTGCAAAGGAGAATAGCTCTGAATATTTTAACAACATTTGTTGATCAATCCACACATCATACTAGATCATAGCTGAATTGCCCCTTCTAGGATTACAGGTTGCAAAGGTTCTGTATGTTTCAAACAGTTTTAGCACGTCTTTCCACCAGAAGGATCCAACTGGGCTTCGAGCCTGTGGTGGGAGATTTTGATTTGAGTAGAAGGTCGACCAGGTTAACGACACCCATGGGTTATCTGCAAGATTGTAGAACTTGTCTACGAATTTCATCAGAAGGGCATCATTTTTTACTTTTAATGTCGATGATACCCAGACACCCTTGGTGTTTAGATTTGCAGGCCTCTTCCCACGCTACCAGGCATGTACCCCTCCCGTTTCAATCCCCCTTACTCCAAAGGCAGTGTTTCACATCAACGACTAGGGGGGGAAATAATTATTATTATAAACATCATCATGTTGCATTTGATTGACTGCACATGAAAGAAGCTACAACGAGCACTCAATTTATTTGCCAATGAAAATGGGATCACATTCTAGTTCATTGTACATGATAATTAGGAAATGATGAATTATTGCAAGCCGTCCTCCATGCGAACAGTCACTTGAGATTCCTCTGCTTCTTCAGGTTCCTCTGCACTACGGTGATGTCCACCCTTGTGCGTAAAGAGTGATAGCACTAAAAGGAAAACCAAAATAAGCCAGCACCAAGAAGAATATGACAACAACATTCACAGACGCCTTCCACTCCCTGTTGGAGGCACTCGCGTAGGCCCCTAGGAGTCCGAGGAAGCCCAGCATGAGCGTCGTGTTCATGAACATGAGCAATCCCTTCTTCAGCTTAAACAACGATAGCAGCATGAGAAAAATGGATGCCACGAAGGAGGCGGAGTTGCTAAAGAAGAAGAAGGAGGAAACGTTGCCTCCTGTTGTTGTGCATTACCGGACTGCCGGTGTTGTGCCCGTCGCTGCTTCTCTGCCATGATCCACCGGGCGGATCTAGGCCAGCCTGGTATGTGACACTCGCCACCAGGATACCGACCGTCATCATGTACATCCGTTTGGCATGTACTGCTCTCTGTTTCCATTCGTCATTTCCTCCTGAACTGTTCCAGCTCTGCTCTTCCAACCACATGTATTTCCTCGTGAATAAAAATAGCAGGATCAGTAGCACTGCAGAGAAGAAGAACACAGCCAGCAATACTAAGGTGTAGATGGATGTTTTCGTATGCTGGGTGCTCCCGGCAGCAAAGGCAGCCATGAGACAAAAGAAGCTGACCGCGGTGCAGACAGATAACGCATGAGTTTTTATGGCTGGCCTGTATAGCTTGGGGTTCACAAGGACTATGAGGATGGCAATGGACACCATGAAGCTCGCGGAGTTGCAATAGAAGAAGACTCTGTAGCGGCGTGGATAGTTGTGCAAGAGTACCGGGTCGCCTGCGTGGTTCCCAGACTCGTTGTCCTTGAGCAGGAAGACGCTAGGAGGGGTCAACCCGGCCTGGTACGCAATGGTCGCTACAAAGATGGCGAAGACGAAAACCCATAGCCCATTTTCTTCGTCGCCGGAATCCCGACCGCCGCTGGGAGCTGGGAGTGGGGGATGGTGACGGTGGATTCATGGGCTCGTGAGTTGTGAGTCGTGACCGAACGCAGCACGGGAGTTGGGCCGTTGGGCCTAACTCTTTCACTGACTAAGCCCAACCAGGGATTGCTTGTGGGCTTTGTGGAGGGCACATCCTACTTCAGGCCGGTTGAGCACTGAGCTCACTGGAGACTGAAGACAACAGCACATCAAGCAAAACAACCGAGAGCGTTTCAAAAAAAAAAAAAAAAAAAAAAAAAAAAAAAAACAACCGAGAGCACATCAATCAAAAAGCAAATTTGCACCTTCCCAAACCGTGAGTAGAACTCCAAATAACATATGAAGTATTAAACCATGAGCTACAGCTAAGGCATGCTAGATAAAGTAATTAAATTAAAATTTAGGCTTGAGATGCATTGTCAGCTAGCTGGACGCTAAAAAACTAAAATATAGAATAACCTTACTCCTGAAAAGTTGAAAAGACCAAGCTGCAACTCCTGTACTACTAGGAGGCAGGAACAGGACACAAGATGCACTTACCAAACAAGCTAAAGTAAATAAACTAATCAAACAACGAATGGCTAGTGATGACTTGAATAGTTCATTTACTATTGCTTGAAAATGACACGGCCCAAAAAGAGATGGGATTTAAGTCAAAAAAAAAAGAATGTTTGTGTACATTTGGTTACAGAGCAACAAGGCTCAAAAAAAAAAAAAACAAAACAAAAAAAAAAAAAAAAACTTACAAATAATTGTCTCTCCAGGCAATGAGCAATTGACCTCTATTTGTTTTGGCCTTGACACAGACCAAACCAAGTTCTTCCTTGAACATGATTTTCCATAAGGCGAGGCTTCATTGGCCATGGTCAAGATGATACTGTTTCTCATTCTCCAGATGATCCAGCAAGCTGTAACAAGTATTTCTCTTAAGATGACATTACCAAATCCAGTTCTTGCTTCCATGATCATGTCCATAGGATCAACATTCAGATTCCAGGCAATGGGAATGGAATCCCAGCATCCAGTACTGAAAGGGCACTGAAAGAAGAGGTGAAACAGGGTTTATTCTATATTTTGATCACAGAGAACACAGCTATAGTCATCAAGATGCATATTTTTCCTCCTCAACATGTTCCTAGTGTTTAACTAGTCTCTCAGCAGTAACCAGAAAAAGAATTTGTGGTTTCCAAGATTACTGGATCCCCACATCCATTTAAAAAGGGGTAAGGTTGGGTTGCTCTCTTTCAGAATAGTGTAAACTTTCTTACTACTGTATTTGGGCGACCCCCATTTGTATGACCATGTATCATTAAGGCTCTCATCCCAGTTACCATTTTCGGTTACATGAAGCACACCTTCTAGCTGAGTTGTAGGTATCTGGGGCAGGGGCATAGGACTAAAGATCCTGTCCATTTCGTTGTTCAAAAAAAAAAATCTGATTGAGCTTTTAGGCTTCCTTGCAAAGGAGAATAGCTCTGAATATTTTAACAACATTTGTTGATCAATCCACACATCATACTAGATCATAGCTGAATTGCCCCTTCTAGGATTACAGGTTGCAAAGGTTCTGTATGTTTCAAACAGTTTTAGCACGTCTTTCCACCAGAAGGATCCAACTGGGCTTCGAGCCTGTGGTGGGAGATTTTGATTTGAGTAGAAGGTCGACCAGGTTAACGACACCCATGGGTTATCTGCAAGATTGTAGAACTTGTCTACGAATTTCATCAGAAGGGCATCATTTTTTTACTTTTAATGTCGATGATACCCAGACACCCTTGGTGTTTAGATTTGCAGGCCTCTTCCCACGCTACCAGGCATGTACCCCCTCCCGTTTCAATCCCCCTTACTCCAAAGGCAGTGTTTCACATCAACGACTAGGAGGGGGAAATAATTATTATTATAAACATCATCATGTTGCATTTGATTGACTGCACATGAAAGAAGCTACAACGAGCACTCAATTTATTTTGCCAATGAAAATGGGATCACATTCTAGTTCATTGTACATGATAATTAGGAAATGATGAATTATTGCAAGCCGTCCTCCATGCGAACAGTCACTTGAGATTCCTCTGCTTCTTCAGGTTCCTCTGCACTACGGTGATGTCCACCCTTGTGCGTAAAGAGTGATAGCACTAAAAGGAAACCAAAATAAGCCAGCACCAAGAAGAATATGACAACAACATTCACAGACGCCTTCCACTCCCTGTTGGAGGCACTCGCGTAGGCCCCTAGGAGTCCGAGGAAGCCCAGCATGAGCGTCGTGTTCATGAACATGAGCAATCCCTTCTTCAGCTTAAACAACGATAGCAGCATGAGAAAAATGGATGCCACGAAGGAGGCGGAGTTGCTAAAGAAGAAGAGGAGGAAACGTTGCCTCCTGTTGTTGTGCATTACCGGACTGCCGGTGTTGTGCCCGTCGCTGCTTCTCTGCCATGATCCACCGGGCGGATCTAGGCCAGCCTGGTATGTGACTCCTGTTACATATACTAGTGTGATTGGGCGTCCATGTAGCCAACATGTAGAAATTTAGTGTAGACTCCAGAGACAACTTGATATATGGCTGCAATAAACTAGTAAGAGTCCGTTGATTGAACTGACACAATTAATTAAGATGTAGGTTGTCAGTGATTTACGTGTACCATGTGACACCCCGAGTCGATCTCGATTGAACTTTCGAAATTTCTTCAGCTGGTACTACAATACAATGGTGTCCGCTTTATTAATTGCATCAGTTGAAGACCAAGAGTATCAAGAAGACTTCCAAGTCAAGCAAGTTACGTACCGAGGAAGGTGGAATCCTAGATCAAATCCAGTTGTGAATTGGGATGAAGTACTCCGGCCGAACTCTGAAGAACAACACCACCGTGCTTCAGTCTTTGGCTAGAATGGGAAAAAAAAAGAGTGACTTATTTTTAGCTCGCACAGTACGTAACTGATGACAGCTTTAAGAATCAGCGAGATTGAGCAAAGAATGTTACAGTTGAGCCGAACGACGCCAAACCAAGGTAAAAATCCATCGACATCGATGTTGGGTCTGTTTGGTTTAGGGACTTTTTTAGTCCTTGGGATCGAAAAAGTCCCTTTTAGTCAAACAGGGGAGGAGTTTTGAGACTTTTCCTCTACTAGTCCCCTAAAAGACTCTCTTGGAGGGATTTTTTATTAGTCCCTGCGACTAGGAAAAAGTTTAGTCGAATCAAACACCACCTTAATCGTGGGCGGCGGCCGGCAGCTGCGTTCGATCTCCATGCTCCATAGCGTAGGCAGATCCCGCTGCTTCCGCCTCTTCCTTCCCCTTCCCAGACCGCCGCCACGAACAGCTCGCCTCGGAGCCGCCGGGATAGCGAGGGGAGCGAGGGGCATGGCTTCGTCGCCGGGATGCCGCCGCCGTTGAGAGGGACGGCCATGGGAGTTACCGATGGGCCGACAAGCGAAGGCAGCAGCACGGAAGTTAAATGGGCCCCTCAATCATGAGAGTTAACCCGGCATGGGCCTTATGGCCCCGTTTTGTTTCAGCTTTACGGCCTTGCATAGCCTAGTGCTACTCTCTAGTGTATCTGGATATAGCATAATGGAAAATGCAAAAGTATGTTCAGATTAGCCAAAAAAAAAAAAAAAAAGCTAAAGTAAGATCGTCACTATGGTTACTTAACAAGACTTTATAACGCAAAACTCGAGACTCGAGAGCACCATTAAAAACCCATCAAACCGACTACTCCGTATCTGTATGCTAGAAACCAACCAGCTAGCAATGTCAGCTACAAACTTCCATCTCCATCTTCCTGGAAGTCCTTCTTGAGCTGTTTCAGTCCCTCGTTTCTGGCGCGCTGTGAAAAGTTAAGTTCTCTTCCGCCATCCGTCAGCATAACATTTTCAATGAGCTTCCCTCGGTCCATTTCTGCATAAATATCTGTCCAATAACACATAAGAGCACAAGCATGACAAGTAATCTCTAGAGGACTTTTAATAAGTCTTTTTTTTAATCAAAACACACTTTATTTCTGTTCTTCCAGATTGCGCCCAACAGATAGCACCAAAACCCCAGACATAGTAGTTTTTACCAAAATTAAAGGGAACCAGATCTGTCACACTACTTTCAACATTGCAACAGATTTCTGGGAATATTAGTTGTTCCAGTGCACTTTGCCACCACAGTCCAAACTACTTCTGTTCTAGCCGAATGTTGTGTTTAGTACCTTGAAAAACCTATCACATCGTCTGGATTTTCCATCACATCACCAAAATTCCCTATCACATCGAATCTTGTTCCCAAAGTACAAATTCAGTACTACAAGGATTAATTTCAAGATAAAGTGCCACAAAGTGCCAAATTCAGTACTACAGTGCCAAAATTCAGTACTACAAAGTGGGTACTAAACACACAGCCAAGTAGGTTTTATTGAAATATATTCTACTACCAGTGATCGATTATTTATAGATTTATACAATATTTGTGTACCCTCATGTCTTTCAGATAAATAAAACTACTAATCTATGTACTATTTCATTAAGAGAAGTGGTTCAACACACACTAGTGAAATCCCCTAGTGAGATGCCCGGGGTTCCACCAAGAAACACACATACGTAGAAGGCACCGGCTTTACAAAGGGCGCTTAGGGGGCGTACTAAGAATTAAACCAATTTTGCGACTGAAAGCCCTTAGACTAACTAGCTGATGGCGGGAAGAAGAACGGCCACCCGCTGGAAGCCCGGCTGTGACCCAAGCCTCGGTCTCCTCCCGAACCACTGCGACAAGAGCGTGTGGTGAGCTTGTGGCGCCAACATCGTCGAAGAAGGTGCGTGCTGTTCCTCCTTCCGCACGACCCATGAGACAAGGAGCACCATGGAATCGAAGGTGCGCATGTAGTCGTGAGGTGCCAGCGCCGCTTCGTGAGCCACCAATCCACCAATTTTGCATTGAGAGTGTTTTTTTTTTTTATCTAAGTTTCATTTCATTGTATATGACACGACAGTTTTACAAACAACGTGATAAAACTCTCCGCTAAAACTGACCGACATAATAGGTGAGAAATATTGTAGAAAAAACTAAGCCTTAATTGTACATGATGCTATTAGAGATTAATAAAGAGAAAGGATAAGAAATAAAAGCACAAATAGTATCATTAACTAGATAATTAACCGTAGGCCACTTCATTCTCATGGGGGTTCAGGCGGCTAGTTCCGGGATTAAGTCGCCAGATTAGATTTAATTCCATGAGGTATTTCTTGTCAACGAGCCTAGCTGCAGAAGCCTCTTCCTGGCTATTCACATTATGGATAGATTTGACAGATAGCTTTCAACTCACCAATTGACCCTTCCTGATTCCCAACTGCAGAGAGAGTAGGACGGGGGCATGTCTTGCCTTCCTCGCCGGAGTTGAGGGCGACGGTCATCGGCGCCTCATTGGTGTTACTGATGGGCTGACGAGTGAAGGTACAAAACATTTGGTCCCTTGGACCTCGATCACCCTTGCGCTGCGCTGACTATTATAGGCCACGGAAGCTGGGCCGTTGGGCCTAACGCTTTCCTTGAGTCAGCGGGAATTGTGGAATTCATCACACGCCGGTTGAATTTTCTTCTTGTTCGTGTTTTTTCCCGTTTGTATGTGTGTACACAGAGAAAAAAACACACACATACATAGTTGTTGAGAGTGAGACTAAACATACAACACAATAACAAAGGGTATAAACAAATGCTTCTAAGGTTTACAACAATACAGTGGAAAGCACGTTATACAGATTTCTGATATGACAAGCTTATTGTAATGCAATAAAGCCGTAGGTTCTCCTGTCCTTTTACGCAACCAATTTCTATTTCTAAAGAAACTTGTTGCTTCCATTCGTTATACGCAAAAGTCTAAAAATAATGATGACGAATATATACAAGTATATACCTCAAAAAGGCTCTCTTTCTATATAATCCTATAATATTGGACCCGTTTGGTTCACACTTCAAAAAAGCTGACTGGTCCGTCCAATTTTGGATGCCTGGTCCAGGATTAATTCGTCGCCTGGCAAACAATCCAAACAGCCCCATTGTATGTGAAGTGTGGAGTGGGATGCATAGGAGATAGTTCAATGGATTACTAGTGAAAACACTTAGGATTTGCGGGGTATACACAGATCCAGGATTCAGGTAGGGGAGGGGCATTCAAACAAACAATAACCGAGCATTATAGAGAAAAATAGAACAAAATTAATCTACTACACCTATATAGGAACCCCCCACTAGAGGATTTCTCTCGACATGTAGGTAGGCCACATCAGCATTCCCTTCTCTCTCCTGTTCGCTGTTACGGACTCTTTCCTGGCCACTAAGCATGCATGCAAGGTTTACGTTTCCACACTAAGCATCAGCCATTAGTTTGGTCCCACCTATGTTCCACGGATACGGATTAATGTATCGGATACAATACGTATCCGATACGCGGATACACTATTCTCCAAAAAACAGTGACACAGGATACGGCTAAGATTTTTTTAATAATGATAATAATAACATGATTTAATATAAATAACATAGTTCACAACTTAAAATAGCGCTTAAAGTCATCCATAGATCACGGGATACGGTTCACACATAATTGATTCTTCTTCTTTTGTTGGTCATCAACTTCAATTGGAGCACGTTCATCACGCGACGCCATCTACATGTACGTAACTATAACTACAAGGATCGTTGATTGCCGGGACTAAAGCTAGGGCTAGAGGAGATCACCCGAGGGCGAAGAGCACAGGGCGACACCGCTGCAACCTTGCACGCCCGGCCGCCGTCCGACGATCGCCGCCGCCGTCGCTAGTCACGAAGTCGAATGGAAGGAAGTGCAAGAGACGAAACGACAGAATACGAGGCGACGCCAAGATATAATACTGGCGTGCGGCCGCCGGCCTCGGCTCGGAGAAGGCGAAGACGTCGTGTGGAAGAGTGGAATTTGGGCCATTTAGCTTCATGGGCCGTATCCAAATCGGCCCACGCGTATCGATACGAGTATCCGGGCAAAGACGTATCCCATCTTCTTAGTACGGCCCGGATACGTATCCATGGCGATCCGTATCCGCTGCCAGATCGGACACGGCGATACCACCACGGCCACCCCCCACCCCGTGGCCGGCCCCCGAGATTTTGGGGCCAGGCGAAAAAAAAATTGAGACCCCTTGTGTGTGCATCTATAACTTGTATTCGCTGGATGTAGCTAAGAGTGTAGCAGTTCGGTCATCATCCTCATCGTTGTCCAAATTATTATCCTTGGTGTAAGCCCGTGCTATCGGGATTGATAGTACTTACTGCTCCAAATTATAAGTCGGGTTTGATTTTTTGGTATATCCATTTTTTGCATACATATCTATACATAATAATATTTCTAGATACATAGCAAAATCGTTGAACCGAAAAAAGTGAAGTGACTTATAATTTAAACGGATGGAGCATTAGTTTTTCTCCTACACGCAATAATTACTAACTCATCTATATTTTCCATGTGTTCATATTTTTTTAAAAAAATCATGGATTCTGTGTGTAATCACTCATTAGTCATTTACTATTTTTTTACTCCATCCGTTCTAAATTACTGGTCGTTTTGACTTTTTTGATACACTTATTGTTATGAATCTCGATGAATAATATGTCTAAATACATAACAAAAAAAAGAATGAAACATATACCTATAATTGAAAACTAGCACGGAGTACGTATACCCTACAAGCACTCTTTGCTAGTACGTCAGCTAAGCCATACTACTACACGTTTCCCAAAATAAACATACATATATACTCGTACAGCGCACTCAGTAGCTTGGCCAATAGCTACTCCTACACCGTATATATACATACATGGTGAGGGGCCCTGACAGCTTCGGGGGCCCAGGGCAGCCGCCCCGCTCGCCTGCCCCCAGGGCCGGGCCTGCCCACCCCCCGTCGTATCCGGGGTCCCACCATTAGAGTCCTAAGCAACCAAGCATTAAGTCACTATGCAGTACGTCTTCTTTCCGGTTCCGGGCCACTAAGCATGCATGCAAGGTTTACTTTTCCACTAAGCATCAGCCATTAGTTTTCTTCCACTAACCATCAGCAATTAGTACTTTACTTTCTGCATGCTATGCCGATTGGAGACTGCCCGTTTCTATTTCTTTTCAATGGCGTTTATAACTAGGAGGTGACCATCGGCAAATATTGGCTCCACTCTCCTAGATCTGAAGAGTCCCGTTGCTTTGGCTTCTCCAAGCAAGTTGGCAAGGTCTTTGCTTCCATGTTCTCCAGCGATCCAATGCAAGAACCAACGCTGTGCGGAAATGACATGTGGGAAGCAGAGGAGTGAAGAGTGCATGCTCAGCATGTCGTCAGAACTTGAGGAAGAGGCGACGAGAATACGCTAGCTGCAGATCAATCCGCACGATCGACCAGCCATGGCTCCTGGCTGCTATTCTGTCGACTATTGCTGCCATCGGTCGTGTTCATTGTCCACATATATACTTTTCATTAGAGAACAAATCCTCATTGTTTTTAAGCCTATCAGAACAAATATTGTTTAGTACTTATTACTTTTTTTTTGGTTTTTCTTCCATGATAATATCCCTTTCAGTTTTCTTTATCCCCAACAGAGTTTAATTGAATCTTAGATTTCAAAAATAAAAAGAGTTTAATTGAATCTTTGATCTGTTCTAGGTTTCGAACTTCAAGTCATGATCTATATATGGTCAGCTAGCTAACAGTTCTCATATGGATGAAGAGTCAAAACTACTACTGAAAATACTATCTGCCACCGCCCGTGATCAACTGTCAATTACTCATTGTGTGAGTTTCTAATAGTGCTATATGTATCTTTGATTATCATTCTAATTTACATATAATTTATCTCTATAATTATTCAACAAATCCCCACAGCAACGCGGGGAATTCATCTAGTTAACTATACATCTCTAACCTTGATGTGATCAATCTAATCCTTAGGCCACCAAAAAAAAAATCTCTGTAATATGTTAATAACAAGAACAAAGAAGGTAAGTAAGATTGACTAATCTTGAATAATGTACATGCTATTGGAGATCATTTTACAGGTGCAAACAAACATCTCACTTATCATACTTTAATTAGAAAGGTACTGTGAGGACGAATTAGATGTTCGGTACATACTAACAATGACAACATAATAGATGAAAAATATAGTTGAAAAAACTAACTCTTAATTATATATAAGATGCTATTAGAGACAACTTAAGAGAAAGCACGAGTAATAAAAAAACAAACAGTATCATTAACTAGATAATTAACTCAGCCATCCTTCCCTCTGCCACTGGATACAGAAATAACAAATCAATAACCTAATTGCGCAGAAAATTAACTCAGCAGCACACCAACGAATCTACCGACTCAAGTGGTTAAGGCTTCTACTGTAGAAGTTCTACATTTATCTGTCCACCACTAAAAGTCTTTCTACTTTTCTAGTTAACAGTGATATTACAATGCACCATGAACAAATTGTTTCTAGTTAAATAATCTACTGACTCAAGTTTGTTTAATCAAAAAGTTGTTTAACATATATAGTTGAAATATAGCGACAAACAAATGTCAATAACTAACCTGAGTCCACAACTGCAGGGTGGATGAAAAGTAATATGAAATCAATTCTATAGATGACTCTAAAACCACAAAAATACTTAATATTAACAACATGTGTTATTGATGATGTCAGATATACACATGAAAAATAAAAGAGCAAGCACACGTGTCTACATTTATATCTGTCCACAGAAAGTCTTTCTACTTATTTTCCAGCAGTGATATGAACGTTTACCAAGAAACTGCTCATTTCATTCGCCTCTTCGGTCGACAATGCATTCTTGCTGTAGGTATGTGATACCTGGGTTAGCTTAGCACAGTCGGATACATAAACATACTTTATGGATGAAGGGACGTCTGATTCACCAATGGATGATAATTTCCGGCAATTTTCCAGCCACAGGAATTTGAGCGTGTTTCTGCAGGGGATCAAGTCCAATGGGATCGTCTCGACGTTGTGACAAGCACACAAGTACAGGACAGTGAGAGAGGTGATATTCTCTAGGCAAGATGGAAATGATCTGTCGATCTCACAATAACTAATACGTAGCCTTCGAAGTGAGTGGGGAAAAACCATTTCCGGTGACTGGGGGCACTTCAACCTTCCACAAAACCGTAGGTTCAGGTCTCGGAGGTGAACAAATCCCACAAAATTGGCAGGTATTGATTCTAGAGCCCCACAGTCCTTAAGAGATATGGACTCGACGGATGGCAGATTCTTCGGGGACAGGAACTGGTCAAGATTTTTCAGCCCCTTGCAATTTAAAATTGTTAAAGAAGTGAGGTGTCTGAAGGCGAGCGATGAGAAGTCATTCCTGCAACTGGTACTGCTGCTCGCATGCTGACTCATTGAACTACCCTGCTGTGTACCACCAGTGAAGTAGGGGATTGATAAAGTTTCAAACCAAGGACAATTGGAGAGCTTCACCCTTCTTAAATTTTGTAGGTCTATTGGATTAAACCAACTAGGTAACCTATCACCCGCAAAGCCATGGACTTCAAGGTCTTCAATTCTCTCATTAGGGCACAAGCCGTCAATCACTTCATTTTCAATTGGGCTCAGCTTGCATGAGCTGGGACTATTTCGCCAGTTTAATTGTAATTCCTTGAGGTACTTCTTGTCAACGAGCCTAGCTGCAGCAACTTCTTCCTTGCTCTTCACAGTATGAATTGATCTGATGCATAGACTTCCTCTGAGCTGATTCATGCCCTTCAACTCACCAATTGACCCTTTCTGTTTTCCAACTGTAAAATAGCTTAATTTTCGAAGGCAAGACAGATTTCCTAGATGAGGTAGCTTCGATAAGGCAATAGAAGCTTGTTCTGGCAGTTCTATTTGATGCAAGCTGATTAGCTTAGTTACATCCTTATGAATTTTTTCCATCCTAGAATTACTTGCATCAATAACTTGTAGGCTGTAAAGGCAGAAGAATTTCTCTGGCAGTTCTTTTACAAGACTGCTGGATATATCAAGATAACGAAGGCTCTTCAACTCACATATGCTTTCTGGTAGCTTCTCCAAACTGCAACCTTGCAGGCTCAGAAACAGGATGTTAGAGAGCTGTCTGATCCAGGTGATCTTGGAAGCCCATAAAATACCAAACCTAAGTGAGCGCAGTTTATTCAAATGCTGATAGTTTTTCATTGTGCTCAAGGATTTAGCATCCACCTCAACCGACATATGACGAAACTCATGTCTCCCTATGTAGCTCAAATCTGTCATCAACAAGCATTCTTGCATAGAAACATGCTGTGCAGTATCATGGATCAAGTCATGCATTACATATCTATCATGATTAGGGAACTTTGGATCAGTTTGGATAAGACACCTGCCTCTCAGTTCATCCAAGTATCGGATCCCTATGTCTTCAAGGCGTATGTTCCCCTGTGGTGCAACAAAGCCCTGTACCACCCAAATATTAACGAGCTCATCCTTTCGAAAGCTATAATCTTTAGGAAACATGCTGCAAAATGCAAAGCATCTCCTAAGTTGAGGTGGGAGATACAAGTAACTCAGTCGAAGGGCAGGTAATATATCACCCTCTTGTTGTTCCTGCTCCCATAACTCACAGTCATTTATGGAAATCCAATGTTCCTCCGTCAGATTAGCATGCAACAACCGTCCAAGAGTTTTGGCAGCCAAAGGAGTACCACGCAGCTTAGAGGAAATTCTCCGACCAATGTCTTGCAAGCGAGGATATAACTCAGGGATCTCTTTACCAAATGCACATTTCTTGAAGAATTCCCAAAATGTATCGGCGGGCAATCCTTTGAGATGGACAGGATTACAGTTGCTAGTTGCGACACGGTAAGCAATGTTTTCGTGTCTTGTAGTCACCAGGATCATGCTGCCTTCATGTCCATCCCTCAAATATGCGTAAAAGAATTCCCATTGATGTTGGGTAATCTGCCAAATATCATCCAACACCAAAAGGAACTTTTGGCTCTTCAGCTGCTCCTTCAGTTCTGCTTGAAGCTCAGTCAAACCACATACGTCAAAGTTTTTTATTTTTTCTTTAATGATCGATAAATCACAGTTTGGATGAGAGATGGATGAGTCAAACTTTGGATCATAGATGGTCTTGACAATCTCCCTTGTCATCCTTTCAATGTCAAAGAGGTCCGAAACACAGACCCATATCTTCGCAGCAAAGTGAGTTTTCACCCTTTCATTGTTGTAAATGAGCTGAGCCAGGGTGGTCTTCCCCATCCCGCCAATGCCAAATATCGGCAAGACAGAAACTTGGTTAGTGAAGGAGTTGGTAGTAGTCTCTCCAAGTCGGGTGCTACTGCCTTTGTTGCCTTTAAGTCTCTTGGCTGATTTGTGTGTGGATGCGAGGGCACCACAGCCTGTTGCTGCTTTGCTCTTTCCTTTGGACCCTGCAGATCTACTGTCCATAGTGAATGGCATGTGCAATTGTGTGATCACCTGATTAAATTCATCCACACGGTCAATGGTCGCAGTCACACCCAGCATCTCCATCAGTTGATCCGTTCTGTGTCACGGCCATACACTTGGGAAGCTGTGATGATTTCAGTTGTTGTTGGCATCAACTGGACAGGCTCGACACGATCAAGACCCATTAAAGATAGCACTTCCTTAACCTCAGCCATGACCTTGTCGAGCTTGTCTTGGATGTCCCTTATCCTTTTGCTGCTATCAAAGATAACATGTTTTACAATATTCAGAGAGGAGGATAAGACTTGACCTGCCCTGCTCTGGCCGGCCTCCTCAACCTTCTGCCGGAGCGCTTTGTCTTGGTTTTTCGCGGAGAAGGTCCTCGGCATCGTAGGTGGCGTACTTGAGCTTCACGAGAAGGGCGTCCAGCTCCATGCTCTTGAACATGCCCCACTCGCCGCGACTGATGAGCAAGCGAGCAGACTGCAGCTTGGTGTCGAGGCTGTCCTGCTCGCGCTGCAGCTCCGTCGGTGCTTGGAGCATGCCCCTTGCCGACTGACCAGATGCTATTCACGGCATCCATGGTTCAGCTAGCTCCTCGGGGAGCAGCCGGCTCCTCGCCGCCTTCAGCTTTGGTGGAGCTGCTTGTGATGCTCCTCGCCTCCTCCTGCCTCTCAGAACTCAATCGAGGGCAGCAGCGCAAGCTGGACGTCGGCGGTTGATCGGATCTGGAGGGATCGATCGATCCGACCTGTGGACGTCTCCGGCCCTCCGATCCGGCAGATCGAGGAGGCGGGCCGGTGAGCCGCGTGGGGAACTGCTTCACGCTCACTATTCACACGTGGTGCACCTGGTGGTGGTGGCCGTGGCCGCTGATTAGCTTAACCTCTCTGCCTCACCGCCGGCCGGGTGGTCTCACCGGAGCAGCAAGGAGATCTTGGCCAGAGGGAGGTATCAGCAGGAAGAGCGAGGAGGGTCAAAGTCGCATGGGCACCCAACCAACGTGTATAGGACAGGCGTAGCATATTATTTGCTTCCATTTGGCTATAAGGTTTTTTTTTTTACCGGTAAGAAAAATTATCGGTGGTCACCGATAAAGCGAAATTTCAGGAATTTCGGTGGTTACCGTAGCATTTTCTTTTTTAAAAAATAATTAATTTTGTGCTAAGAAACAAAAAATAATAATGGCATACCGGTATTTGTTTTTTCATTTCGGCACTCACTGATAAAAGCGAAATTTTGGAAATTTCGGTGAAATTTCACCGAAATTCTAAACAAATCTTTAACTCTTAATAAGTGTATTTCCCACTCAAAGAAGATACTAATAATTTGTATCAGGTTATTTTATTTTATTGACTTTTTTTATTATAAACCGAAAGTACATATGATATGGTATGGGCAAACATATAAAACGGAGTAAGACGCTAACTAACAAGCTGTCGTAGCACGCGGACGCGGTAGCGAAATTTCCAAGTCACTTGCCCACCTCCACCTGCCCCCACATTCATCTCTCCTTTTTAATAAAGTTATTAGGTGGCTCGACATTTCAATCCAGCCACCACGCTCATTTCGAGGCACCTGCCTGCTCTTTTTCCTAATAATAATCCAAGGAAACTTAGGGCGTGACCTGACAAGAAAAAAAAAAAAATAGAAAAGAGGGTAGTCACTAGCGAGTAGTGACGAGCAAATAACCCGATCAATTTCACGTAACTTAAGAACATGAGATAGGAACATGTAGGTCCAATAGTATAAAAACAAGTCTCGGTTTTATGACCCGGTTTTCAATGCACCCATGTTTTGGAAACAGCGCCAAAGAATTTCATCGCTGTGTTCTATTATTGAGGGTGTCCTTATGCATTGACTTGGGTCTTCGAGGTACGCATTCTATGAATCTGTTCAGGTGATTTAATAAGCCGGCTGATTCCGGCTGTGTTCTATCATTGATGTTGCCTTGGCGCTGGTGCGAAATTTTGAGGCACTTTTGCCCCATGATCATTTGTCTACATGGGTTACGGTCCACCTAAACTGGGGTCTAGCAAATTAAACAATGTTTAAACGCTATAAGGGCATGTTGCTTTCATTTAAGTGGCTGTTTATACTATATTCAAATTGCTTTTTCCCATTTAAATAGCTATTTGGCCTATATAATAGCCAAGCGGTAGGTGACCGGCCGTTTAAATGGTAAAGTGGCAAGCATATAGGAAAAATATATGAGCCAACCACAAGGAAGTATTATATGTAGGGAACATGGATGTATGCCAAATTAAATTTAGGGGGAGGGGAGGCTTGGCATGCTGAACTTAGAAATTCAAAATATTTGTTTCCTAAGTGTCTACTCAAGGTTATGAAAGGATCGGAAGAGGATTTTTTTAGCAAAGATGTACTTCAAGTATTTAAAGAATAAGACTTTATGTCAAGTAGAGAAATAACCAGGTGACTCGTTTTTCCTTTTTAGGAAAAAGTCTAAATTACTACCCTGTGTTTTCACTCAAGTCCAGATAACCCCCTAAGGCATTGTTTAGTTTATTTTACTCCGGTGGTTTTATAAACCGATGCACTTAACACCTTTTGTCACTAATGTAATCCGGTTTTTGGTGACGTGGGCAACTGTTTTGCAATTAATCATGCCACGTAAGCGCCGACATGGCCGTAAATACAAGCACATATTTGCATTCATGCAAGAGACGGTTGCATGCATATCATTGAACAAAATCATATACGCCTTCGATATATGTGTGCTCGCTCGATCCATCGAGGCAAAGGTATCTTGATAGGGTTTTCCTTTTCGGTGATCAAGACACGATAGAGCGTGTGATCACATTATAGGATAGATAGCCGACTATCAAGAGGGAATGCCGCGACAATCCTTTGGTGAAGTGCTTCTAGGTCCAATTGACTTGCATTTGCATTTAGGACAATGAGAGCACTAACTTCGATCTTGCCTAACATCTCGACGAGCTAACATTGGTGATAACGTGATCATCTTGGGCGTGTTGGCAACCTACGGCAAGAGGCGAAGCAAGTTTGAAGCAAAGAGCAAAGAAAAAGATGAAGATCGGTATCCGCGGGGTGGCCGGACGGCGCTTCGGCATCGCCCGGAAGCACTTCGGCCGGAGCGTCCGGTCGCGTCTGGCGAGAGCTCTGCGCCAGCGTTTTTGCGGACGCGACCGGCCCGGACCACTGGACGGATGCTTCGGTGTCGGCCGGAACCGGTGACGGACGCGACGGAGGAAGGGCGCCCGGTTGTGGGCCCGTTGTTTGTGCGTAGCGACCGGAAGCACCGACTGGACCCTCAACCGGACCAGCTGGTGGTTCCGGTCGGTCGCGTCTGGTCGGTCGCCAGAGCGCAAATTTTTTGAGACAACGGCTCCATTTCGAGAGGAGCCCTATATATACTTGGTTGGCTGGTTCTTTGGGACCTCTCTTGCACATTTGAAGCTTCCAACTTGCTAGTGAGCATTTGATACTCCTCTCCACGCATCTCTCCATCCATTAACTCGAATTCTTGGTGAGATTGAGAGTGATAGAAGTGCATTGCATTGGTGGTTGCATCTAGAGGCACTTCATCCTTGGAGAAGCCGCGGGATTCTTGTTTTCTTGGGAATTTGCCCGGTTCCCTAGCGGCTTGGAGCAAGAGGCGGTGTTGAGCTCAAGTGGAGCTTGTTTGAGGCCACACCGGTGGTGATTGTGAGGGGTCGTTCCTTACCCCGCGGGAGATTCGCGAAAGGAGCACTAGTGGATTGCTCGTGGCTTGTTGGACCCTCTCTTGTGATCGTTTGCTTGAGCTCCCATAGGGGATTTGGCACTGGCCATTAAGCTTAGCATACATCAAGTGAGTGTGTCGCCACAACGGGACTTAGCGGCTGCCGGCAAGCACGTGAACCTCGGTGAAAATCATCGTGTCACTTGTTCTTGTTCGTTGGAGATTTCTCGGTGATCACGGTGATTGGCTTCCACCTCTACACTCCGCGGTGGTATTGTATTCTAGCCTCTTTGCATTACTTTCACTAGTATACTTGTGTAGCCTTGCTTAGCTTGTGTAGTTTGCTTAGCACCTAGTGTTGAGTTTAGTTAGAATTGCTTGTTCACCTAGGAGTAATCTAGTGACATAGCCCTTGTGTGAACCTAGAGACATTAGATATATCTTGTTTGACTTGTGGCTTGCATAGATAGTGTGTAGCACCGCTTATTTAGCTTCGCCATCTTATTTACTAATCCGGGTGCTTAGTGTTGTTGCAAGAATTTTTAATAGGCTATTCACCCCCCTCTAGCCATTAGGACCTTTCGGTTGCTGCCCTAACGTTAACCCTAGTTCCTTTGTAGGTCGGGGCGCCGACTCCCCTTCCTCACTCTTGCGGCGGCGCGGGGGACAGGAAGGCTAGGTTGCTCCCCCTCGGTGGCGGTGCGGTGGAGGGCGGCGCGAGGTGGAGATCCACCAGCTCGGCCGGATCTCGCAAGGAGGAGAGCCACCACGTGGGCGGCTCCACCAACTCGGCCCGATCTGGCGAGCCACGGTAGGGGCCGGTACAAAGATGCGGCGGCGGCGCAGATCCATGGTGGGGCGGCGCAAGGAGGTGGCGTCGGCGTGGATCCACGGCGCGGATGGCGTTTTAAGGTGTGCCGCCGCACCTTAAAGGGCGGTTCGGGTGGGAGCAGCCTACCGGCGGCGGATCCGGGCGGGGAGCTGCCCACCGGTGGCGGATCCTGGGCGGGACCGGCCCTCCAAGGTGGCGAGGATGGCATGCCCCCAATGACGGTGGCACGCTGCTATGGCGGTGCTAGGCCCGGATCAGGCCCGACTAGGTCTGGGTTGGGCTTTGTCCCCCTCCCCTTTTTTTTTTTTTTGTGATGGTTAACCGTGGTGGACAAACCACGCCCGCCACCAGGGGTCACGCATTTACCGTGACCACCCCTGGCGTGACGGGCCAGTTTGCCCGCAACGCCAAAAAAAATTTCGGCCGCTATGTAAAAATTTTCTATAGTAGTGTGATGGTGTAGTTGTTTAGTAGATGCCAGCTGGAACATTGTTCGCGTGTGTTCCCACAGAACATCGTTATTTTTGACCTGAACAAGTCTTGTGGGCCTAGTTGTTTATGGTACACACCAACTGGAACATTGTTTGCGAGAATTCCCACGGAAAATCATTATTTTTGACCTCAACCAGTCTTGTGGTCTTGCGTAAATTATGGTTTGCATCTGATGGCGTCGTAGACACGCCTAACTGGAAGTCTGCACTCTATGCTTTTTGGGCCAATGAACATCGTGTTCCCTTTTTTTTTAGATGTATAAATATTAGTGGCGTCAGTGCTGTAATGCATCGACAAGTTTGCGTTGGTCCAGGTCAATGCACAGAAAAAGGTATGAGTGCGTACTCGCTTTCTCTCGTTAAAGGCTTTTGGCTCCGTCTCTTTTGATAGAGCGCACCAAGCTATTCTAGAGAAGATATATTAGGCTAAGGACGACTTTACAACTTTAGTAGCAGTTTTGCTTGGAGTCATCTTTAGATGGCCGTTCGATACAGCTTCGTGGTAAGAACCATATAAAGTTAGAGACAGAGGTGTGCTAAAGAGATCCTAGTATACTGATGATAACAGTACGTACTCGATGAGATCAGTGATTCAGTGTTCAAAAAGCAGTAGCCTCTAAATCAAAAGTAAGGGTGTGTTTGGTTGAGCTATGACTTTTGGAAAAGTAGCTGCGAAAAAAGCCGAAAGTGTTGGAGCAACTGCGCAACTGTATGATACTGGAAGCTGTAGGGAGTTTTTTTAATTTAACCCTTTTTAAACAATACTTCAAGTTTAACCCCAGGATTGGTCCCGTAACCTGTGGAAACGAGAACTTTGTGAGCATTAAATTGAAAAATTCTTTCGACCAAGTCACAGCGTTTACATCTGTTGTAAATTTGACATGCTTCTTTTCCGTAGTTCCTTCACCTAAGCGTGAGGGCGATGACAAGGCCAACAAGCACGAGGACAAGGCCGCGGACGACAAGGACAAGGACAAGGAGGACATGGCCGCGGACGATGGTGCATGGTCCCCATGGCCCGAAGGCGACAATGGCTATTACTCCGATGATAATTGGGATGATGCTTGGTGGTGCAACCATGACAACGAGTGTTTAGGGTGGCCATGACTTAGCGGTGCATCTTTTGTGCAACGACACCATTTGGAGCACTTTTGTTGGAACCATTTAGTGGATGAGCCATGGACACTCTATTTGTGCTTGAACCACTTCTGTAACTTATGGCGATGAACCTCTATTTGTGCTTGGACGACGACTGATTATGTCGTTATTTGAAGAAAATGCAATGAAATGTTACAAATGCCAATGACCTTAGTGTGAGGTTGATTCACATTTTGAATCCTCCATGTGTTGTTCCTCAGCTTTCTAGCCCAAACTCCCCAACCACATGACTTCTTGTAAAGCACTGTGTACCTCTTGTTCGAATCGAAGTGGTCAACTCTATAAGGCCTGTGAAACCGAGCGGCGTAATCGGCAAGAAATAACTTGAGATGCTCCAATGTTTCAAACACCATCCCCTTCTTAATCTCCATCTCCTCACTCTCTGGATCCGCATCGTCCAACAATGACAAACCACTGTCACATACTACTTCATCAACCATACTTATGTCCATGAAGTTCGGTACGGATGGCACCTCCACATGGACCTTCTTCAATTGACTAAGCTCCACATCATTGTACTCCACTCTAATTGACCCGTCAGGTGGAAGCACTAGCTCACACAAATCACGTTCATCAGCGCTACTAGGCTCAACCCTATACTCATCCTCCAAAATATCATCAGAAGTACTTTGCCCTAAAGTAAGATCATCATCATCCCCTCGGTCATCCTCTGATCCTAGGGACATGTCATCCATATCCCAACTTCTATCTCCATCATCAGACCCCTCCTCATCAAACTCATCATTCAAGGCACCGACCATCATTGAACTATCAAGGGTTTTGCAAATCTTCCTCTTGGGTAAGGTGCTCTACGAGCTCCTCATCCACGTCATCATCCACATCCACATCATCATCCACATCCACCAAAAAGGCACTAGACCCCTTCTCGACAACAACTTCCATGCATTTCACGCTGCTACTCTTCACAACTTCTACGTAGTTCTTCCATTCTTCGTCACATGACAAAGACATCAATGCATAGTGTGCTCGTTCCTTCCCACAGTCAAATCTACCTCCCAAGAGAAGTGGCCATCCATACTTGTCACCACGATTGCCTAACCAAATCGTCAAAGCTAGGAGATCTACCAAAAAAATGAACTTGTTCTTGCTTGTTTTCAAACTTGTCATCCCCTCTAACTTTGCCACCATTAAAAATCGCACTAAACGCTCCATCTACAAAATGTTAAGCAATGCAAAATCCATAAGTAAAGCTAACCTAGTGCAAAACATCATATCCTATACCGAATTTATGACCAAGCTCAAAAAAATCCATGCATCAAGTAACTACATCCATGCAACTTGTACTCAAGGTCAAATCCATAGCAACATCATTTCCAATACCGATTGTACGAACCAAATCATATCAATGAACGCTTAAATCACTCACAATTTCAAAATTTCCCAAACCCTAGAAACTGTGAGCCACAAAACAAGGAATTGAGGGAGAGGAGAGAAATGATCGTACTTGGATGCAGAGGACCCGGTCGGAGGAGTGGATGGGGAGGAAGGGAACGGCGACGGCCAATGGTGCCGACCAAAAGGGATTCGGGTGCAATTATTTTCCAAATAGGGTTAAACTTGAAGTTTTGTTTAAATAGGGTTAAATTAAAAAAACAATCTAAGGCGTAGTCGCCGGAATAGTTTTCTCCAGCCGCCGGAGCCCAAACCCTAGAGCTCCCGCCGCCCGGCACCTCGGCGCCTTCCCTTCCTCCCCTTCGGCGATCCGGCCGGCGGCGAGAGAGGGGGGGGGCCGCCAATGCACGGGACATGTCCCGCTTTTGTTTCGGTGTTTTCACGGTGTTCCTCTCGGTGGTCGTCGTTGGCGGCTCCGTCCGTCGTTGTGTTGATGTCCGGCCGGAGTGCCGCTTGAATAAGGTAATTGTAGGTTTCCCTTCTCGGCTATTTGAGGAGGGATTGGATCTATTTTCCCTTCCGGTGGGATCGTCTTTCCAGCCGTTGGTGCTACCACTAGGGGCGGCAGATTTCTTTTTCGGTCGCCATTGGTGATGGCTAACGCGGCGTCGGATGGTATGTGAGGTTCAACCATCGAAGATATGGTCGATGTGCTTTCGGCGTCTTTTACTCCGTTCAATGTTGAGCATACGGCGCCTTTGCGGCCTCCACATCTGTGGAGTCTTCGTTGGTGATAACCAAGTTCGATCGGTGTTGTTCCATGGCGATTGAGTTTCGAAGCGATGGACGGCGCCGGTTGAAAGGAATCTGAAGGGTAGAGACCTAGTGGCGTACTTCAATGTAATCTTACTATATATTGAGGTCTTGATTGTAAAAGGGTTGCGATCTCAGACCAAGGAGATCGACCGTGACGTATGTTGTGGGGAGCTTGGCACCAAGCTCGCGGACGGAGTTCTTGCCGCCCCCGAGATGCAAGGGGAGAGAGAGGACGTCGCCGCGGTGGCGCGCTTCGCGCCCTTCACCGGCCACGGGGGCGGGGGCCGTCAAGGTCAGCGCCGCGCCAGAGTGCTTGTGCCCACGCCCTTCGCCGGCGTCGGGGCAGGCCACGGCTCGCCCGGCGAGAGAGCTTGCCCGCCGCTACTAGGGCTACCGCTCGCCCAGACGGGCCGACGGGCGTCCGTGTGCACGCCTGCATCAATCGCTGTGGCTCCTACGCGCTACCATGGGGGACGAAGCTCACGGCGGTGATGGAAGAGAAGCTCCGCCGACGAGGGGACGATCGAAGGGCACGCGGATGTGGTACTGCGGAGAGAAGGTTGTGCGGCGGCGCTCGTAATCGTGCATTCGGAAAACAAATCGTTATGTTTGTAACCAGTGACAAGTGTGTAACTTTTGGGGGCCAAAGGCAGCTGAAAGCAAAGGGGAGGACTTTTTTAATTTGTACTACAGGAAAAGCTGCTTTTGGATGAAAGCTATTGTGGCTTTTTTTGAACCCTTGGATTGACTTTTGGCTTTTGGTAAAAAGCAAAAGCAAGTAAAAGCCCAACCAAAGGCACCCTAAGTCTAATTTGGAGACCCTTGTGATAGAGTTGTTGTAAGCAATATATAATCGGCTCTAAAATATTGCTGCTAGTGGGGAGGCGTGACACTATATATGTACATCATAAGAGATCGGCTGAGTCAAGCCTCGAATCGACAACTGAAGTTAGGCTGCAAATGGGGTCTAATGCCACTAACCAGACACGTAGCTGCAGAAATGAGAGGGAGTACATGAAAGACATGGCTAAGAGCATCCTGCTGCTGGCGACGTTGGTGGCAACGGCAACCTACGCGGCGGGGTTCAGCCCACCTGGGGGTGTCTGGCAGGAAACCGCCAGCCACAACCTCACCGGAGACCCAATCATCAAGTACACCCAACACGGGCGGTACTTGACGTTCTTCTACTGCAACGCCACTGCATTTGCTTCGTCGTTCATGCTCGTCGTCGCCGCCATATTTTTTACGGTCGCCCGGCGCCGCCAACGCCAAGAAAACCGAATCATTCTAATCCCGCTGGTGGTGGTGACGCTGCTGAGCCTGCTCTGCCTCATCGGCGCATACGCCGCCGGGACATTCCGGGACGTGTTCACCGCCGTCTTCACCTTGCTGTTGGTGGCCGCCGTCTTCACCTACGTCGCCGTTGAGAAGGGGCTGATGGACTACTTTGAAGACAAGGTACGCTGCTGGACTACGGCCCGGGCTGCAGCCCCCGGGGGTTAATTTCCCTCCTGTAATAACTATATTTAGCCTTTAATTCACCATGAAATCATCTAATTTTCATTAATTATCCTTTATTTAGCCTCCCCGAACTCCGCCCCTGTCGCTGTGGCCGCATCATTTGAGGAAAGAGTACAAAACCGTAAGGTGTTGATGCAGCTGGCGACGTTCGCACTGACCGTCACATACGGCAGTGGGCTGAGCACGCCAGGTGGGTTCTGGGACAGCACCGATGGCGGCAACCGCCCGGGGGACGCCATTCTCAAGGGCGCACGCCCGACTGTGTTCTTTGTTTGCAATACCATGGCATTCGTGGCGTCACTGCTCATGGTCTTAGTCCTGCTACTGAGGAAGATGCGCCACCGCCACATGAGGGTTGTCTATGCGGGCAGCGCCGTCTTGCTGTTTGGCCTCCTTGGCGCCTATTTGGCTGGCAGTTGCCGGGAGACCGACACTACCATCTACATGGCCAGCCTCATAGGTGCGATTGTGGCATACATTGTAATCCAGGTTGTTGCCACAAGAACAATATTTCAAAAATTTGAACAGTGATATTATTTCAAGGTTGTTCTTCAATCCAGAAGCATATAGACCAGATCCAAGGTAATTGGTATTCTTGTCTTTATCATCAGTTAAGTTGCTAATAATAACATGACACTAATTTGTTTCTTGATCTGAAATAATATATTATATATTAGGGAGGAGCGCGAGAAGCGGGCTCGATCCACCTACGTTGAATACCTCGCCACTCTTGCGTTAACCATAACTTATGTGGCGGGGCTGCATCCGCCAGGTGGGCTTTGGCAGGACGACGGAGACGGCTACAAGGCCGGCGACCCGATACTCCAAACGACCAACCTTAGGAGGTACAACGCCTTCTTCTACCTCAACTCGGTTGCCTTCGTCGCCTCATTGGTTTGCATGATCTTGGTACACCTAAAGCGCTACATCAAGCTCAAGCACCGAGCGCTGGAGCAGGCCATGATACTGGACCTGCTTAGCCTTGTCGGATCATATGCATTTGGGAGCTGCCGGGCGGAAACGACCACCGTGTACACCATGGGCATGGGCGGTGCTGCTCTGGTCTACGTGGTCCTCCATGTCGCCTTGCTGGACGACCACAAAGACACTCATGGCCGGAGGAAGGAGGATGCAGGCCATCTGGTGCTTGATAGAATCGGCTATGGTTTTTTTCTCTTCGCCATCTTTGTAGCGACCATTACTTACCAGGCCGGGTTGACCCCTCCTGGCGGCTTCCTGCTCAAGGACGACGACTCTGGGAACCACGCAGGCGACCCGGTACTCTTGCAGAACAATCCACGCCACTACAGAGTCTTCTTCTATTGCAACTCCACGAGCTTCATGGTGTCCATCGCCACCATCATACTCCTTGTGAACCCAAAGCTATACAGGCCAGCCATACAAACTCATGCGTTATATGTCTGCACCGCTGCCAGCTTCCTTTGTCTCGTGGCTGCCTTTGTTACCGGGAGCAACCAGCATCTGAAAACATCCGTCTACACCTTGACATTGATGGCTACGGTCTTCTTGGGGGTCGTGGTATTTTTCGTGAGCTCAGCGATGTCTTCGTCATCGGAATCGACAAATGCGACAGACGATGCAAACCAACCCATTCCCACCAGCTCAGAAGGAAATGCCCAAGCGGAAGAAGATACTGCACGGAGAGCAGCTCCATCCAAACGGATGTACATGATGACGGTCGGTATCCTGGTGGCGAGTGTCACAATCTGCAAACGCTGGAAATTACTAGCTGCATAGCATATGGTCCCATACCAACCTCTATTGGCAACCTCACAAATTTGAGGAACATGCGTTTTTACGATTATTTGTTTCCAAGTGTCATGCCAGCTACAATCGGCAAACTCACAAATTTGAGAAACATGTATATCGATGATTGGTTTTCAGGTCCAATGCCAGCTGAACTTGGCAACCTCACAAACTTGGAAACCATGGAAATTGATGGTCGTCACATTTCTGGGTCGATACCTTATGCAATCGGGCAGCTCAGTAAATTGAAATGCTTAACTGTTCAAGCTTGGAGTTTTTCTGGAAGCATACAGAGTTTTTCTGGAAGCATACCAAGTTCAATAGTTAATTTGACACAACTAACAAAGCTGGTTCTTTCTTTTGATCTCGAGGGTAATAATTCCTCTCTCTCTCTCTCTCTCTCAAGTGCATGCGCATACACATCTTTTCTTTTAAAATATGATTAGACTTTGTGGTTCCTTAATGATTTCTCCATTGCATCACGATTTGTATAGAAGATCTCAGCAATGCAATTTTTTCCAAAAAAAAAAAAGCTTGGCATCTTTTGAGTACAATACTTATTTGTTCGTTTTGTTTTGAGAACTATGTATTCATATTGAACAAAATAGGTGCCACCGTTTTTTTTTTTTTTTTTTGAATTTGTAGAAGAGGAAACACTTTCTTATTTAATATTTTCTATTTTCATTACAGGGGAGATTCCGTCGTTCATTTTCAATCTTCCTGTGTTACGTTGCCTGGATCTTTCTTACAACCAGCTTTCTGGCCCTATACAAGACTTTGACGCGACAACTTCACAGTTGGAGACTGTGTACTTGAGAAACAATGAATTGTCTGGTTTTATTCCCGAGGCCTTCTTTCAGCTAAAAAGTTTGGAAATTCTAGATGTTAGCTCAAATAACTTGATTGGTTCAGTGGACCTTGTACATTTTCAGAGATTAATTGACCTCACCCATTTGGATCTTTCCTACAATAAGTTGCAGGTCATGGATGTGGATGATAGTAATCCTGTGGTACCAGCTATTTGGTTGGACTTCGCTATTTGGGACTTGCATCTTGCAGTATGACTCGGTTTCCAAGATTTTTTGAGGCATGTTAACCATATGTCATATTTGGATCTTTCATGTAACAAAATCAGCGGGGATGTAACAAATTGGGTTTGGGAGACAACATGGAGTGTTGAATAATCTTATTTGAATCTTTCACATAACATGTTCACGGGCATGCAAATTGATTCAGGTGTTCTCCCTTTCAAAACATCAATGGAAGTGCTTGATCTTAGTTTCAATAGACTTTCAGGGCAGATACCTATGCCAAAGTCGTCAGGACAGGTCTGGAATATTCCAACAACATGTTCTCTTCCCTTCGGCCAAACTGGACTTACTATCTTTGGGACACTAGTTATCTCAGCATATCCAAAAACAATATAAACGGCCATGTACCTCCCTCAATTTGCAATGCCACAGACTTGGATGTCCTTGATCTATCAGCTAACAACTTTAGTGGCCCGATTCCATCTTGTCTTATAGAATCCTTAAGCGTTCTAAATTTGAGGAGAATCTGTTTCAAGGGACTTTGGCTTCCAGTATTACAACCGATTGTTCTTTACAGACGATAGATTTACATAGCAATATGATTGAAGGGCAACTTCCCAGGGGACTTTCTAACTGCAGTGACTTGGAGATTCTGGACTTTGGAAGCAACAGAATAGCTGATACTTTTCCTTCTTGGTTGAGGGTGCTTCCCAGGCTCTCTGTACTTGTCCTGAGATCAAACCAACTGTATGGAACACTAGGTGATATTGTTGGGGACACAAAAGGTGAGGAATGTTTCCCTAGCTTGCAAATTATCGATCTTGCCTGGAACAACTTCTCTGGTAAATTGAGGCCACAATGGTTCAAGCGGTTAAAGTCAATGATGGCAGAGTTCAATAGTTCAGGGAAACTCTGTCTACTCTAAACACCTCAGATGGAAATGAACGTTTCTATCATTATTCTATTGATATCAGTTACAAGGGGAAAGATGTGTCATTTCAAGGATGTTGACTACCGTAACAGCAATTGACTTCTCAAACAATAGATTGGAGGGTACCATTCCAGAATCATTTGGAAGCCTTGTATCACTGCGCGTACTGAGTCTGTCACAAAATGCATTCACCGGAACAAATCCAGCCCAACTTGGAAGCATGACTGATTTGGAGTCACTAGACCTGTCCTGCAACCAACTGTCAGGAGAGATCCCAGAAGAGCTAACTAAACTTACCTTCCTTGGCTCCTTAAACTTGTCAAACAATCACTTGGTGGGACTGTTACCACAATCACGTCAGTTCTCTACATTTGACAGCAGCTCATTTGGAGGGAATACAGGGTTGTGTGGACTGCAGCTGCCTAAATCACCTTGTGGTGGTTCACCTCACGCTCCAAGTGTGGAACATGTGAACAAGTCTTCTGGTCATGTTGATGTGGTCTTGTTTCTCTTTGTCGGGCTGGGCTTTGGTGTCGGATTTGCTGCTGCTGTTGTGGTGAGATGGGGTCAGATCAGCAGATGGTTTACAGCAACTGCAATGTTTTCTGTCACAGTGGAAGAAGCTCTTGAAACCTAAGGAGAAGTGAAGATGGAGGACATGGTCATGAAGCTGCAAGAAGGTCTGAAGGCATGGTGAATATGATTCTCTGAAGACTGTGAAGCTGGCGATGGAGATGGACCTGGTGTGATTGACTGGAGGTATCTTGATCAGAGGTGTCCTGGAGGTGGCAAGCTTGAAGTTTTAGAAGACTGGACCCGCTTAGTTTTCTACTCTGTTTTGTTTTGGTTGCTTTGGTTTAGTTCCAGTTGCGCTCTGGGAGTTATAATGTTTGAACTTTGTTGTTTCGTTCTGTGTGGTAAACCTTGTAAGCTGGTATCCCCAGCAAATATGTTTGCTTTCAATATAATAAGCAGAGTTAAGGTCTTTGGTCTAAAAAAATACAGCAACCGCAAGAGTTTCAAGAACTTGAACGCTGCTGGAAGGTTGATCATCTTCAAACAAAGAAATTATGATTTCCTGGAAGCGAAGGGGAAACTACATACATTGTGTGATGTTCTGCAGTGTACCTAGGTTACAGCCCTGTTATGTTTATAAGGTGTGTTTATAAGGCTCTTTCCTTTGCTGGTACTTCAGTATGTACTGTGCATGTATGTTATTATGTTAAATAATCTTGTTGTGCGAAATCAATTGAGAATGGACAATGGAGTGCCGAAGCATCTAGCCATACGCAATCATTGTACTGTGATGTGTTTAACGCTATAAGCTGTGTTGCTGTTCAGTGTTACTGTTTTATTGTAGATATATGCTTCATAAATCTGCAAAGCATAAATGGGTAGTTTTATCTTAAGGACATGGTTGTACATAGATACTGTATATTCGTTAAAAATCTTAGAAGAATTGATAATAACTGATAGCAGAATAGTATATCGGTGGAGGCTACGGTGGCTTGACTACCTGACACTGAACTTGTATTGGTCTTGTGCTAAAAAAAATGTATCGGCCTCTGTTAACTTTATGGTTATTCTCTGTCTCGTTGTAGAGAGAGAAGCCACTCATCAGTGACTGTTTGTGCCTGTCCTGTGGTTGAAACTCAGACGGACACAATTTGAGCTGGAAGTTTTCATCCAGGTGCTGGTGGTGGGAACTGGGAAATCCAATCCTTGCTCAGATCACATCGTCGCGTGCTGTCAAACTCATTCAGTCTTGCAGAACTGAAGAAAGGTTGAGCTACTTGAACCAGGCGACCTAAAATGGTAGACTGCTAAAGATCGCTATCTTCTTTATTTGTACTAAATTTGATGACCCGGGCCATATGAATTTAGGCCGGAGCTGCTGGACTGTACGTAATTGAAGGACATCGAATTCTGCATATCTAAACCCTACTATATAGTAACTATAGCTGTGTAGCAGTAGGCGAACTTGACACCATGGAGGGTTCATTGGTTATCAGTAAATTGAAATATATAGCTACTCTCTGAATCCATGCTGTTTCCTCGAGTTCTTGGCTTCTTGTACCAACAATTGCAAGGCTCCTCACACACTAGCGGCTGTCCTGCTGGCCAGCCGTTGGTACTGGTGCCCAGCAACAATCAATGGCGTGGCTTTGTTTGGCCAGCACTTATTTTTAGAATTCTAGGGACGATGCCCTGTCTTAGCATTGCAAAGACATCATAGCATTCAGTTTTACAGCGTACAGGTGGAACGCACCCGTCCATACAGTTCAACTCAAAAAGCCAGCAGGAAACAAAACAAAAAGATGATCAAAGTTTTCCATGGCCACTTTGGCAACAACACCTATTCAAGGACTAAATCAAACACCCAAACTCATCAGGCTGATTCAAGGCCTCCCTGATGCAGTGTCTTCAGTACGTCTTGTAAGTTTCAGATAAATTCAACTTCACTTGTTCAGACATAGTGTGGTTGGTCATCCCAGTTCTGTGCCTGATTGAACATGAAGTAATCCCACTTGTCGCCCTGAAGGCTATAGCCTCTCCAATCTCGACAAGTACTCCTGTCTTTATGATTGAGGACAGAGTATGATCCACATTGCAGCATGGCTGCAATTCTTAGCCGTAACAGCCTCAGGTCTATCCAAGTTTCTCCCTGAAAACAAAGACCATTTCTTAGCTTCCAAAGCCCCACCCCACAGAACTGCAGCAAACAGAAAATGTTACTAACTAAAAATCTATTGTTGCATAACCACAGCTGTCCAATCGACAGGAAATCATGACCTACATCTGTATCACACGCTTCTTCTGACATATAAATCCACACTTGTTTTGCAACAGCACAGTCAAAGAAAAGGTGATGCACAGATTCAGATTCTGCCCAGAACAGACATGTCATGTCATCAAGCTTTTCTTTTTTTTTTTTTTTTTTTTTTTTTTTTTGTCACCACGATAAAACCCGAATTTCATTACTTGGAAGCAATGAAATTACAAATTTGTCCATCAAAGTAGTACAAAACAAAGCAGTAAAGTAAACTACGTTGTGTTCGGACAAATGAGCACCCAGGGCCCAACTGAGCGAACACACAGTATAAGACTACCCTTACAACCAAAAGCATCCACTGGAGCTGATACGAATCAAGCTTCTTCCTAATGCTTAGATTATCTCTTGTCAGAGTTTTGTTCTTAGATACTACTATAATAACCAAAGAAAATGTTTGGCGCGCCAGCTCTTATTTGTAGCTGTTGTCACCAACTCCGTGTCCGTGCTGAGAGGATAGGAGATCGATCGAGCTTGAGAAATCAGCGGTGAGGGTCCGGCCGGATGTTGTTTCTGACGAGTGCGACGGCGGCGGCGGAAGCGGCTGTTCCGGTTGGCGCCAAAGCTGCTGGCTCGCTCAGATCGGTGTCCACGGGCGACCGATCAAATCGGCGATAACGTTGGAAATGAAGGTGCTGCTGGAACTGAAAGAGAATGCTCTGCCTCTGCCGTGTCGTGTCGCAGCCAAAGGCGACCGCGCCGGTGGTGGGGTGGGCCGTGGTGGTGATGATGATGCCCTCTGGACGGGACAGGATTCTCCGGCTTTTCCCTTTTTCTTCTGCCTCCACTCGTCTCTAAATTCTCTCCTTTGTCTTCCTATAAATAAAATATTCTATTTTTCTGTAAGCATAATGATACAGCAAAAACATTCTTAAATTTTCTTTACTGATACAAAGTAGCACCTTTGATTACGTCAAAAATGCATCACATACATGAGACAGGTAATGTAATCTCTCCGTCCCATTGAGTTTGTCACCCTAGATTCCGTGCCATCTTATTCGATGCTTCGTCTTATTCAAATTTTTTTGCACAAATATAATTTATTTTGTTACGACTTATTTTATCAATGAAGGTACTTGAATATTGATTAATTTATTTTATAATTTGCATAAATATTTTGAATAAGACGGATGGTCAAACATGAAGTTCAAAAGTCAAAAACGACAAAACTCCATGGGACAGAGGGAGTATGTAACTCAAGAGGCAAGCAAAGCTACCCAGCATGCAATGCGTGTGAGTATGACGTTTCATTTGAGTCTCATGGACCCTATCGGTCTTTCACGCTAGCTATATATCTCACTGTCCACTCCTCTTTTGTTTCCCATAAACCCGTGTTAGTGATCAAGGATTCAGGACTCTCTCTCTCTCTCTCTCTTTTCCTTCCTTCCTTGCTTTTTGTTGATTAACCGTGACACTTTTGCTCGGTATTTTGATTCATAATAAATTTTAACCCAAACGTTGCACACAGTAAACACGTCACTATGGTGAGTCGATCCAACAAGTGGATCCTACTCCTACCAACACATGTCTACGGGTAAAAAGCCTAAACTATAAGACTATGAAACTTAGCTAACGGCCGGACAGCTGTCAGTGGCGGTGGCGGACCAAGCATTTGAACCCAGGGTGTATGTGTCAGTCAAAAATATATCCTACTCCCCTCCGTTTTAAATTGTAGTTCACTTTGGCTTTTCTAGATTCATTTCTTTTGCTATGTATCTAGATATAGTGTATAACTAGGTGCATAGCAAAATCAATGTATCTAGAAAAGCCAAAGTGAACTACAATTTGGAACGGAGGGAGTACTCAATATGGTATATAATCCAAGACATAAGGCCATTCTCAATGGAGAGTTTCACCTCCCGGTTTCCAAGATGTGAAACTTTGACATGAAATAGACGCCTCCCTCAATGCACAGTTTCATTGCACAGTTTTATAGACTCAAAGGGTCCCACAACCTCTCTCTCATTGCATGGTTTAATTGCATAGTTGCATGGTGAAACTCTATTTGTGTCTCAATGGGGGTTTTTCACAGTTTCCAACGCATGTGAAACAGCGCCTAAATGTTTCACCATGGTGAAACTCTTTCCTTCTCTCTCCTAGGGGTTTCATGCAAAAAGTAAAATTTTGCTGATGTGGCGCTGCATTTAATGTGCATGAAACACTCATGAAACCCCATTGAGACTGGCCTAATGTAGACCTAGCGGATACAGAGCATAAGCGAGCACCATTCGAGCGGAAATAGATATAAATTCTGAAGACTAAACAATGTCAGACTTTTTGTAGTTTGAACTTTGTAACTCTAACTACTACTAATAATTTTGACTAAAATCTAGTAGGGTAGGATTGGGTCTACCAAAGACTAAGGCTGGATCCGCCCTCGTGAATCGTCCAAACTAAAACAATTTGGTCCTCTAACCGATTTCAAATGTGGTTTTTAATTTTTTTCAAAATAATAGAAAATCTTGTTTCATACCTACAAAGTGACAATTAATTTGTTTTGAATCATCGAATCGCAATATGAAATTAGTACATGTTTTCTTCTTGAAAACTCATCTGTCTATTGGTACTTTATTTAGAGTTATTTGCTTCTTATTTTTTAAAACATAATAATCATTACAAGGAGCATTAAATTAAAACAATAGGGGCAGAAATAACTAGTTCCAAATAACTATACATAGATCATAAACAAGTATTTCCTCCGTTCCAAATTGTAGTTCACTTTTGGCTTTTCTAGATACATTGGTTTTCTTTATGCACCTAGTTATATACTATGCCCGCAGATACATAGCAAAACAAATGAATCTAGAAAAGTCAAAGTGAACTACAATTTGGAACGGAGGGAGATATATTTTTTTAAAAAAATCTCATTAAAATAAATTATTTATGAATTTATTGAGGGTAAACCATATTTATTTTTATAAAATAGAGAAATGTCTTTGGAACTAGCAAGAGGACCAAATTTGTGTGGTAAATCCTCGCTCGATCACGTCAGTCGCGTCCTCTCCTCTGTAGCGCTCAGCGGTGGGGACGGGCCGGATGTCGTCGTTGAGACGTTGACGAGTGGGACGGCGGATGCGCCGGTTCGCGCCAAAAGCTGATGCTGCCGCCGCGGTCCGATCGGCGGCGATCCGTTGGAAAGCTGCTGCTGCTAGCAAAGAGAAGGGCTCTGGATGGCGTCGCCGTCTTCCTCGCTCGCAGTCTCAG
This sequence comes from Hyparrhenia diplandra, assembly GCA_015847255.1. Classification (NCBI taxonomy): domain Eukaryota; kingdom Viridiplantae; phylum Streptophyta; class Magnoliopsida; order Poales; family Poaceae; genus Hyparrhenia; species Hyparrhenia diplandra. The sequence goes on from JADLZK010011638.1 coordinate 573,839, forward strand.
TCGCAGTCGCAGCCAGCCGAAGGCGACCGGCCAGAGGAGGACTTGTGACGTCTTCTGACATAGTCCCCGCCATGGGCCGCCGGCTGGGTGATGAGCTGAGCTGAGCCGCTGCCGCGCTAGGGACGGCGGTGCGGAACTTGACCGGTGCGTTGGGTGCGCCGTGGCTGGCGGTCGGTATTGCCGTGTTGCCCATCCTGGCGATCGATGCCATGAGCACAGCTGGACGGGGGATTCTCCGGCTTTTTTTCTTCGGCCTCACTCTTTCCTCCTCTTTCTGTCTTAGTATTACGAATATTCTTCTATCCTAATAATAATACAAGAAAAAATAATTTCTTTTTATTGCCACGTATTTTATTACGATCAGAAAAAATAACAATAAAACAAGAAGTTATTTTTTAAAAAAAAAAACAGCTCCATTCAGGATAATGCGCGATTCGAATAACAAATATACAAGATATTATTCATTTTCTCTAAATAAAAAAAAAAACTCCTTTGCTAGTTTGGTTTCGTCGCAGAGGTTAGTGTGCGTGCGTTGTAGAACGTTGTACTTAGCAATTATATAAAAATGCTAGCACGACACCGTTCATACATATAACTCAAGAGACAAGCTACCCACCAGCATGCATGTGCAAAATAAAGCTAGTTTTAAATCCATGGGGGTGCATAGAAACATATGCAATTCTAGCTGATTTATATGGCAAAAAAATAAACTACTTAATACTATTTGTTTTTTACGTCGCATTTCAGTCCCGTGGATCATGTCAAGCTACCTCACTATTTATCTACTCTTTTTTTCCCCATATATACACCCGGCCGTGTTGGGGATCAAGGATTGAGGATTCTCTATACTTATCCCTTTCTTTTTCCTTCTTCTTCCTCGTCCTCTTCCTAACTTGATATTTTTCACTCATAATAATAAATTCTACTGATAATAATAAATTCTACTAACCCAAACGTTGGCCACACTAAACACGTCAATATGGTGAGTCAATCGAAGATGCATGTGGATTCTACCAACGTTTGTGTCGTAATGGTAGAGTACACGTTCTAATTTGACTCCAAGTTGCACGTTAGTTAGTCTTATTTTCGACTCTGAACTATAAAATTGAAGTTGCATTGCACGTTAGTCCTCTACAAACCTTATCTATTTGTTGGTGCTTTTTCTATTTTTTTAAATAAACAATAAGCACGACTAGGACAATAAAGCAATAGGAATAGATATAAACTAGTTCAAAATAATTGTCATAAACAGTTAGAAAACATTTAAATAAAGTCAAAAGTTTCATATCTTCTTTATTAGAATAAATTGATTAAGTTTTTTTTTAGAGAATAACATAGATTTTTTTTTTTTTTTTTTTTTAAGTTGTTAAAACCAGTAACGGACCAAATTTGCCTGATTTTGACAACACTACGGGGTGTTGATTATCAGGTACTATTATATGCAAATTGGAGTTTGCAAAATGTATTGTAGCTTTTGCCTAAAACCACGTCTTTTTCTAACATGCCATTTCCTCCTTCTTCATGACCATGCACAACCTAAACATGGCTAATGGTTTTGATGAGTCTCGCCTAGGTGGGGTTGGATGAAAAGCCCGACGACTTTGCTCGATTTTGACAACACTACGGGGTGTTGATTATCAGGTACTATTATATGCAAATTGAGTTTGCAAAATGTATTGTAGCTTTTGCCTAAAACCACGTCTTTTCTAACATGCCATTTCCTCCTTCTTCATGACCATGCACAACCTAAACATGGCTAATGGTTTTGATGAGTCCGCCCAGTGGGGTTGGATGAAAAGCCCGACGCGACCGATCCGGATTCCCGAATCCCGCAATCTTAGCACCGACGGCCGAAATTCGACGCACCGATCCGGCCTCAGGTCCACGACCTGAACCTCGGCAATCTTAGCACCGCACTCTGGCGCACCCACTCGAGGAAAGGCTCAATCGCCCTAAAAGACTAGTCCGATAGGGGAAGGGTGGCTCTCCCTTTTAAGGTGACTTCCTCCTCCCAAGCTAAGCAAAGGTGGGATTATCGAGGCTCACACGGTCGCCGCCCGACTACAACCGGGCCACCTGGCCTATTTTTTTGTTGCGTCTTTGCCAACGAGTAATAGTGGAGGATGTCCTCGTCGGGTTTTAATCTTGCATGCAAACAACTTTTGAGTGCACAACAATGTGACTAGGCAACCCCATCATTCCGAATATTGGGTTTATATATGGTGTTGCATATACTAGAAGGACTAGGTGAAGCCGTTATATGGTTGTAAAATTGTATCACCTTTTTTACATATCAAAAGGGGTATAGGCCGTTTCGAAAAAAGGCTATAGGCCAACATGTAAGCCACGGTGCCATGCTCGCCACACCATACATAAAAAAATTTGCTATAGTTAGTCCATGACATGTGAATTAAGAATTAGTCTACTTGTTTGGATTCTTAGAGCAATTTCAAGAGTCTCTTTATATCTTTTCATATTAATAATAATTGATAAAAATATAGATTTTAATAAAAAGGGTTCTCTATCAGTTTCTTCAATTAGTCCTCTAAAAATATAACTATTCCCTATCCAAATAAGAATTTAGAGAAGTGAATGATTTTTTTTAAAAAAAAAGAGCACATGCTAAGTCAACTATAGGAATCCAAACGTGCTTTGTTGTATTATTAACTCAAAATTCAATATCTAAACTGTCCATCCGTAACGCAAGGGGATAGCTGTCCCTCCCAACAAAATTGACTTGAATTTGAATTTTGACTTTGCACCGCACCGGATTCCTTCCGTGGCGGACGGACGGTTGGTTTCTCCTTTTCACGCGCCCTCCACCACTTCCCACCCAAAACCACCACCACCACCACCACCACCACCACCACGCCGCCACCTCGGCGCCGGACACTTCCCCGCCGCGCCGCCCATGGCGACCCCGTGGTCGTCCCACGGCGTCCCTCTCCGCGCGCTCCTCCTCGCGCTTCCCTTACTCTCCATCCTCATCGTCTTCCACCTCCTCCACCGCCCGGTTCCCCTGCCCCCACCGCTCCTCCGGACGCACGCCGACGCCGCGGCGGCGTCATCGCACCGCGCGGAGGCGGAGCCGAGTTCCCCTCCACTCACCTCCAACGTACCTCCGCCCCCGGCGCCGAAGCCGGAGGAAGCGGCGTCATCTGAGACGCCGCCGCCGCCGACGTCCCTGCGCCACGTGGTGTTCGGCATCGCCTCGTCCAAGCGCACGCTGCCGCTCCGGCTCCCGCTACTCCGGCTCTGGCTACGCGCCCCGGCACGCGCCTTCCTCTTCCTCGACGCGCCAGCGCCGGACGCCGCTGCGCTCGACCTCCCACCGGGCCTCGCCCTCCGCGTCTCCGCCGACGCGTCCCGCTTCCCGTACACGCACAAGCGCGGCCTCCCCTCCGCCGTCCGCGTCACGCGCATCGCCGGAGAGCTCGTCTCCGCGCTCAGCGAGCAGCCGCAGGGGACGGGGAATCGGACGACGACGTGCGGTGGCTCGTGCTCGCCGACGACGACACCGCCTTCGTGCTCCCGAACCTGCTCCACACGCTGCGCAAGCGTACGACCACCGCGAGCCCTGGTACCTCGGCGCGCGCTCCGAGTCCGCGGCGCAGAACGCGTGGCACGGCTTCGCCATGGCGTATGGCGGCGGAGGCATCGCCGTCACCTGGCCCCTCGCGCGCCGCCTCGCCCGCGTGGTAGACTCCTGCGTGCTCAGATACCCGCACCTCTACGGCAGCGACGCCAGGATCTACGCTTGCCTCGCCGAGCTTGGCGTCGAGCTCACCCACGAGCCGGGCTTCCATCAGGTGCCTGCTTCTTCTCCCATATGCTGTTGTTCTGACCCTGATCATGGAATGTTTGATTACATTTTATATCATCAGTTACTACCATAAAGATTAATATTTTCTTGGTGCTCTTTGGGTTAAACTGGGTTAGGAGATAGGCCGGGGATTGTCTGAGCAAATTGGACAACCTACCTCGTAATGACAATCATTCTTCCTTCGAGTAGTTTATTGTGGCAGAGACATCGAAGCCACTACCTGATAGAGGAGCCATTAAAGTATCCTTGTTCTTTATCATCTGATGTCTGTAGGACATACGGCGTTCAGATTGTTTTTACAAGACAATTTTTTGTTGGTGTGAATATTTAATTTTCTGATGTGGTTGAGATTTTATAATTGAGTGAACTTGTATTAGATATTGCTATCATCTGGTTGACTGGTTGTGTGGCCTACAAGAAGAAGCATGCTGCCAAAAGGCAAACTTTAGGCTACTGGTCTGGAGGTCTCTGAAAAATGGAAGTATGTGACTTGATGAACGTCTCTGCTTTTTTTCTTGTTGATCCTTGGACAAAAAGCTTATCCTTTAGAACTCTCAAGAAATGAAGAACCACACATCGTGATGGCTACTGGTTAACCTCTGCTGCTTTTGTAGTTTGTACTAGTTCTCAATCTATTCAAAGGTTATCTGTATGGTAGTCTAGTACATCAATGGATGTTGATGTGAGGGCACTTGAAAATTGGTTATCATGGTCCACATTTCTGCTTAGGACCACGCTGGCACACATCCCTTTCAGATAATTTATACTAAACCATTGGCCAATACTAGTGCTTGTTGCTATGGCGTTGCAATTTTTATACAACAGTTGTCATGGCTGTGGTGTGCCACCTAATACTCTGCTCTTTGCAATCAGCAAAATCTAGAGAGTACTGACACTATATTTTTATGTTTACAAAATAGTGTTTAGTCTACATGAAAATATGCCAGAAAATTTAGTTTTCGACTTACATCTATTGTTCTTTTGTTGTGTTTATTTTATCCAGATTGATCTTCATGGGGATATTTCTGGGCTCCTAAGAGCACATCCTCTTTCCCCTTTAGTTTCACTGCACCACCTGGACCATGTGTATCCTCTTTACCCTGGTATGGATCGGAACAGAGCAATGCAACATTTCTTCCGAGCTGCTAATGCTGATCCAGCCAGGATTCTGCAACAAACAGTGTGCTACGACCAGAAAAGATCGCTTACAGTATCAGCCTCTTGGGGCTATTCAGTCCAGGTGTTCAAAGGCAATGTGCTGCTCCCTGACCTCCTTGCTGTGCAGAAGACCTTTGTACCATGGAGAAGGGGTCGCAATGTCACAGATGTGTATATGTTTGACACCAAACATTACCCCAGAGATGAGTGCAAAAGAGGAGCTGTTTTCTTCATGAAAAGCATTACTTCAGGGAAGGCAAGACCAGGACAGAATCCACTTACAAAAGACAGCCACCTAGGAAATGCCCGCCTGACTTGATCCCACTGAAGAATCTGCGCCTGATAAAAGTGACATCGGAACGACTGCAACTGGCTCCTGGGAAGGTATTATGAGTAGGGATAAGTTTTGGCATCAATGGTTTTGCTTAAACTGCATTACTTACGCTAACATATTAAAACCCTTCCCGTGTTCTGAATTTTCAGGCCTTAAGACGCCATTGCTGTGACATCGTACCTTCTTCATCTGATACTAACATAGACATTAACATCAGAACATGCAGAGATGATGAGCTGATCGCGATGCATTCATAGCAGGTGATCATCTACCCCACTAACTAATGTCGTTCTGATTTGAATGTTTGCCCAGCTGCACTGTTGCTAAAACATATGAAAGTGTAATTCAGTCATTTTGAGATTATTCGCATTGATGTATCTTTTTAGTTCCTTATTGCCTCTACCATTGCAGCAGGCTATCATCCACATCAAGTCTGCCCTGACACGAAGACATGCGCCTTGATCAACACCATACATAAATAGTATAGACACACAGGAGACAAAGAAATGCAGATAGAAGCAATATAGACAGAGACAGATCAGTTAGCGAAATGCAGATGCAGTATAGACAAACACGGATCAGTTAGCATTTATTTATTCATTTTTTCCTTTGAAAAAGCAAAGCTGACACGGATCAGTCTGACATGTTAGCAACATCAACTAGTCGTATTTATACCTGATAAAGTAGCTTCCACTTTATACAGCCTTTTCAAACCTACTTTGTTTTAATGGAAAGTTTAAGTAAAAATGAAAAGGAAATCACGTTTCACTCCTGCATTGGTGATATCCAGAAATCACATTTCACTTCTCACCATTTGTGATGCCCAATTCGTCATGCCATCTCTTGCAAAGTTCATCTTCTCAAGGAGTGAAAAAATTCATGTCCTCAGCTCTCAGGTATGCCTAAAATTCATCCCGAATCCCAAAAAAAAAAAAAGTTGTACTGTACTCTCGTCTTTGGTTGAGCGCAGCCGCAGCACCCATTTACAGAAATACAGAATGAAGTGAACGGCTGCGGGTGGTGGGCCGGGCGAGGAGAGGGAGGGGGGGGTCGAGTGGGCCGCCAACTCAGGCCACTGGCAGGCCGCAAAGAGGAGAGACTAGGGAGAAGCAATATGAGCCAGGGCTGATTGGGCTGGGCCTGATAGGAAAGCCTAGATGTATTGCATCATGTTCCATTCATCATAGAGGAAGAGGGCCTTTTCTTCAAAAAAAAAAAAAAAAAAAAAAAGGAAGACGGCCTTTTGCCCTCAACATTAGCGTTTGTCTCATTTATCCCGCCATCTACAAAACTGATTTTTTTTATACTCCTCATCAACTTGTCTTGCCGATGTGAGGCTAATTTAAAACCATGTGGATGGCTTAATCGAATTAGAAATATTTTCTAAAAAAACCCAAAATTTATTAAAAAATTAAAAAAAAAAAAAAATCCAAATACTTTGAAATGCAAAAATAATGCAATTTTAAATCCAAAAAGCTAGTTTAATCTTACAAAAATACATATAAATTTTGTCTTAGCCTGAAAATTTATGAAACTAGTTTTTTTTTTTTCTAAAATCATTATCCGGCTTGATATCTTTTTTTTTTTAATCTTGGTGCTTATTTGCTAGTACAAACTCTTGTTGTTCTTTTGATCTAGCATATGGGCTAACAGGATGGATTGGATGAAGAAACTGTGATAGTAGCCTTCTGATTTGATATTTGAGGCAGAGGAATGCTGAAGTCTTTTAGCTCTTGGCAGTCACTACTAGATGAAATGCCACTATGGATAGGTGATGGGAGGTGAGCAGTGATGGAGCTAAAAAATTTCCGAGCAGATTTGAGGTCACTCGACCATAGCAAGCTGGGCAGCCAAACAAAACTCTACCCAGTGCAGGCTTCATTAGTACTCCCTCTATTTCATCAAATTATAAGACACTGGACTTCTTTGATCTAAAGTTTAACCATTTGTTTATTCCAAAAAATCTATAAATATAATCATTTATAAACAACATTTATTAATAAAGCAGTCCATGACAACAAATGTGATATTTTGCATTCAAAAAGTCTAACGTCTTATAATGTATAGAACATATTTAATATACTTTTTTAGAAAATAGAATATATTGGTATTCAAGTCTCTGCATCGACCAATACACATAGCTATTCCTTATTACACAACACTTAACACTCACACAAACTCGAACCCCCATGGCGCACACACACCAAAGTTTATCGACCTAGTTAACTCATCAAAATATTAAAGTGTCACACACATCCTCTAGCTGCATGTTAGGACACCTCTTTATGTTAAAAACAACCACTAGCGGGAGTGAAGTAAGCGTCACAAAGGGACGAGTCCTGAACGATGACGCTTCCAAAAGAAAGAAGACGGTGTCTGGAGATGTCGTCGTCATCATGGGCCCAAGAGGACAAAGCTTTCGCCAACGATTTAGTATACTACATATAGCAACCAAACAAGTGGTTCTTGTGTGCCTCTCCGATCTGGGCCCTGCACAGTGAGTGAAGTAAGCGTGCACACACACGGACGCAGTCTGAAAGGGTCTAAAGTCTAAACGGAGACTCATCATCGATCCCTTCAACTCATCAAGCAGGTGGGTCTGAACTCTGAAGTCTGAACGCGATACTTTGAATTCATCGATCGGCCGCATGCAGCGCCGTCTGCCTAGCTTATACACTGTATGTATCATGATTGACGACCGTACGTCAGGACCGAATGAACGATCGATATGATCCATCCATATCCAGTGGCTGTTCGATCCTGGTCCCCTCGATATATCGGATGATTAAGTTGTACGTGCAGGTGCAGCTAGCTGCAACCATCATCCTTGATTAATTTGTCTACCTTTCTTATGTCGTTGATCCTATTGTCACGCAACGTTTGTGATACATCCCTGTCATCAATAATCCATGGGTCGGCCGTCGACGGATCATCGATCAGCAACAAAACCCGGCCGGCAACGGCATTAATCTCGCACCGAATTGAACGACCCAAAAGATCGACCCTGCAACAACCATATGAATACACTCACAGATCAGGAGCAGCTAGTAGTGCAAGCACGTATATATGTCAACAAGTTTCCACCAGTCCACACATTCGACCCTCTGATCTCTGAAGTCTGACCCAGCCTCTCTACTCGATTGACATTAGTCTTACGTCTAGCCCTAGTTCCTATGGCTATGGCGGCGGCAGTGGCAGTACTGCTCGCGGTGGCCGCCGCCGTGGTGATGGCGGCGGAGGTGGCCGTGGCGGCGACGTACACGGTGGGCGCGCCGGACGGGCTGTGGGACATGCAAACCGACTACGCCGACTGGGTGAAGAGCAAGACGTTCCACCCCGGCGACAACATCAGTCAGTCGATCACCTCTCTTTCTTTAATTTCTCTGTGTCGTCCGTTTCATCTCATCGTTGTTTCGGTCGTTGACGCGCTGCCGCCAATATTGCATCATCCATCGATCGTTCTGGCAGCGTTCACGTACTCGTCGGAGCTGCACGACGTGGTGGAGGTGACGGAGTCCGGCTACGACGCCTGCTCCAGTGCCAACAACATCTCCGCCTTCCGCACCGGCAACGACGTCGTGCCTCTCACCGCCGTCGGCACGCGCTACTTCCTCTGCGGCCTCACGGGACACTGCGGCAACGGCATGAAGATCCGCGTTGACGTCGTCGCCGCCGCGGCCTCGTCCGCGCCGGGCCCCGGGTGCCGCCGCCACAGGCGGGCAGGAGGCGTCATCCGCCGTGGCGACAACCTCGGCCATCGGAATCGTCGCCGCCTCGCTGCTGCTGCTCCTGCTGCAGCACGCCGTCGTCAGCTAGCTATAGCTTCACCACTCTTCCCTTGTACTGCGTGCATGTGTGTTTGCTACTTTTGGTGTACTAGCTAGTTTTGTTTCATCCCCAAGGAAAAAAAGATAGTTTTGTTTCAGCTAATGCATACTCCCTCCGTCCCAATTTATGTGTAGTTTTAGCAACGGCTCCGTGTGCCAAAATAAACGTGGCCTTGGCTACTGGAGTATAGACCCGAGACCTACCTTGTCACCCCATCACCCATCCCACCTTTCCTATTGGACAAATTAACAAGCAGGAAGAGAGGGAGAGGGAGTCATTGGTAAGTCATGTCAAGTTTACTTGTGCATGTATAGGGCTGTTTTGGTCTTTCAGACTTGGCATTGGTCTCTGTGTGTGCAACAAATAATTCGGGACAAAGGGAGTATGTTCCATGTACACTTTTTGGCGCATGCTAGTGTGTGCGCTTTGTGTCCTCTCCACAAGCGGGACATGCAACACCGCATCAATGCATTAGCCTAATTACTTGAATATAACACAATTTTTTTAAAAAAATACTTTCACAGAGCTTCTGCTGTGGCTATGTCAAATATATGTCGTATCAAAGCCATATGATGCATCAATAAAAAGCTACCTGATGGCTAGTGTCGTGTTTGGGCCATATTCTCGTCCCTCGTGTATACACGAGCAAAACTAGCCCGCCCGACCCGGCCTGCGGGCCCGGCCAGAGCCGTCGGGTTTTGGCCCGCCCACGAATCTTCTTGGGACGGGGGCCCGGGCGGAGATTTTGAAGCCCGGTAAAAGTTTTCTTGGCCCAAACCCGGCCCGAAATACATTTTAGTTATTTTGTAGTGTAAAACGCGCGGGCAGCCCGCCCGGCCCCGGCCCGCCCGAGCCCAAACTGAAAAAGCTAGACCCGACTTGCCCAATGGGACGTCATGGGGCAGGATTTTTTCGCCCAAAATAACCGGGTTTTTTTGACCCAGCCCGAACCCGACCCGACCGAAAAATGCTCGGGTATACCCCTCGTGTCAGCACAAGTAGGGATAAATTACGGCCCAAAGAGGAGCCAATCATATGCAAACCCTAGCCATAAGAATGACTTCTCCACGTCCGTTGTAGTACTTTTCTTATTTCTTCCTAGCTTCCCAAGGACAACCACCGTTCTTGGTCGTATGGTGGCTGTTGACACAAATTAGGGTTCGCTTCAACATACTAGAGGGTCTTAGACGCCCGGGTCATAACGGACCGAAGAATATAATGAGATAACCAACACGCTTTCGCGGTGAAGAGCGGCGAAGTTTTCAAGCAAACCAGCAAAGGGTGACCAATCGCGCTTACGTGACGAAGAATGGCTAGTTTCCAAGCAAACTAGCAAAGAAGCTGCCAAGAACTCGCCCTACGGAGGGACGCCGCCGGGATTCCCTAAGTCGGCCAGCAAGCCTAGGGCGCCATCCTTGGTCATCGGATCAAGCAATGAACAACATGTAGAGGGTTGAAGAGAGAAAATAGGGTAAAAGGAGTTTGTAGATTGATTTGTGTCGATTGGATGTAGATGGGATCAAATCGGCCATGAACCTCTATATTTATAGAGGGGTGGTCTTATCCCCTTAGGAACCATCTTAGATGCATTTCCAATCATAAAACTCGCCAAAAAAACCGATTAGGAATCAAATCGGTTCGGAATCAGAGTTTTTCAACTAGCTGGAAGGTACATACAAAAAATCTCTGCATAGTACGACATATGTGCGGGTCTAGTTGAGCAATCTCCCAAAATTCATAATTAATTCATATGGACTCCAAATGAGGCAAACCATATATGTTTTTCGATCCGCACGACGAGAGGAACGCAATGGTGAAGTTCATTATTGCTCTTGAGGAACTTGTCCAGGTCGGCTTAGCCAACTTTGCTAGAAGGCTAACCCGATTTAGCCGGTTTGGGGTGATGCCGTCTAACTTCCAACGTGTCCATGATCATCTTTAAGTTACCAAAATACCATTGGACAATTTTGGGTGTCAACAGTAGCATTACCAACTAGTACGCGTGAGCGGTCTCACCAGCTTTGTCAAAGGCAGTGGAAGCATGTGGCTGTCCATCTAGTGTGACGGTGTTGCCATCATGTGTGGAGGTGGTGACTACACTCACCCTCCTCCCTAGTGGCCTCTTTCTCCTTCGTGGCACAACGTCCACTCGCACTCCTCTTATCTCCTGTCCTCTTTTTTTAGACAATGGAAAATTCCAGCTTCAGCCTTCTTCTAGGACATCCATGCGTTGCGAAGAACTCCAAAGCTCTCGATTCTAGTAGCTCGTAAGCGTCAAGAATCCGCTCCTTGCCATTATCTGAGTGCTGCAATGGAGCCCAAAAGTGTTCCCCTAAAAGGAACCTGAAAAAAAAAGTCTTTGGATGACCTTTGTCAAAACCACATTATTGTTCCTTGTGATCCATATTCTCGGATTGGTGTGATTGTGTCTCATCGATCTATGATATAAACATTATGTATATGGTGATTTCGTGAAAAATGTTAAGGATCTGTAGTCTCGTGAAATTTTAATGTTTTCCTTTTTTTTTTTTTTTTTGACATGCCACCGGGCCGGCGGCGATCCAACTTGCCGCCGGGCTTAACAGATCATCACTGTACGGTTAACCTCACCAGTGTGGATGCCGTGCAGTCTGTTTGGCCATCACACCGCGTGGGAAACGCGGAGAGCACCCTTTCAAACAAATAGTCCGTTTGGGTTTGGTCGTCCATAGTTTTCACTCCCATGTACATAGTTGCTGCCAAACACTCTCCGGTCCCCGTCGTTATTTACGTACTGCAAGTGCCGATCTATATCGCCAGCTAGTTACCTCCAAGCCTCCAACTCCTCCGAGAGACCAAGAACAACATAGCTAGCTAAGTACGTAGCTAGTACGATCTGATACATGGTGATGATGAGAGCCTTGACTGTTGTGGCCATGGCGTTGGCGGTGGTGACCGCCGTTACCATGGAGGTGGCCGCAGCGGCGACGTACACGGTAGGCGCGCCGGACGGACTGTGGGACCTGCAGACCAACTACGGCGAGTGGGTAAAGACCAGGACCTTCCATCCTGGCGACAAGATCAGTGCGTGATCGATCGAGCTCAGCTCCCTTGTTTCTCCTCTTTGAATCCATCTCTCGCTCGTCGTCGTCGCCGCCGTCGATCGACTGATGCATGATCGATCCGTCCTCTCTTGGCAGCGTTCACGTACTCGCCGGAGCTGCACGACGTGGTGGAGGTGACGAAGTCCGGCTACGACACCTGTTCCAGCGCCAACAACATCTCCGCTTTCCGCACCGGCAACGACGTCGTGCCGCTCACCGCCGTCGGCACGCGCTACTTCCTCTGCAGCCTCACGGGCCACTGCGACAACGGCATGAAGATCCGCGTCGACGTCGTCGCCGCCTCCGCGCCAGGACCCGCGGCGTCGGCGTCTTCCACCACCACCGCAGCATCGCCCAACGCTTTTGCCCGGCTCGGCTCCGGCCTCCTTGTAGCCGTCGTGGCGGCGGCCCTCTGGTAGTCGGCCAGATCAGATCACCCAGACAGACGTACGCTCTTTGATCGGTTCTGGTTTCTGAATCGCTTAATGTCCTGGCAACTTTTTACCACTGTATTATGCTTTAGTTTATATATTTATTTACTGCGCGCATTATTGTAATTATTTGCATGACATCTGCAGATCATCACTAGCTTAGCCAGAGATCGAGACTGTGTTGTGTGTCCATGTTTTTTACTTGTGGGGGTCTGAATCATGTCAACCAGACTTTGAAATGACCAGACAACGTCCGATCCATTGCCGTTGACAATACGGCGAGCAGCTCATCAATCAGCTCGACAATCACCATGTTCTTCATCGCTGTCTGCAACAGTTTGTGTTTGGTCGCGTGCTCGACCTGTACCGAATTCCGGAGCCGGTGTGCCGAGGAAAAACAAACACCAAACGCCAAACAGATAACATTGTGCATGCTATCTATCTATATCTCTTCTCGCAACCTTCTCACTTTTCGGTTTTTAAAACTTTTAACCAAAAGATCTCACTTGTTGGAGATGGCTGTGTGTATGTATATCTATATATGCCGTGATCTCCTAGCGAAAGACTGAAAGGAACTTCAGATATGGGGAGGACCGTGCAGTGGTGATCTCAATGTATCTTATGGACATATAACAGCAAGAGTGGCAGATTTTGAATTGACATCCCAGCGACCCTTTTTGACAATACGGTACCCTTAGAAGCACATCATCACTGTCACAGTCATTACGATCCACAATAATTGCTTGGTTTGAAGCTGCACCCTCCTCGATCTCGATCGGTACCACTACTAGTACCTGTTTGTACAACAAGCATAGTAACCTGTGAGAGCGAGCTCTGCTGCTGCTGCTGCAGAGAATGGCTCTAGAACAGAGAACCAACTGCTAAGGTCTTTGAGCTTATCCTAAGGTGTTGTCACCATCTCTTTTTTTTAGACCACGTCGAAGCGCGTTTTTCGTTAAGAAGAAAGAGTTTTTTTACGAATACAACACAACCAGAGAGGTAACCAAGGTTACCACCAAGAACCTACCGACTACTGGATGTAGCACTAGGATTACATTGTAACAGACTAGCGACACCAACGGAAAACTGAGAGGAAACGCCTTTCCTCCTCCACCAAACCGGCGAGGTTGAGGTCCAGCTCGGACAAGTCAAAGTCTCCCGACAACAGCTTATTGAGCCGTTGCTGCTTGCGGACCGTCATGTCTCCCTTGAAAGCCGCATTGAACTGGGTCTCAATGTCAGCAGGCACGGCATCTTCATCTACAAGGACCCCCAAGCTTCCGCAGCAGAAGCTTCTGCGCCTGAAGCGTCGCGTTGGCCTCCCGTGGCTTGGCCGCTAGACGACCGCTGCGCCGTAGTGACACCGGTGTCTTGGCACGCCTAACCTTTGGGCGCTCTATGAGAGGAGTGTTGTCACCATGTCTCAAACTCTCAAAAATGGAATTCTGGATGTCAACAGGTCTCAAACTTGTTACGAGGTGGCACTCAATACCAATAACTCAAGAAGGGTTTTAGCATTGAGAATACATGCATAATACTGGCCTCAAGATAGATATTTACACTGAAGCTTACTGGTCATGGAAAAAATGTTCCTTATTAACAAACCTCACATGCATAATCCATAATGCACTTTAGAGTACAATTAATACACATCTTATAATTAAGTTGCTCTTGTAGATAAGTTTATAATTTTGATTGAAAAATTCTAGCATAGCATCAGTAGTGGTATAGGTTAGTTTTAATCCACACATCTTTGAGTGCCGTGGAGCAGCCCCAATGGTTGTTTATGGCCATTGTACCGACTATATTTTTTTTTAAAAAAAAACACTTTTTTCTTTGAAGAAAAAAAATCTGACGAAGGCAACAGACCCAGGTCGGTGTCCCGGGAAAAGCGGCGGACGACGTTGGGGAGTCCTGCTCCTGCAGCCGCCGGCCGTGGTAAGCGACTTTGAGGCGACGAACCGACGAAGGTCTTCCTCCTCTGTGGTATGAACAAGTTGTATTAACCTCTGGATCTATCTCCCGCCGCCGATTGATTAGTGACCCCTTTTAGTTTTCTGAATGGAAAGGATCCCAATTCCAATTACTCTTTCCGGAAGGCTAGGGTCGGCTTGGTTCACTTCTAAAATTTGCCTCGTCAAAGATTTGTCAAGCCAAAATTGAAGAAAAAACTTGTCATAGATTTGGCAAGATTTATGTGAGAGTTTGGCAAGTTTTGGTTGCATACCAATTGGAAGTCAAAGTCATGGCTCGCCAATTCTTTAGCAGGGTAAATTTTGTGCTGAGTGGTCCTGGGTCGACTATATCTATCTCCTGGGAGCTGCTCTCGCCCGCCACTCTCCTAATCCATGATTTGTTTGGTTTCCATCAGCAGCAGCAGCGTATGGAGAAGGAGGAGGAGGAGCCGGCGGCCAAAATCAGGAGGTTGGAGGACCACAAATGCCTTGGCAACGCACTCGAGTTCTCCCCGTTCCCAATGGAGGATCTTCCGGAGGTAAATAAAACTCCCTTTTTCCCCCTCGCTCCTGCTCTGTCGTCTCCTCTCTGTTAGATTGGGACATGATGAAGAAAAGATTAATCTTTAATTTTCTTCTATGCTATATATATGAGTATGCTACCCCATTATCTATCTAAAATGATATGGGTATGCTATCCTTTCCTTCATGGACCTACGCACCAATTAACTAAAGCGTTTTGAGATGCTCTTATTTTTATCTCTGATTTGTGTTTTGTTGTTCTCCATTCTGTGTGGCTGCTGAGATGCTGAAGCTTTTTTATAGGTTTTTTTTTTTTTTTTTTTTTTGACAACGTAGAGGGCAAAGGTGACCTGTTTTTGCTCACATAAAAACTCTATCTTGTTCAGCAATTTGTGTAAAAGAATAGACAGAAGGAAAAACAGCATTTCAAAATTCATCTGCAACCTGGCCATTTGGATCGATCCGCCATTTGGTGTCCCATTGCTGCAGTTTGTGCACAGAGTAAAGAAATCATCTTTCATTTTTGCAACGAGTTTCGATCCAGTTAATTATAAATTTGCAACCTGTAGCACTATCTAGGTCGTCTCGGTTCATTCGCTCCCCGATCATGGATGTTTTCTTACAAAAGAAGCACATACTTTTTTTTGAATGTTCTCCTGCCCCATCAGTTAATTTTTTCTCAAAATCTCATAATTTGGTCCCAGAGTTCTACTGTGTTTGCTTTATCTTCTCTCCTGATTTTTTTTGCGACCACGCCTAAGCGCGTTTTTCAATAAGCAGAAAGAAGTTTTTTAATACAAAGAATGAGGGGAGGGTAACCCGCAGTTACCGAAGCCCATCCGACAACAACTCGCACGTGGTTGTGATTACAAAGAAACAATTGCGACTTAAAAACAGACACGATAGAGCCTAACCCTCGTCCTCTAGCCCCTGTCAAGTCTAGACCCAAGGCAGATACGTCGACACACCCCTTCAAAACACCTGAAAAAGCCGCCCTCTTCCGTTCCGGCCAAGTCGGCGCGTCCGTAAAGGCGGCATTGAATTTGCTCGTGACCACCAAATCAAGAGCATCCCCTCAACCTCCTCGCCTAGCTTCCTCAACAAGACGATTTGGGCCTGCCACGGTGGCGTCCGCCGCTGCGGCATGGCAGCAACGCGCCACGCCGCGCCGCAACGACCGGATAGGCTCCGGCGTCCCCGGTGCGGCGCAAGCTGTGGCCTCTCGAGGAGAGGTGTGCGCAGCGACAGACAAATCTCTGCCTCTAACCCCTCCCTGAGCCGCCGAGAAGAGTAGCCCACGGCGTCGACATCCGTGTTGCCAGCGGTTGGGGAAGTCACAGGAGCAGCCCTACGGAACCTTGAACAGCTCTAGGCTACAGCAACGGGAACAACCACATCGACAACAATTGTGACTGCCGACACGCTTGCAGCCTGCGAACCACCAATGGGTCCTCCACCGCATCTGCACTATCATGCCCATCATCTTGGCACACAGCAGGTGATAGCTCGGAATCAGCAGCAAGCCCGATCGATGGAGCTCCCGAAGCGGGTCGCGCAAGGAACAAAGCAGGGAGCTCCTCCAACATGGGGTCAACCCACGCAGGAGGCCCCTTGCACACGCGCAACTCGACCCGCCGAGGTCCTGTGCCAGGGAGCTAGCGACCTCAACAAAGCATATGTCGTGGCGATGTCAACGTGGACCCCAGCGCCTCTAGAGACACGCCTTGTGTCGGCGTATGTCGTCGTCGCCGCCCTGCGAGGTCGACGTCGCCGAGGCTGGCAGCGCCGCCGTGGCATCTAGCGTGGCCCCAACAGAACACTAGGAGGCGGACGATGAGCCGCCCGCAAAGACGCCGTGGTGGGTCAGCCCCATCGCCCTGGCCGTCGTGGGAGGTCGGCCCTCCTCGCCGAGGATCCCGCCATGGCCCTAGACCGCTGCAGTCCCTAGCGAGGTGGTGTAGGCCGCAATCAACGCAGATTAACGTCGTGGAGGACAGGAATTGAAACACCCGTCTCGAAGCGCTTCCGGGATCTCCCCGCCCGAGCCCGACCCGGCCGCGCGGGCAAGGCTCCAGCCGAGGCGTTGCGGGTGGCGGCTCTGGCGGGAAGGATGTCCCGCCACCCATCGGCGTTGAGGGCGAGACACCCTCCCACGGCGTCTAAGGCGCTGCGGGCGGGGACACGACCTTCCATTGGTCGAGCAGGAATGCCGCGATACCAGCCGCGGGCGTGGCGGCCACGCTTCCCTCATCGTCGCCGGGCTCGCGCCCAACAACCGCACCTCCATGGAAGCGATGCATAGTAGGACCGTCCAGTGGTTGCATCGCTCGGGGCGCAGGGGCAACCTTCGGTGGGCGACGAGCGACCTCCAAATAGGACGAGGGCAGCTCATCGCCGGACGCGTCGCCGTCATCATCGGCCCACCGACGGTGCTTCGAACGCCCCACCAAGCGGCCCTCAGGATGGAAGGGCGCGACATGGGGAGACAAGGTGGACGACGGGCTAGTGGCGGGGCAGACGGGCGCATTTGCGGCAGGCGTCGGGGCTGGAGACATCGACATCCTCGCCCACGCCATCCGAGACGCCCTCGGCGAAGAGCAGCTCGTCCACCGGCTCGGCGGCGGCACAACCAAGGGGAGATCGGCGTAGACCCGATGTCGCTCCCCACCGGAATGCCGGACGGAGACGCTGCACCGGTGGCGCCCACCCACAACGGAAGCACCAATGAAGGCGCGTCGACGCCGGTGGTGGCTGCCTCCACCCTGGCCAACTCGACGAAGAATCCAGAACCCGACGAGGTGGTGCGAGATACGGCGACGCTGCGCTGGGAGAGGACATGGCGGTGGCACCCATGCGTGTCACGCACACGCCATGGGCGATGGAAGCCGCGCCATGAGCTCCGGTGTGGCAGGGGCGGGCGGCCTCCATGGACGCCGTCGTGACGCCCGATCCACGAAGGAGGGTGGCGCGGGCAGTGACACACTCGCCACCGCCCGGAGGAAGCGCGGACATGAGCTCCGGGTGCGTTGGCGCGGCAGGGCGAGACGGCCGCCATGGTCGGCGCCCGCCCGGCGTATGGCGGCGTTGGGCTGGAGGAGAGCGCGGGCGGCGACTCCTGCCGGCGCCACGCACTCGCCCTCACCGGAGGGAGGCCGCGGGCCGTGAGCGGAGGGCGGGCCGGCTGCGAGCAGGGGCGGGCGGCCGCCAAGTTCGGCCCGCCGGGATGGTGACGACACTGCATCACAAGGGCCCATCGGGGAGGTAGATCAGGGCAAGGGGAACTTGGATCTGTAGCTGGGAGCGACTGATTTGTGTGGGGAGGGAGATCGACGGCGCGGGATGGGTTCGCCCGCGGTGTCGCAACGGGGGGAGAGCGACATCGCTTACATGTTCGTTTCCTCAGATTACAGGGATTCTTTCTCTCTCCTGATTTTGTCTTGGCATTCATATTTAGCCCTCTGCAGTGCTTCCATTAAGACACCTGACCTATGCTTATATTGTTCTCTAGCTTGAAACGTAGAAGGTGCATCATAATTTTTTAGCAAAGAATTAATTGGGATTTCCCAAGAGAATTTTTCGAGATGATGCAGTGGGCTAAAGCTCAATCTCAGCATCCTTTTTTTTCATGGAATTCTTCATCATTGCGGCATGGCAAATTTGGAAGCAGAGAAACAACTTCATCTTTGATAGGGGCCGGCCTTCTTTTTATCTCTTGGAAGAACTCCTTCTGTGAGTAAGCTAGGCTTCAAGCTCATAGGTTCATCAATGATGTAAAGCGTCAAGAGTTCCTTGCCTGTATAGTCCCTCTAGCCTAGTTCTTCAGCCTCCCCTGGGCCTGCATGTTGTGTAGCTCATCCTTCACTTGCTTTGTTGCCTTTGTATAGCGTTGTTTCTCTTTCTGGTTTTAATGAAATTCACAGTGAGGGCCTCCCCTGCTGTATTTTGTTTAAAAAAAAATCAAGAGCTCATAATTATCACAGACTTCTACTGTGTTTGCTTTATCTTCCATCCTGACTTCATCCATATTTAGCACTCGTCAGTGCTTCTATTGAGACACCTGACCTGTGCTTATATTGTTCTCTATCTCTAAACACAAAAGGTGCATCATAAATTTTTAGCAAAGAATCATCTACCCCTCCCTGCTTGCGTAGTTTTCTCAGTGTTGTTCTTGACATGAAATACAATGAACTTGGCTTGAAGACTCCAATTCATCAACGGAATCCTGTGGAAGGTGATTAATTAGCTGAGCATATTTCTTTTTGTACTTTGGTTCTTTTGCAGTATCTTATCTGCTCAGTGGCTGATTTACATGTGCTAAGCTTTGCCTTGCAAAAACATGAAAGCATATGAAGTTTTGTAATCATGGTGTGTGCTCACTACTGAGTACTGTGTAATTATTGTACTTTTGATCAAAACTCAACCCTTGTTAGTATCCTTTCTTGTGACAGGAAATTCAGCATTTGGTATTGTCCCTACAGTCACTGAAAGAGGCTGCAAGGACTAGCATTGTATCAAGAAAGTGGAGAGAGGTCTGGACACAGTACCCTAATTTATGCTTTGATGGCACTGAAGATGGGCCCGCTGATGAGGATTGTGTCAGAATAAAAGAAGCAAAGTTCATTGAGACGGTAAATTCTGTTATTCAGAAGCACACTGGTACTATGCTCAATAAGTTCAGCATCAGGTGCTACCTTGAGAAGAACTGCTCAGACCATCTTGATAGGTGGGTATACTTTGCCACTGCATCAAAGGCGGCCAAGATTATAGATATGAACCTGGGGCCACATTGGAAAGATAATATAGGACCTACCAAAGAGGTTTATCATTTCCCTCTCGAGGCTTTAGATGGTCAAGATGTCCCTTTTGTCCAATCCTTATTTCTCACTAATGTTTCTATAAAGCCACACTCTGATATATGTGGCTTCAAGAAACTTGGGAAGCTTCATTTGCACTGTGCTAAAATAATTGGAGATCTTCCAGAATTGTTACTAAATTGCCCTATTCTCGAGGACTTAGAGCTCATCTCATGCTCTGGTGTTGCAGAGTTGAACATACCACACCCACTCGATAAACTTAGACATTTGCTGATTTGCAATATGAGTCTCAAGATGGTTGATTTTCATGTTACTAGTCTTATTCATTTTGGGTACCAAGGGTTTGTGATTCCCATAGTGCTTCATGGTTGCTCAAAACTAGAGAAGGTAACCATTACATTTATTCGGATGCCATTTACTGAACAAGTCAGTACCAAAGGATTTGTCGGTGCCATTGCTGGAATTGTTCCCAGTATTTCAGCAGTCAAGGAGCTACATGTATGTGCTTCTATGCTGAAATATTATATGGATTGGTCCTGGGACTATTGGCAGGTACCTAGTGTTCATCATTGCTGGGCCCATAGTTGTTGAAATGATTTGTTAGTGTTTATAATTGATTGTTTTGGTCATGTACGTTTCAGGAGCGTGAGATGACAAGGCCGACATGCATTCTTGTAAATTTGAGGAAACTGACTTGTGAAATAACTATTTTCACTGATGGCCCAAATAACCAAGATGGAATTTTTCAGATGGCTGAGTTTTTGGATCTCGCTCCCCGATTGGAGACACTAGAACTGCATGTGAGTATTTTTTTCTGTTTTCTTTTTGCTTTTCTTCCTTTTTGTTCATGTAATGCTTTTCTTTCTTTGGCGACGAACAACATTAGGCTTCTATTAATTCAGCCAGACTAACATGTGATCTCTAAATCTTTGGGAAACAGATGTGTTATTCTGATAGCGGCAGCTGCTGTAGTGGTGAGAGCGACGAAGTCCTCCCTATGCGCCGACTTCATCACCTCAAAACGGTGTACATGAGCGGGTTCCGGTGCTACCGGCCTCAGATCGCGCTGCTGCATGGCATTCTGGAAAACGGTGATGTGCTCAATCATGTGACCATTGAACCAATGGTGAAACTAGATGAATGTCCTGATGACAGTGTGAATAAACACATACCCGAGGACAGGATTTGTGACTGGGCGCGCCTCGCCTCTGAACGCTTTGGTAAAGATATTGTTGTTGTCAAAGCTCCTCGACATTGGATTTGTAAATGGGTTGGTGGTTGTAGTATTACCAAGGATAAGTGTGAGTAATATAAGCAAAGGTGTCCTGTATATGTACTCTGTTTCCACGAGAGACAGAGTAAATTATGTCTGAGTTAGAGCTATTTAATTTTGTTTTTATCAGTTTAGTTAAGACTTGTTGATTGGCTCATTACATCCACCGGTCTAGATTGATGCATGTGTGGTTCCAGTGTGCTTATTGAAATTGCTGATTACATATGGGTAGCTAAACCTTTTTGTCACTAGTCATGGGATTCATGCCTGGCCATACAGCAGCTTTGCCTGGGTTTAAACTTAGATCTTTTTGTAATATGTTGGTTGTACTTGTAAGTAGCTAGTGGTGTTACAAGTACTATTGTGTTTTTGCTACCTATCGTGTGATTAAGTTTAATTGCCGTCAGAGGAGTGAATTAAATTACTGTTGCTTGCTTGTATCCACTGGCAGGCCCAGCGGGTAGTCAGGTAGGCCGGGACTATCCTGAAATCTGTCCCGTCAGAAATTTACTACTCCTCCGGGATGGTATTAGAAGTCGTTTAGGACAGCGATACGGTCTCCAAAACACAACTTTGACCTCTTGTTATTATAAAAATATTTATAGAGATGTGATATATGTATACTTTTATCAAAATATTTTTAAGACAAATCTATTCATATAATTTTTACATTTACAAACTCAACAACTTAAAAGTTATTGATAATTTATATTTCGATGTTTAACCCGCGTCAAAAATGACTTACGATACCATGCCGGAGGAAGACTTCGCGCAGTCTGGCCCAAACGGCAACACTCGTTCGCGGTCGGCCCAAGCAGCAGCAACCGAGCCACCACAACTACCAATTCGCGATCCCTGGTTGGAATCTGCGCGAAGGCAGCGACCGGACCGGCGACCGCCGGCCCCTTCCCCTGGCGCGGCTGAGCCCCGAGGTCGAGCGGCGAGGAGATCCCCCACCTGCCAGTTCGCCGGCGGCGGGCGCGTGATGGAGCTGGGTGTGCCAGCCGGCGGCCGTCCAGTGCCCCAGTCCGCCGTGCCCTCTGGATGACTGCCCTGCTGTCCTGCTCCTGTCCCTGCCTTCCTGGTGAGTGTTTGTCTATTTTCTGAAAGCCTGAAACTGCTTCGCTTTTGTGCTTGGCAGAGCTGCCCGATCGGAAGCTAAGGTTTTACTCCGTATATTTGGAAACTGCTGTCCTGCTCCTGTCTCTGCGATTTGGAAACGATGAGGAGCGAAGAACAAGCTGTCGGTGGTTTTTTTTCAAATGGAAGCACCGAAGGAAAGCCGGCGCTGGTGCTGGTTACTTCAGCCGTTCGGCTGGTGCTGGGCTGCCGAACAGCTGGGCTGAACAGCCCAGCCAAACCCAGCCCAGCCACATCCAGCCCAGCCTACCGAACAGGCTAATTGTTTCGAAGTAGTCCATGTGGAACACAGTACCGTTTCAAAAATGTGGAACACAGTAAATTGACTTTCAGCGGCAAGATGGATAACCTATTGTTCAAATTTTCTAAAATTTTCTCTATGATTTCAATCTTTCATATTACTAACCATTCTTTTTTTATACCAAAGACTTGTATAGTTTGAAAGCAGAAATTGCTAACCATTCTGATAAATCAATCAGGTTGTTCAAATCACCGCATTTAGGCCCTTGAACTCAAAAAAAAAAAAAAAAAAATCACCGCATTTAGGTCATTTGAACGGCTGGATTGAAACTCAAATTAAATGCATGTCTCCGTTCCCTTCTAAAAAGGGCCCTTTGGCTCACGGGAATGCCAAAGGAAAAGGATAGGATTCATGTGTCCGTAGGAAAGGAAGCTCTCACGTTCCTCTGGATTCCTGTGTGCGTAGGAAAGGAAAGAGGCCCCGCATCCGACGTTATCCTCTCCCCACCTCAAAAAAAAAAAAAAAAAAAAAAAAAAAAAAAACTTATCTTCTCCCTCCCGAGCTTCCTTTGCCTCCTTCCCTCATCTCTCTCACATCGGGCGGGCGGCGCTGAGTGAGGCGGGACGCGAAGCAGACGGCCTCGCAAGACCGGCGGACCTTGGCCGGGCGACCTCGCCGACGGCGGGACGACACGGCCTCGCTAGCGACGGCGGACGGCCCGACCTCGCGCCGGGCGGACGACACGGCCTCACGCCGGGCCTCGCGCGAGGCGGACGCCGCCGCTACTGGAGGACGCCGTCGCAGACCGGCGGACGGCCCGACTTCGTTCTCGCCGTGGGAGCCTCGCCACGGCGCGCCATCTTCGTTCGTGGTGCTGTCCAACCCGGCCTCATCCTCCTCCGTCGCCTCGTCCTCACGGCGCTGGCCCACGCTGGAGTCCCTTGGCGAGGCCCGCAACCGTGGAACGCTGCATGGTCGCCGGGAGCAAGCTCGTCCGCTATTCCATGAAGTCGAGGCAAATTTTTGGAATCCTGCGTGCAGTGAGACCCGTTCCTTTCCTCCGCGGTTTCCTCGGAATGATTCCCGCTCCCAAAGGGTCTCTTGGCGTCATCCGAATCCATAGGAGCGAATCCGCCGTTTTCCCTACGTTTAAGCCCACAAACCAAAGGGGCCTTAAGACTAAAACTTTCTAGAGGAAACCGATTTTTTTAAATTTTGCCATTTTGCGCATAAAAAATTTTGGTGACAAACATGAGGGCAAAATTTTTGATACAAGACTACCCTTGTTTTAAATCCTGGGTCTGCCACTGTTCCTAATGCATGTTTCCCTTAGCCGTAGATTAATACATACACATAAAATGCGCTTCGGCGTGATCGCAACACGACGCTTTACAGTACTTCACCTTGTTCTTAAGGCAGACAATCGACACTTGGGACAAATTAAGCTGGTCACCAGCTCACTCACCATGGCTGCATGTAGAGCTCTCTTCCTCGTTGCCGCAGTGAAGACGGCGATGCTCGGAGTGGCCCACGGTGCCAGCTACACCGGCGGGGTCGTGGGACCTCCAGACAAACTACACCCGCTAGGCTTACCATCACCTTCCGTGTCGACGACCAGCTTGGTACCGTTTTTTTCTCTGAGATCGGGCCGTTCACCCAATCTTAGTACTAGCTTTGGTACTATACAACATGACATTCCTTCCATGACCCTTAATTTGTCCTAGGCGTAGGATTAATCCTGGTATATATATAGGTGTTACTGTGCAACTATATAATATACTCCCCTCCGTTTTTAAATTATAGTTAGTTTGACTTTTTTTAACCGTAAATTTAACCACTCGTCTTATTCAAAAAAATTTACACAAAAACAGTCAAATTCAAGTCGTTTTTAAATATTATTTGTTAATAAAGCAAGCCATAACAGAAGAAGTGACATTTTGCACGAAATTTTGAATAAGGCAGTGGTCAAAGTTTTTAGGGTTAAAAAGTCAAATGAACTACAATTTAGAACAGATTTAGTATATTATTACATAATAACAATACGTTATTTGTATGATATTATCGTGTGTTAGACCATCGGATTAATTGATTGTTTTACACGTTGCCTCCTGGATATATATGCATATGCAGTGTTCAAGTACACCCGTGGGCGCACGACGTGGTGGAGGTGAGCAAGTCCGGGTAGGACTCCCATGGAACTAGCGCCAGCACGACCCTAAATTTTAGGGGTCATGAAAACAAATGTTCCTTATGAATAACCCTCACATACCAATGCCATTGATAATGTACTTAGAGTACATTAATACAAATCTTATAATTAAGTTGCTTGTAGATAAGTTTATAAACTTTTATTGGAAAATTATGCCATATCAGTAGTGGTATATAGGTTAGTTTTAATCAACATCTTGTGCACCCTGAGTGCCGTTGTTTACGGCCATTGTACCGACTATATTTTTAGACGCAATGCTACGGTACACCCATTATATCTCAAAAAAATTTGAGACATTGATGTTTTAGATATTTAAATTAATTAATAAACGTAGGAGAAGAAAAAGAATCCTCAAATCCCTCTAATCACGGGAGCCGTAGGTGGGCATGCAACACCTTCCTTTGCTCATGTGCATGTCAGTATTTTTCCTTGTGTTAGAAGTGGTCAAAAATTTTTACAATATATTAAAAATTACTAGATACATGCCTAGCGTTACACTGGGTCATGAATGCTTATCTGTTTTATGACGAAAGACTTAGATTCTTTTTGTAGAGCTGAAGATATTTTAACGGAGCTATTTTAAGAACGTTTGGTATAAATAACTTTTGCGTGACTGTTTAAAATAGTCAAATTTCTATAGTGTCATTTTTTTTTTTTTTTTTTCTCATTATTTCCTTTTTTATTTTACATATACCCGTGTATTGCATTGGGATCACGATTTTTCTGTCTACGGTGAGATACATGGATTTTTTTTGGTCAAGTTGTGCTCTTCTTCTTTTTTTATTATATTTCTTATTTTTTTTTTCTGTTCTTTGTACTAAGTATCCTTTATGACTGCGTGTACTACATCTGGTTACTACATGGATTTCAGCATTTCGTCTGTGCATGCAACCTTCTTTATATTTATCCTTTTTGCTTGAGCAGTTTTTTTATGGAGCCACCGGTTACAGCTATCATGCGAGTGAAAGTCGCGTGTAGTTGTGCAGGGGAGGATAGGTTAAAGGCGGGTGCACGACTTTGGGGCTTTTAGTAGTAGGATGTCAAAAGTTATACACCTATCATATCATATTTCATAGTCAACTAACATAATAAATAATATCACGATCTAGCACGTCAATGGAGCCGAGAACTTTAGCAACTTGTTACACACTGTCACAACTCGTTTCGGTCAACGCGAAGGGGAAGACAGAGGCGTGGCGTGGCGTAGATGACCGGCGGCGGGGATGGCGGGGGCGGCGGCAATGGCGTGGCGGCGGCGTGGGCTGGGGGGTGTGTGTGGGGGGGGGGCGGGCAGAGAGAGGCGCCTTACAAGCGTCCGGCCCCTTCTCCGTCGCCCGGCGAAGTTCGCCGGAGCTGAGGGGAGGGGTCCCACATCTAGTAGTTGTACATCCTTAGTGTTAGACTAGAGCTGCCTATATGGTTGGTGTGCATCGTCGCGTATGAAATACAATGACCTTGGCTTGAAGACTCCAATCTATCAATGGAATCCTGTGGAAGGCAATTAATTAGCTGAGCATATTTCTTTTTGTACTACAGTTCTTTTTCAGTATCTTATCTGCTCAGTGGCTGTTTTACATGTGCTAAGCTTTTCCTTGCAAAAAACATGAAAGGATATGAAGTTTTGTAATCATGGTGTGTGCTCACTACTAAGTACTGTGTAATTATTGTATTTTTGATCAAAACTCAACCCTTGTTATTATCTTTTCTTGTGACAGGAAGTTCAGCATTTGGTATTGTCCCTACAGTCACTGAAAGAGGCTGCAAGGACTAGCATTGTATCAAAAAAGTGGAGAGAGGTCTGGACACAGTACCCTAATTTATGCTTTGATGGCACTGAAGATGGGCCCGCTGATGAGGATTGTGTCAAAATAAAAGAAGCAAAGTTCATTGAGACGGTAAATTCTGTTATTCAGAAGCACACTGGTACTATGCTCAATAAGTTCAGCATCAGGTGCTACCTTGAGCAGAACTGCTCAGACCATCTTGATAGGTGGGTGTACTTTGTCACTGCATCAAAGGCGGCCAAGATTATAGATATGAACCTGGGGCCACATAGGAAAGATATAGGACCTACCAAAGAGGTTTATCATTTCCCTCTCGAGGCTTTGGATGGTCAAGATGTCCCTTTTGTCCAATCCTTATTTCTCACTAATGTTTCTATAAAGCCACACTCTAATATATGTGGCTTCAAGAAACTTGGGAAGCTTCATTTGCACTGTGCTCAAATAATTGGAGATCTTTCAGAATTGTTACTAAATTGCCCTATTCTTGAGGACTTAGAGCTCATCTCATGCTCTGGTGTCGCAGAGCTGAACATACCACACCCACTCGATAAACTTAGACATTTGCTAATTTGCAATATGAGTCTCAAGATGGTTGATTTTCATGTTACTGGTCTTATTCATTTTGGGTACCAAGGGTTTGTGATTCCCATAGTGCTTCATGGTTGCTCAAATCTAGAGAAGGTAACCATTAGATTTTTTCGGATGCAATTTGCTGAAGAAGTCAGTAACGAAGGATTTGTCAGTGCCATCGCTGGAATTATTCCCAGTATTTCAGCAGTCAAGGAGCTACATGTATGTGCTTCTATACGGGAATATAATCCGGACTCGTCCTGGGAGTTCTGGGAGTGGCGGTTCTGCGCCTGGCAGGTACCTAGTGTTCATCATTGCTGGGCCCATAGTTGTTGAAATGATTTGTTAGAGTTTATAATTGATTGTTTTGGTCATGTTTCAGGAGCGGACATGCATGCTTGTAAATTTGAGGAAACTGACTTGTGAAATAACTATTCTCACTAATGGCCCAAATAACCAAGATGGAATTCTTCAGATGGCTCAGTTTTTGGATCTCGCACCCCGATTGGAGACGCTAGAACTGCATGTGAGTATTTTTTTTTTCTGATTTCTTTTTTTTTGCTTTTTTCACTAGTTAAATGCTCGTGCGTTGCTACGGGATAACAAAATTTTGTATAAAAAACATAGATCGCATAATAAGGTAACAATACTATAAAATTAAACAATAATATTGAAGTGACATCTTTGGATCGCTCACCAATAATCACCATGATATGTCGGGACACTCGTAAACAATACCAAGTGTAGCACGGAGATTGATTATTTGACATCAAGCGTTCAAGATATACACCATGCACAAGCAGTGCGTGTATATATAGACTGAGAATATAACATGTATAGATTTTTTTACATTCATGTATTGTGCATATAACACCTCCGTATAGAGTCTGATAAACCATTTAGAACTACATAGCAATATCAACAAATATGGCGTTAGTTAAATAATATTTATACAATATAAATTGAATTAAAAATACAATGTATGTGTTAGCAATCTTCTATTACCTTGCCTATTGTGTTAGAACCTCCTTCCATACAATATTCTTCGTGAAAATTCCATCATTTCTTTGGGGTCTTCTTATCTTTACCTTTTTTACTTGGTGCATTCTTTTTATATTTTCGACTCCATTCTTTCTAGTATTTCCGGTCATTTTGTCATTCAGGGCTTTGTTTACATAGAGTTGAGTTCATGGCATCCAGGAGCCGTTGTTCGCCGAGCGCTTGGACAGCGGCCATCGGCAAAGGGAAGCGTTGGCGAGCGCCCGTGTTTCGGTGCTCAGCAACGAGGCTGGCTCTGGTAGTGTATTCAATAAGAGTGTGGCTTAATGTGAAAACTATACCGCAGTGCCAATAATTTGAAGGGAAGTTGCAAAAAACTAAAAAAATTTGAGAAATTCATTTCAAGTATATGTGTATTTCTATTGTATTTTCAGATTTATTATTCTCACATGAAAACGTCATATTGCATGTACATGACGTCATATGACGTCACCAAGCTAACAAGGGAAGAACGTGCATCCCATCCGTTTGGTGGTGCTTGCTTTGTTCGGTCATGGCGCTGCGCGCTGTGAGCACGCGTGGTGTGCCTGGCTTGGCGCCGGGAGGGTGAGGTATGTGGGGCGGCCATTACAGCCTGCTGGGCTCGGCGCCGAAGGCTCGCCAAAGTAGCTGGCGCGCGGCGAGGTTGTAGGTGGCGCAGTCCGCCATGGCTTGGGAAAGGCCCTAAACATACATTGTTTGGCTTCCATTGGGAGATCTGCGCGGAGGCGGCGGTGCTTACCGTGCAATAGATGGACTGGATTGGAGGAGCGGCGGAGGTCACCGACCGCAAAGAACAGAGACGACGTCGCGAGGTGATCACAACGACCTCCCTGGTGTCTACGTTGTGGTCATGCACGGGCAGGCGGTAATGGTTGTCGACTCGGCCAGGTCTCGGTGCAGGGCTCCATCGCGGCCAGCTCCGGGCGGGCGCGGGCAGTATCAGTGCGTCGAGGTGTGGGCGCGTGCGGCGGCAACACGGCGAGTTGCGGGGCGGGAGTGATGGATGCAGTGTAGGGCGTTGTCGTGTCGAGGCGAGGTCTCCCCTGCGTTTGGCCGGGTAGGGAAGGAGCAGATCGGGCAGGGAAGGTGAACCGCATGGGAAGGGGACGCGGGATCACAAGATTGGGTGGTTGCCTAATATAAATCGCATGTGTGAGGAGATTAGGTGGTTGCCTAATATAATTGGCATGCTTTTCATGGGGACGTTGATTAGGTGTTGCCAAATATAGATTGCATGTGGGAGGAGACCACGTGGGAAGGGGTGCGTGGGATCGCACGTAGGGGTGAAAGGTGAGGCAAAATTTTTACCGCACCAAATGACAGTCTTCCTTTTATTCTTTTTATGTTGTAGAGAGTAGAGATATAATGCTTTTTCTTTCTTTGGCGACGAACAACATTAGGCTTCTATTGATTCAGCCAGACTAACATGTGATCTCTAAATCTTTGGGAAACAGATGTGTTATTCTGTTAGCGGCAGCTGCTGGCATGGTGAGAGCGAAGTCCTCCCTATGTGCCGACTTCGTCACCTCAAAACGGTCTACATGAGCGGGTTCCGGTGCTATCTGCTGCATAGCATTCTGGAAAACGGCGATATGCTCAAGCGTGTGACCATTGAACCAATGGTGAAACTGGATAAAAGGCCTGATGACAGTGTGAATAAAAGCATACCTGAGGACAGGATTTGTGACTGGGTGCGCCTTGCTTCCGAACGCTTTGGTAAAGAGATTGTTGTCGTCAAAATCCCTCGACATCGGATTTGTAAATGGGTTGGTGGCTGTAGTATTACTAAGGCTAAGTGTGAGTAATATAAGCAAAGGTGTGCTGTATATGTACTCTGTTTCCACGAGAGACAGAGTAAATTATGTCCGAGTTAGAGCTATTTAATTTTGTTTTTATCAGTTTAGTTAAGACTTGTTGATTGGCTCATTACATCCACCGGTCTAGATTGATGCATGTGTGGTTCCAGTATGCTTATTGAAATTGCTGATTTCCACATGTGCTTGATATACATATGGGTAGCTAAACCCTTTTTGTCACTAGTCATCGGATTTATGCCTGGCCATACAGCAGCTTTGCCTGGGTTTAAACCTAGATCTTTTGTAATATGTTGGTTGTACTTGTAAGTAGCTAGTGGTGTTACAAGTACTATTGTGTTTTGATACTTATCGTGTGATTAAGTTTAATTGCCATCAGAGGAGTGAATTAAATTACTGTTGCTTGCTTGTATCAGATGGAAGGATATATATAGCCATAAACGTGAAGTTGAACCAGTTGATCTGCTAATTGATAGAGAAGAGCTGCAGAGCAGAGTAAGTAAACCTCCTCTGAGCTGCGTGTAGTTTCTAGTGAAACAACCTTGGTCGTACGTACGTGTCTCGATCGTATATATGTTGCCAAAGCTTTGTTCCACATGTATGTTTCCCTTAGCCGTAGATTAATACATGCATACACATAAAACGCGCTTCGGCGTGATCGCAAAAAAGATTAATACATGCACATGACTTAGGTAATTCACATGTACAGTAGCAGCTCCGTAGCTGTCAGGTTTGGAAGCTTGGCAGACCATTTCTCGTGGCGTCCAATCACAGTAAGCTCAAGTGAGAAGCCCCTCATCTCTGACCGTTTCACTGGCGTGGTGTGTGAGTGTAGGGTCCCATGCCATGGCAGGCTCCATCTGTGTGTGGCGGCATGGGCGCGTCGCTGGTAGCCACACGTACGCTCAGTCGTCACTGAGCGAGTCCAAGTCCACGGTTTAGACCCAGCACCTACGACATATACGTACCTTGTTCAGTCCCACAGCCAAGATCCACAACCTCTGCAAGCAAAGCAACGCAACGCTTTACAGTACTTCACCTTGTTCTTAAGGCAGGCAATCGACACTTGGGACAGAAATTAAGCAGGTCACCAGCTCACTCACCATGGCTGCAGGTAGAGCTCTCTTCCTCGTCGCTGCAGTGACGACGGCGATGCTCAGAGTGGCGCACGGCGCCAGCTACACCGTCGGCGCCCCGGCGGGGTCGTGGGACCTCCAGACCAACTACTCCCGCTGGGCTTCTACCATCGCCTTCCATGTCGGCGACCAGCTTGGTACTGTTTTTTTTTCGAGATCGGGCCGTTCACCCGATCTTGGTACTAGCTTAGTATTATATACAACATGAAATTCCTTCCATGACCCTTAATTTGCGTAGGTGTAGGATTAATCCTCGTATATATATAGGTGTTACTGGGCAACTATATAATATATATTATTATATAATAACAATTATGTTATTTTTATGATATTATCGTGTGTTACACCATCGGATTAATTGATTATTTGACACGTTGCCACGTGGATATATATGCATATGCAGTGTTCAAGTACTCCCGCGGGGCGCACGACGTGGTGGAGGTGAGCAAGGCCGGGTACGACTCCTGCTCCGCCTCCACTCCCGCTCGCCTCCTTCGCCACCGGCGACGATACCGTCTCGCTCCCCGCCGCCGGCGTCACCCGCTACTTCATCTGCGGCGTGCCCGGCCACTGCGCCGGCGGCATGAAGCTCGCCGTCAGGGTCGAGGCCGCCGCCACCACCACATCTCCGTCTCCTTCTCCGTCTCCTGCGCCAGTGGCGGCCATGTCTCCTGCATCGTCGTCAGCTCCTCCGTCTCCAGTACCAGTGGCGGCCATGTCCCCTCGTGATGAGGCGCCGACGCCAGCAGGTGCTAGGGCCCCGGCGACTGCTGGCGGCGGCACGCCGGCCGTGCCTCCTTCCAACTCTGCAGCAGCGTCGGCTGGGTCTCTAGCCGAGCTTGGTTTCAGCGCTGCCGTGGCTGCTCTCATGGCCTTGTATTAGATAATACTAGATAGACTGATGATAGAGTAAACGGCTGCCTCCATCATCAGTGGATTTTATTTTCAGTTGTATGCAAATACGTATACTACATATATATTTTATGATCGCTGGACATCTTGATAGCAACACGTACTACGCGTGGTCGATTGGTCGAGTCAAACATTAATCGATCAAACCATTTTTTTTATTTTTAAAAAAAATCTCCGTTGATTGGTCGGTCGTCGACGACTAGCTATAGTCGTCGTCGCCTAGTCCACGTATGGACAGCTACGCGCCTGAGCCAGTCCAAACCCATAGCAACACTGATGAGCGACTTCCTCACACGCTCTCTACTCCAAAATTGTTAATTGTACCATGCATGCTTGCACATAACAGACCAATCATTTCATCTTTAGCTAATCAGAAATTCGGCTATTACAAAGTTGTAAGATCAAATGAAAAACTACATCGTCACTATATTAGTTTATTATTCAGATTTTGGCTTATGATTAATTGGGCATGAGGCATCATTAGCAAGCACTCATTTTATCCCTGATCGGATGACGATTAGCCGATAATTCGGTTGATAAATGAGAGTTTCTAAGCGAATTAATTATCCTGCCAAATAAGGACAAAAGAGATTTAGTGTGAAGGAGTGGAGGGGGCAGAGAAATAATTCCTTCGCAAAGAAATACTCCCTTCATATATGAAAAAGAAGTTGTTTTGAATAAGGTTTTGGCCGAACATTAGGA
The DNA here is from genome assembly GCA_015847255.1 of Hyparrhenia diplandra. Lineage (NCBI taxonomy): Eukaryota > Viridiplantae > Streptophyta > Magnoliopsida > Poales > Poaceae > Hyparrhenia > Hyparrhenia diplandra. Next base: position 606,609 of record JADLZK010011638.1, read on the forward strand.
ATATAAATCATGAATAACTTTTAGGGGTTTTAGTGTTTTTGTTTCTACTTTAAAGTCTAATTGTGATTTTATCCTTATTTTTTTTAACTTCGTGATTTTGCCCTCATTTTTTTTCTAACCAAGCTCCTGTTTGCCCCTGGTTTTAACACCGTTGAGACTGTTTGTATTAAATGGTTAAAAAATTAAAAAGAAAAGACAGGCGGGCCAAAAGACAAAAATGCCCCTCAAACAGAAACTCTTTCTCTCGTACTCGCACATCTCTCGTCTTGGCGAGAAATAGACGCGCCTCACCGTCCTCCTCCTGAGGGGGCTACTCCTCCTCCTCCCCATCGCCCTCCTCCTCCCTATCGGCCACCCCCTCCCCATCTCCTCCTCCAAGCGCTCCTAGCGCGCGCAGATGAGGGGTGAGGGTTAGGGTTTCAGCGGCGCGGCGGGCGCACCCAATGCCAGCGGCGGACCTCCGGTGTCCCCGCGGGCGGCGCCCGCGGTGGCGCCCTAGGGGCCGGCGCTCCCTGGCTGGGGGTTTGGCGCCGTTTGACCGCGGAGCCGTCGGGTAGATGCGCCGCCGCGACCCGTCCGTCGTGCCATCGCGCCGCCACCTCCGCACGGGCCACCGCCGTGGAGCCTTGCATTTTCTCCGCATGGCCACGCTCTACCTCCCTTGCCACCGCCGCAGTAACGGACCCCCGAGCGCCCTTTCCAAATAAGTCCGCGGCGTGCAACAATAGGGATGAAGATGGCGGAGGTTTAAGACCGGCTCGCACCGGGTCCGGAAACACATCCGGAAACGCAGATACCGCGGAAAATGAGCCGCAAGCGGCTTCCTCGCAGTTGCGGGTCATCCAAGAAACCTTCGACCTCCCGGATATCTACCGTAGTAGCGGGCCTCCAGACAGTAGCAGCTGCGGGCCCACCGCGTCTCCAACGAGGAGAGAGAAGAGACGGCGCGGGAGGCGTAACGGGAAGGGCGGGGCGGAGGAGAAGGATGCGCCGACGCCGGCGCCATGGACCGAGCCGCCCGCCGCTCCCGGGTCGATTCGCGCGATCCCACAGGCCGCCCCGCACGCCGCCCGCCGCTCGTGCTCCCCGCCGCCACCGCCCCGGCGGGCGCTCTCTCCACCGCCGGGCGGAGGACGATTCCGCCGCCGGGCAAAGGACACCTCCCCGAGCCCGCGGCGCCCATCTCCGTGACACCTCCCGAGCGAGAGGACGATTCCGCCGCCGCCGCTCCGCCGCCTACCACGCCGGAGATCCGCCGCGTGCCGTAGCTCCGCCGCCGCGGGCCGCATGGGAGGCAGCGGCTCACCATCGCGCCGCGGGAGGAGAAGGCCGCCATCGCGCTAGCCCGCCGCCGTGTGCTGCCTCAGCGCCGGAGAGAGCCAGGTGGCCTGCCGGGTCGCGCGCCGCCGCTGCGGAACGGCCATGCCCCTACGCTTGCCACCAAGGACGGCGATTCGTAGGAGGCGAGGTGGGCGCCGCGATCGGAGCTCGCCGCCGCACCCGCCCGCGCCGCCTACCCGCCGCTTGCAGGCCGCTGGGACGGCCCGGGGGCGACGGCACTCGCGACCTTGGTCGGTTCAGCCACGCCGGCGGAAGGTGGGAGCTCCCCGCCGCGAGCGGCGCCGTTGATGGCCTCGACGACGGCCCTCGCGACCTCGGCCTCCGCAGGAGTGGGAGCTCGGCAGCGGGCGGCGACGCCGTCGCGACCTCGACCGGGCGGAAGCGGGGAAGGTCGTGTGGCCGATGGATAAAGGCCCTTGCCTGGAGCCACGCACGCCGGGCAGAGGGAGAGGGATGGGGCGGCGCCGCCGAGCACGGCGCCCGCCGTCCGCGCCCGCGCCGCGCCCCATGCCCCCCCATGGAAAAAGAAAAAGAAAATAGAAAATAGAAGAATAGAAAAAAGAGAAGAGGAAAACCTATTATTATTTAATTAAAAAGTTTTATTACTAAAAGGTAAAGAAAAAAAAAAAGGAAATAAAGAAGGGTGGAGGAAAGGAGAGGAGAGAGAAGATGGTATTTGGGATGGTTGAATAAAATATTAGGTAGTTAGTATAGAGTAGAGATATAAAGGAATGATGGGTGCGGGAGAAAGTAATGTAAAAGAGGAAATCTTGATGACCAGGACGTACAGAGGAAGCAAAACAGAGGAACATGAGTGCGACAGCCCTAAGGACGAATGACGACCGGGTCCCACATGTCGTGAAGGTAGATAGATGGAAGCAAAGAAGGACATATGGGCAAAGTTGTACTTTTGCACAAAAGTTGACACCGTTGAATAGACTTAACAGAAAGCAGGGTAAAGTCTTTCTTCGTTTAAAAAAAAAGTGGTAAAATCATAAAGTTAAAAAAATAAGGGCAAAATCACAAACCCGACATGAAAAACAGGGGGTAGAAACAGGAGTTTAGAAATGTGAAAATCATATTAATAGATTTATCTTCAAACTTACTTTCATAAAAATATACATATTTAACTTTCCAATAAATATCTTATAGAAAAGAGAAGTCAAAATTGTGCTTTGGAGACCGTGTCGCTGTCCTAAACGACTTCTTTTTTTTTCCTATAGGGGGAGTATAATTATGTGTGGCAGCATGTGGGTACCTATATTTCATTATATGGTAGAATTGCATACTTTTTACAAAACAAAAAAGAAGCAGTGCCTACTAGTGATAATGACGATGGTTAAGGTTTATTTTTCTAGGGTGTTTGGTGAGAATTAACATGGAGGTTCGAGCCGATTCTCGGTGAGAATCACACTCCTCCTTAGCCAAACAGCAAAACTGCGCACAAATTCTGGTGGGGAGTAGACAATGCAAGCACTTCTCCATTTGCACTAGGCGTTGGAAGTTAAAAAGAAAACTTGCTCCTCATACCGCTCCATATTCAATCCCTAACCGAATAACTCTAGAATCAGTTCTTATCCCTGCTCCTCCACCAAAATCAAGTAGAATCACTTGACTAGATAATCAAGGAGCAGTGCTAGAGAATATAGGAGTGAAGCTTTGCCAAATTTTCCCTTAGAATGATTGATTTAGTAAAAATTTTGAATTTCACTTATCTATGGAAGGAGGAGTAAGTTTGGTAGGACTTGGGCTTCTTCAAGAAACGGTGAAGCCAAGAAAAGCCACGTTTTAATGGCTTTGGCTTCCGTCCAGAAAGTGGTTTTGACTTCACCGTTTTTGCCTTGGCTTTGGCTTTATTTAGAAGCCGCTCTTGTAAGTGCTGTTTAATTTGGTGGGGCTTAGGACTATGCCGATGAAAAATGCATAACATGTCAAAAAGCGTTTAAGGAAAAAAAACGTACGTAAAACCACAGCGGAGAGCTATTATAGCTATTTTGGTATGGAGACCAACTAAAACTAATTAATTAACCTCTATATTAATCTTAGAATTGTTTATTCTCTGGAAGTGTCCATGCATTCGCTGAACTTAAATCCAACCACATTTCACTAGCAACACATAAATGAGTGGTCAACGTACGCTATGTAAACCGGCCGTGTAATTAGGGCTCATGCATCCTCCACAAGCAAGCTGCTCCGGAAACCTAGTAGCTACATTATCCTGCCTCTAGATTTGGGCCTAACAACCAATGTAGGAGTATTCTATTGTGACCAAACCCACTACATAAACACCAGTAGCGTACGTGTTCATTCAGACCCTTCAACCCGTTGCTAACAACACAAGAAAGTGAGAAACAAATGGCTGTCTCGATTACTATCTTCAATGCCAGTTCCTTCATCTTCCTCGCATTTGCATGCTTGGCTACTACCCTTCCTCTCTCTGCCAACTCAAGACATTTCCCTCGCAAGTATATGGCCGCACAAGCTCTAGCGCCACGATCAATGGCAGCACCAAGCTCTCCTGGCCACTGTTACCATGGAAGAAGTCCGGCAGCAGCCATGGCTCAGGGAGCGGCCACGGGTTCGGCTGGACCGTCTCCCACAACGGACGGACACCAACATCGGATTCGGCGGCGGTATCGGCGGCGGCGTCGGCACAAACAGCTCCGGCGGCTCGAGTGCGGGCGGCGGAGCTGGTCTTGGTGTCGACATCAACGTCGGCAAGGGTGGAGTGGACGTGGCGATCGGTGTCGCCGGAGGCGGCGCCATCAGTGCCGGCAACGGCAGCGCGAGTGTCGGCGCTGGTGGTGGAGAAGGCGTTGGAATCCATTTCGGACCCGACGGCTTGACCGTCACCCATGGTGGTGGCGCCGACGTCGGCGGTGGTGGTGCCGGCAGCGGAACCGGCGTTGGACGTGCTGGAAGTGCTGTGGGCAGCGCCCGTGGCTCTGGAGATGCAAGCGGTGGAACAGGGAGCGGTGGAGGGAGTGGAGCTGGCTCCGGCCAAGGTGGCTATGGAGGCGGTGGCGGCGGCGGCACCGGAAGCAGCGGCGGCGGCGGCCATCCGTGAGGACTACTAATTGTCCTGTGTATGTGAAGGTCAAGGGAGTAAGAGGTTACATATGTGTGGTATGTAGCGTGTAACCAAGCATTGGTGTGTTATGGTTGTTGTGGTGAACTGTTAAGCATGTAATGTAGGTCAGTAGGTGTAGGGATTATGTGGTGTCTTTTTTAGCTTTTGTTAGTTGAATGAATATTTGGGTGTGGATTATATATTCCACATAATATTGGTTCATGAAGTTTAAAACCTACATGCATGATGCATGAGTAATGAATGATCTGATGATCGATGATGTGAAAAAATACTGCTATTGGCGACTGATCCGCAGCAGCTAGAGAGATTTCGATCAACTGGTTTTACTTTGAAACTAGTATAGTAGTTAGTACATCAAGACTGAGTTAAAAAATGGTTTCATTATTGGATCAAGCGCTTTTGGGGATTGTATATCCAAACAATTTTTTTTGGCAAGTGTACGTATGACGAAAGCATTCCAGAACTTGTGTATACACTGGGGACTATCTGAAAATGGACGAGGAAACCAAGGTACAAGAATGTGCTTTGCTTCCCCACAGGTACAAGAATGTGCGGCGGTGGACATGCACGCACACATTGCTTGTTTGTTAGGTAATTCATGTGATCCAGCAGTAATAAGCTAGCGACTTTCACTACTCTTCTTGGATCCAGTGTTATTCTCTAGGTATTCTACAATACATCTTTGTTTAAATAAAACAACTATATATGTTGCTTGGATCTCTTGCGTATCGATCAAGTTACCAGATCGAGTTGGAGTACAAGCAACACTTGGCTCATTGATAATTGAAATGGTCGTCGAAGTTGATTTAACCGACATTTTTTTCCGCAATACATATTGTAATTTGTAATAGTCTATTCTACAGTATATTATTATTTGATCAAATCTATATTTTCTTTTCGCAATATATAGGAATAGACAAAATATACATCAACTGTTTGTATATATTTTTTTACCGAGAACTGATCATATATAGTTTTGAACGAAAGCTCATCATACAAAATATGTCACACCCCAAAATTTCTATTTTGGGTTGTGAATAGTTTTATTTAAAAAATAAATGATTTTATAGATTTACTAAATTTTTCCAAGATTTAGTTAGATTTTTTATAATATAAAATAGTGAAATTGTGATTTCCAAAAAAACCACAATTAATTTGATGGGGTGTTGCATTCATAATTTTTATTGAGTGAAAAAAGAATTTAATTCGATCTATATTTGAATCAGTTTTTTTTTGCTCTATTCTAAAATAAATAAATAAATAAAACTAGAAATTTATTATGACAACAAACTCAATAATATTCCAAAAACACAGAAATATCTCAAATTAATTCAAAATAGCTTTTGAATTTGAACTTCAAATGGATTTACAAAATTAAAGAAAAATAAAAGCAAAAAGCCTACCATCTCCATCCCCCTCTCTTTGGCCCAACCGACCGGCCTGCTCCCCTTCAGCCCGCTCCCTCCTTCTGGGCCAATCCGGCAGCGTGATAGTACTAAACGCCAATGCATTCGTCGGACATGGCAGATTGGGTGAAATCTGACACGTTGGCGCTGACTTGGCAGCGCAACCTGACACCACGTCAATACGACTTGGCATTTTATTATTAACGCCAAGTTTTGGTCTATTTTTATAAAAAGTTTTTAGAGAAGTTTATCGGTAGAAATACTTTTCAAAAGAGCTAAAAAATCACCATGGACACCCTAAAGCATATGCATGCATGCATATATCTATACCAATAATATATTAGTATTGCAGTATGATGGTTGATGGACGCCGAGTTTTTATTATATATGTGCATGCAGCCCGAGGCCCGGCGGCACGCCCGTGGCACAGGAATTTGGCCCGCCCGAGGCACGCACGGCCCGGCGACCATGGCCCGAGGCACGGCACGGCCCGGACCAGCCGCGTGCCGGGCCGCCACCGCCCGAGGCACGACATAGGCACGGCCCGATGGCCCGATGAATTGCAAAAGATCAGGAATTTGACCCAGCCCTATATACACTTACGTGTTTCCTAACCCTCGAAGCCTAAAGGCCATCCGCCCATCCCGCCTCATCCCGATTCCTTATGTTTGCTGCTGCCGGTGGTCCACTCTTCTTCCCCCGACGCGAGTCGCGAGTCCCGTGACTCCCGTCCTTCACCCATCGCGCGGCCTCCCTACGACGCGCCGCCTCCGGCCTCCCTGTCCCCGCCGCCTACCGCACTCGCCGCCTCCCCGTCCCGCCGGCCGCCACACGGCCTCCCTCCCCCGGCCGTCCCCGCGCAGGTTCCTCGCACTCTCGCTGCCGAAGCCGATCGACGGCGGTGCCTTCTCCCCCACGGGCGGCGCGCTTTCTCCAACGATGGCGGCACGGAGAGCGCCCGCGACGGAGGACGGAGCGGGCCCTAGCGCGCACGCGGACATCCGGCGGCCTCTCGACTCTCGCGGCACGGTGGCGGTCGAGATCCGGCGCCCCCTCGCGCCCGCCGGTGCTGCCGGGCCGGCGTGCCGTCGGGCCGCCCGATGACCTTAACAGGCCGTGCACGGGCCGTAGGCGTGCACGGCCCGCCGCACGGCCCGACAGCACGACGGCCCGAGGCGGCCCGACGCCGGCCTGGCCCCAAAGACGGCCCGACGCAGCCGACGGGGCCGGCGGCACGGCCCGATGGACATATATAGTTTTTTTGGGTTGCGATATCTAGATCTTATGGCCACCAAAAAATTTGGGTTGCCGTCTGTTGAAACATTCGTTGCAACAAGTTGGTGTTAATGCCACAAAGAAAAAAGAAAAGGTGATTGCTACCTATTGCTACAACTATTTGAGCATTGCGATAGTATCGATATAATGTTGCGATAGTATCGATATAGTGTTGCGATAGATGTATGTTTGTTGCCACGAAACATTAATTTGATTGTGAATAGGCATGCCTGTGGCCACGATAAAATTACGTTGTCTAAAATTTAATCTTTGTTGCGATAGCTCATGTGCCCTGTTGCATCCGAAAAACAATTCGTTGCAATAGATGGGTGTTTGTTGCCACAAATATTTAGTTGGTTGCGATTATGCATGCTTGTAGCCACGATGAAATAGCATTGTCTAAAACCTAACTTTTGTTGCGATAGCTCATGTGCCTATTGCATCCAGAAAACAATTTGTTGTGATAGAAGCGTGTTTGTTGCCACGACTATTTAATTGGATGCGATTATGCATGCATGTGGCCACGATGAAATGTCGTTGTCTAAAACTTAACCTTTGTTGCGATAGCTCATATGGTTGTTGCATCCGTAAAACAATCCGTTGTATCAATGAGCTTCTATTGCCACCAATGAATTATGTGAATTCATTAGACTATTTTTGGTTACGCTAGAAAAAAAAGCTGGAGAGACTTAATTAAGCCCACCTGCACATTTGAAGAAAAACAAAACAAAAAGAAAAGCCCCAGCCCACCAAAAGGACCCAGCCCACGCATAAGACTAGTTCGTTTGCAATACCATATGATCTATTGCCATGTAGTTTTGGCGTGGCAATACTTTTCTATTGCGACACATTCTTTTCGTCGTAACATTTTTCTATTGCAACGCATCCGTTCGTCGCAATAGAACCTTAGGCAACCAATTCAATCGTTGCAATATTTGTTCTTGCAACCAAGTATTGGTTGCATTACGCTTTTTGTTCATTGCAATATTTGTTCTTGCAACCAAGTATTGGTTGTATTAGTCTTTTTTTGTTGCAATATTTGTTCTTGCAACAAAGTATTCGTTGCAAAGTAGGCTTTGCCGTTCGTTGCAATAGCGCCAGATCTATTGCAACGCCACATCTTAAGTGGTTACCCGAGGCTATTGTGACGTTCCAAACGCAACCATCTGTCGACCACGGGACTTAGATGCAATTGCTACCAATTGTAACCAAAATAGCCATATTGCAACCAAATATAGGCGTTGGGCAAGGGTCGATTCCTAGTAGTACTCATCAAATGGAGGGGTGTAGCACCTTACATGTGGATGCACAGATCCAGTCACTACACAGATCTGCCGTTACTAGCTGCTTTGCAAATGTGGTTTCTTTGAAGAGAGAGTCGTAAACCGTTATTTAGAGACGGAACCGGGGGCCGTCCCCCCCCATCAAATGGAGGGGTGTAGCACCTTACATGTGGATGCACAGATCCAGTCACTACACAGATCTGCCGTTACTAGCTGCTTTGCAAATGTGGTTTCTTTGAAGAGAGAGTCGTAAACCGTTATTTAGAGACGGAACCGGGGGCCGTCCCCCCCACGGCCACCCACCCACCCACCCACCCAGACACACACAAACACCTAGCATAGTAGATTCATAGTACTTCAAGAATCAACTATTGCAGAGAACTTTATATGCTTTTTCATTTAAAAAACATGTGCACAAACTAGTGCAAAGGTTACGGAGCAAGCCAGTCGGTCATTTTTCCTGTTTCAAGCATAGTAGTTGTGGTATGAAAAAGGGAATTATATATGTGCATGCAGCCCGGAGCCCGTAGCACGGCCCGCGGCACGGAATTTGGCCCGCCCGAGCATCGGCACGGCCCGACGATGCTGGCCCGAGGCACGGCACGGCCCGTGACCAGGGCGTGCTCGGGCCGCCACCTTGGCCCGTGGCACGGATAGGCCCGCACGGTGGCCCCGATGAATTACAACGATTAGGGAATTTTGGTCCAGTCAGCCCACCTCCACATCCGATTCCTGAGGCCACGCTAACTCCACCTATTATTGTCGCGCTAGCCAACAAAGGAAACCTGCCTGCCCGATGTCTCGTCGCCTCGATGCCTATTGCGACTTGCAAGTTGCGAGGAGCAGTAGCATGGGCGGCCGCGGATCGCGGGCGCGAGGAGCAGCAGCGGCGGCCGCAAGGGCGCGAGGCGGCGCAAGCAGCCCGGCGGCGGCGGCGCGGGCGCATGCAGCAAGAATCGCGCGGCGGCGCTCCAGATCTCCACCACCGGGCGCGTGCTCCTCCGGCCCCTCCTCGCGGTCGCCGTGGCGCGCAGCCGAGCAGCTCCAGAGAATCCACCACCGGGCGCAGCCGAGCAACTCCAGGACTCCACGAACCCCGCGGCCGCTGGCGGCACGCCGCACGCGGCTCGGGCCGCCCGGCTCGCACGACGCACGCCCCGCACGGTGGCACGGCGCGGGCACGACGACTCGGGCCACGACACGGCGACGACGATGCCCGGCATGCCGGCGCAAGACGGCCCGATGCCCATCTATAAAGGGAATGTTATTGAAGTGTCGGTCATAAACCCAATAAATCCACTCATCAACGGCAGTGGATCCCTCCGCTCCACGATCCAAATGGCCCAGAGCATTCGCAGCGGGCCCGCGCCGCAGCCAGCGCCGCCAAGACGCTGCCTTTGCCCGACCGATCTGCTTCACCGTCCGCCTTCACCTCAACTCCTCCTCCTCCTTCCTCGTCAATAAAACACATTCGGATTCATCCACTCGAATTTCATCCTGATCCCGTCGAATCGCGCCTTCCAAGAAATGCTTGCAGCGGCGACGAGGACGCTGGGGGGATGGCGACGAGACTCGGCGCCCGTTCGCACCACTCCACAGGCATAAAATCGGATGGCGCGCGAGGACACGCTGCCTGTTCTTCTGGGCGAGAGCCGAGGAGGATCGGGGCGTGTGTTCTTGGAGCCGACAGCAAGGCGGTCAAGAAGTGCGGCTGTGGATCGCCCCCCCGGCTTGCTTCTCCTTACTTGGTCCATGGGATCCACATGATGGAGTTGCTCTAACGTCGAAGTTAACGTCGAAGTTTTGGTCTATTTTTACAAAAAGTTTTTAGAGAAGTTTATCTGTAGAAATAGTTTTTGAAAAGAGCTAAAATAAAAAAAAAAAAAAATCACCATGGACAGCCTCAAGCATGCATGCATATATATACCAATAATACACTTACAGCGTGCCACGTCGCTGGCAATTCCCGGCGGACGGACGGCCCAGATCTAGCCAGTTCCGGTCATTTTGCAAAAAGTCCTCGAACTCTAGCGAAATACGACCAGCGGTCCGGCCTCCTCACACTCAGTTCTTTTTGCAAAAAAGACCCCGAACTTTTTCGTAAATACAACCCAAATGGGTCGGGACTTCTTGGGCTGGTTTGCCACTCGCTCCGTGGGCTCTCAGCTGGACCGAATTCGCCCGATGCTGGTTTGCTTTATCTATTATTCTTTTCCAATTACGAATAAATTTTCTCAAACTTTGAAATTGCGTAGCAAATCACCTAAAAAATCGTAAAATAGAAAATCAAATTCTTTGAATCCTCATGAATAGGACTTTGCGTTGGGTCCATAAGAGAGTATGTTTTACTATAATTTTAAAACTATACACTTTTGGCTATGTTTTTAATGGGCAAATATGAAATCTTAAAACTAACTCCTCTTTCCCACCTTAAACACATAGTTACCACCATTCTTCAACCACAACAAGCATAGCCAACAAACATAATATATCTCAATGCTAAAAAAAAAAGGTTATCCCTCAAAATATATAAACAACAAAAAAAGAAAAATCCACGGTTGGCATATAGAATCACCGGTAAAAGATAATTCTAATTAACACAAAAAAAAATATCACTAATATGCTACATCAACAATAATTCAGATAATATTAGACCTGTTCATATAACTAACTACAAACGGGAACAAAAAAAAAAGAAACACTTTTATGATACACAAAGCAATAGCTCAAACAACGATTTGGAGTATGCAAAATTTATCTTTAGCTGAACTAATCATCAACTTCAGTAATACAACAGCCACATCCACTAGCCATAAGCGGCAACGCCGCGATTTCTTCTAGTAATACACTAGTATTGCAGTATGATGGTTGATGGACACTTACTACGCGTGACGAGCGAGTCCAACGTCTTGACCTTTCATGAGTTGTTAGTTAGCTTCTTGGCTGTACGTTGAAGGGAGCGAGTCAACACTTTGACCCAGCAACATCATCCATCTATCTATATATACGTGCTTGCAAGAGCTCCCTGCAGCCAAACACCATTCCATCCAACCCTGTTTCTTCATCGACTGACCAGCTGCATCGATCTCCAATCGATCACTCGTTAGCCACCAACCCAGCGCGATCCACGGCAGCCGTCGTCACCAGCATCGGCATGGCAAGCACCAGAGCTCTCCTTGTCACCGCGGTGACCCTCCTAGCGATGGCGCTCGGGACGGCGAACGGCGCCAGCTACACGGTCGGCGCGCCGGCGGGGTCATGGGACCTCCAGACCAACTACACCCTGTGGGCGTCCGGCGTCACCTTCGTCGCCGGCGACCAGCTGGTCTTCAAGTACACGCGCGGGGCGCACAACGTGCTGGAGGTGAGCAGGGCGGACCACGACGCCTGCTCCAACGCCAGCCCAATCAACGCCTTCAGCACCGGCGACGACGTCGTCCCTCTCCCCGCTGGTGGAGTCACTCGATACTTCATCTGCGGCGTGCCGGGACACTGCGACGGTGGCATGAAGCTCGCCGTCAGAGTCCAGGCGGCAGGCAGCCCCGGCGGCGGCGCTGCAGCCCGTCATCGCCAGTGCCCGCGGGCGCCGCACCTCGTGGTAGTGCGCTGCCGCCCATCAACGCTGCCGGGGTACCCACTGCGGCCATGCCTCCGGCGAGCTCGCCGGCGTCGGCTGGTGTTTATGATGGGTCTCTCGCGGGACTTGTCTTGACCGCTCGTGGCTAGTCTTATGGCATTCTGTTGAAAAAGTCAAGGCTTGGCTTCATCTTTTTGTTTTGGTACTATGTGATCACACGTGATTAATTCTACGTGTGTGTATGTTGTGTTCGTATTTTGTATGATATATGTACTTATTAGAGATCATGATCTCGTAAATATACATTGCATTTGTTCACAAACACCTCCATTTGTTTACACCGCACGCGCAAAAACATTTTAATTTTGGCTATACGAAAAGTTTGGTACAAACGAGGAGTTTCTTTGAAAAAAATATTCAAATACTCTCTTCATTCTAAATTATAGATAATTTTAGTTTATAGATATATAGACTTTTCTAAAATTTCACATGGCAAAAATTATATATGTACATAAAAAAACCAAAAACCACTTGAGTAGCCCCTGTTTTTTTCTATATTTATTTCAGAAATGAGGATAAAAAAATATAAAAACGTACTCCCCATTCTAAATTATAAGTATTCTCGAGACATAGCTTTTTATATATATAGGCATAGTATAGTATATATCTAAGTGCATAGTAAATAAAAACTATACACATATTGTCGAACACGGCTAGATTGGGGCCGGAATCGACACCCGATTGTCGACCGTTGGAGCGGTGAAGGTGGCGTAGGGGGCTGCAGTCTCCCGACGACGGCGACGACCCGGCGGCGGCACGGGCAGCAGCGAGGAGCGGAGGAGCCGTGGCGGAGGAGAGGAGGAGGCGCGGCGCCGGGCGGTGGTGGTGCGGCGGCGTTGGGGGAGGGCGGCGGCGCGAGAGAGAGAGAGAGAGAGGACTATTTTTTATTGATTGCTTATCCCCAAAGAGATTACATGCCTCGCTAGCCCGGCTAGTGGGACTTGTAATCTAAGCAATCTCTCTATAAGGTTTCCTTATACGATTGGAATACCTTTTTACAGGTAATATTTATTTATTTCCTAATAAGGGTCTTCCTTATAGATTGGAATATTCCCTTTTACACATCAAAAAAGCCTAAGATAATCCTAACTTGAGGGCGAAGGTAGTTGGATTCGGAGGGGAGGGAGGTGGCGGCGGCGGCAGGGGCGTGGCTCCCCTGCGCCGCGCGCCCGGCCCCCTCGTGGGCCTGCGGCGGCGCTGTCAGCCCTTTTAGCTCGTCCCGGCTTGCCCATTTTTGGGTCATGACACATATAAAAAGAAGCCAAAACGACTTATAATTTAAAAAAGAAAGAGTACTACCTTAGCATATATATTTTTTTACCTACTCCTACTAAGTTTGAATGACAATATACAATGATAAAACTTATATATGCTAATGCATACATTTAATTAGAATGATCCATAATCAAAATTTATCATCTTTTGACATTTTTAATCTCAAAAAAAGAGGAGAACTTCTTATGGCTCTATGTTTTTTATAATGGATAGTTTATATCGACTTCATCTATTAACGGATATAGAATCTGGTCAATTATTACAAGTAACCGAAGGAAGGCACACATGGGCTGTATAAATAACCAAAAACAATGATAAAGTTTTGGTTCTATGTTTGGCACACATGGGCTGTATAAATAACCAGGGAGCATGTGCTCCCACACTGTGGACCACGGGATACGCATTGTGATCCGTGCTAGCACACTCCTCAAAGCACACCGCTTCGAGAAGTGTGCAAAGCACGATCACAACGCGCATCCCGTGGTCCACAGTGTAGGAACACATGCTCGGGGAGCAAATTTAACTTACTCAGCTCTAGACGGCTTTTTTCTCCAGCTTTTCCATGCACTTTAGCGAGGTATTTTTATCTCTTCTCCCAAAATGAACTAGCAATCGGTGAAAGTCACGTCCTCGGGCTCATCCATTCACTGTAGCAAGGAGCTAGCTAGAGCTCTTCCAAGTCATGTCAAATGGAGAGCCTTAATATAACGTACTACTCCCTCCATCCCAAATTATAAGTCGTTTGACTTTTTTGACAACAAGTTTGACCACTCGTCTTATTCAAAAATTTGTGCAAAATATCACTTCTTTTGTTGTGGCTTTCTTTATTAATACAAGTTCTTAAAGAATGACTTAAGTTTGACTATATTTGCGCAAATTTTTTGAATAAGACGAATGGTCAAACTTGAGCCAAAAAAATTAAACGACTTATAATTTGAGATGGAGGGAGTACTATATATCTGACTCCAAAAGAAATAGAGGAGTACCAACATCTATATCGACTGCAAAAGTGCAAAGAAGAATCGTCCTCCCACTTCACACACCCTATACATCACCCACCACGAAAGCACACAAGCGGGTACAAAATCAATGACGTTGACTCAAGTCAACAAACAGAACAGTGGAGCAAGTGAACGAACGTAGCCGACGTCAACGTGTGGCAGCTGAAAGACAAGTTCTACAGAATCAATCTTCATCACCCGGACGCTTTTGGGATGCTTCTAATAACCATGCATGAGACCGAGTCTTTTTTTTTTTAGAAACTGCATGAGACCAAGTCTTCATGGTGTGCAAACGCGGATGATTAAAAGCTACGCTAATAGACCATGTCATTGCATACTTTCACACACTCTATCTCCACCAGCTCCTCCGTCACCCCTTATATAATCCACCATCAAATCCTTCATCATCCATCGGCTCTCAAGTAGCTAATCATCTCCTAGCTAGGTCGAACATGATGGAGAAGATTCGGGTACAATCATCATCTCTGCTCGCCATGGCGATCATTGCCACAGCAGCATCGACCATGTTCGGAGCGGCGTCAGCCACCAACTACACCGTCGGCGAGCCAGGCGGTTCATGGGACCTACGGACGAACCTCACCGCCTGGGCGTCCACGATCACGTTCCACCCGTCCGACCAGCTGGTGTTCAAGTACGGCGCGTCGGCGCACGACGTCGTGGAGGTGACGCAGGCGGGGTACCGCTCCTGCTCCGCGTCGAGCCCCGTCGGCGCCGCGCTGCGCACCGGCAGCGACACCGTCGGGCTTGACGTCGAAGGCGACGGCCCCAGCAGCGGGAGGAGGCGCTACTTCATCTGCAGCACGCCGGGGCACTGCGACGCCGGGATGAAGCTGGAGGTCAGGGTCGTCGTCACGGACGACGACGCCGGGTGTACTAACAGGTTGCCGCCGCCGGGGCCGCCAGCGCCGCCTGGTGCGCCTGGTGCGCCGGGGGCATCAATATCTGTCCCGACAGCCCGCCGGTGGTTATCATGTCGCCTGCCGGTATCAACAACGGCGCTGCGCCGAGGTCGTTGGCCGGTCATGGTAGTGTAGTTGCCACCGTGGTGGTGTCGCTGCTGCTTGGCCTCACAGTTGTCTAGCTCATTTATGTTGACAACGATTCTTGTGTAAAGTGCTTCTGGATTGGATTTTTGTGCGATTGTGAGTGTGTCATGCCATTGTATAAACTTCTTTTCTTCTTATTAGTTGAGCGGAGATTAACTCGTATCAGAAGAATAACTCAATTTATGACTTTTAAATATGACATACGACAAGTAAGCAAATTTTTTTAGAAGGAAACTGTAGTGATCTTAGCGCATTACACGGTCCCCTTTACAAACAGGACTCTTAAAAAAGGAAAATTACAAAGAAGTCTAAAACTCATGTTCATCTTCCCGAAGCCTTCGGAGATCCATTCGTCGCCACCGCCGGCCGCTTCCCAATCATCGCCGGGCACCAGAACCAAACTCCACAAGGTGGAGGCCGCAGAGGAGGTCTTACATCTAATCGAATCAGCCGAGTACACTGATCGGCCAACTCCCGTACCCACGACACATCCTTTGATTCCACCACCGCAACCCGAGCAAAGCTCAGATTTTCACCAAAGAGCATTTTCCTCGAGATTAGCGGGGTCAACAGCATCATCATCTAAAGAAGACGATGATGCGCCAGCCCTCGACTCTGGGACAGTTCTCCCGGCCTCTCCGTTGGCGTCGAAGTGGATCGCTATTGGAGAACGGAAGAAGTTGGGAGAAATTTTCCGCTATGTCGCCGTCACTTCCGCATCGCCCGCGTCACCATGAAAAGCAAACCGCGAGAGGAGCCACTCCTCCGGCAAAACCTAACTCCACCACCGAAGACAAGATATCGTTGAAGAGACGGACCCCGCTCCTCGTCACCACCAGCAGCGAGGCCGGAGGAGAGGGAACCGGGGGGCAAATGGTGGTGGCGGCGGCGGCACCCCTCGGTTCCTGAGGTTGGGTAGAAGCGGTTTTGCCCTTGGATCCTAACACGTAACCAATTTGATATTGTTACCGGAGAACGCCGTATATTTAATGATTCGATGTGACGGAAATTTGGAATTTCAAAGCTAAACGCACCAATCGCTGAAACGTGAAAGGTGAGTTCCATAGTTTCTCATCACGTGGCTACAGGAGACAGTGTCTTCTGTTTGATTGATTTACATATAATAAGTCCTATATCCAATACTATAAGTTCGTTAACGTCTTAACCATGGAATATAATTTATGCACACGTTTAGTCATGCAAAAGGCTAGCTAATGGACCATGTCATCCTTGCACATGTGTAAACTATATCTACCATCTCTTCCGTTCCCTATATATGCACACACACCTCCATATGCCGACACAACAATTGCATACGTTCACACTATCATCATGGCGACAAATCAAAAATCCAATCTTCATCACATGCATGAGACCAAGTCTTTTTCTTTTTTTGAAACTGCATGAGACCAAGTCATCATGGCGCAAACGCGGATGATTAAGCTACGCTAAAGACCATGCCATGCATTGCATACGTTCACACTCTATCTCCACCAACCTCCGTCACCCTAGTTTATATATATTCACCATCAAATCCTTCATCCATCGCCTCCATCTCAAGTCTCAACTAGCGAATCATCTCCTAGCTAGGTCGAACCTGATGGAGAAGGTTGTTAGGGTACAAGCGTCTCTGCTCGCCATGGCGATCATTGCCACAGCAGCATCGACGATGTTCGGAACGGCGTCGGCCACCAGCTACACCGTCGGCGAGCCAGGCGGCTCATGGGACCTGCAGACGAACCTCACCGCCTGGTCATCTACCATCGAATTCCACCCGGGTGACCAGCTGGTGTTCAAGTACGACGCGTCGGTGCACGACGTCGTGGAGGTGACTGAGGGCGGCTACAACTCCTGCTCGGCGGCGAGTGCCGTCGCCGGCGGCACCGGCCACCAGACCGGCAGCGACGCCTTCAAGCTCAGATACGTCGGGAAGCGCTACTTCATCTGCGGCAAGCCGGGGCACTGCGACGCCGGGATGAAGCTGGAGGTCAGGGTCACGCCCCTGTGCACAAACGGCACCAGCGGCAACATTCAGCAAGTCTGTTATTACAATGCGCCCGCCGGCGCGGCGCCGGGGTCTTCGGCAAGTTTCGGCTCTCTACTTGTCACCGTTGTGTCGCTGCTGCTTGGCCTCACCTTCACCATTGCCTAGCTACCTCAATTTTTCATTTCATTCATCCATGCAGCATCTCATAGTACTGTACCTGTACTGTTGAACGAATAATAATGTATCACAAACATCAGCTTTTACTAGTACAACTTTGAATTCGAATCAAACCTTGATACCAGATAGCAAACTGCCATTCTGGCTACTCGCAACTCTCACGCAGCATCAACGAAACAGGGGCATTCAGAGCATCTTGCAGCCTCGATCGCCAGCTACTGCCAGCAGCAGTCACCAGAAGACTGACCTGCTTTTTCTAGTGTGAAGATGCATGCTGAAACAGTTCAATCTAGGAAGTGTATGCAGTTATGAATCAAAGCTCAAAGAGATCAAGTTAAGAACCAAAATGGCACTACAAAAGCCAAATGATGAACTCACATGATACGCAAAAGATTAGCAGAGCAGAAAACGATAGATGGTACTTGTGGTTGTGACGAACAGAATCACAGTTCAGCAGCTGAAACAGCACGACAGTAGGCATTCTACCCTAATGTCTTCAATATGACATCGTAGTCTAATGGGACAACTATCTCATGACAAGCCAGATAAGTGTTTTGCCTGGAACCAGCATACTACTGTCTTCAGAATGCCATCTAATCCGAATGCGAAAAGACAAGTTCAGCAGCGGTAGTTTTGTGTACATTGACTCGGTCTCATACGGAACAAAGAGCTTTAGTGAAGCTGGCGTGGGACTAGTAACCCCAGAAACCAAAAGAGGTGAGCTGTTTACGTCAGTGTTATCCTCTCTCACTGCTCAACAACCTGAATCACAAAGAAGAAATTATTGTTAGCACAACTTCAACTGCCTAGGAATCAAACAAATTGGATTCTGATGATAATATAACAACTGTATTAATTGGTAAATAAGCCAAACTGGCTTGCAACCAGAAAATTGATCCCACAGGTACATGTGATGTTTGAAGTTCAGAAGTGCCTAACAACAGCGTTCACAGTATATTTTCATAGGTCTAGAGACGTTTTTCTAGTAACTCATTTCATCACATGCAAACATATGAGAATAAACCAGCTAAGTAACCAAATTGATAAAATAGTCAAATCCCAGCACCACTGTCCTAATCAATTGCAAAGGTAAGAGAATTGAACCATAACTCTTGTTGAAATTGAAGGAGCAATCAGTCATAGCTTCAAGAATCATCAAATTGTTGGGATGTAGATTCTCAAGTTCTGTGTAAAGACCTTTCGATTTCTAAGCTCCAGCTCAAAATGGGCATTATTGCTGAACTAACTTTCTTAAAGAAGATCAAAAAAAGAAGGCAAACAAAAACACAAAAAGCTACAAAATGGAAGGATTCACAATTGTTTGTGGCTAACTATTATCAAACACTAAGGTGGCAACATATCAAACCCGTAAAGGCTCAATTGCACAAATGCAAGTTACAATAAATCCTGAAGTAGTAGACGACACTCAGAATTTGTGAAGTTAAATTAACAACCGAGTAATGAAATGAAATAACCAAACCAGTTCCTTGAATTCACATGATAACAATGATTACCAACAATTCAAAAGGAAGTCAATCTGGAGTGTTGAATAATACTGCAATGTCCAACACAAACTTCAAATTTGTTACCTAAGTATATAGAGCTTATTGAGGAATTAGTCTGTACCAAATATAAGTATATGCCACATCCTACAGCTACAGGAGGGAACAGTGCAATTCACCAAACTGATGACCATCAAGCTTTCTGTGCTAATTTCCATGTACTAAAATTTTGCAAGTGAAAGGAATAACTTCTACAAGATGCTATATGACAAAATATGCATACATCAGAGCATACAGATAATCATATCATGAGAATTAATGGAGCATTTGATCAAGCAAAACTTGTTATAAGCAAAGCTATGGAAATCACCGTACCAGAAAGTCAGTTTGCTGGAGCAGCGAGAAACTCAGGTGGCCAGGCCAAGGTGTAGGCGTAGATTGGTTCTCCATGCTCCTTGCCATCCTTCATCACCAAGCGCTCCAGCTTGCCGGTCTTCAGATGGAAGGAGTAGCGCCCATAGCCCCACGTAGCGATGAACACCTTCCCGGTGCGAGCGTAATCCATGTCGGCGATCCAGGTGCAGAGCATCCGCATCATGCTATCCTTGGGTAGCCCAGGCATGGCGTCAAGCGCTTTGGTCATGCAAATGTCCTCTCACACCACCACCCCTGTCGCTCCAACTGGGCTCTCCTCCACGCACCCAAATCTGCAGACGCTCATCATCCACGAGCGACGCAATGCACAGACGGCCATCCTCTGGCGTCTCCCCGACGCGGTACTTGTTGAAGCCATCCCCACGGCAGCAGGCACGGGCACGAACGAGAAGTCGAGCGTGCGAGGATCAAGCTGGAGCACGCGGCTGGAGTTGCAGATGTGCCAGTAGAGGTTCCCCGCGGCGTGCACGCAGCGTGCCTCGAACCACCACGGATCGAAGTCGACGACGACGGCGTGGGCCCTGGGCAGCGCGCGCCAGCTGGCGAGGGCGCCGTCGCGGACGGACGCGACCCAGGCGCGCGGGCGGTCGCCGTCGACGGTGAAGCAGACGGCGTCGAAGGTGAGCCTGGTCGGGTGCGCGCGCGCGAGGACGGCGACGCCGAGGACGCACCTGTCGCGGCGCCAGGGGTCGTCGCCTTCTGGAAGCGCGTCGCGCGGCGGCGGCGGAGCAGGACGCGGCGACGTGACGCCGGGTCGATGGCGAGGATGCGGGGCAGCAGCGACTTGGGGCGCGAGTGAGGGAGCAGGAGGACGAGGCCGAGGTGGACGTCCTGGATGGAGAGGTTCCCGGCGGCGACCTTGGTGAGGTCGAGGGAGAGGCGCGGCGAGGAGGAGGCGTCGTCGAGCGGGACGAAGACGGCCGGGTGGTGGGTCTTGTCCGCCGGCTTGGCGGGGGGCGGCTTGGTGGTGTCCCTGGGGTTGAAGAAGTAGCCGAGGAGCGGCGGCGCGGGTGGGAGCGCGTGGGTAGCGGCGCGGCGCCAGCGGTGGCAGGCGAGCGCCGCGCGGAGGAGGTCGGCGGGGGCGAGGCGGACGAGGATGTCCTGGAGGACGACGTCCGTGAGGTCGGCGACCGTCGTCGTCGACGACGGCTCCATCACCGGCGCGGCAGGCGCCATCGCCGGGAGCCGAGGGAGAGCGGCAGCGGAGGACGCTAGGGTTTGGTCCTTGCGGCCTCGGCACTTGCGGTGGGGCGCCATGAGACGATGAGGGGAGACTCGGTGGGATTTTAGAGGGGAGAGGGATGAAGCAGCGAGAGACCGACAGCTGGAGGTCACTCACACTGGCTGACCGGTTGTTCCATGCCAGCTGGTAGCCTCTTTCCGGTAACCGCTTCACGGGTGCACAGCCTACCAGGCTTTTTGAATTTTCAAAGACCAGAACCACAAGGCTTCTTCTGCTTCTCCTAGCGACGATCTCATAATGTATTTTGAAATATGCTGAATTATTTGGTTTTTCAAGATTCCTTTCTTGGCCCGGAAAAAATCAATTTTAGAATCTCGTTTTGGTTCAACGAAAAATGCAATTCAAAATCAATATCTTGAGTCCACGGAAAAAGTCTAAATTACACCCCACCTATGGTACATGGACTACATAACTTTAACCTTCAAACAGTTTAAATCACCCCCTGAACTTTTCAAAACCGGTCAATTACCCCCTAAAGCAATTTTGAAAAATCATAGTAAATCATAGAAAAATCGTAAAATAGAAAATCCAATTTTGTTAGACTCTAAATGAGTAGATCTACGCAATGAGTATGTAATATGATATGCTTTAGTGCATTTTTCTACAGCTATGAAGAAAAACATAGATCTAAAGCTACAAAAAAAAAATGAACTAAAGCATACCATATTATATGTTCATTGTGTAGATCTACTCATCCGAGTCCAACACAATTGGAATTTTCATTTTATGATTTTTCTATGATTTTCGTGATTTTTCAAAACCGCTTTAGGGGGTAATTTGACCGATTTTGAAAAAGTTCCTGGGTGATTTAGACCGTTTCATAGGTTAGGGGTTATGTAGTCCATGTACCCTAGGTGGGGGGGTGTGATTTAGACTTTTTCCTTGAGTCCACTAAAGCAACATAGGAGTATCTACGACTTCATACCTCAAATCTTTGTTGTGGCCTCTTCTCTCTTGAGACCTATTTGCCCCCGATGTTGTTCGACTAGCGGTTTCTATGGCTGATAAGATGACTGATGTTAATCTATTGTGAGAAAAAAGAAATATTATACCATGGCTAATAAGCCGTGCTAAAGCACATCTCCATTTTCTAGTTTGCTCATAACTTATGCGGTTGAGCACCCTTGCATGAATCTTCTCTGGAATCTTTTGTACCGAAGTTGATACCAAGTTTGTATTTTCGGAAAGGTTTTCCCAACATGTTGTAATGTGCCATAACTTGTCTTGTGCCTTTCTACGTTCTTTTTGTCTTGTTTCATATGGGTTTTATCTCTAAGCCTACCCCAACCCCAACTGGGGGACTAAAGCTATGTTGTTGTTGTTGTTGTAATGTGCCATAACGAAAAAAAAAAAAATCATTCGTATGCAGGATGGGTTCTATTGGACCGCTCATTCCATAACATTGAGTCATATATCAACTCTCATACCACATAGGATCAGCTAGCCAATACCATTTTCATTCACAGGTCAGCTAGCGGCATCGAATACAAAGCCGATGGCGGCGAGAACACAAGCATCACCTGTCGCCGCAGTCACGATAATTGTGGCCGCGACCGTGCTCGGAACGGCATATAATGTCTCTGCAGTCTGCTGTAAACATTCATGACAGATAATTAGCTTTTCTCCCAAACATGATTAAATATATGACATATAGATAATGTGACATTGTTGCTATGGAGAACAAGAACGAACATTCTTCTTTTCTCCGCATAAAAAATTGTACAGCCATTGAAGGGGGAAGCAGTAGCCTCTATAGTGGGCGCTCTGCCACAAATATCAGCTTACTTGGTCACCAACGACGACTACCACATAAGAACAATAGTTATACCCAATCAATGGATCAACAACTAGGGGAGTAGGGGGGCTTCAGTTGCGATTAATTCACATGGTGCGAGTGTGACTGGTCGATCGAGCGATGATTATGCAACAGGAGGGCACGCTTCGCTGTCCTTCGAGGTGTCAACTTCTGAAGGTGGCATGAACTGCCACATTGGGTACCCCGGATAGCTGACAAAGGGCATCATCAGCTTCTGCCCTGCAGCTTGTCCCTGGGCATGGAATGGTGCTATGGGCGCCTGAGGGAAAGGCGCTGGCATCAGGGTCGGATGAGGCATGTAGGCTGGGGTTGTAGTCATAAGCTTCATCTGGTGCTCTAAACTCTCCTTCTCTAATTTCAACTTCTGCTTCTCATCACGAAGCTCATCCTTCTCGGCCTGGAATTTAAAGAAACAAGAGTCTGATCATAGAACAAAAATGAAAAGAAGTAACTTGGTGGCCTCAAGAAATTTCTTCCACAGCTGAGTACTTGAGAGTAGTTGAGCCATATCAGCTACATTGAACAGTATAATATAAACAACAGTCTGATCAAATTAATAACAAACTCAGACTCTACATAAAGGGTTATCATGGACTGTGAATTTCCCAGAATTACAGATATTTGAAAAGCTTGATAGAAAATTGTATCCATCATAAAAAAATGAAGGGTTTAGACCTGTCATTGGATACTCTAACACATTCCCCAAATTCAAACCCATGTGATTTGGGTCAGGTATCGGTAAGTAGCTTGCTACACCTAGATCAAGGGTAAGGTATGGGTCTCCCCATTTGTACCCGTAATCTCCTCTCCTTCCCTTGTGTCCTTCCAACATAGTTGTTTCTCAGAGATATCACAGGAAGTGCAAGTCCCCTCCGTGATAGTCACCGCACCTGCAGCAGACAACCTGTAGTGCTATATGTGGAATGGGTAAGCCCAGGTGTGTTCAGAGTTCATACCCTCCCCATTGACAGGTCAAGAAGTCTTTGTGCTCTGTTGTGCATAATCAACATATAGGTAACTAGTTATGTAGTCTGTTGTCAGCCAGGGGCTGATTTGGTGTTAGCTACTGGGAAATGTCTTGGGTGAGCTATGCAAGAACAATCACAGTGTATTCATGTGCAGGACATAAAGCATTGCCAACCTTAGATAAAGATCTCATGTAGACAAACATAAAAGTACTAATGGGAAATGTTATGGATTCCTGAATAACACAGAGCATGCTCTCACCATAAAAGTACAGTGTATTATATGTGAGTTAACAGTGTTAACAAAAACTAGCTGACTAACCTTTAGTTCTTTAATCTTTTCTTCAAGGCTACCATTAGTTTCCTTGAGCTGCTGTGTTTCTGAACGAAGCTGAATAACCATGCGAGTAGCATCACTTAGGATAGCAGCTTTGTCAGCTTTTACTGGCTTCCCAGGTTCTAATGTAGACCCCAATTCAAGAAACCTAGAAACCATAGGAAACAATTGAAATTATGTCAATGACATGGCAATCCATCTTTGATACTCCAGTGTCAGCAAAATTATGTCTATGATTTACCTGTCATTCAGCTTGTTCCTCCTCATTTTTTCCCTAGAAGCTTTAGATGTTGGCACATCATTGGATCCTGACCTTAAGCTGCAAATGCAATAGAGTTACAATTGTAAGAATGATGGTTGCATACAACAAGACAATATGAATACTTTTTTTTTAAGTCGTGGAGTGAAATAACAGACACACCGTTTATTGCTGCCAGGCTCCTTGAAGACATCATTGGTGTTCACATAGCTGCCCACTTCCACACTGTAAAATAAGGGGAAGATCAATTAGAAGTTCCAACTGCACATGAATTTTCCTTTTCCTATTGCTAGTACCTAATTTCAACCAAATATATGAAAATCATTCATAGACAAAAGTAATCTGAGAACTAGCTACATGCCTACATGTAAGGCACTGAACTCTGCCCATGTCAGTAAACTGCATTCAGTAAAGCAAAAAAAATTGTCAAACAACAGGATCAATGCAAATTACTCCCAAATTAACATCCTAGCAGCATCAGCATATATGATGGGAAATTATATCTTTGGCTACGAGTCCAGGACTATGATTCCATCCATGACCTAGCAGTAGCAGCACATCCCATCGCCGCACACGTACTTATCACATGATGGCCAGTAATACAATCCCCCATCAATTCAGTTGCCGACATAAAACAGTGTACACTAGAGCAGACCATCTCAATTGTTTGGGCAAACCAACCATTGGTCATCATCACCCATAATCCATCCATTTCACCCGCATAAACACAGTCGTGCAACACGTTGAACAAATCTACCAACACAAGTAATCTTGCAGCACGCAAGCTCAGCAACCTTGTTGCGTATGGAACCATTTTTTCGTTGTGAACTCTAATCTAATAACCTATATATACATACAAAAGCAGCCTCGGCATGTTTACTGCACGAATAGCAGACTGGAAGATCTGCTGTATAAAGCAACCACCTCTACGGATCAGATGCCTCCCCGCGCATGCATGCATCTACTACCCAGCCCAAATCCCAAAACTAAATAATTCATCCGCCCGTGTCAACCCCACGATTCAACGATACTCATCGCAGAGATACGGAACCGATCACCAGGATCATCCACGCCTTCTGGAACTAGACGGGGGGCGAGGGGAGGGAGGAATCGATCGGTCAATCTGGGTGGAGGGGGCGGACCTGGGGTTGGAAGAAGACGGGGACGCGTCCCACGGGAAGGCCCCGCAGGCCGCGTCCGGGAGGTCGTCGAGGATGCCGCAGTCGAGGAACCAGTCGTCGCCGGTGCCGCCGCCGCCGTCCGGGGAGAGACATCGCCGCCGCCGGAGAGACCTTTTGGGGGCTAATAACAAAATTCGTGGATCTTTTGGTGCCTCGCGTCGCGGACCCGAGATTAGAGAGAGAAAACAGGCGGGCCGTGCTGTGAATGACAGGTGGGCCCAGGCGCGTCTCCGGTTAGTGTGTGGTTGGTGGACAGGACGGCGGCGAATTGTCTTTTTGTTTTTGTTTTTGTTTTCTTTTTCATGTGGCCGCTGGAGAAGAAGAAGATAGGAAGAGCAGGTGAGGGTGGTGACGTGGCGTGGCGTGGATGGAGGAGAGCCAGCGTGGACCCACTTGGCTTGCCTGCCTGTATTAGTAAGCTAGTACTAACTTGATTTGACTGATGAACACTTAAGTTAACCAACAATGGAGGCATGGACCATGATCCCTTGATTGGTCAGGTTACCTCAAGGCTGAAACAGACGCTTAGAGAGACAAATTGATAGCTCTAGATGAATATTCCTTTTATATACTGTCTCATGTCATATTAGATGACGTTTTGCACAACAAAAAGATAAACTGATTATCACAAGTTAAAGTCACTATCCAAAGTCGTAGTGTCTACCCTTCTTTTATAACTAGAGAAATCCAATACGTCTTCAAATTTAATTTCGTACAATTGCGCGAGTTGACCTAATTAATATGAGTGTGAACCACAAATATAGGTCATATATGCATGATATGGGATACGGGCGGCGACATTCCAAACACAATGAGTAAATCTTTGCCTTACCCTTATCCTAGTTTTTAACTCATTTCTACCATATGCATATGGGTTTTGATTCATCACCGAACTTGGATGTAAAATTTGAGTGTGTCCTATTGTTGAAGAAACTAAAGAGGAATTGACTCTACAATATTATGCCAGATAGGTCTATTTTTACTGGTCGTGATGAAGAAGGCCAACTCATTACCTTGTCGTTCATTGTCACATACTATTTGGATATAACGGCAAACAACCGAAATTCATCGAGAAAAATCGGGTAGTGTTGTTCCTGTTCAACGCCAATGACTTGAATTGTCATGAAAATCAACCAAAGTGTGTGGTGTCGAGAATGCTAGGTAGTGGAACGGATGGATATTCAACTAAGACAATGGGGCGTAACATTGGTGATCATGAACTTGCCGTGCAGCTTCGACCATGGCTAAGTCGTCGAGGTCGAGTCCCACGTTGGCAAGTTAGTAGATAAATGGTCGACCTCGTGGGGTGGAGTCAACAAGCGCATTCGGCGCTCATCGTAGTGTGATTTAATACTAGTACATCAAAATTTGGTGGGACACGAAGTGCAGTTTGTAATGTCAAAAAGAAAGAGAAGAAACAATTTGCTTATTAATCATAAAAAATCATATTAATAATTTGGTGCTAAACCTTTTAAATTTATTTTAATATCATAGGAAACAAATCTAATAATAAAACCATACAAATAACAATAGGTGACCACGACACCGTGTCCAAGATACAAACAACATATGAACTAGAAAAAGTGAAAGAAAAACACCAAGCGGGCAGAAAAAGACTAGCAAAAAAAAAGAAAATTAATGTCCACAAAAAACATAGGGAGGCAAATAATAAAAAGAAATAGAGAAAAGTGAGAAAAAGGACATGGATACAAAGCTCTGGGAATGAAAACATGTTTGAACAAAACGCTCCATAATTAGAGAGTAGAAGATTTACACAATAGCAACATAGCTTGTACTACTCATAAACAAATTTTGCAGGCATGTTCATCCCTACGAGCATATTCACGTAGACCTATCTTTGTGATCATTTTCAAGAGACTAGATCAACAATTTTCAATATTGATCGATGAAGTCACCGCAAGTATCTCGTTATGGACGGATATTTTTGCCTAACACTGAGCATGTGTTTGGTTAGTAGGACAACCATAAACGGTATGGGACCAGCCCGATTTTGCCTTATTTAGAATGCAATTAGGGACGATGGCCCCCAAACCTCACTAGCTCCAAGTCGTAATGCTTCTTTATCACATGTAAGAGCGGGTCCAAGGATGTGATAATTTAGTGTAAATCTAAACCTAAAAAATCAATTCACCTTGAAAACCAAAACACCTTATAATTCAGCTGAGTATTAGTAATTTTACAAATTTATTACAAGGCTAATCAGTGTAGATACATTTCTAGATTTTGTATCTATATCTATATTTATATATACGATCTCTTGATATTAACAGGCCTCGTTGAAAACCAAACAAACTACCGCGGCGGCGGTCCTCGTTAACCAACCTTCAAAGCAGTCTCTGCGAAGTGGGCCCGATATGTCAGGAAACTGTATTGACTGGCTGACTGCTCTCACACGGAGCCTAATCCGCAAAACCCAAGGAAAACCCCAGCAGCACTTGGCTCGCCATCGCCATGGACCTGCAGCTCGCCCCACCGCCCCTCGCCAACCTCCGCCTCCTCGCCCACCGCCCCAGGCCGCCTCCGCCTCCGCCTCCACCTCCACCTCCACCTCCACCGCCACCGCCACTGCCGCGCCCTCCACCTCCTGCAGCTCCTCGTCCACGGAGCCCCTCAAGCCCCGCCCGCGCCTCCCGCGCCAGAGCCCCGTCCCCAAGCCCAGGCCCAACCCCCCGCCTCCCCGCCCTCTGCGCCGCCATCGAGCGTCACGCGGCGTCGGGCCGCCACGCCGAGGCGCTCGACCTGTTCCGCCTCTCCCGCGCGGGTGCTCCCTTCACGCCGCTCCCGGCGCGGACCTACCACGCGCTGCTGCTCGCCGCCGCCGCGCTGCGGGAGCCCGGCGCGGCCGCGGCGGTCGCCTGGCACCTCGAGAGCTCCGGGTTCGACCTCGACCTGTACACGCACAACCACGTCCTCCGGACCTACCTCGAGTGCGGGATGCTCGCCGAAGCGCGACAGGCGTTCGACGGGATGCCTGACCGGAACGGCGTTACGTGGGGATCATGATGCGCGGCCTCGTCGACCGGGGCCGGCCCCCGCGCCGCGCTGGCGATGTTCCGGGAGATGCGGGCTGAGCAGGAGGGGGTGGGACGCGCCGCCGCCGCCGAGGTCCCTGGTGGTGGCTGTCCGTGCTGCTACGGCCTCGGGGTCGGCGCGAGCTGGGCGGCAGCTGCATTGTTGCGTTGTCAAGGCGGGGCCGTGCGGTGACGTTGCTGATCAGTACTTGGCATGCGCGCTGCTTGACATGTACAGCAAGTGTGGCTTGATTGATGAGGCGAGACGGGTGTTTGACGGGCTGCCACGGCCTCATCGGACGGGCGTTGTGGCTTGGAACTCCTTGTTGGCGGCGTATGTGTTCCATGGCCGCTGCGAGGAGGCGCTGGAGCTGTACCAGGAAATGTGCAGGAGTCGTGTCGCCATGGACCACTTCACCTTCTCGACCATGGTTGGGGTGTTCTCTAGGCTGGGGCTGCTGGAGCACGCGAAGCAGGCGCACGCTGGCTTGATCCAGAGAGGATTGCCACTGGACATTGTTGGGAACACGGCGCTTGTGGACTTGTATTGCAAATGGGGAAGGATGGAGGACGCGAGGAATGTCTTTGAGAGGATGCCTAGGAGGAACTTGATCTCATGGAACGCTCTGATTGCTGGATACGGCTACCATGGCATGGGGGATAAGGCGATCGAGATGTTTGAGAGGCTGATAGCTGAGGGTGTTGCGCCAAACCATGTGACGTTTCTGGCAGTGCTGAATGCGTGTAGGTTTTCAGGTCTTGTTGACAAAGGGAAGAGGATTTTCCAGTTGATGACTGAAAATCTGAGGATGAAACCACGGGCTATGCATTATGCTTGTGTTATTGAGCTTTTTGGTAGAGAGGGCTTACTTGATGAAGCCTATTCAATGATAAGAAGAGCACCGTTCACCCCAACTGCAAACATGTGGGGGGCCTTGCTTACTGCTAGCAGGATCCATAAGAACATGCATCTTGCGAAATTAGCTGCCGAGCAACTATTGGCTATGGAACCTGATAAGATAAACAGCTATGTTGTGCTCCTCAACATGTATGTTAGCTCTGGTAGACAGAACGATGCCTGCAAGGTAGTTGAAACATTGAAGAGGAAAGGTTTTTATATTCGTAACGCTTGTAGCTGGATCACAGTCAAGAAAACGGATCACAGGTTTTTCTTTAAAGATACTTTGCATCCACAGAGTGCTGAAATATACAGGAGGCTGGATACATTAATGAAGGATGTACGAGAAGCTGGCTATGTTGCTGAGGAGAATGAGTTGCTCCCGGATATTCACCCCGAAGAGCAAAAGATATCGAGAGGTTACCACAGTGAAAGACTGGCAATTGTTTTCGGCCTTATCAGTGCATCTCCATATACTCCCTTGAGGATTACTCAAAGCCATCGTTTGTGTAGTGACTGCCACAAGGTAATTAAGTTTGTGACAAAAGTTACCAAGAGGGAAATTGTTGTAAGGGATGGTAGCAGGTTCCACCACTTCAAACTTGGGATCTGCTCTTGTGGTGACTACTGGTAATTGGGTATGTCCAACTAACTAATGGTTTTTATTTTCTGACACTTTAACTGAGAAAGGATTATGAGATTGATCAGCAGTGGTGTCCTTTTTCACTTTACGGATTACCAGATGTGAAACAGTATATGTTTCATACAGAATGTGACCTAGTTTCTTTTCTGAACAAATATGCTTTGTTTAGCACATGGAAAAAAAAGGTGCATGTGCTGAAGAAGCTAATGCATATTTTTCTGACAGCTAATGACTCCAGATGTTTCAAGCCAATTCTCTGGAAATTACGTTGATTAATGAGGATAAAGCAGATTGGTTAACCAAGATGCTTCAGTGTCTGTGCTACATGCAGATGCTTGGTAAGTTTGGAGTTATTTATTTCTTAAGATGTTGAAAGAGTAATCTACAAGTTTCATTCACATGGATGTGTCCATTCGCCCCTTTTCTTTTTCCCTCTAACTGTCGGCAAATTTTTGTGCCTTTATTTTGATAAGCACCATCTTGTGTGCCTTTATCTCTGTAGAAAAGATGGCTGTTGTGATGTGTTCAGTAGAAATGTTTTTTAGCACATTCAGATATATTGTTTTTTCCTGCGTTTTCACTAGCTTTACAACCCTTGTGTAAAAGCAGATCTTTAAAAGTAGGCTGAATATGTGTTGTGTTGCTTTTCGCATTGGAGATACCAATCTTTAATTGTGTCCTGTAAGGAAGGAATAAAGCTCTGATGTAACAAAGGATCAAAGGGAAGTATAATACTTTGAGCATCTTGGGACAGCTAGTCTCTTCTTGCTTCATAACTGCATCCTAGTTGGAGAACAAATACCTTGCTGTACTTTTGCCTCTATTTATTCACCAATCAGCCATAAAACAGGTCGCAGCTCACAACACCAGTGTAAGCAGGTGATCTTCCTCCAATAACCTTCTCAGCTGGCAGAAGTCTGAGAGCACGCTACAATGGCGAAGATGGGAGCTGCTATTCTGGTCTGCATAGTGGTTTTAGCCTTGGATATCACAGCTGGCATACTAGGAATTGAGGCACAGGCTGCTCAAAACAAGGTAATCTTTCATGATATTGGTATTTTCTTTACCCAAATCACAGAGGGATTTTGAAAATGTATGATTTTGCTTTCGTCATGTGTGGTTGGCATTTTAGCTTGATGGTCTGTGATTATATAACTGATGACTGATGTTGTTGGTATTGTATTTGACACTATTTCTACAGGTTAAAAGGTGAGAGTTCTCTTCATCGAATGCGAGAAACCAAATTACAGAGCATACCAACTTGGCCTTGCAGCTGCAGTGTTCCTGGTAGTTGCCCACGCGATAGCCAACTTCTTTGGTGGCTGTGCCTGTATCTGCTCTCAGCTGGAGTTCATCAAGGCATCCATTAACAGGAAACTGGCAGCCACTACCATAATTCTCTCATGGTAACTTCACTTGTCTATAAAATTCCTTTTCAAATCAGCAAGATGGACCTATTAGAGGAATATTTAATAACACCCTATCTGATTTGAGCCAAAACATGGTGACTGTCAAGACGTGCAAATGCTGCTCAAGAAACAACCCTGCTGTCCTAGCTTAACACGAAATTTATTCATCAGTGCTAATTGCAATTGCTCTGTAACTTGATAGGATTGCCCTGATTGCTGGATTCTCACTGCTGCTCGCTGGTGCCATGTCCAACTCCAAGTCCGAGACATCATGCAGACTCACTCAAGGCCACACTTTGGGCCTTGGAGGGATCATGTGCTTTGTCCACGGCGGGATCACTGTCGCCTACTACGTCACTGCCAATGCTGCAGCGCATGAAGTTCCTTAATCGGCGGCATAATATAATGCTTTTGCCCAAGAGATCATCACTATTCTTTTCTTATTTCAGCTGCTTCGTGCTTTTCTGCTTGTGATTTGGCTTTTACAAGCATTCGGTTGTCTTGTACCAGAGCAAACGAAAAGGAAAATATATGCTTGTTTGATTTGTTGCTATTGCTGAGAAAAACATGTGAAAGTTATGTCAATGTACCACAGTAATTTACGTTGTATGTTCAAAAGTTTTATACAAGTATATCATATACCAGAACATCTAGACATCATTATCCAGTTTTTGCACTTAACAAAAACATTTTTTCTATGCTAAAAAAAAGGTTTTTTTTTTTCTGTTTGCTTCTTCAGCATTTTGCCTTAAGATGGATGGCTGTCACCTGTCATTCTTTATGCACAGCTAATCTGCTCCTGTTCTTCGGTTGCTGAATTTATTGGACCCACCAGTCAGACACCAGAACCTTCAAATGTCTAACTTCTTCATGAGCCCACATGTCAGCTGCCAGATTTTAAATCATTACAAAATAAAGCAAACAAACCCTGATTCCCAAGGTTAACATCACTATTATGTTTCAGACGGGGTTACAGCAGCCCCCATGGGTAATATGCAAATCACAGTTCGGGAGTACTTAAACATAAATAAATAAAACGAAATCTGCATTAAGTTGATGGACAAATCTAGTTGGGACTTGGGACCCTGTCGAATTAAAAATTAACAAATCGAAATTGCAAGGAACCCAATTGTGCTGTGCGCCTCCTGATCTCCCAACTTTGGAAGGCAAAATGGCAAAGGAGATTGTAACAATCAGCTTCTATATAATCAAGTAGTCACAATGCATTCTATACAACACACTTACAATTGACTTCACACCAAGTTACCCACCCTTACTACTCAAAACTGCATCTCTATCCAATAATCGGACCATTGATCATTGTGAATATCAACAAAACAAAAAAATTGCTCAGGCCAAGCAACGTGAGCCAAGAACTGGAAAATTCAGTTAACTTCGGTCAGACATCTGGCAAATCCGAAATGCTGCCAACTGACTCTCTCTCTGAAGGCCAGAGAAGGACGACTGAACCTCGGACCCCTCCAGGTCGACAGATTCATCATCTGCCCTTGCCTGTGCGTGCCTGTTGCTGTGATGCTTCCTGCTGCGGCTGCGCTTTCAACACACGGGTCAGAGCCTGGACGACATCTCGCATCACTGGGCGCTTGCGAGACACACGGCTTACGCATCTGTAGGCAACAGCAGACATGTCATTGAGCTCCTCCACGTCAAATGCACCTTCTAACCGAGAATCGGCAATTTCTTCCCACCCAGTTTTCCCATCAGCGTTGATTGCAGCCTGTGGTGGAAAGGAATGTAGTCAGCATCAGGAAAAGTTAATATCCTCAAACCAGAACCTACTTAGAGTAAGGGGCAAGGCAGCTTACAAGCTCGACATATTCCATTAGACCCTGTTGTGGGTTTCTGCCAGCAATCAGTTCGAATAGCAGAACACCGTAGCTATACACGTCACTCTTCTTTGTGAATGATCGTGTGGATACATACTCTGGATCAAGATATCCATAAGTTCCTCGTATATTGGCTCCATTGCGAGTAACCATTTCCTCTCTAGATAATCCAAAGTCAGCAACCTGGCCAGAAAAAGGTTATTTACATCTGAGAGCAGAACAACAAAGTGCAACAGACACAGTGATTTTTCCTTTCCTTTTCTTTCTTATAAAACTAAAATTGGTCCTAGCAATACTGGACAGGAAGGAAGGATATGTTCAATGATAAAGTATCAGAGAGATGATTAACATACCCTAGCATGCATTGCCTGGTCCAGCAAAATGTTAGGAGATTTGATGTCACGGTGGACTACTGGAGGAACAGCCTGCATATACGTAAAACCAGATCAAGCACTATGTTTGCATTATGTGCCATGCTACGAATTCTGCAGTACAGGAGCCTACCCCATCATGCAAGTACTCCAAACCCCTAGCAACATCCAGAGCTATGTTCACTCTTAAATCCCACTTCAGTGGTGCATTGTTTTCACCTGAACAACAAAAAGAATGTTCAGTTAGCTAAAAGAAGGATTCACTATTGTACAGGTAAGGTGTTAGATGTTGACTTCAAATAATAAACTTTTACACAAGGCACTTTGATGAGTATATTCATTCCATTTCTTTTTTTTTTTTTTCAAGAATCGGTGTGCTGACTAAACATCAATGACTAGAAACAGCATTTGTGGACTTAGTTGATACAAGAATAATGAGATCATGTGGATATTCAGATAAAAGCAGCTGGAATGGTGGTAGTTATGTTTATCAGTAACCTAGCATTTCCATGGTTCATCAAGATATAAAGCCTCAAATTTGACACACTAATGCATTATACACGCCTGATAAAAAATCTTAGTTGTAATTTAAGAATATCCTATTATCTTCTCTCTGAAGATTATCAGTCCAGCTATGAGCTACCCCTTCGGATTATTTTAAAATCCACCATTACTGAATTTCTTTAGTCATATCACAAAGGTTACCCCTAAACAAACATGGATATGCCATAATAATTACTATCATGAGAGAGAAACACAGGATCATATAAAAGAGAAGACATGCCATATAAGTGTGATGCAAGGCTCCCATTGGGCATGTATGCATACAATAACATATGTTGCCCTTTATCAGCACAATAGCCAACCAAATTCACCAGATTCCTATGATGCAATCGCCCAAGAAGCAAGACCTGAAGTCAAGAATTAATCAAACACTAAGCATGCCAAATTTCTAGTGAGGACTGGATCCAAATAAAACGATACAGGTGTACAGATATTAGCTTACCTCATTTTGAAACTCCTTTTCACCTTGCTTTGAATTGTTCGAAAGCACTTTAACAGCCAATATCTCACCCGAAGACATTTCTGCTCTGTAAACAGGACCGAAGGCTCCTTGACCTAATAATGTTGTGAAATTGCTGGTAGCTTTCTGTAGTTCCCTAGAAATGAGACGAAATCATAGAGTTCAGCAACAGTATGTACGATTCTAAATCAACCATTGGAAGTGCCAAAATAATATGTGAGCAGTCGACAGTTATGTGAGATACATCATGTACAAGCAACTGAATTTGTAGCAGCAATGTTGAAATGATTGGATACTAAATTCTCATTGAAAATATGGAATGTGATATGATCCATTGATCGGTTGCCCCTGGGAGTAACGGTTTTGTCCTATCCACAGGGAAGGAATTTGAGAGTGGATTCAGGACAATGTCATTACAGCGTATTGATTATTGACCCTCTAAAACATAATGTTATTATGAGTATTGAGTAGGCGCCTGCACTACGCGGGGTCTGGGGAAGGGTGTTTAGCGCCAAGCCTTCCCCGCACACTGTGCAATGTGCGGGCTAGTGCTTGTATTTGCACACAATGTGTATTCTGCTATATTTTTGGAATAAAAAATGCATCAACAATACTTTTGAAAACAAAAAACACTATATACTTAAATACTCACAAGTCACAAACTAATGACTGAAGTCATACCAAAACTTTTGACCATATTGTGTTAGGTGGGAAACTGATATTTTCAAAAGGTTGTAATTTTGATTCCTACCACCTGCAGTTTGATTCACCCAAACATCCACATGTGGCTGGATTCTTTGTTCAACACAGAAGCACATGCCCACCATGTATACAGTTCAACCAAATTGGATTTTGACCTCGTGAGATCTACATCCACATGAATGTATTACTTTTTTTTAAGTTATGACCCGTGTTCTCATCCTTCACTGTTGTTTAACTAGACATAAACTGTTAATTTCTACACATCAAACATTCTGGTGGAAACAACTTTGATGAAGTCATTGTCAAATGTTTCAGCAGTTATTAAGTAGATTTAAACAAAGGATGAAGTAACCGACTTATCATGAAAACAAAACCGATCATTTGCTAAGCAAATTAATCAAACAATAAGAATACATGAAAATTCACGAAACATACTTGTATGCATATTTGGGTATTCCCGAAGCAGAAATCATGCTCTTTCTACCAGGCCCTTCGATCCACAGAGCATTCGCACGGTCTTCAAGCTCCCTCGGAGACTCCTGTCCTGTAGTCGAGTTGGAGAGCATGGCACAAGTATTGACACCATTGGTACGGATGGGGACTGTCGATGCCCTCCTCGAGCTGCTACTCCTTATCTGCGTCTGGGAACGCCGATACCTCAAGCAAAACAGTATCCCAAGAGCCAGCAACACACCTATCACCACCCCAACCGTGATTCCGATGATCAAACCTTCGGACACTCCTTTCATTCTCCCCACACAGCCGCCAGATCCAAGCACTAGGGATGCTGCTTCCACCTCATGGACACTCCACCAAGGAAGAAGAGCAACATTTATATGTCCTGCCGAGAAGTACAACAAAGAATAGTGAGCAGGTTGGAAGCCTTGAATTGTGAGAACGTGAGGCTCTGTTCGTTAGGTGGGTGTGCAAGGACATGGATGCACTGCAAGTTAAACCAATATTTGATATTATAGATAAAAAGAAAAGAGTTACAGCAACATTTGGTCAAACTTTGCCATCTCAGCTCATATCACGTCAGAAGTGAAAAAAATGATAACCACAGTGATGGGACTTGTCTAGTACAAAAATCAAAGTTGAACCTGCTGGACAGAGACGAGTTGGATATATTTGGTGAACAAACAAACATCCAAAGCGAGACATCGCTTTCCTTATTCGTCAAACCTTAAGTGAGACAATTGTTTTCAGATGAACCACTACCTAGACTCTAATGCCACCCAAATACCAAATCGGGCTTCTAGAGCAAGCACATCAAAATTCTCCATCTTCCTTAAATGCGAGGAACGCACAAATCAAAACTGCTTCCTTTATTACAATGGAACTTTCAACTGAAAAGACCAAAATATGGTACTAAAATCTCACAGCTTTCACATCATCAGAATAGATGAACTTAAAAAATTACATATATTGCGACTGTCTCCACAAACACTAAAATCGCCAACGCCAAATACAAGTGTTCCCTTTCCCCTTCACTGAAGAATCTAGGACTCTTCTGACACTAATAACCATCATAACACCATAATTTGAGCAAAAGAAAGAAAGAAAAAGTAATCGGGGACAATATATAGGCAATCAAAAGCTCAAGCAAGGAACAAATCCTAAACCCACAAATATAGCAATAAAAAGAGCGCGGTCCAGCAGCTAGATAACAACCCGAAGAAGAGATTTTTCCTAGACCAGAGGAACGAACAAGGAACCGCAGCAGATCAGAACCGAATCCGGGCAGGGCAAGAAACGGCCGCCGGAGCAAAGCAAAGGCTCTTACCCAAATGCGGCCGGAGACGGAACCATGGGGCGGGCGGGCGAATCCGGGCTCGCCGCGGATCCCGATTCCGCGGCTCGTGGGCAGGAATGCGGGATGGATGGATTGGAGCGGGATCGGTGGGTCGAGGGGGGGGGGGAGGCCGGCCTCGGTGCTCTCGTCTCCTTCACGTGGGTTTCGAGAGAGGGAGGCGAGGGAAAGACGATGACGACGACTTTTTTGATTACAAAGTGGAGTGTAACTTCCTGTTTGTTGATTTGGGAATAAAGCAAACATTGGAAAACACAAAGGCTGAAAAAAAAGAGAAGGTTTGGAAAGAAAAAGATAGTAGGGGTACAAGGCTGAGGGTAGTTTGGTAAATGCACTACACAAAATTTCAAAAAGTTTCATTGAATGTTTGATTATGCCGAATAATGGACCAAAAAATTTATTGTATAGAAAAGCCAAAAGGAATATTTTAAGATTATAAATAAAATTGAATATTTTGTTTTTAAAAATATTGATCCATTATTTTTTGACTTGTAAAATTCTTCCATGGTCATATTTTGATCCTCAAAATCTCTCGCATTGCAAGATTGATGACTATATAAGAGCAAAAGTAATGGTTTGCAAAAAGAAGAGCAAAACCAATGCAAAGAGCTTTAAAAATAAAAATAAAATCGTATTCCACGATCTACAAATTATTAGATACATAGGTAAAATATTATAGGTTTTGTCAATCCAAATCTTGATTAATTGGCCTAAAATAAATGGAGAGCATACGTTCTTGTCTGTTTGGATAACAATTCTCCTAATTTTAAACAAAGACCTTGGGGAAAGAATACATCCAATTGAAATTTTTTGGAATAAACCAAAAGATGTATGATCAAACCTAGACGATGCAAGGAAAAGAGAGATTATTAGTGGGGCAAGCCAAATTCTGCTTTTCTGGCTCTAGGGTTTTTTTTATTAATACTACCAATCTTTTTTGTATAAAGTTTTTGTTGGGTTTTGAGGAAAGATCAGAGTTTCACTATTGGCTCTTGCAATAGCAAAGAAAAAAGAATGATTGGAAGGTAAGAGTTCAAGGTAATGTCGATGATAATATGCACCAGGAATAAAAAAAAAAATTACATCCATGTTGCCAACCAGGCGTGAGATATAAGAGAAGTGTATCAAACAATTTTTTTTTTTACAACAGCAACAATATATTATATTAAAACAACAACCTTTTACAAGAAGGTCCTCGAAGAGAACCAAATTACATCAAAGTCCTACTATAGGAATGATAGGAAGCAAAGTTGACCGGCGATGGTGTAGACAATTCGCCGGTGGGGTATTTAGGGCGTTATGGATAATACTACACCGGATGGATTAGCCTGCAAAGCGTAGGTTGTAGTTGGGCGGTTAAGCCAGCGGTGGAGTAGCACACCGGCGGCCAGAAAGATCCTTTTGGAAGTCGTCCTTGCAATTGAAGAGGAAGCTAGGACCGGGATCCCATGTGGAGGCCGAATCGGCGAACCAATTTTTTGAAGAGGTGCCACCTTGGTCGGCGGCGGTTCTTTGCCCGGGGGAAAAAGCGGACGAGGGGCGGAG
This sequence comes from Hyparrhenia diplandra, assembly GCA_015847255.1. Taxonomy (NCBI): domain Eukaryota; kingdom Viridiplantae; phylum Streptophyta; class Magnoliopsida; order Poales; family Poaceae; genus Hyparrhenia; species Hyparrhenia diplandra. Next base: position 645,168 of record JADLZK010011638.1, read on the forward strand.
GCGGAAGGGGCGGATGATTTTTTTTTAAATAGGGGTGGAGTTTTCTGTGCGGGCGGCCCACGGATAGATCCATATAAGGGGGTTCAATCCGTCTCGAACACACAAATTATCCTCAACCCCAGGGACGGAAAGGGGATGGCAGCATGACAAGCAAAAGCCATGCAACGGGAATGGTGGAGATGGAGTAGGCGGGACGAAGGTTTCATTTTATTGGCTTAGGGAGGGGAGGTTGGCTTGCTGATGAACCATTTCTACTATCAAACAATTTTAGTAGGTCCACAAAAATAAAAAAGGACATCTCAGATTATGGATTAGGGGGTGTTTAATTGGTGCAATATTTTAAACAAACTCTTTGAGGCACTTTTATTTGTATTTGTTAATTATTGTCCAACCAAAGAATTAGGCTCAAAAGATTTTGTCAAGGAAAAGACTTTTTTAGTTAAACTGCAAAATTTTTTTTTGTTTAACTATATTTAATGTTTCCATTTATATTACCAAAAGATTTGACAATTTTAGTATGGAAAGATCAGCTTTTTAAAGGGCTTTTCATGAATTGAACACACCCTAGAATTATTAGATTGTCGTTACAGTCCAACCATTAGATTTTTAATAATCCTATAATCTCTCTTCAAAGGGATCCAAACTGTCTATATATTATTAAAAATATTACTAGTATATATAGTTTAATTAGAATCCAAACAAGTCATAATAAGTTAGTTTGTATTTAGCACACCATCTATTATATATAATAAATATCGAACTTTTACATAAAAGAATGGTCTTCATGAACATCTAGTATGTGCCAAACACCATGTAGTGTGCATACCCTAGGGCCCATAAATCGTGTTCCAAAAAATATAGTTAGGCCAAAGTTAAAGCTACTGCTGAAATGTGTCAAAGCAGCAACCACTGAAGAAAAGCATGAAACACCCTTTCCGGCTTCGAGACGTGCGCTCCGCACTGCTACTAAAATGACCAAACTGCCCCCTTCTTTTCTTCTTCCCTGCGCCCGCCCAGACACCAGAAATGGAAGCTAGTAATCACGTATTGTACTGATGTACGGGACAGTGCCGATATATTTCATAGTACATTAGTATCCACAATCTATTAGTAATAGATTAGTGTAGGAGTACATCTTAGTACGATAAATGTTCCCATGAACACTGCTAGCTGCTTTAAGTTGAATAACAACTAATGCAAAAAAGTCCTTTTCTTAAATAGTATGAATAAACCTTAAGCTTTTCTCTTTTAAAATCTAGTGGACATGAATGCTCATATACACTCACGTTATACACATGCTACCACTATGATTTAAGTCCCCCTCCGTCCATTTGAAAGTGTCATTAAAAAATGTGCCTCCTCCAAACACGCTTAAAGGCAACACTCTCAAAGGGGACGGAGGGGTATATGGCACTTCCGGTGCCTAAGCTCGTCTAACAAATCTTGACCCTACTAAGACCCACATGTATATCCTTTATGAAGGCATGCACACAAACATCCCACCCTTACGAGCACTTTCAAAGATTAGGTTTCTTGTGGGTGAGAAACATATGATATTCATCTAGGTTCAAGTTCTCACCTTAATAGGTGCTTGCAATTTTTCTGAATTTATTTTAAAATTTAACACATGTCGCTATTCTTCTAGTGACAACGATACATGCCTATCAATGCTCAATAGTGAGATGACATGGTGACTTTGTTAATCTTAAGATCTAATAGATTGGTCTTTCCGAGGTTATAAATATGGAGATAGAATGTGTGTGTGCATCAGTGCATGTATATAGAAATCAATGAATGTGTAAGATGTCTTTGTACGATTATTTTTTTAAAAAAAACATAGAATTTATTTATTTTAGAGCGGAGCAATACAGGTTAAATTTCATGTAAATAAATGTTTAATGATGTGGAATACCACCTAGCCTGCATACACATACACACTAACATAATCGTACACGAACATTTATTTAAAGCCAAAGCTAAAATCCCGCTGAAGTGTGTTAAAGCAGCAACCCACAAGGAAAAGCACACCCGCTTGCTTTCCGGCTTCGAGACGTGCGCTTGGCACTACAACTGAAATGACCAAACTGCCCTTGTTCTTCTTGGTCTAAGAAAAAGAACAACATCCCATGCCTATCATGGAACGAAAATGTATATAGTTTGATTACCGGATTCTTCTAAGTAATGTACCTACCTACAAATCCAGTCCATTTCAATTTACTATTTTAGATATTCACTCATTTTAACAAATATTTTTTTATTGCCCGGCTCTATATATCTGGATGATCTCAAAATGTGCAATTAGGGCTCAAAAAAGGGAGAAACAGGGGGACAATTATGCAATTGGAAACAAAAAAAACAGAGGCAAACATGCAAAGTTTTTTTTTTTTTAAAAGAAAGGCAAACGAACAATTGAACTTCAAAACATGGGCAACTTAGCAATTATCCCAAAAAGGCAATACTGTACACCTGCTTTTAATAACATAAAGTTTAACAAAAATAGCATGCATATTTCTAAAATGCATTGTTAAATGTTTTGATAATTTTTAATAACAAACAACGCTAAAAAGATAATAATAATGAAATACGTAGAATTGGCTGCAGTCGATCAGAATGACAAGGAAAATGGACTTGCAATATATGAGCAAGCTTCTTAGATATACTGTCCCTCCCTCTGTCCTAAAAAATGACAGGTCGTTTCTGGTTTTTGTCTTATGAAATTTGACTCGATTTGTATAAAATACATGCAACGTATGTATCTCAAATAAATTTATTTAAAAACTAGATTCAAAGATCTTTTTAGTGATACTAATTATGTATCACAAATATTAATATTTTAATATATAATTTATTAAATTTGTTTCTCACGAAACGCAAGTGAGGAACGAATGGAGTATGTCTTTAAGAAAATACAATTAATATCTGATCAAAGTCAAACTATTTTAAATCTATCTTACCTTTAAATATTATCATATTGCAAAAAAAAAAAAAATATTATCATACTAATATAAGTATATAATAAAAATATTTCATGAAAAAAAATCAAATGAGGTAAATTTGGTTAAACTTCGGATCGTTGGGCCTATAGCACTGTCGTTTGAGAACTAGGAGTACCGTATATCCTTTTCAAGATAGAAGGGCCGGGAACACCCTTTTGTGTGTTCCTTCTCGTGAAAAAGTTTCTTTTTTGTTTGGTCACCGAAAATTTATGTTGTTTTTTCTAGCTAGTCTAGTCCGTGACCATGCAATGCAATCAGCTGCTCAATGGAGACGAACAGCAAACTCACGTGTTAGTTAGGCCTACTCATGTGTAAGGTAAGTGGGTGATGAGTACGTACGTAGAAGTATATATAGGGGCTTCATTAGCTAAGCTGTTTTTTTACAAAACAACTTCACTAACAGCTTAATTAATGAATCTGTGCTGTTTCAGATTAGTGTTTGGCAAAAAAAAAAAACTTCAACAACAACAACTAATGAAGCTGAGCTGTTTTGAGACTAGTGTTTGGCAAAACAACTTCAACAACAACCCAGCCATCAGCAGCACTGCACTAGTCAAACGTCCACATGCACTAGTCAAAACCCCCAATATTTAGATCATCAGACGTATGACAAAAAAACAGAGCACTACAAAAGAATTAATGAGGCTTGTCCTATGGTTTTCATATTTGCAGCCTAAACAAGTTCTTGAGGCTAGTAACTAGTTACATGCATAGATTGAGTTGAGAGTGCACTGCTGCAGCAACAGAACGTGGTCTGCTGTAACATCTGGTCCATCTCATAGTGTAGAGTGTGAGCTGGGAAGGGCAACACAATAACTGGTCACTTCTCTGACCATTATAGAGATCTAAAGGCTGAGGTGAGGTAAACAAATCACTGGATACATTTGGTTACTGCTATTAAAGCATGAATTAGCAATTTCTTACCAAAACTCAATTGTTTTCAGTTATGCCAGCAAGTAGCACTTTCTATTTAGTCTGAAGAACACAGTCTTAATGGCTAAGAGAATAAGCTAACATTTGGTTACACACTACAGCCACTTCAGTAATCAAGTAGTAGTCCCACTGATCGCCAACAATCCGAAAAGGTCCAGGAAAGTTGACATAAGCCATCACAGATCAAGTGGTAGTGCTAGCTTAAAGTGTCCTAAGTCTAATGGCAGCAAATTAAAGAACCATCACAGATCACAAGCAGTAGCAGTAGGACAGTGATGTTAAAAAAATGGTTAATTCAGGATATAGCTAATTCTGGCAATGGTTAATTACTAGCAACCAGTATATAGCTGACAGTGATGTCTACCATAAAGAAAATGCAGCAGCACAGTCGACAAACAAAATATAAAGATGTAAATTTTCATGCATTAGCTTTGCCATTGCAGCAACAAAACCATCATCATTGTTATTCCATTAGATAGCTATATCTATATGGTAATTGCTATGTCAGTAACAAACAAACCTGACCACAGCAGCCAACACAAAGAAAGAGATATAAACACATTTGACACAAGGTATGATTCCTCACAGTTTAATAGATAGAGGTGCTCCAAAGTTCTGTCAGTTTAAATGAAACTCAAGTTCAGATTCAGTTCAGTCAGTTTAACTGAAAAGCAACTGGCAGAGCTACATTGATCAAGTATTTAGTGTCCAATTACTGAACCATTGCTACAGATAATCATGTTTTTCGTCAGCCCATACACTACACTTGAGAACAACATCAAATTTGTGTATTGGGTTATAGGTGAAATCCATATTAACTAAGTGATTACTAATTAACTGCTTTTCTACTATCAGCAACATGTGTTTCACCAAATGCAGAGACAGTAGTACATATGCACTATGATATAGATTCTCCAGAAAGCACACAGTAAAGAAATATGTCCTTTAATATCACACTTCAGCAAGCATGTTATATGCACCATAGGAGAGTGCTTTTGTGAGTAATTAAAAACAGTCAAGATGCCAAGTACATGTAGACACTATATGTAACACTGAAATACATTAGTCCAGATACACAAGTGCAGAAAACACAAGTGCAGCAGCCAAGCCACAACCAGCACCCACCAGTAGCAGTCACGACATACACATCAGTAAATGGCAGATAAGCAGAGCAAAGAGGAATTGCTACACTGCTACTGCGGCAGTCAATATTCAGGTCATTCAGCTCAAGTGGCCCAAGCCATCATAGATACAATATGGTCATCGTAATTACTAATAAGAACATGTCTTGATATATTATTAGAGGGTATATTTAGACCAGATCTTAACAGTTGACATGACAGACAGGCAGCAGGTAGCAATCCTTGAGGAAAAAAAAATCCTAGAGGGTATAGCTAATAAGAACATGTCTTGATATAAAAACAGTCAAGATGCCTTAATTCAGAAACTAAATTAAATATGTTGTGCAATACTTTTGACAGTAACTTGTACTGCGCAGGGCGAGCTATTACAATCAGGATAGAAGAAAAAAAAAAGCCCCCTTCACTTCCATTTTTATTACGCACCTCCATAAGTTATTACGAAAGAACTAGCTCAACTATAGACTGCTATACCAAGATGGAAACAATCAGCATGGACAAGCAAGCTGTTTTTGTGCCTTTCAAAATCCAGAATCTCTTATTGCCAGCTTCAGCTATTGTATAGCAGCATACAGGATGTATTCTAGAAACTAGCTGTATCATGTAACCACATCAATCGGGCAAAATTTGATGTCACAAATTTCAGTTTACACATTTCCAATAAAGTGTTTGCAACAGGGAAAAGTGGTAGACTTGTTCCTTCAGCTTAAAAAGCATACAAGTACTTATCTCTCAGTCACAATAACAAGACATTCAGAATTCAGACATGAAAATGATTCACAAATAAACAAACTGAATAGCATGTTTGAAACATCATACTTTGAATCAGAGTGTGAGTGCGTGCGTCACTGAGTCACTCGACGAAGACGGCGACTGAAAAGACGGCGGCGGCGCTGGAGGCACTGGCAGCTCAGGACCGGCGGGTTGGAGGAGGGGAACGGGGAGCGGCGCCCTGGACCGGCAGGCAGCAAGATCCGCCCTGTGACGGACGGGGCGCCGGGAGAAGGGGCGGATCTTGGATGGGAGGGCGCGGGATTCCACACCGACCACGAGATGGACAGCGCGTGGAGTTGGACCGCAGTGGGGTTGGCCACGGCCGCCGCTGGAAGGGGCATGGGGTTGGCGCGCAGCCATGGTGGTTGTGGCGGCGGCAGCCGGCCCGGCGGCGGCGGCGCTTCTCTCAGCGTCGCGGGATTTTAGGGGAGACCGAGAGAGCGGGAGGGAGCTGAAATCGTAGCTTCACCAAGCCCTCGCGCTTCTCTCAGCGCGATTCTAGGAGAGCTGAGCAGGGGCTGCTGAGAGAGCGGGGCGTTTGGCAGGTGAAGCTGTGAAGCTGCTCACGAAGCCGCTTCGTGAAGCGGTACCAAACAGGGCCATATATATAATACAGTACAGTACAGTAGTAGACAATGCCACGTGGATGCATGACTCGTGTAAGCAAGTACACGCGACTTCTGTACCACTGCACGTTCCTGTACATGGTTACTCTTGGTACATGTATGGCACTTAATCATATGAGCTAACAGCTAATAACTTTAATCTTTTAAAATTTGAAAGTGTAATGCAACTATTACACACATCTCTCAGGTCCCTTCCATAGAAAACATCACAATAATATGATTTACCAAAAAAAGCGTTGTAACATCAAGAGCAACACATACTAATCCACAAAGAACAAAAATTTATATAAACAATATATTGGTTTTCCAAATGTTGCAAGCTCATCCTAACTTAGCTGGGAAAAAAGCCACTACCGATTCGCCTGGGTTTGGCCATGGACATGGTAAAGGCCATGGACAAACACCGTGGTTTGGCCAATGTTTGCATGAACATAAACAAAGAAAAGAGATTTATAATACCCTAGACCCAATGTTTGACCAAAAGCGAATACCCTTGAGAAACTAGTAACTACTCCGTAGTAATAAGAGGTGAACAAACATGCCACACAGGGAGAAAAGAAAAACTCTGAGCATTGCAGAGTGCAGCATTTCTCCGTTCTATATGCAAACAGATCAAGAGCGACATCTGCACATCATCTAGCATATCATTTAGCACACCAGGTAAATTCAACGCTCAACAGCAACCAATGCAACCGCGAAAAAGGCGAATAAGGTTTTACTGGGATGTTATTATTACAAAAAAAATATTTACTAAAGGCTCAACACCATAGCAGTTAATCCTCAGAAACTTGGCCCAAAGAGTCAAGAAATGAGCCAAGGATCAATGACTGCTGACCCAAGTTGGCACATACCACAAAGAAAAGAAGCCATTCCACAGACAGCTTGAAATGACAGTACAAGAAAGTCCTAGTTTAGAGCAAACTCAGATCTGTCACGGTGCGACGTAGCCACTCACTGTAACACCCTGTACAGAGAACACTATCTGTTAAGGAAAACACTGCTATCATGGAATGAAATGGAACAGGGAGCATTGTCTTCATGATGTGATTTAATGCGCGATTGTACAGGAAAAACTCTTACTTCAGGACAAGGGTCAGGTCAACAACCGGCACTGCAATATTTACATGGTGTCCAGTGGCCACAAAGCTTGTTACCTACCTAAAAAGACACTAGATGAGAGGCTGCTAGCATTCAAAACAATATTGTGATTGAGAGAGGGAGGGGGTTTACCTTCTGTACAGAGCTTTGATATCCTGGCGGATTGCTTTAGTGTCCAATAGTTCGTCCCCAGAGTCATCAATATCAACTTGATCAAGCTTGAAGTCTTCTGCAGTACAGTGCTCACTCCATTCAAAAACCACAGCTTTGGAATGACTTCTTTCTTGAATGCTGTCTGATGGACCTTTTCCTCATCAGAGTCAGCAGCTACAAGCCTGTATACAAACACTTTCTTCTGCTGTCCAGGCCTGAATGCACGCCCAATCGCTGCCGGGTGACAGATGGGTTCAGGTGTACATCAAGAATGATAACTCTCGATGCACCCGACGAGGGAGATGCCCTCTCCACATGCCTTGATAGAACCAAACAGAACTTTTGCATCAGGAGAGCTGTTAAAATGGTCCACTGCAATTTCTCTTTCTTCTTGACTAGTAGCACCAGAGATCATAAAAATCTCTTTCCCCACATGCCAGCCCTTCATCTTAACCAGCAGCCTTTCAAAAAATTTCATGGGAAGGATATATTGACTGAAAGCAAGTACTTTCTCTCCTGCAGAATTAGCAAGTGATAGGATATTCATGAAAAAAATTGGCCTTCACACCATCTTTCACATTTTCTCATTGATAGAATCAGCAGACTATCAACTAAATCATCTCTCAAGGATGAATTAGCCTCTGAAAATTCTGAAAGACAAGGATGAATGTACAGTGCACTCCCTACTGCACTTCTCTTGAACATAACACGCGTTTCCAACTTGTTGTGAATAATGTCTTTCTGCTTGGGTGTGAGCTTCAAAAACACGCTGAAGTCTACTAAGCCAGGCAATTCATCTAAGATATCACCCTTGTAATAGTGAAGCACATCATTTGTTAGTTCTCTAAGACTTCTAATAACATGTGCTTTTTCTGCTGAAGTTTTTCATCATTCAACAAGGTTGCTTCAACTGCCTCAGTGAAAGCTCCATCAGACACTTTTAAATTTCTACCAAATATTTCAACTTGACTCCTTATACGTCTGACAATAGGACGGGATGATTCCATCCTGAGAAACTTTGGGCGAACAAGATTCAAGATATTAAAGACCTCCATAGCGTTGTTCTGGAAAAGTGTACCTGAAAGAACCACTTTGCGTGGTGTTTCCACTCTATTTAGCGATTCTAGTACATCAGTATCCTCAGTTCTAGCTGTATGGCCCTCGTCAAGTATCAGAAGGTTGGGAACCTTAAGCAGCCTGTCCTGACATGCAGCTGAGACGTTGCTGTCCCCATCATCAGTGATGATTGTGGAGAACTGCTTGTATCCCAGAAACAGTATACTCATCTTCTCTTCCCAAGATTTGAGGATTTGCAATTGTTCAACTCTTTTCTCAGCCTTAACAGAGTAGAAATCATACAGTGGTATATCCTGCACTTGCCATCGTTGAATTTCTTTCTTCCATGTACCTAGTATCCCTTTGGGAAGCACAACAAGGGGCCTTGCAGATGGATACTTTGCCATGAAGCTCTGAATGAAGCTTATAAGCATAAATGTTTTCCTGAACCTGGGGCATGAGCAAGAATGCAACCTCCAGGCTTGTCTCCAATCAAATTCTTACTAAAAAAAGTTGAAACCTTCCAACTGATGTGGTTTCATTGTCTGAGCATGTCTAGGATGAATAGCAACATCTGCGATAATGAAATCTTCAGACAGTTTAACAGTACCACAGTCTATCTCTTCAGCAGCATCCTTTGAATTTCCTCCATAGACATTTGTTCTTCTCCTTGAAGCCTGGGGAAAAAGTAGTCATGAAAATCACTTGCTTTCTCCAATTCTATTCAGACTATACACGCTTGAAGTTTGAACTTCATGGTTATAATACAAAATTGAAGTTATTTATGATGCTGCCAAATAGTTGCTCCTGAGCTCATACTAGCATGTTGTATATTATGACATAACTCAGGTACAGCTTGACAGTAAAAAGCCATAACATCGACAAAAAAGGACAGCTATTATATCATACACAGTGACAACTGACAACCATTACTCAAACAAGAGACAAAGGGTTAAAATATCCCGTAGTAATAACCAAATCAAAGAGATAACAGAAAAACGCGCACCCTTAAGTTAGCAAGTTATTTAGGGGAGAAAAATAAAAAACAAAAGCCCTCCTGTAGTCTCAGGCTTGCAGCAAAATTCCTAATTTCAAGGTTAATCTGCAAGCAAACATTTATTTAAAAACTATGAAAAAAATACAGATTTTTAGAGTTAAATCACAGTAGTTTTCTATTTTCTATTGTTTGGCATTGCTGACGATAATGATTTTGACATTCCCGATAGTTATATTCACAAGCTTTCCATGTGCATACAAGGTGACGATAACCAAATTATCAAGGCAGACTAATAGACTATAGAACTTGCACATATCAAGTACAATAGGAAGCTAACAAAGTGTTCAAAAGTTAGAACTGTAAAAGAGTATGTGGAAGGACCAATGTGAATGAGTATGGAACTACAAAGGTGCATGAAGTAGAACAAAAAGAATTAAATTAACTACCAGACATTTTGCCAGAAAATGAACACAACTTCGGTGACTGTGCTTAGAATTTTCACATGGCAAAAACCGCATGCATGTATAAAAAAATATTGCAAAAATGAACTAGAGCTGGAAAAGTCATGCATATCTTAAACAAATCACAAACCTTTTTCCACTGATAATCAATTATTGAATCGGCTCTTCTCAACAATCATACCACACACACGCATACATGGCCCAAATCTTCATGAATCCTAATGTCATGGTTACAGTCGATGTCGCCCATCATTCCATTGTCCTCCTTTTCATTTGCCGCCTCGTCAATTTCATCAAGCTGGACCAAACCAAATCACAAATAGTACAAACTGGTTACCAAAAATTGAACTGAACAGTAAGGAATGCATTCTTGAACACTTCAGCTAATGAATCTCAGTGTATTATTTAAACACATAGCTCTTGTATAATGAGATACACCCCAATTCTTGGGAATTATCATTTCACAATACAAGTCACAATTGTAATCAAGGTGAAGTCATTGTTACGAATTCGTGCATGAAAATTACAATAATACGAACAGCCAAAAAAGTTCTTGGGATCTTTTGTTTACTTGCAGTTCCACATAGTTGACTTGACCTTACACTAAAGAGTCTGTTCGGCTGATCACATGTGGGCTGAATTGGACTGATAAGAGCAATTCAGCGGCCCAGCCGTTCAACTCCACCAAGTATCAGCCGTTCGGCTGCTGTAGACAGCGACATGACAGTCTTCTGCCGAGGCGCATAGGGTTTCCCCACGCTTTACCAGCGCGTCAGCGTCGCTGCGCCTTCCGCGCGCCGCCCAGTCGCTTACGCCACGCCATCAACTGTTCCCGCCCGGACTCCTGCGGCGTTAGTTTCCATCATGCCGGACTGCAAAGCGCGCGCAGCCTGGGCTACAGAAGGCCGGCTCAAGGCGGTGGTAGAGGACGAAGCGTCGTCTCGCCCGTCGGATCCATACTCTCCCTCCGCCCTCACGCTCAAGCATCCCCACCTCGCCTATCTGCTCACGACGCGCTGATACCCAGATTTGAGAGGTAGAGTGTCACAATCTTCTTTGTATTCATTCATTCAAGAAGTACAGGCTCAAATGTCAAACAGTGGCAAAATCTTGCCTAGTTTAATGGGGAGCGGCACCTATTGTTTTCTACTGCTAGTGTGATGTTTTGTGTATGCTGGGCTTCTCTCCACTTTGAATGGAAAATTGCTCCCCATCTGTGGAGTCACTAGTCTCTACTGTGAGTTTTTAATGATTTACAGTGCTAGAATTGCAGCTACCGTTATATGCATTTTAATTACTAATGTCAAACCCTGATTTGCGTTAATTCCACTTCCCTCATGTTACCGAGACTCACGCCCAGTACATCGCGTGGTTTGTCAACCGGCCCTCCACACTGGTACATCGGCTCATCAGCTTCCTGCTCACACGGCGCCGAAGCTACTTTGTACAAACTATGTGCCAAACAAGCGAAGAAAGCTAGAAAACCAAGGCAAGTATTTGGTTCCTTTCTCAGTGGCTTGCTTGCACTTTCAGTTATGGAAAGTATCTGGTTCTTAACTCTCCCACAGATGCCACGCAGATTCTACCAGCGCATTGTGGTGTCATCGGAGACTAGTCTTTTTGTTGCACCGAGCCACCATTGAGGAGCAGCGAAGTACAATTGGAACCAGTTTGGTCTAATTGCTGAAGGCTGGTAAGAACATTTTTCCATACTTCCCCAATACACACACACAAACGGGTGACCAACAAATTCAACGCCCTGAAACGCGCGGTACAAAAGAATGGCAGGATGGGCAAAAGCTCCGCCTGGCCCGAAGGGACCGCCACAGGCAATAGCCGCTGAACCAGAGTACTGGTAAAACCTTGTGCGGCCGCCGCTAATCCATCCCAACAACTGCACGCAGCCAGCGGTAAGTTCACTACTATTTCTACTGCTATCACATAGTTCTGTAATACTGGTTATGTTACACATTCATAAAACATTCATAATTTCAGCTCACTGAAACAGAAGTACTGTTATGTGAACTGTAGAAACAAATAACAGCTGCTGCAGATCGTGCCTTCCACCAGCTTTCCTAGATGAACTCCATGCCCTCTGGGGCTACAGGTCACCAACTCTCAGCGCATACATATCGGGAGGTGGCATTGGTTCAGCAACACCTCCTCGTGTTACGAGAAAGCAAGATCACAGCGGCCCTGTCAGTTACCACTCTGGATCAAAGGTCCGCGCGGGGACCAAGAGGTTCAGAGCCCACAGAAGCTATGAAGGTTGGGGACATGTTGGAGAATATCAGATAGCATTGCTGCTTGTGAGTTCATCTCGGGATGGTGCCAGGAACCGCGGAGCAGGAGGAGGTTGATGCTGCAATGGGTGGGCAGACGGGTAGCGATGGAGTGCCAATCGCCGGACCTGTACTTCACAGCTTTAGCGAAGTCGTTCGACAGCTCTGTGCGCGCGGGGGTTCCGCAATATGGGCCCGAGAAGTCCGTGATTGTTCGGCTCATTTGCCTGGGCGCGCAACAGAACCAAAAAGTAGTCCCGTGTTTGAAGCTGCAGTATAAGTGTTTGTTTCAGGTGCGTTTAGTTGGACGTTTGTAGTTAAAATGCGTGTGTAAATTGTGTTTGGAGCCGCAGCACAAGTTCAGGCAGAACTATGTGTGTAAAATTTAAATCTTGCTGCGCGCACTGAATTTTAATAATTATGCTGCTACGTTGTCTTGGGATCAGCATGTTTTCATTAATGTGACAATGCATATTGCTGATGCACAGGAAAAGTGTTTACTCTTAACAAAATAGGAACTGATCAATGTGCCATTTCTTTAGTTGTAGCCTTGTAGGTACTGTTGTTCCTGCCTCAGGATGCAGTAATCTTCAGTTGCTGTGCAATGGTGTGAACACTGCTCTTTGAAGTAAGTCTTTTTGTGTTAGCTAGAAATGCTTACTGGCATATTTCTTTTGAACTGCTTATATTGCCATTTCAAATTCATAAGTACATTTTTTTGTGTACATGCAGACCTATTATGGACCACAATATGAAGGGGCAGTTATGATGACAGCGAAAAATTCGAGTGAGAACAGTTTCAATGAATTGGTAAATCCCCGCTTTGGCGGTAGGGTATGCATTGCAAGAAAAGGATGGCCCCAGAGCCGCCAATATTTCAACATGTGCTTGTGCTGTGACCTCACCGGCCGACAGGGTGAAACAACTAAGCAAGTAATAGAGGAAGATGTCGACAACTTTCAGATGCAGCCTGAGAGTTTCTACAATTTGCATCATGACTTAACTGCTTACTTTGGACTACAACTAACTAGGGGACATCTCAACAGAAGAAGCTTTGGGCCTGTTCCTATGGGTTATGGGACTAGGCAGTCAATGAGGCAAATGCATGAGAGAATGAGGAGGGGACTGGGAACTTGCAGCATGATGATTCCAACTTGTGCTCAACGCCATGATGCCCTTTGCAGATGCGATGCTAAGTCCGAGGACAACAGTTATGCAGAATTGCTGAGAGGAGTTGGGGCTGAGTACTCACCGCTCTTTTGATGGGTGCATATAGGAGCCCTTTGATGGGACACTCAATTGAGGTGAGTGTTCCTGAAATAGTTAAGCTGACTTCACTAATAGGCATGGGTGGAGAAGCCAAAATGTCCTTGTACTTGTAACTTTCAAGATGATGTTCACGTATTGGTGTTGGCAGAGGGGTTCAGTATTTATTACGCGCGTGTTGAAGATGAGAGCTTTCATGGGAGTTCCCCGCGCCCACCTAAAAAAAAAAACTTGTTGCACGCGACAATTTCTGGTAGCAGCCTCGTTGTAAGATGCTGATTCGATGAGAATATGTGTATTTGTTTGCAGGACGCTATTATTTGGTGGAATCTTATACTTGTCGAAGAGGGGTACATGCCGCCACATCCAGGTACGAGGTACTATGTGAAGGAGTTCAAGAAAAGAAAGCCTCAAACCCCAGAGGAGGTGTTCAACGCACCATTGAGGCTGCAAAATGTTATTGAACGACTTTGGAGCAGCAAAAATGAAGTGGCAAATGTTGATCGCAGGGTGGCTCACTATCCGCCAATAAAGCAATCACAACTCTATAATGGTTTGCCTGGCACTGCACAACTTTGTGCATGAGCGGAGGACCAACACATCCACCGAAGGCGAAGCTAGGTGGTGGACTAGGCGATTGAGTCAACTGGCCTCTATGGCTTTTAAGGCCTGATGATGCACCTATAGAAGAAGTCCGAGAGTGAATTACGCTGGACTTGGACTCTTTGGGAACAAGTAACGTGAAACTTGTTAGATTAATTGAAACACATGTCTTCATTGATTAATATTTGGTTAACCACCAAAGTTGGTGTACTAATTAAGTATTTATAAACATGCAGTGACTTGGAGGACATGGAGGATGAGGATTTTTGATGAATGAATTAAGAGGCTGGGAACATGGGGGGAGGGACTACCTGGGCATGGAGGGTCGAAGATGGCTTTTGAGCTTCACGACAATTTGGCTGCTTACTAGTATGAAGTACTTTAAATTAGTTGTTTAGGTGAATTTATTAACTAATGCAGTGGCAATTTGTCTAGGAGATGGATGCAGCTGTGAGACTTGTAGCTGTGTCATTAGTGGCTCACGAGGGCTACAAATTTTGTCATTAGCGAACTGTAGAGACCTTAAGGATGGGGTCATTAGTGGTAACGATTAGTTGGAATTGCTGTAATGTTGTAATGGACAGGGTGAATCTGCTGGTTCCTATTGTTTGAATTTGAAATGTAGAAACTGTTGCAGTTGGCACCATTTTTTTATTTAAAGTGGCTGGCTGTTGGCATTTTTTTATTTAAAGTGGCTGGCTGTTGTTGGCTGTTAGGTGTACTGTTGGCAGAAGCTGTTACTGTACAAATTCAGCCGATTTGAGCCCAGACTAGATCAGCTGAACAGGGTCTAAAATCGAGTGTATTTCATGCCAGCAAGCAGGAAAAATATGATGTATTAACCCGTTCCTGGGCTGCTGGACCGGTGTTTACTTGCAACGCCTCAACTCGGCTTTCCCCTTAATCTCCCTCACCTCCCTACACCGCCCAACCTCTGACCACGCCAGCCTCCTCCTCTCCCTCTCCTCCAACATCCCTAAGTCCAGCTTCTTCAGACTCGAAAATTTCTGGCTGCATGATCCTCCTTCCCCCTTGGCATCCCCGGCTTGGCAGCAGGCTCGGAACGGCGCGCCGGGCGCTGTAAGTCAGCCTCGCCACTTGCATCAAGGCTTAATGCCAGGCAGCTGTAAAGGTTTGTCACGTGTATCAGGGCACCCACACAACCTCATACACAACTGTCAATTCATAATCCATTTATTTGACTACTTCCGAGGAAGCGCCCCTATCGCTGCAAGAATTTCAGGTCCGTGATTCAGCAAAGAGCACCCCCTGCACAAGCCATCAAAGATAGAGCTACCTACTGGAAGCAAAGAAGCAAGCAATCGGGCGATCCGGGAAGGGTGACTTCCAACAATGCGCTGCTCCACCATGCAAACGAACTCAACGAATGCGCCGCAACTTCATCCGGATGGTGCTGCGGAACGGAGTCGACATCGCCAACCATGAAGGAAGACAAAGGCAATCACAGATTACTTCAAGGGAATTATTGGGGTTCCTGGCACCCCACAGCCATCGATCTTGACGGGCTGTACTCAGGCAGAGAGCACCCCAGCAACACTCTCACCGCTACCGCTCTTGAGGCAGAAGCTTAAGGCCGCCCTTTTGGTCCATGAACAGAAACAGCTCCCCCGGCCCTGATGGTTTTGGCCCGCCTTCTACAAGTCGGCTTGGTCAATCACAAAGGACACATCATGCAGTTCCTCAATGAGTTCCACAGCAGTTAATAATAACTGGATTGTATCAACCGCCTCCCACATGGTACTGATTCCAAAGAAAACAGGAGCGGTGGACGTTGGTGCCTTCCTCGCCCATCTGCTCACAGAATTGCAGCCTCAAGATACTTGCGAAAAGTGCTGACTACAAGGGGCTACAGGCAGATATACCAAGGCTGATTGATATTAACCAGACAGGCTTCATCTCTGGGGGAGATCGATCACCGACACTTTCATCTACGCCGGCTGAACTGGTCCAGGTGTGCAACTAAAGGAAAAGCGAGCCTTGTGTTAAAGCTTGACTCCGCTAAAGCTGGCCACAGTCAATTGGGAAGGGATGTTCAGCGGCCCTCAGGGCAAGGCTTCAGTGAAACTTGATCTCTTGGATGCGTGACATCCTGCAATCCTCCCACTCTGCAGTCCTTGTCAACGGTTGCCCGTGGCCCTGATCACATGCAAGCGGGGACTGAGGTGGGGGACCCAACCCCCATACTTATTTCTCCTGCGGCTGAAACCCAAGTTATTGGGACCGATCGAAATCGAACCGCGAGGCCTTCGGTTCAATGGTTCATCGTCCAACCGTTGGGAACCTGAACCGCCGGGTTCAATTGCTTTTTGGACCGATGATCGAACCGCCACAAAAACATTGAACTGTATATATATATATATAAATAAATAGTATATTAATATATGATAGAGAAGAAAATTTACATATGGAACATCCATGTTCTTAATTGGTAAGATCATGACTTATAACAATAAGTTCTCTTCAATTCATATAGTTCGTGAATATAGAGTCATGGTTATGTTAAGCAACACAACCTCGAAGGTTGTTTAATACAGTACAAAATATGAAGTGCAGGATAACAGATGACTTAAAATTGTTTTATATGGAGAGCTTAGAAATTGGCTAAAAATGGATCTCTAATAGTAATTTAAATATTCATCATTATAATAGAATCTTAGATGTTGTAATAGATTGCACTGTTGTGAGGTGCCCGTTGAAATAACTAAGATGAATATTATTTATCTTCATTTAAACTTTTAAAGCTCATAAGTCATATGTAAATAAGTTTTAAATTTTGAGATTTAAAAAAAAAGCAATGACGTTTGTTAGCTTGTATATAAGGAAAAAAAAGTTCAGTACGCATGCATGCATCAATCGCGCGAATCACAGAGAGTAGTCAAAAAAAAAAATCTGCGCATTCAGCATGCATGCGGCGTCCAGTGGATCAATCGCTAATCACAGAGAGTAGTCAAAAAAAAAAAAAATCGCAGAGGGTGGCAACAGGTCCAGCAGCTAGGTGGGGCCCGCTGCATGGTCCCTTCACAGTTGCATGCTGTGCAGGCGCATGCACACCACTGCCCACCGCCAGAGCTTCCTTCAGCTGTACGCGCATTTTCAAAGCTGCCCGTTCACATGAACCGGGTTCAGCGGTTCAGTAAAAAACCGGGCGGTTCAACCGCTTTTTCGCTCTCACGTGCATTCCGTTCTAAGGTGAACCGGACCGCCTAAGGCTCTGGTTCGGCCTTTTACCGTCAAAACCGCTGTCCGTCCGTCCAAAACAACAGGGCTGAAATTTTCAGTGCATGATCAAAGCTTCGCACAACATCGACACCCCACGGAAGAGAACCAACCTTGCGCCAGAAAGCCAAAGATGCGGATCTACACCCCTGATTGTGCTCAAGCGTGGGTGACTCTCGCCAGCAGTGTCCAGCCTTAAGTGCATCCTCGAGCAGTTTGCTTCCAGCCACAGGACTACAAATCAACTACGGCAAAAAGCACTTTGTGCCGATCCACATGGAGGAGTCAGGTGGTGCAAGCAATGTGTTCAGGTGATGGGCTGTAGAAGGGAGGGCTTCCCCAAATCAGCATATCCTTGGATTGCCTCTGTCCGTGCACAAACTCCCCGCCTCGCCTTCACCCTTACATCCAAAAAAAGACCGACCGCTACCTAGCCATGGGCAGGCACAGCTACTGAATCCCATGGGAAGAGCAGCTCATCAGTTTTGTTATGGACAGTCAGCTGGTATACTTCATCAGCTCTTCCTTGCCCCCAAAAAAGTCATCCATCAGGTGGATCGGGAGGAGACGGGCGTTCCTGTGGTCAGCCAACAAGTCCGCAAGTTGCCGGCATCTTGCCTCGCGGGCTTGGCCTTCGTATGTTCCAAAGGGACTCGTGATCAGGCATGAAGGATTTGGGGTCCAAAATATTTTTCTTTCTAAAGTTGCTGCACGCACTGCACTGCAACAAATCCTTCGGGCGTGGGTTCAGTGGGTTCGGCAAGGGCGTTGTCCCCTCAAGGGTGACATCCACGCTAACACTGTGGGAAGTGACCGACCGCTGTCCACTCATAACAGGCCATAACTTCAGTCCAGCTCGGCGACGGACAGTCCTGCTCCTTCTGGAGATGTTCGGTGGGAGACAGGCCTTGGCGACCTATACCCGCCCTGTTCAGCCACTGCACCAGTCAAGATGCAACTGTCAGTGAGATGCTGGCCAATCGGACTGACTGACAACCCAAGAAAATCGCCTCTCCTTGACACAGACGCCGGATTGCAGCCTCCCGCTCATGAAGCCACCGCCGTTTTACTGGGCATGCCTCTGCAGGAGTTCAGAAAGATGACAGAGCAGACTTTGTGTGGCAGAATTCAGCTCCTCCTCGAGAGTGCAAATGTTCATGTGGCTTACTCAGAGGTGATCCAGTGCCGCGACTGTCCTAGCTAAGAAGCACGCCCTACAGAGCACCACTTTAGAGGTCTGCCTCATCGATGATGAATGGAACATATTGTTTGGGGATGTGCTCTGGCCACAAAGCTTTCTGGGAGACAATCAACATGCAGGAGATCATCATTGAAAGGATGTCAGGACCCTACACACCCCCTGTCTCCTCAAGAGGGGACAAAGTGCCCTCCCAGGAGCTGTCGGTTACAGCCTTGTAGGTTGCTGGCAGCCTGAAGGCACTAAATGCAAAAGGTGTTCCAGGGGAAAACACACACAGTAGCAGGTCATCGGCGCATGCAAAGCCACAGCCTCCCCTTACGGCAAGATTCAAGAAAAGAAAACAAATTGTTGATCAGTGGTGCCTGATGCTAGAATCGGCAAGCAACGCTTAAAGGCCAAACGAGGATGTCTATTCACAGGCACATCACAACCTGTGTGATTGGATTGCCTTTTTGTAAATGTTGTAAAGTTTACTTTTGTTTACTTGCCTTTGCGGCCAATCATAATATATTCAGGTGGGGAACGCCCCCCCGGTGACTTTCAAAAAAATGCCCACACATGGTATCAGTGTTCAGACTAAAAATATGATACAACATGTACTCACAAGCAGAACAAAGCAGTCAACTGGGAAAAAAAAATTTTCGCGTGGTGCTGCAATATAAATCAAATTCTGTGGTTGACACTCATACCTTTGTGCTTTCAACAGCCAATGCATAGTCTTTTCCAATAATCCTCTTAAGACCATCACTTTCCTTTTATGTGTCTTTCTTCCTCTATAGCCATGTCAGGTTCTGGTGATGCAGCAGTTTGTTGTAAATCCAATGACAAATCAGCTGCTGCTAGACCTGTGTCACCTATTCTTCTTTGTTTAGGGACAAATGAGTCGAAAGCATCAGCAAACTGAGGTCTGACTGATCTCTTTTTTTCTCCATTGAAGTGTAGAAGATTTGTGTTTCTGTTTCTTCGCGCCACGCTTGCAGCCTAGAATGAGAAACACGGTTAAGAGTTGGAATGCAGAGTCTTTTCATTGTGGGTACACATATAGTAGAATAAGCCCAACAAAAGATCTATAGAAGTTAATATTAGCTTTTTTTTTTCCTCAAACACGAGGGAGAGCTGCACATCATTTTATTATGAAGTAAAAGAATATAATATTAATTAAACAAACTGGAATTGAAGGTCATACCACAAGATCTTGCATTCGCTGCTCTTTCAGGCCTTTTCTGCAACACAACTTTCTCAAACTGAACAGATGGTTGCCAGCGGGTTGCAAAGGTAACTGATTCACTAAAGCAGCACCTTCACCATATGGAACAATTCAAATGGTTCTTGTTCCATATACTACGCATGTTGTTTTCAATTGCTTGACCCTCTATTATACACCTCATCCTTTCTGTGATATTACTAGTCACTTCAAATGTTCTGAGATCTTTGCTCACTTCAGATGCCAACTTATTGTATTCCCGAATTGCTTCCATCCTCATCATCTGAATCAAGAACTATTATGTCACCCTTTTCTTTTGTTCAGTTGGGTCCACAGAATAATTGGTCAATTTGCCACCTTCGATTTTGCTAACTATCGCAGAGAATTTTCAGAGGCACGTGCTCCAGACTCAGCAAGGAAGTTGACCAATTGAACCTTGCGGTGACTAACGCTGTCCCAATCCTTTTCGCACTGCCACATACACCAAACTGGCGTTCCCATTTGCATCAGGAAGTGCATAACCACTGGAATACATTGCAGCTATAGGTTTAAATACACCGCTATTGCACTCAGGAAGGTTTCCTCTGCCTGCTGTAATAGATGCCTGCAAACACATAAAGTTAAGTTGGTTACATATCAGTATGACAGGAGCATTTGTTTTTTTCCATGCCCACAAAGACTCACAATAGGGACAACCCCCTGGTTTCCCGAGAAAAATACATCATGTCATAGTAGAGAAAGGTCAAGAAAAAAACTATTGAATATGCAAGTAGTGATTGTGCTGATCGTTTATTGTATTCTATGACAAGCACCATCAATCTAAAGTACAAAATTCTGCCAATTTTCCATTTTCACAAAGAGAAGAGCAGGCATTATAATAAGTTGTAAATACAACAGACTTTTTTGTTGGCAATGTCCTAGTGGTGTAAAATGTATCCAATAGCTTACAGTATTGCTACATTCATTTCAGTACTTGAATGAAATACAAGGCATCATTGCATTCCCTTACAATTTGCAGTAACAAAACCAACCACCACAAATCTTTTTTTTTTTTTTTTTTTTGCCCAATGCAGCTAAATAAACCCTCAGTCGAACAAACACATGGTAATCTCTATTCCACCACTTCAGACCAAGCAGATTCCATTCTTACTGTAAATCCTAGAAACTGTCTGCAACATCAAACAGAGAAATACATATTCAAGAGTTGCCAAGGCATCCATCTAGAAGCAGATATCAGTGGCAACCTTTTTTCCGACATATGGATAATGCATAGAATCCCCTAATTCACAGGCAAAGTATCATGAAGTTGACACACGACAGATGAAACTCCAGCAGGCTTCCTCTGAATTAATAAACAGATTTCTTCAACCTACAGCATACATGGGACATGAAAGGGGAGGAATAACAATCCAATCTTAGCCCCGCCTCGATTCCTGATGATGCACTACATAGACATATATACATGCCACACAAAGAGAGAAAGCGATAGGATCATAGACCCTGCACTGCACCGCAACAGCACGTTTGCAATGGAGGAAATGCTTTTTGCAGAAGAAACAGAGATGAGAAGAATGGGTGGCTCTGAGACAGTACATATCGGGTACCTATCCCGACACACAGACCTCGAATCAATCGGTTACGGTTCTGCATTTGCCAAAGCTCCACGATCTAAAACGCCCCCAAAAAACCCCGAACACACATCGGTTTCCGATCACAACACGTGCGTGCTACACATACCTTCCTGTGCCCCCGGAGACTGAGGCATCGCGGTTGCGGATTGCGGGCCACACGGTCCCGTCGTCCCGGTGACCCGGCGCCCCGAAAGCAGCCCCTGCGGCGGCTCTGGCACTCCGACCCACGCTCCCAGTGATGGCCGCCGCGGCTTCCGGGGTGGGAGGTCGCTCAGAGGTGGCGCAGGGCGCACCGGCAGGGGCAGGAGTAGTCTGCTACCCGGTACCCGCCAATCCGCCATGGCGCTTAGGTTTAATGGATTCGAGGATTGGGGATTTTAGGAGGAAAATGACGAGGAGACAGAGAGTGGGGAGCGAGCGAGCATCCTCGTGAATCGTGTGAGTCGTCCCCCGTGTGCGCGCCAGGTGAAGGAATTCGCTACTGGGCCGAAGAATCTGGGCCGGATCTGAGCGAATCGTGGCCGGCGGCCGGCGCTGACCTACCT